>OY728166.1:1168030880-1169280880 GCA_963277665.1 Viscum album | reverse complement strand
AAACTCATAATGGGGTAAAATGTAACACCTGGAGATTTTATAATATATTTCTCTTTAATAAATTTTATGTGTTCAATAGCTTATATCACAAGGAACACCAAACTAAAATGAAATACATTGTTGGGAAAAATATCTCAAGGTGTCCTCTTGGTATGTTTTGGGTGTGTTTGTGTTCGTTGACAAAGTTAGATGACTAGAACTGAGTATGTTTGGTGTTTTTTGAAGCAGGTGTTTAAGGTGGCACAATTTCCCAGTGTTTGCCAAATTTTTGGGTCACAAAATCGGGAATTTGATTTTGGAAATGGAAGTTTTTCAGTAAAAGAGAGCATTGTTCACAGACCATTAAGGATGGAACATGGACCATGAAGCACGGTACGTGGATCGCATACGAGAAACGGTTCAAGGGAAAAAATGGTTCACAAAATGAAAAATGGTTTGTAGGAAGGCTCACAGTATATGGAAGGTGAAAACGGTTCACAGGAGGCTTGCGGTATGCGGGATGGATTATTGTTCATGGAAATGAGGCAATGATTGGAGGATCTGTGAAAGGCATATTTAGAGAAAATGTGATGGTGATTTGGCCCGCTATAAAGGAAGAAAGGCAGTACGCGAACCACGTAGGGAAGAACAGTTTGCTGGAGAAGAGGTATGTGGTGAAGGCGATCCCACATTGAAGATTTTTTAAATCTTAGATTAGCGGATTTTTTTAATCTATTTTCCAATATAAAGGGAGATAATACCATCATTAAGTGAGAGTGATTTTCATAAGAAAACATCTTTACTCTGGGAATTTTGTGATGTCTGAAAGTAGTTCACGAGGAATAATTCTGTGAAGGGAGAAGTAGTTTGCGAGGAGGATTCCATGAAGGGTTAGTTGGCTTACAAGAACGGTTCACGAAAAGGTGTTTTGTGGGTAACTATAGTCCAAAAAGGAATAAGTAAGTTCACATAAGTTGAGTTATTACGTAGACGCAATATGCAGACGTGGTACATGGAGGTAGTTTGTGGAGAAAGAACACGAAGGCAGTTCGTGGAGGCGGTATGCGGTAGTGGAAGTAGAGGTAGTTCATGGGAGAGGTGATCCGCGAAGCATACCCCCTATGCAGTTTGTGGAATAGGCAAGGTGGTTAGTGGAGGACTCAAGGAAGATTGAAAAATCACTCAAATAGTTCACAAAAACAATTTCTTCTAACCTAATAGTACATGGAATAGTTGATTTCATCTACAAGTGAAAAGGGAACTTTAACAAAGCATCTACATATAGTTGAGGGTGTGTGCTTTCATGTAAATGAAGGGACCTACAAGTTCATAAACTATGAGTGGGTCACTTCTAAGAGCAGTGAGTGAAGAAAGAGTAAGATGGTAATCCTTTCCACTGGCAGTGAGCTAGAGAAAGAGACATAGGGAGTGACCCTTGGGAATGCAATGAGCAGACCCTAAAATTTTATAAATTCAATGAGCATTGGTATAGAAGTGATCTAGCCTAAACCTTGTATTTGACAATGAGCTTTAGTAGATTTGGTACGTTTTCACATCACCATTATATGCTCCTTAGATGTAGCTCAGTGAGGGTGAACTAATTAAAATCATTGTGTCTTGTTCATGATTTCATTTCGGTTCATATATTGCTACGGGAGAAAGAGAGAAGTGTGTTTTTTTAATGACAATACAAAATCTGAAGAGGTGGGAGTTTTAATATATCATACCCTTATCCCCCCCCCCAGGGTATTTGATCTAGTTGACCTAACATACATTATACCATATTATAATACAAGTTAAAAATTATTAAATTATGAAAATACAATGTGAAGCATCATTAATAAAATTATAAATAAGAATAAAACCTCAAAGTAAATAAAAAGATAGTATATATAATTATTCAAATATAATTATTATGATATCAATAGAATATATTGATTAAATTAAATGGATTATAAATTAATAACATCCAATAAATAATTAATTATCTATAAGGAATTTTAATGTAATGATTTTTGTCTAAATAAAAATGTTTCTTTTAAAAACATTTCTTTTATTGTATATTATATATGTATTATTTAAAATATAAAGTTATAAATTTTATAATTTGAGTTTAAAAAAATGAAATTCATTTTTTGACTTAAAATAATATTATTATATTAAGATGAAATTTTGGGATTTTTTTGAATATAGTGATTTTTAGGTGAATAATAAAAAATATTGTTTTCACAAACACCATGACTTTTATGACATCATTAGGGTATAAGCATAGATTAAAAATCTATGAAACCCTTTTATTGATCAGATATATATTTAAAAAGTAAAATTATAAATTAAAAAATATCATGTTTAATTTATAAACCTATGTTTTACATTTTGGTACCTAAGTAATATCTTTCAAAAAATAAGTTTTATATGTTATACACTTATTATTTTAGAATTAATTTTTATAACTTTTATAAATTTAATATTATAAAATATTTTTCATATTTGGGATCATCATATCAAAATTATTTAATAAAATAAATTTCATTTTTATACATATAAATAAGTTATCGAGGTTAAAAATGAGTTATTATGGTAAAAGTAAATTATAGTAAAAAGTTAAATTAAGGGGAAATTCCTAAAATATCTCAAAACGTATCCATTATTTGTATGGATGAGAGGTTGATCAACCAATACTCATCATCTCTCCATTATTTTCTACTTTTTGAACCATATTCCTTTGAAATTTAAATGTATTTAATATAAAGTTATGGGTATTTGCAAAAGTGTCACCCCACACACTTAAAAAAGGATTCCTTCGCCACCCAACATATCCCCACACAACAAGCCTCTTGGTTTGACCAAAATATACCCAAATACCTCTCCAAATATCCTATACACATCTTATAGGTCCTTTCATCAAAGGACCGCCTTTCAAAGGCTTGATCCATTTTTCAATAGAGTTGTTCCAAGGAGTAAGGTAAAAATTCCTAATCACGCATTTTTTGTTTCTATTCATTTATTTATTCATCTACCTCATCCAAATATATTACACCCATTCTAACATAATTTAGTGTCATATGTATACTGAAATGTTATAATGTTAATGGAATATCCATTTTCTACCTTCCTCTATATATGTGGACTACCTCTTCCATAAATGATATATTATTCTAGAAACCATGACCAAAATTTCATTGCTATCTTCATGGCTATTTCGTTACCAATAAACGACATATTATTCTATTGGTAATAGAATATATATTTATAATTTTAATAGAATATCCATTTATAGTGATGCCTTTTGGACTTACTAATGTCCTTGATATCTATATTTAGACTTCCGTATGAGGTATGAGGTATGAGGTATGGAAATTATGAATTTATAGTGTGTACTTGCGGACTACCGCTTCTATGAATGACATATTTTATTTTTCATAACTAAATCCCATGAATAGTTATATAGATATATATAATTAATTTATATGATTTTTATAACATAAATATTATTCTAGATATATAAATTATTATTTACTTTTCATTCTTTCTATCCATTGAAAAAGAAAAACATCACCCATGTGTAAATGTGGACTACCGCCTCCACGAAGCAATGTACTCCATTTTTCATCACCACATTTCATGGTTAGTTATAAAAAGTATATATAATGAATAATTATGATATGTATGAGATTATTATGATTCTAAAACCATTAACAAGGTGAAATTAATTTAACCGTTGAACTGAAATGTGCATATAAAACAGAGTAGTTAACACCAAAATATTGATTTTTAATGAAGAATTGTTAATAAATAGGTAATTGGAAATTATAAATGTAATTTTATATATTAATATAAGTATGAATGTGTTATTCGTGTATATTTATAATAAATCTAAATTTATTATACAGTAGGTCAGAGTGCATACAAAGAAATTTGGGACTTGAGGTAAGGGTTTTCTAATCTCAATTTCCCTTTATTATGATGTGTTCTATATTTACCACCTTATTTATTTTGTGTGGTGTATATACTTCCTATGAATATATTTTATCAAAATTTTTATAAAAATTATATATATTTACTAATACATCTAAGGTATTCTCTTTCATAATCTTTTAATTTGAAGTTTACCAAAGCTATAAGAGTTTATGTTACGATCTCACTTTTTATCAGGATTGTTTATGTCTCAATTTCCTTTGAAGAAATTGTAAGTTATTTCTTTTCTAAACCCCATATATTTTCTTATAATATAGTTATTCCAAATTTTTTAGAGTATTATTTTCATTTTTACCCTCTTTGGTACTCAAAAATATCAAAATATTTTTTTTACAAAAATCTAACATAATTTCTCATTTTTCATCGCGAATATTTTTCCTCCGTACCCATATTCTTAAAATAATTTTATGGAAGTTTAATACAATTTTAAATCATTTCTAAAGATATTTTTTCTATATTTTAGTTTTTTACAAAATTTTTAAAGGAATATTCTTATCATTTTCTGGATGGGTCATTTTTTACTTTATAAAAGTGAGAAAATATTTTTTTTTAATGTTTATGACATGAATAGATTTACCTTCCATCATTTATTTTATTCATCATAAATCATACATTAAAAGTTTCCATGTTTTTTAAAAATAAAATAATTTTCCCAATATTCTTGGGTTTTTTAGTTTTTAAAATTTATCAAAATAAATGTATATTTATTCTTATTTTTTAAATAATATTTTTAATTATTTTATAATAGTTTTTTCCAAATATGTTAACATCCTTTATTAGTTTTTATTCCTCACTAGGTATATTATCTTATGATGTCATCCACGTTATTTCTCTGGATGGATTATGATGATGATATTTTAAGGAAGTTTTCATGAAATCCATTCCTTTCTCACTGGTTAATTAAACTATGAAGGAATGAGGAATTATTTTATGTTTGTGTGAAAAACATATGAATGGTTTATTATTATATGATTGGTGGGTCCATTATAGCCCTCCAATGCATTAGTTAATGTTTTATATCTCAAGAAATCAAAGGGTACATGGGTGATTAGCCCAAGCCTAATAGGGTATACGAGTAGTAAGACTAATCCTAAGAAGGTACATGGGTGGTTATCCCATGTCCACAATATAATGAATGTCTCTTCAGGTAGTCTTGACATATGATTTATATGCTTATGTTTATGCCACATGCTTATGATATATTCTTATGACTATGTTATGATAGATCATGATTTTTTGATGTTTCTCACTCTTATGACTTGTTTCTTATGTTATGCTAATGTTTTATGCCATGAATCATGGTTTGAGATTTATGTATTTAGGTATGACCCTTATGTAATTTTATTATATTTCCATGTCGTTATGATCATCCTATACACACTTATGATCTTTGATTAATATATCTAATGTTTACCCTTATTGAGAATCCAAGCTCACCCCTTCTTATGTTTCCATTTACCAAGGTTGTGATGAAGGGTATTAAGTATTATGGGTCTAGAAGAGTACTATATGTGGAGAATGTTTTGTGAGATATTTTTAAGATTGTTCATTAATAAGTTAATTATGTATCTAGTCTCTAAATACACTTAACATTTATGGTTATAGGGAGTGTACTATTGTGAAATGTATTGAATATTAATCTAAAATGATGTAATATTAATGAAATTGATGCTTGAGTCTCCCCATATAATGTGGTCGGGGGTGTTGCGCCATGGTCCTACTAAAAATGCTACCTATATTAATCTAGGACCCCTCTTGAAATACTTTTATTCCCTCCCTTCTCCCTTGAACCCCTGGAAACCTAGAGACCTATTTTATATACTTTTGAGCCCCTTTACTAGGTCTTTACCCATTTCTTCTCAAGTTTGATTCATGGGTGATCCGAGGAATCTTCTGTTATCTACAAGAGAGGTGATCAGAGATCTATGCTTGTTCTTCCATTCTTAGAGAACATTGAATGTTTTGTATCGAGGTAGGTAATTTGTGACATTTATTTTTTTTGTGCAAGTGTGAGATAAAAAATATTTAGTTTTTGTGGATAATAATGGAGTTGGACAAAATTAATATAATAACCAAAATTAAGAATTAATTGTAATGGTATTGTAGTGTTATCTTGATGATGCCTCTTGATATTTTCCAAATAGTGTGATTTGGATTCATTGTTATTGTTATTGTTTCTAAACAAAAAATTTGAAATTATAATTTTTTTTCAACAATGTAAATATGGTAAAGAAGAAATTAATAATGAATGAGACTTATGATATGGTTTATTGATCTTCCTAAAATCATCTAAGCATGAGAGTATTGGTCGAAGAATATTTATTATTGATTCTTATCAATTGATAAATACTATATTTAAGGGTTATTATTATTATAATCTTCTCATAATGAATTAGTTAATTAAATATGGTAATAAAAAATATTTTCTACTTAAATTAAAATGTGTAGGGTTGTTTTGATCCCAATTTTATTATTATTCCATGTTTTTTTATGATTTTTTATTCATGTTGACATGTTGGAAATATTTTTTCCTTCCATGTGTATGTACTATAAGATGGTAGATCCCTTATTGTGATTTTTCTTGAAGTTGGTATGGTTGGAATATTTAGTGAGGGATGGGATGGTTAGGCTTTATTTTAGAAATGGTTAGATGGCACAGGTTGAGAGATAGGATTTCTTATTATTATATGGTTTCATTGGATATTATTTGTTTGGTAGGGTTTGAGAGTTAAGATCGCCTATTGTACTTTCTGGTTATTATTTAGTGGCTATTTTTCTTGGTGTTTAGTCATTTTGATTCCCAACTACCTATTGCAGATGGACTAATGTATGGTGAGTGAATCTTTTTTATTGTAGATCGATTTGAGTCATAAAATACCCAAAAATTATGGAATAGTAATTGAAAAATGAATGAATTTATGGGTTTGGGTGTTGGATATGGAAATGGTTGGATGTGAGGAAACCCTAGATTTGGTTCGAATGAATTCTCAAAGATAACAGGATAGAAATATACATATTGTAATGTTGAATCCAAAATCAATATGGATTTTTATGATATAAATTGAATATACCGGAACTAATAATGGGGATAATTAACGATGGTTAATTTACTAAATCAATAGGTTCATGATAGAAATTATCAAATGTGTGCTTATATGAGATCTATCATTCTATATCTTAGTGGTGGCAGCTAGGTATCATGTGGGACGATAGCCATAGTCAGAATCTAAGGCTAGATAGTTTTCCTTAGTCTTATTATTCTATATATATTCCTTATGTTTTATGATTTAATACACACACCACCTAAGTTAGGAAAGTAGTTGAAACCTAAATTTTTTGGGTTTTGGGTGTTTTACCCAACATATATGTTGGTGAGAGAACATATGGATAACTTCTCTCTCTTCCCCACTCTCCCTTTAGACATTCTATGATATACAGGTGCATCCAAGTTGTGATGACTTAAGTTATAGGGTACACACCTGCATGGGCTATAATGGATCTCAGTTTTACCATACATGTATGTCAGAGCTACAGTGGTGTGAGGTTATAGCATGTGCATGTATCCTAGTTTTAGTAACTATGATTACTATGAGATCACATGCATGGGCTATAGTGGCGTGAGTTATAATGTATGATACATGGGTTGTAATGGCTTTTATACTTCCTATTGGTCATGAATGTGATAAATACATATATTCATGGGGTTCAAGATGAGATGATGATATGGTTATGATATGGTTTCTCAATGGAAAAGATGGTTTATAGAAGGGATTGTAGAATAATTCATTTATCATTAAGGAATGATATCGATAACCCAATAATGAAGTATATGTAAGGTGCCTTTCATATATATACATACATACATACATATGTGTGTGTGTGTGTGTGTAATTTTTTTATTATGTTATCTTATTTTAGTGATCCTTGGTGATCAATCATTGGGGATCAAAACTTGATGATAAAGAGATATAGTTTTACCTATTTAGGTAATGAGTTGGTTTTGTTTTTTTATTCATTGGGGTTTAGTATAATTCTTTCACATTTTCACAAGAGATTATGGGGAGTATCTTACCGAGTATAGTTATATAATCACCATATATATATATATATAAACTATTTTTTTGGTTTGTGGGATCTAGTTGGTGATTGAGTTGGGTGTTACTATCTTGTGGAGTTATTCAGGAGTTGTTTGAGTTTTGTGTTCACTGCCTAGATTTTATTTTCGGTATTTTTAGTTATTCCATGTGTATGACATTACATTCAAGTATTAGTATTGATTATTTATTTATTTATTATATTTTATTGAATGATCCCATCTTATCTCTTATCCTAAAATTTATATATTTAGGGAAATTCCTCCCATTTGTACTCATTTTATGTCTTCAATGCTTGTCACCAACCTATGGCCTATTAGAGGCGAGCTTCAGGGGTCACTCCCTCTCTTCAATACCAGACCATGATGGGTACCAGTAGAGGGAGGGTCATGATAGAGTGGTATCAAAGATAATGGTTGAGAGATAGTATGGAGTTTGGAGGTAGTAATCTATGAGGATTTCATGGTTGATATGGAAATAATATCAGTTGGACTTAGCATGTGATATAAGGGAGACTAGCAAGGACACTTGGTTTTATATCCCTCTATGATCTTATGCAAGGACCTTAAGTTTACTGAATGTGCTAAGAGCGATGAAGCTTCTTGTGGGTTGGATACCTAGGTAATGATCATGCATCATGCTTGTTTTCTCTTGTGTTTGAATTGGGTAAAAATGGGAATTAGGATGAATATTTATTAATTGATATTAAATGTTACATATTCCATATTTAAGAGTCACTAATAATTTATTATTTTATATGTATGGATCAAGGTCGACATCCTCATCGGGTTCATACCAAATATGTTCAGTAATCCATTCCAACATATCCCCATAGAGTTGAAGCATTTGATGAAAAATATTAGAGTAAGACACTTTGAGAGTTTCAATGTTAGGGCCTAAAAAGGTACGATGGATCTATTTCAGATCAATAAATAGAGTCTTAGTTGGAGAAGATATATATTTATTTTAGTTTTACCCATGCTCAAAGGAAGCACTAGGTTCTATTGGTTGTTACTATATTGTATGGGGAAGCTCAGTAGTGGTAGTTCTTATTCCTTGTGGATTGAGAGAAATTGTTTCTTTCATGGGATAATTTTCATGATCCATTCCATGTTAAGTTTTTTTCATCAACCGTGAAGGCAGATTATCTCCAGGAGATTCTCACTCTCTGCTGGGGAAGTTCTAGTATGTGGATGTTTAGTATTTGGTATAAGAAAATCTTATATTATGATTCAAAACTTATTTCAAATAAGGAGTCTAGGGAGATGAATTTATAGGAGACTTTATATCTATATATCCAACACCATGTCACCTTATTCATATTGTCAACAAATATTTAGGTGTTGGAGAAGATAGATTTTATTAATAGGTTTTTGGATAGGGTTGATCATCATGGGATAGGACTCTCCATGACTCTTTTTATAGAAGAAATGAGAATAAAAGTTATCAATTTCTTGGTCAACAAAATATTTAGATGGTAGGGAATCATCTCTATCCATTTTCATCCCATGTCTCTAAGGATGGTAGTTCTTAGGCCCAAACCAGTGGATCAGGTGTGGTTTGTTTTTCTTATGGAGTTGTTTCCTCTGGAATTGGGGATAACCTTGTTTGTTTAACATTCAAACATTCCAATCGGTTTCTAACGGGTTTGTTTGTAGAACCGGAAACATCCAATGATTCTATATCCATTTGGACCTACTTTCCAAAGGTAGGTTCTCATTAGTTGTGAACTGATGAGGCTTAAGAATTTGCATTGGTCAAGAGGATGGGAGGTCGGACTCACCACACCTTTTTAGGGGAATTATTGTCTACTCTGGGACTCTCTTTATAGATTTAATTTATGTTCATGAATCCTTATTAAATTACCAAGTATGAAAATGATCTTTCCTTTAGATCTGACAATCAATGATTAGTATGTAGTAGATTTAGAGAATATTTTATATGTATTTGAGGTTCTTCATTGATAGTGAATCATTTGTATTTGTTAGAGATTCTTATTCAATGGTATCCTTCAACAAATTATATAGAAATCTCTTGGTCGTTATGATAACCATACTGGTTTTAAAGCCACTCAGCAGGGCACTTGAAGTTTATTGTCATTGAGAAGGGCATGGATTATTTCAGAGTTGGGATCGTACCCACAGATGGGATACCTACGTATCCTTGTTTAGAAAAGGAATCAGAACCCACGTAGTTCGAGTAAATAAGTATGAAGTTTATGTATGATTGATGGCTCAAAGAAATATGTCATAATTACTTTTACGCTCTAAGCTCATGTGAGTCATGCTCGGTATGAGAAACAAGAGGTATTGGTAAAACCTGAAAATTGTGCCATGAAAGATGTAATTATAAGAAATGATGTGGGGATTATGTATGTATGACTGCCCAGATAGATGAAGATTAGTTTTTACTTCAGGGAAGAAACCCAGGAACAAGGTATATAAAGGTATATGTGATTTATGGAGATTTGGATACTTAACTTAGGACTTAATCCTGAGAAGGATGCCCAAATTAGAGGGGACTTATGATTGGGTTTTATTCCAGAGAAGGAAGTCCAAATCAAAAGTAAATTAAGACTAGTTAAGAGAAATTATGACTGGGGATTATTCCTGAGAAGGAGGCCTAGGTTAAAGGGACTTGAAAACTGGGGCTTATTCCTGAGAAGGAGGCCCAGGTTAAGGGGAATTATGATTGGGTATTACTCTTGAAAAGGAAGCCTAGGTTAAGGGAATTTGGAACTTGTGGCTTATTCCTGAGGAGGATGTCCATATTTGTGAACTTGAGGATTAATCCTAAGGAGGATGCCCAAAATTAAGGGAACTTGAAGACTAGGGCTTACTCCTGAAAAGGAGGCCCAGGTTAGGGGACTTGGGGCTTACTCTTAAGGAGGATGCCCATATTTGGGAATTTGAGATTGGGACTTACTTCTAAGAAAGAAGCTCGGGTTAAAGATCCACTCATCTTAAAGGATTAGGTTGAATTAATGAAATCTATCACTTTAGTGATATAAAGATATGTAAATCACTATGTTTTGAGATATGTTCCACACAATTGTTTTTAGATAAGGAATCCAATCAAGGAAACATGCCATAAATGGATTTGAAGAGTGTCTTGAAGACTAAATCTTGAATAAGATAGGTGGATTTGAATAAGAGAGGTGAATAGGTAGGAGGGGCACCCAAAAAGAGAGAGGCGCGCAAGTCCTGGTCGCACAAGTTTACCTGCACGACACATGGGTACTTGCGTGACGGTCAACCCATGGGGTAATACTTGGGTGAGGCTTGGCTCAAGCCCTTAGTATTATCCTTAAAGACTTCCAAAGGGGTGGCGCGCAAGTTATGTTGAAGGGGTAAGGTGGCGCGCAAGTGTCTTCATTTCCCTTAAGGGTTAGACACTTAGGCGCACAGGTGTTGATGAATTTCAACACTTAGTCCTTGTTCCCCCTCTTTATATCTTTCATTCTAGGTAATAAATTACCTTATAAGTGTTCAGAAGTCTTTGAGAAGAGACTAGGGTGTTGAGAGCTCAAATCTGAGTTTCTGGATTTTTTGTCCTCGAAATGGGGGGCCTACGAGGGGTATTTATAGGCTGTTGGAGACCCTAGGAGAAAATTACATAGGGCACACAGTTAACCTAGTCGCCCAATATGTGGTGTGTAGGTATACCTGCGCGACTATAATGGAACTTGCGCAGCCCATGCTCAAAGAAATCCTTGTTCATGCCTTTGTCGGTTTTTTATGTTTCTTCAAAGGATGAATCAATTTGTGTTAAGGTATTTTCCCTTTTCATTCATTATACTTTGTGATTAAAAGGAGCTTTAACAAAAGTCCCCACTCATAGTTGGATCTGAAAGAAGGAGGGTGTGACTCTAAGGTAAAGAAGAAAACCAAGGAAGGGTGGCGCGCAAGTTTTGAGCGCGCAAATATCGGTGCGCAGGTGAGAGTCGTGCAGGATTCGGTGCATAGGGGTGCGGCCTTGCCTATATATATGCGGATATTCCTCGTGCAAAGAAACCGGTTCTCAAAGATTCCTGCTCTCACCACGCAAGTTTCCTTCGTCACACAAGTGTCTTGTTTTCCTCGGTTCAGTGCTTTTTTTCCGTGTCGCGCTGCTACAGAGGTATTTGGACTTGCGCGGTGATACCTTCACGCCAATACTTGCATGACACAATTATACTTGTGAACCAACATAGTAATTGTGTGCCTTAATGCCTTATCCATTTTTTTACTTTTCTTCACAAATTTTATGAAAAATCAACTCACTTAAGAGTTAATTATTCGACCTTTGTGCAGATTCAATGGATCCTAAAAGAATTGGAACGGCTGATGAACTGGAGAACAAGCGAATTAATGACATGATGAACGTTGTTTTCCATGATTATTATGATATTTGTAACATAACTCTCCCAAATTTTTCCAAGTACTTGAAGAAGTATCATCGTAATTTTCCACAGAGAATCTAAATGCCTCTGTATGGACATGGTCATCTGCAAGGAGTCAATGTTTCAGATGCAAAGAATTATCTGCCCGAGATGCAGTTGCACTGATCTCCTCTATTTTGGATATACTGTGCATTAAGAGCAGCAAAAATGGTGTGAACTTTCAAATTTTTCCTTCATGCCATATCATTGCAGATATGAAAATGGAAAACCATGGTCTGATATGTTTTCTGTTGCCGGTTGATGGAGAGAAGACTATCATGACATTAGAAACAATATTTGAAAAGAGTAATCTCTCCAAATGGATCTTTACTTCCAATGCTCCATTCTCAAATCCATGTATCCATATTCCAAGTCTATTGGACAGAAACAGAGTCACTGTTTGTTCAGCAGAAAATTTTCTCGAACCGTACTCAAGAATATTCTTTTACAATTGTTCCAAGAAGAGCTTGTATCACTGCATCTCTTATTGTATCCAGTTGAATGAATGAATTCCAGGTGGTTGCTGATAAATCTCAGGATTCCATAAATCAAATGAAGATTCATATTGAAAGCCTCTTGTAATTTATGAAAAAGAGAAGAGAATCCAATATGTGGATGTCCTTCTAAATCTTGTTCATCAATGAAAAAAACTTCCATCTTCAATCATTTTTTCTTGCATTATTTTTCTACCTGCTTTAAATTTTTACCTAAGACAATGGGCCTAGTAATCATAGTTTGATTTTTACTAGGATTTTAAAAATAACCCTACAAACCTTGAATCTTTTTAATTGCTCAATATTACCTAAATCATACAAAATGTGTGTTTAGTGAGCTAGGACTTGACTTTTGTTCAGAGTTCCCTTGTCTTTTGTGGGCAGTTTAAATTCATGTATGTAGGACATAAAAAGGCTAATGTTTAAGTTCAAAATATCTTTGACCAAATGGATTAAAATTGACTCAATTCCTTGATAATTTATCTGAAAACATATTACCACACTCAAGTATGAGGGAAAATATGTAAACTATGACTTAAGAAATTTTGAATCTGAGGAATGATATGAAAAAGGGATAAAATTAATTAGAACAAGTAGTTCCCAAGAATGAATTTACCACTATTTAACAAACCCGTTAGGGGGTTGAATCATGCAAGCCCGCTTAAGGTCATTGGATGCATAGTCAAATAATAGCATCTTTTGGATGATAGGTCTGTTATGTAGACTACTTATGCAAGGCTGCCTAAGGGAACGTGCTGCATAGTCAGGAAAAAGAACTCTTAGAAATTTACTTTTCTACTGCTAAAAATCCAGTGGAAGTTTATGGAGATTCAAATTTTCCAAAGCATAGAGTTTGCTGTATGGAGAGAGGTACTTGAATATAGAAAAGATATTTCCAAACAAGATTGTCTAAGAATTGGATGAATGTCACTCCTACGAAGGTCTGACCCAAACGTAGGGAAGGGAAATATAAACCATAGACTTGAATACTTTCAGATCATGAAAAAGAACATGGGACAAATATGTTAAGGATGGCTATTTTTTGTGGATCTCTATATATTGTTGTTAAGACAACTAAGGAAAAAAGAGGTTTTCTTCCCAAGAATGAAGTTACCATTATTTAACATACCTGTTAGGGAGTTGAATTATGTAGGGCCACCTAAGGGAATTGGATGCATTGTCAAATAATAGCATCTTTTGGCTGACAAGTATGTTATGTAGACTATTTATGCAAGGCCGCCTAAGGGCACGTACTGCATAGTTAGGAAAAAGAACTCTCAGGTATCAAACATTTTGTGACCAGAAGTCAAGAAAAGGGTTATGGAGATCTGGAAGTATTTAAGGTTAAGAGTATGACACATAAAAATGGTCATTGTTCAATGCATGTAGAGATACACAGACCAATGCTAACCATAATCATGTTGTGGATGGGTCCTGAATTGAGATGTTGGACTTCACTGCATATCTCATTATAATGAGAATCAATCCAAATGTAGTTCTTGAAATATAGTTTAACGTCATGTGGGATGAGAGTATAGGAAGTCTTAGTTTAGGGTCATAGAGTTCAGACCATTATAAGGAGTACACAGTGTGTGTTTTCATAGGGGGACTTTTCAGCCAGGGGACTGAAAGTAAAATTTGGGGTTAGGACCAAAGACTTGGGGCTAGGTTCGAGGGATGCTTGAACATTCCTACACATCCCATAAGGATGGGAATCAATCCACACATAGTTCTTGAAATACCCTCTATACAGATTTGGTTTGTACATGTGAAGGGCTAAATGGGGACTTTAGTGCAATGATGGATTGACCCAAAATAAAAGGTTTGGGCATTGCCATGTATGCATGTAGTATTTAGAATATAACATGATTGGAGATCAATGTAAATAATGATTCCCTCTCAGGTGAGGGTGTCAAAGAATGTTGTAGTTTATTTTCATACAGGACAAAAGTGTTATATAGTTTAACGTCATATAGCAAGGACAAAGGTGAACCAATGTAAAAAATATTGATTTGGGGAGTGGCTTCACGAATCAACATCGTATGAGATGGAGGTGAACCGATGTGAAGAGATTTATTTTGGGCTTGAACCTCAGGAGGTTTCCAACATACCCATCCTAGAAGGAAAGGATCAAAATCCGCGTAGTTCAATTGAAGAATAAATTGGTGATCAAGTTGTTCTTTGAGGACAACGACCTAAAAAATGGTGTTGGTACTTACGCATGGTTAGTGGCCCAAAGAGGGTGTTATGGTTGAAGTTTACTCTAAGCTCACTTGATTCATACTCGGTGTGAGAAACAAGAAGTAGAAACAACCTTAATGATGCACAGTTTAATGCCATGTAGGACATATGAAGGGACTATGCAGTGTAAAGTCTTGTAGTGAGGACTATTGGTGCTGCACAGTTTAGTGTCATGTAGCAGGGACAAAATATAGTTTAACGTTATGTCGGACGTATTAAGGGACTTTTGTACAGTTTAGCATCATGTAGCTAGGAAAAAATACAGTTTAACGTCATGTTGGATGTGAACACAGTTTTGCGTCATGTTTATACAATAAGGGTGTTGTACAGTTTAGCGTCCTGTAGCTAAGACGATGGGAACAATATAGTTTAACGTTATGTTGGATGAAAGGGTGACTGTGATGTTTAATGTCATGCAGTAAGGACAAAAGAGGACACAGTTTAACGTCATGTTGGACGTATTAGGGACTTTTTCACAGATTAACATCATGTTGGATGATGGTGTGGATAGTTTATGGTCATATTCATAGACCAGCGATGGTGTAAAGTCTTGCTGGACATATTAATATTTGTGTTACACAAAATACTTCTTCAAAAATATATCATTGGTTGGAGTCGTGATGAGTTCTCCATCCATTGAGATTAAATAATATGCTCTATTGGAGTAGACCTTATGTATTGAGTAAGGTCCTTCCCATTTTGGCTCAAGCTTTGGAGGTTTCTTTCCTGGTATCATTGGAGTTCTGAGAACCAATACCAATTCTCCCTGAATGAATGAACAAATATGAACTTTTTTGTTGAAATCTCGTGCTATTCGATTCTGATAGACCTCCAAGTGATGCAGGGTGCACAATCTTTTTTCAACTAATCGTTACAATTCATCCAATCACTTTTGAGATTGTTCATCTATAGATTATTGATCACAAATGGCTACTCTGATTGAGAGTAATTGAACTTCAATGGGAAAGACTGCTTCTGTTCCATATACCAATGAATATGGAGTTGACGGCATTGCAGTGCGGGTGGTGGTCCGATAAGCCCATAAAGCATGAAAGAGTTTATCATGCCATGATTTCTTATCTTTATCCACCATATTTTGCAGTATGTTTGAAAGAGTCTTGTTGAAGGCTTCTATTTTTCCATTGGCCACTACATGATACCGAGATGAATGATTGGATTTGATGTTGTATTCTTGATACAACTTCCTCACCTCAGATGAACAGAAGTTGGTGCCATTGTCCGTCAATATGGTATGAGGGACACCAAATCTGGTAATGATATCAGACTTGATGAAGCTAACAACGCTTTTAGAACTAACTTATTTGAGATTTGTTGCCTCTGCCCATTTGTAAAAGAAGTCAGTATCAGTAAGAATATACTTAAACTGCTTTGTTGTAGCTGAAGGGTAAGGTCCCACTACATCCATTCCCCATGTGGAAAAGGCCATGAGTATTTAGTTGTATGAAGCAACTCTGGGGGATGATGAATGAAGTTGGCACATACTTGGAATGAATGAAACTTCTTTGATAAATCAATATAATCTTGTATCATTGAAGGCCAAAAAGTATCCAAGCCTTCGAATTTGATTAGACAATCTATGTCTATACTGATGGGCACCACAGACTCCTGCATGCACTTCTTTCATGATAGCCATTGTCTCTTCACTGTCAATTCATCTGAAGAGAACTCCATCAAAACCTCTTTTATAGAGAATTTTATCTGGGTTATCTGAGCTATCATAAAGAGTAAAATTGACCACACATCTCTGGACTTGTTCTTTCTTGGCTCTATCAGGTGGAAGTATTCCATTTTGAAGGTATTCCCTAATAGGTGTCATCCATCATGTAGTATGACCATATGGTTCAGAGATGGGACTAATTTCATTAATTTTCTCTGTTCTGGATTGAACATAAGGTGAAATTGTATGATGGTGGGCAATACTGATGATTGTCTCGTCCCGATTTGGATCTTCCAGAGCTGTGGCTATATTAGCTAGTGCATTAGCTTGGGCATTTTGTGATCGTGGGACATAAGAAAATGTCAGTTCCGAAGTAAATTATGCCATTAACTCTCTGACGTAATCATACAAAGGGATTAGTTCTTCTTTTTTGATTTCATAATCTCCATTGACTTGTTTGATTACCAGGTCTGAATCACCTTTCACCTTTAAGTGATTCACTTGTGCTTGAAGCACCAACTCCAATCCTGCAATGAGATCTTGGTATTCTACTTCATTATTTGTACCGTCTTCCCACAATAATAAGGAATAAGGTAGAACTACCTTATCCAGGGAAATAAGTACAATTCCTAACCCAACTTTTTTGAATTTAGGATCTTCCATTTTCTTCCCTGTTGGACTTCTGGAAGCACCATCAAAGTACATTTCCCATGTTTGAATATTATCTTGAATAGAAAAGACTTCTTCATCAGGAAGTTCAATATCTAAAGATGTATCTTCCACTGAAGGGTGTTCAGTAAGGAAATCAGCCAGATCTTGGCCCTTTATTGACTTTTGATACACATACTGGATATCAAATTGCTGCAAAATAACTGCACATCTTGCCAGAAATCCTATAAGCATTAGATGACTAAGGATGAATTTGAGTGGGTTATTGTGAGATACCTATTGGACCTCATGATGTTGCAAGTAGTGTCTCAACTTCTGAACTGAAAATATTAATGCTAGGAAGCACTTCTCAAAACTTGAATATTGGGTTTTCGCTTCATGCATAGTCCGACTGAGATAGTAGAGGTTGTTTTCATTCCCAGCATCATTCTTCTGGTTAAGGAAGGCACCCAATGATCGCTCTAAAGCTGTCACATAAAGTATAAGTGGCCTTCCTTAAATAATTTTCATTAATACCGGTGGACTCAAGAGATACTTCTTGAGAACATTGAATGCTTCTTGACATTCTTCAGTCCACTGGTAAGTGACTCCCTTCTTCATCAATTTAGTGAAGGGTAAACTTTTTCCTACCAAATTGGCGATGAAACACCGAATATAGGCTAATTATCCTTGAAGTCCTCTCAATTCCTTTAAATTTCAAGGAGGTGACATACCAAGGATTGACTTTGTCTTCTCAGGATCGACTTCGATACCATGATGGCGTATAACAAAGCCGAGAAATTTTCCTGAGGTTACCCCAAAAGCACATTTTAAGGGGTTCATCTTCAAATTATGTTGTTGAATTTTGTGGAATATGACTTCTAAATCAGCCAAGTGATTAGAACGTTGCCTGGATATAACCACAAAATAATCCACATAACATTCAACAAACTTACCTAAAAAGGGTTTGAAGATATGATGCATGGAACACTGGTATGTTGTGCCTGCATTCTTCAGGACAAAGGGCATTACTCGATAGAAAAACACACCCTGAGGGTCTCTAAAGGCTGTAGATTCCTCATATTCTGGAGCCATTTAGATTTTATTATATCCTGAATATCCATCCATGAAGGAAAGTGCTTCATAGCCAGTTGTTTCATCAATTAAGAGTTATGTAATCGGAACTAGAAAATCATCCTTAGGACAATGCCAATTAAGATCTCTAAAATCAATGAAAACTCGAATTTTTCCATTCTTCTTTTTCACAGGGACAATATTAGCCAACCATTTGGGATATTGAACTTATATGATGAAGTTATCTTTGATAAGCTTATCCACTTCAGCTTCAATTTTGGAAGCATAAGTTGGTTGTGTTCTTCTTGCAGCTTGCTTAAATCCTTGATGTTCTTATGGAAAACCCAAATGATGAGTAGCAACATCAGGATAAAGCCCTGGCATCTCTATATAGTTCCAAGAAAATATATCTCGATTTTACTTTAAAAATTAAATATACATTTACTGCTCTTCAAGAGTCATGGCCGCACTAATTAAAGTGGGGCGTGGATCTTCTTTTGTACCCAGATTTATTTCTATGAGTTCATCCATAGTGGTAGAGATACCCTCTTCAAATGTTGGAGGAGCATCCCTGAGATCTTCCTATTCTTATTCAACATGTGTTATTTCTTCTGTTTCAACTTGCATTGTAGATGATGAAGCATAATTTCCAGGATCATGAGAGATGTTAAAATTTGAACATCTTAAAGAAGAGGCTTCCATTTCTGACCCTATTGATGATTAAGGGTCTTCTTTGGGTAATAAAGAGGAGATGATGGATAGAGAATCGACATCATCATTCACCTCTGACATTTCTATAACTTCTTATGGCCTGGTTGATGAAGTATAGACTTGCTGGATTTCAGAAGATGAAATGAAGACATCTCCATTTGAGCTTTCATCATTGCTTGGTGAATCACCACTTTCTCCCATGTTGTCTGGCTTGATTGTAGTAATTGACATTATGGAAGTTTCCATAAGATTATTTGGATTCGGGTCTATCCTTTCAATTTGACTGATAGGAAACACATAATCTATACTCATATGTGTGAATGGGTTTACTGGAATCTTTTCCAAACCATATGGAGCATTAAATTTGGTAACCTCCTTTGTTGTGGATTTCTCCTTACCCTTCATGTGATAAAATTCCGCCTCAATGTATTGAGATTCACATGTTTTGAAGGGGTCCTTATCACCATACAATGTCCCAATTTGACAATTGAAACAATATTTGAGACATTGGTGGTATGATGAATGGATATCTGCATGTTGATGTAGACAAGGTCTTCCAAGCAAGATATTGAAGGTTGTATCGTGATCAACAACCATGAAATCTGAATTGAATACAAGGTCTCCAAACTGAGTTTTGAGTGTAATCTCACCCAATGGTTCTTGTTCATTTTTATCATATCCTTGTAACATCAAAGTAGAAAGAGATAAATTATATTATGTGAGGCCCAATTGACGAAGTGTACGAATGGGGATGAGGTTGACTCCTGAACCATTATCAATGAATGCTCTTCGGATGTCTACACCATTGACCTTTCCAGATAAGTACAAAGGTCTAATATGTCCATGCACGACATCATCTTCATCTTCATATGTAAAAGATATCACTGCATGGCATTCTATAGGACCATTCTCAACATGGTAGACCTCAGCCGCAGCAATTTCGGTTTCAAATTCCTGAGGACTTGACAAAGCCTCGATGAGTGCCTCCCGAAGATCCTTTGATAAATTTAAAGAATCCAGAATTGATAACTTGGTCGGTACATGGGCCAAATGTTTCAAGACATCATATTTTTTATCCAAAGGTCTGTGTTTACCAACAGGAACATGTGGTTTCATAGGTGCCTTAGAAGTTGATGCTTTGGATGTAGATGCATCCTGTATCAGGGTAGGAGTTGGAAATACTCCTAGATTTGGAAGATTAGACCGAATAGGTCTATTTACTTACTGAGAGGAAAAAGGTGGAACCTCTAACCAATCCTCCAGAATAATTGTGCCAGGACTGAATCTACTATTGGTGGAAGAATTTTCTTGTTCTTGTTGAGCCTGCTGAAGGGATCTTCCATGATTTTCTGCTGCATATACCGTTCTAGCAGGGGTAGGATTGGAATAGTATCTTCTGGGATATCCATGTCTTCCTTTGTATCCCAGACCTCTAGAACTTCCCCTAATTCCTCTGTTTGATACAGGGAATTCAGGATCATCGATCTCGATACTGTGACTGATATAAGGATCTGTTAAGTGAATCATATTAACATAACCAAAGATCAACTCTTCATCTGATGAAGACTCTACCTGATTAGACAGTTTAGGTTGTGCTGTTTGGTGGGGTGGTGCTCGTGGCTTCAAAGTAGATGGCATAAAATCTGCCAGAGTCAAAGACAACTTGGGCTTTGACACGATTTCAGCTTCTTCTGATTGTTCCTCTTTCTTTGAATTATGTCTTTTCTTAAAGTATTTTCCCTCTGATGAAGATGGTTTTTCTGTGGAATTCATAGCATAAGACACAATTGGTTTCTTCAATTGTGTTTTCAAAATGGCATGAGTTCGGTTGATTGTTTTTCAGACCATCCAATCATCATATTTCTGTGAATTTTTTCTTTTGACTTCCTGCCACTCGCCTTCTTCCTCTGGATTTTTAGGAGTAACACATGCTACCTGAGCTGAAGAACCTTTCAATTTGACTTATCCTGAGTCAACCATTTTTTTCAGGAGGTCTTTGAAGACAAAAAACTCTTAAATTGGATGCCCCAACATCTGATGAAATGGGAAATAGTTGGTATGGTCTTCATATCCTTCCTTGTTCAGCCTTTTGGGACTTGGCAATTCAACCAAATTATTTTCCAAAGCCGAAATGAAGTAACCAGGAACTTGTTCATTTCAGAAAGAGTAAACTTTGCTCTTCACATCCTCAAATTGTTTCCGTCTTTGATCTCTTTGATCATCTTGACAAAATGGCCTTTGTTTTTGATGCTCAGGAGGTAGAGCCCTTCGATAAGATGAAGGTTTTGAAGTATAAGAAGGTACAGGTGCTTGTTTAAGCGTAACTGTAACAGTCTCTACTTTACCTATTCTTCTTCCTAGATCTGATGCAATTACACTAGTTTTATCCTTAGTCTTCATAAGAGAGTCTTCAATCTTCTAAGTGATCGAAGTAAGGTCTCTAAACCCTCCTGTGTATTTCACAGGGATCAATGGCGTGCGTAATTCATCATCCAGATTTTCCACACATATTGGCAAAAATTCTTCTCGAGGGAGTGTTAGGCTCAGGGAATATGTTAATCCCTTCCAACAAGTAATGAAATATGAAACTCTTTCATTCTACCTTTGCTTACAATTTGTAAGATCAAAAACTGTTGTCTTTGGCAACGTTGAGCTGAATTGAAGAAGGAATATTTGGTGGAGATCCTCCCATCTGGTAATTGATCGGGATTTCAAGCTTGTATACCAAACAAAAGTAGGTCCTTATAGTGACTGTACAAAACACCTGAGCTTAACTGCTTCTTGTTGCTAAGGGGTTCCCATCATAGGATCACAACAAGAAACAAAATGTGTTAAGTGTTGCTCTGGGTCTCCTGAACCATTAAAGATTGGGAATTTGGTACTTTCAAAATTTGATGGGGGAGGAATTGCATCAACCCATTCAGGGTAAGCTCTCTTTTTTGGTTGAATTTGAGCACGTTTTCCCTCCATAGATTCCAACCAAGATGTTAATAACTCAATAGTAGTTATTAACTTTTGAGAAACATCTAGTTGAACTTGGACCTGAGTAGGTGCAATAATTGGAGCTTGGACAGATGTAGTGGCCGGTACTGCAACTGATGGTAGCACCGCCGATTGTTGTTGAACATGACCCATAGGATTAGACCTGTGAGGGTGTACTATTAGAGGAGGATATTCTTGATCCATATCAGTAACTAAAACAAATTCCCTTGGCTAACTGACTCCAACATGCTTAGGAGGAAGACTATCTTGGAGTAGTTCTGCATTTAACCTCCTCAATTCCTTCATTTCTTCCTCCTGTTGTGCAAACCTTTTCTCTAATGAGAGTGATTGGCCTTCTCTAGAGGAAGGGTATGTAACCTGATTCTTTCCTTTCCCCTTGTTAGATGCCTTTCAGAGAGGGGGAAGTTGGTTACTTGAAGGATTACCTAGATTCTAGGTAATCCTTTGATTTCGTGTACGCACACCTTCTTCATTTGTGTCTGTGCGTACAACTTCTTGAGCAGGAATTTCTTTATCTGATCCTTCTAAATGAGTCTCATCTGGGGGATCATCAACAATGGCATTGATGACATTAATTGATGCATAACACATTGCATCCCTTCTATCAGAATTTATGCGATATTGTCTTCTTCCATGTCCTTGATGAGACATTGCCTTTTGTTGATTCGATTCCTCAGGAACTTCTTAATGAACTGTAATTTGGAGAGAATCTCCTAATAATTCGGCTCTTCGTTCCTCTTGTGGATTCTTCCCTAATCGAGAGAAGACTGACTTTCTCTGAGGAAGATATTGAGGATTTGGAAAATTCCTCAGTCCTATGGACTGGGTCTGTTCCTGTTGTTCCTGCTCAACTCCTCGAATCCTATTTTTTGATTCTGAGGGTTGGTCTAAAATAGTCCTCAGTATAGCAAGTTGGGGTGGTTATTGAGTTGTTATATCTAAGACTTTCTTAAAATCTATCCTGATCTTGCGGACTTTAGTCTAGAAATTGGCTGAATGCATCAACCTGCATCCACTCAAATCACCTGGCTCAAATGAACGCTGGATGATTTCTGACACTTCTGTCACTTAATGATGTGCACACTCTAAATGAGAAGCATGTTCGATATTCTTGTTTTCCTGGTGCAAGAGTAATTCGACAAATTATTCTCTATATGCCTGATTTTGAGAAGAACTAGTTGAGGCATGTTCTTGAGCGAGCCTTTGATTACAAACAAAGCCAATTGGTTGTGGTCGACCATGGGTAATAACATTGCATGAGACCATTTTCGGTGGGCTTTGTTGGCTAGAGAGTATAGTGAAATGTAGTGATCCATGAACACCCCATCCCCTGATATGAATACCAGATGGTTCATTGGCAATTAACTGGCGCAATCTTCTGAGTGCGCCAAGGCATGAACGTTAAAGGGCTCTCTGCTGTTTTTTAGCCTTTGGATATCAATAAACTGAGAGAGGTGCCAAGTCAATTTGGCATTGTAACCCTTCTATTATCTTGACATGATTTTCATATTCATCATAAGATAATATTTTCTTTTTCAACTGAAAAATATTTTTCCATATGTTGAAACGAATATCATGAATTCCATCTTCTGTCAACATCTCTGGAATGTCATAATGAGAGTTAGCCAAAGGACAAAACATGACTGGAACTTCACCTTTTTTCAGTTATTTTTTCATATTTAGCACTTCCTCTTTATCATTCGATGGATATTCTTATACCTGATTAGACCATAGTTGGTGCTTCCTTGTTGCTTCATCGGATTCAACAAGATTGGTAGAGAATTCACTGATCAAACTAGAAGATGAACGACCCAAGGGTGGTTCAGAGAATGACCTACACCCCTGGCTATCTTCTAATTGAGAAAGTATTTCACCTACTAGCGGTAAAGCATCAAACATGACTGGCTTCACATTTGAAAGTGCCTCACGATAAGAGGGCTTTCTCATCACTACATTATCCATTGGAGCATTTTTTAGGCAATGTGAATTACTACTACATAGAGGAATTTCGTAGCTAAATTCATCATCATGAGGAGGACCTCCATGATGGGTTATAGCAAAAGATGAAACATTTTTCTCCTTGATCTTCTGGCCACGTAGAGGGTTACTGTGGCTCTCATATGAAGATGGCACTTCAAGATTGATCGAACTGTCATGAAGCAAGCCTTCATGAGGAAGTGTCTGATGAAGTCATTCAGAATTAATGTTCCCAATATTGGGAAATGTGAGAGTAGAATCTTGAATTCCAACAGATAATTGTATGAGGGCTTCAAGGACTCCAGCATCGAGTAAGGCCTTATTACATATTGGCCCTTGATTTCTTGACTGTGATGGATGGGTCTTCTTCTTAAACACCTTCTTACTCACTTTGGGAACCACTTTTTGACAAAATTGGTTATTATGGGAAGGTGTATGTGTCTGCTCAGGAGAAATGATCAGGTTAGGCTGATTATATCCACTCAAATTAGGTGTATGTGCCTGACTTGGTTGTCCATATGACATGGGGGAGTATGACCCAAAACCCTCTTGGACTGGAACAGAGGTTTGTGTATGTTTCGGAGTGATATGTTGATGTGTCACTCCACTGGTAGGGATAGATTTTCATTTCTTTCCCTATGATGTTGCTGAAGCTGTTATAATATTCTGACGGGCATCCAGAATATGAGCAGGGATTTGCTTCTGTTCTTTCACCGTTGAAATAATATGCTTGGTGACTTCAGCTACTGGAATGGGGATATACGTCCATTACGTGCTTAGAGTAGGTGTGTGTTCCTTCTCCTGCCCTCCTTTTCCTGTCAGTGAATTTTGACAGTACTCAAGTGTGGGGGCAGAGAGTTGAGTCTGCCTCCTATTTGTCTTTGGGTATTTCCAATTGACTTCTCTGGGTGCTACCAAACGAGACTGTTGGTAGGCTTGATCAATACTAGCATGTGTATGTTCCTGCTGATTGCACTCCACCAAAAGTGGTTGATGAAATTCCTTCAATACTGGAAAATGAGGCTGCTGGCAGGATTGATGAGTGTAAGAAGGTGTATGTGCCTATTTACCAGTTGTCAACACATTGGGTTGGCGGGCTTCATTGTATGTAGTCAGACGAGCCTGCTGACTAGTTGATAATTTAAAAACAGGTGTATGTTTCTATCTATAGTACTATGCGGGAATTTCCTGATGGGAATGGCGTGTTGCTACCAGACGAGTCTGCTGGACAGCAGAATTAAAACGGATGGGTGTGTGTGCCCACTCATTGCTTTCCACCAAGTTAGGTTGGTGGAATTCTCTACAAATGGCAGAGATAAGAACCTACTCATTGTTGACCGGATTTCTCCTCTGGCGGTTCGTCTTGCGTGCTCGGGTTTGAGGGACCTGAGCCGAACCTCTGAAGGCGATACCCTCGTCATGTTGAGGGCACACTGCCGCACGAGTCTGGCGGCGATTGTTGATGGGAGAACTTGGGAAGGACCCATGTCTCCTTGAATTAAGGCCTTCAATGACCTTATCATTCACTTCCTCAGAATATGGGAGGGATTTTTGATTGCGTTCTGGGGATAACGACCCGAAATGGTTGGAGATAGTGGTTTCCACCACCTGCTTCTTGATCACTGTTCGTCGCTGTCCGGACAACCAGGGTGAATTATTGACTTGGAGGGCTTGTCGAGCGGCCTCCAGAGTCAGAATAGTACTGTTTTGATGGTATTCCTTAACCAGTGCATCTGATACCCAGTGTTGAAGACACTGAGTAGGTGATGTCGTCCTCAGAGCAGATGACGATCCAACAGGAGTAGTAGTAGAGGTATTCACAGCATAGGCATTCACAGGTGTGAACTTTAGGGAAGCCATTTCTGTAACGCAGAAGATCTTTGAAAAGTGTTCATGTTTGATATAACAGACATAATCAAGATAAGTTCGGCCACTACATCTTTTGGATGAGCACATATGTTATTGATTGTTTTGTTGGCCCTATCATTGAGTTTTAAATAGGGGACTAACAAATAAGTAAAACATCATTTTAACTTGGTTAAGGATTCACGTCGGGTTCACCATTTTTTGTTTCCTATGGAATTGGGGATAACCTTGTTTGTTTAAGGTTGAAACATTCCAATCGGTTTCTAACGAGTTTGTTCATAGAACCGGAAACATCCAATGATTCTATATCCATTTGGACCTACATTCCAAATGTAGGTGCTCATTAGTTGTGAACTGATGAGGCTTAAGAATTTGCATTGGTCAAGAGGATGGAAGGTCGGACTCATCACACCTTTTTTAGGAGAATTATTGTCTACTCCAGGACTCTATTTATAGATTTAAGTTATGTTTGTGAATCCTTATTAAATTACCAAGTATGAAAATGAGCTTTCCTTTAGATGTGACAATCAATGATTAGTATGTATGATATTTAAAGAATCTTTTATATGTATTCAAGGTTATTCATTGATATAGAATCATATATATTTTTTAGAGATTCTTAGTCAATGGTATCCTTCAACACATTATATAGAAATCTCTTGGTCATTATGATAACCATACTATTTTTAAATCCACTCAGTGGGGCACTTGAAGTTTATTATCATTCAGAAGGACATGTATTATTTCAGAGTTGGGACCGTATCCGCATATGGGATACCTATGTATCCTTGTTTAGAAAAGTAATCAGAACCCACGTAGTTTGAGTAAAGAATTATGAAGTTTATTTATGATTGATGGCTCAAAGAAAGATGTCATAATTACTTTTATGCTCTAAGCTCACGTGAGTCATGCTCGGTGTGAGAAACAATAGGTATTGGTAAAACCTGACAATTGTGCCATGAAAGATGTAATTATAAGAAATGATGTGGGGATTATGTATGTATGACTACCTAGATAGATGAAGATTAGGTTTTACTTCAGGGAAGAAACCCAGGAACAAGGTCCATAAAGGTATATGTGCTTTATGGAGATTTGGATACTTAACTTAGGACTTAATCCTAAGAAGGATGCCCAAATTAGAGGGGACTTGATATTGGGTTTTATTCCTGATAAGGAAGTCCAAATCAAAAGTAAATTAAGACCGGTTAAGAGAAATTATGACTGGGGCTTATTCTTGAGAAGGAGGCCTAGGTTAAAGGGACCTGAAAACTGGGGCTTATTCCTGAGAAGGAGGCCCAAGTTAAGGGGAATTATGACTGGGGATTACTCTTGAAAAGGAAGCCCAGGTTAAGGTAATTTGGAACTTGGGGCTTATTCCTGATGAGGATTCCCATATTTGGGAAATTGGGGCTTACTCCTGAGAAGGATGCCCAAAATTAAGGGAACTTGAAGATTGGGGATTACTCCTGAAAAGAAGGCCCAAGTTAGGGGACTTGGGGCTTACTCCTAAGAAGGATGCCCATATTTAGGAATTTTAGATTGGGACTTATTCCTGAGAAGGAATCCCAGGTTAAATATCCTCTCATCTTAAAGGATGAGGTTGAATGAATGAAATCTCTCACTTTAGTGATATAAAGATATGTAAATCACTATGTTTTGAGATATGTTCCACAGAATTCCTTTCAGATAAGGAATCCAATCAAGGAAACATTCCATAAATGGATTTGAAGAGTTTCTTGAAGACTAAATCTTTAATAGGAGAGGTGGATTTGAATAATAGAGGTTAATAGGCAGGAGGGGCACCCAAAAAGAGAGAGGCACGCAAGTCCTGCGTGGGTGCGCAAGTCCTGGTCACGCAAGTGTACCTGCGCGACACATGGGTACTTGCGCGATGGTCAACCCATGGGGTAATACTTAGTAGAGGCTTGGATCAAGCCCTTAGTATTATCCCTAAAGACTTCCAAAGGGGTGGCGTGCAAGTTCTGTTGAAGGGGTAAGGCGGCGCGTAAGTGTCTTCATTTCCCTTAAGGGTTAGACACTTAGGCGTGTAGGTGTTGATGAATTTCAACACTTATGCCTTGTTCCCCCTCTTTAGGTCTTCCGTTCTAGGTAAGAAATTACCTTACAAGTGTTCGGAAGGCTTTGAGAAGAGACTAGGGCACTGAGAGATCAAATTTGAGTTTCTGGATTTTTCATCCTCGAAATGGGGGGCCCACAAGGGGTATTTATAGGCAGCTGGAGACCCTGGGCGAAAATTACATAGGGCGCGTAGGTATACCTGCGCGACCATAATGGAACTTGTGCGGCCCATGCTCAAAGAAATCCTTGTTCATACCTTTTTTAATTTTTGATGTTTCTTCAAAGGATGAATCCATTTTTTAAGTTATTTTCCCTTTTCATTCATTAGACTCTGTGATAGAAAGGAGTGTCAACAGGAGTCCAAGAACATTGAAAGCCTAAGTGTCTGAACTTCCATGCAGTTAGGGTAAATCTACCATTATCTAGAAGTGTAGGTGGAGAGACTTCCAATTCCCATGATATTGAAGACTCTGGTTAGGGTTTGATCTAGATTATGTAATGATTGTAAAAATTATGAGATGATTCTATGGTAACATCACTCTTGTGGATATTTCCTATGTTTTCAGATACATCCATATGACATCATCCTCGATATGAAATAACTATATTTGGTGTAAGATATTGTGGATTACATTAGGAGGTGAGTTATATTATATGATTTTGACAAAGATAATGTCATGTTTTTTAGCGAGTGAGACCCTCATATGGGTTAGAGATGCATCCAATCCTTGTCTTCCTTAATAGCTGAGGTGATATTGAGATCTATATAGGATCAGTCAATGGTGTTTCCTAGGGTTGTTAAAGAGTACCCTGATTCCTTTTTTAAAGAGTTCAGGATGCTACCCCCCTCAACATGAGATTGAGTTTGGGATGGAGTTATAGTCATGTGTGTCACTGATATTGATGCCTCTATATAGGATAAAACCTTATGAGTTTCATGAGTTGTAGATTTAAATTGATTATGTTCTATAATGAGGATTTATTCAGCATAATGTATCACCTCAGGGTACTCTAGTTCTATTTGTGAAGAAGGCAGATGGAAGCCTACATCTATGTATTTATTATCATTTCTTGAATTGGTTGATAGTAAATAAATTCCATACTCTTCTATATATTAATGATTTATTTGATTAGCTGAAGTGATCTAGTTGGTTCTTAATGATTGATTGAAAGTTAGGATATCATCATATGCGAGTGAAGGGTGAGGATATTCCAAATACTACTTTCAGATGTTGTTATGAGAATTATAAGTTTATTGTAATGTTGTTCGGTGTCATGAACACTCTAACCATGTTCATGGTACTAATGAATTATATGTTCTGTAAATTTCTGGATTAGTTCATGATGGTGTTCATCGATGACATCCTTATGTATATGGTGTCTAAGGAGGAGCATGCATGGAATATATGAGCTATTTTTGGGAGTTATTTATCATCATAATCTATTTAGGAAGCTATTGAAGTGTAATTTTTAGTCCCATGAGGTTCATTTCATGGGCCATGTTGTGTCTCGAGTAGAGTAATCAAGTATCCTTCAAATATTGAAGTGATTGTTTCATGGGTATCCCCCAAGAATCTTGTATATGTATGGGGTTTTCTTTATATTGCAAGAAATTCCAAGAGGTTTATACTTTAATTATCTTAGATTATGGAACCTTTAATATCTGTTACCATAGATCATCATGTTTTTTAATAGACTGACCAAATCTAGGCTACTTTTAAATATTTTAAGGAAAATTCAATGAGTGCTCATGTTTTTTTTTCAGGTAAAGGTATTGTGTTTGAGGTTTGTTATGATGCTTCACATCTTGGGTTGGATTGTATTCTAATACAGTAGGGTATAATTATCTCTTATGGTTCTCAGTAGTTATGACCTCATGAACATAACTATACTACCAATGATATTGAGTTAGCATAATTTGTTTTTTATTTGAATTTGTGGCATTAATAACTCATTAATAAACACTATGTGGTCTTCATAGATCATAAGATCTTGATTTATATCTTCTCCCTGCATGATTTGAATTTGTACCAGTGATGGTAGATGAAATTATTATAGGGCTATGACTTCAATATTTCTTATACACTTGGTAAAGGGAATGTTGTGGCTAATGTGTTAAATGAGAAGTCATTTGGTGGTGTTATGGGTGATTCTAGAGACTCTTTGCGGGTTATGGAGTATCTTTCTACATTATACCTTGATATGGGAGGTGTTGAGGGTAGAGGGTGTCTTTATCAAATGATAATGCAATCATCATCAGTGTAAAAGGTGGAGGAATCCCAGTTGGAGGATTCTGAGGTAGAGGTTTGGAAAGATCGATTTGTTTGTGGTGATGCTCCTAAGGGATGGTTAGAGGATGATAAACATTTTATTTTGTTATGGGGGAAGATATTTTTTTCTTTGGTTATGTGTGAAGTGGTTCTATGTGAGTTCCACAATTTTCCTTTGGTAGTGCATCCTGGAGTGTCTAAGATGTATTATGCTTGAGGGGTAAATTTTAGTGGTATGGGATAAAGTGGTTGAATGTAAAATGTGTTTCTTGGTTTTTGGTTTGCTATAAAGTAAAGGATATGCATCATGTTCCTGGTGGTTTTCTTCATCCACTTGATGTTCTACTGTGTAAGTGGGAGGATATCTCAATAGAATTATTCACTATTTCTCATCAAGCTCAAGGTTCATATGATTCTATATGGAATATTATAGGTAGTTTGATGAATCCATATCACTTTTTGGAGATTAATGAGTCAATTTCATTGGATACTTTATCGAGGCAGCATCTGGAGGAGGAGGCGAGGTTTTATGGGGTTCCAAATATGATCATATCTGATCATGATCCCTATTTCACCTCCAAAGTATAGAGAGGTATCTAGAAAACTTTTGTCTCTTAGTTATTCCTTATAACTGCTTTTCATATATAAATGGATGGTTAGACAAAACGGACCATACATAATTTATAGGATATAATGTGCATGTGTGTTTTATATTTTAGAGGTTTGTGGGTGAGGAACTTACTCTTAGTGTATTTTCCTTATAACAATAGTGATCACTCTACCATTGGTATGACCTCTTTCGAAGTTTTTTATAGCCAACCTTACATATCTCCATTATGTTAGACTAAAGTTGGAGAGTCGCCTATTCTTATGTTGGAATTGGTGTTGAGCATGATAGAGAAGGTTAGGGTGATTCTCAAGTGAATTAAGGTTTCTCAAGATCACCATAAGTCCTATGTTTATCATTGGGGGAGGCATCTAGATTTTGAAATTTGATATCATGTTTCTTTTAAGGTATTTTTTCATCATGGGTAGCAATGTTTCAGTCATGGGAGTAAACTTTATCCCTGATTTCTTAAACCTTTTAAGTAATTATTTCATGTTGAAGTTGTTGCATATTGGTTAACACCATCTTCGTATATGATCCAGATCGATGATTTTTTTCATGTATTACAGCTTCAATGGTATCTTCATGATGATTCCCACATCATCAACTAGGGTGAGCTGGATGTTGAGGCTGATGTGATCTTCAAGGAGAGACCTATTGAGATTCAGGATCACTAGGAGAAAGTGTTGTAAAATCATGTTTTTCATTTGGTTTTTGTTCTATAGTGACATGATAGCTTAGAGGATAGTACTTCAGAGCATAATTTATAGATGTGTGTTCAACATCCTAAGTTGTTCAATTTTTTATTTTTGTTGGGATGATATGTATGACCCTTTACTAAATTTATGAAATGATTGTTGATGTTGTGTGCTTATATGACTTGTTCCTCTAATTTTTTTGTTATGATATTATTGTCAAAATATATTTGAGAGGTGTCTCATAAGGTGGTTGTTTAGACTCCTTTTATTTCATTCCTAGATTTTGTTTTAAATTCTTTAGGATGATAATTTTTTTAGAGGTATCTTATCATGACCCAACCCAAGTTGAGGCTCAATCCACAACTACCCCAAGCCTGGCTCCATAGGTTGTGGGTAGCGACCAGTGCCAAAGGCATAACTAAATTGGGGAGGTCATTTCCAAAGTACTTGTATGCACACACACAATCATCTCAATGTAACAATGTAGGGGTAAATATTAAAAGATACAATGTTGCTATAAAGTAAACCAAGTATGCATGAACCTATAGACAGTACAAAAGTAAGGTAATGTAAATTTAAAAGTAAAGGAAAAAAACATGTCCAACCAAAAATATATCCCAACCTAACAAAAATGGAAAAAGTAAATGGTTGAGAGAGCCCAGCTCCTGAATCCCAAGCTACGACCACTGTACATGGTCCAAGCACCCAGTATTCCTAAGATCCTTTAAAGTAACGATCGACCTATCAATCATCTGCGTATGACACAACACGTATAGGAAAATCCCATGAAGGGGTAAGTATATATATATCTAGTAGGAAACCCCAAAAAATGAATGGGGAATAGTAAGAGATACAATAGGGAAAGTAAGATAGTAGATGCAAGATAGTCAAATAGAACATCTCAACCCAACCAAGAGTGAAAGTAAGCTCTCCCAAACACAAGGGGATAAACATGGTGAGTATATGAACTAACCATTGATTATTTTCCACCTATAGTAGGAGAGTAGACTCAGCCAACCATGAGAATCTAGAAACAGAAATCATGTGGCATACCTCATGCATATTCGCCTCTCCTGGAAGGAGAATAACAAAATCCAAGGTGTGGATACAAAAGTATATATAGATACGCTTAGTAAAAGAAGCTCAAATGAGAGAATAATGGGATCTCCATATCACATATCAGCCCAACAAGAAGAGTATCCAATAGTTTCAAATTTCCATCAACAATACCTAACATCTCACAGGTCTGTCCAGAAGTAATTGTACAATTCTAACAATGCATCGTTATTGTATCACACAGCCGAGTCGGCACAAACTCAAAGTATAGGAACCGTGCCCTAATACGTCAAGGGGGTCCACTCTGTAATTCATCAAGGACATCACTGCCCATCTATAATAGAGGGTCAACTCAAAATCCATCAAGGATGTCACTGCCCAACTATGCTAGAGGGTCAACTCGGTATCCTTAGAGAATCCCACTACCCAGCTATGTTGGAGGGTCAACTCGGTATCTGTCAAGGACACAACTACCTAGCTATGTTGGAGTGTCAACTCAATATCTGTCAAGGAATCCACTTCTCGTCTATGCTAGAGGGTCAAATCGGTATCCATAGAGGACACCACTGCCCAGGTATGTTGGGGGGTCAACTCGGTATCCTTCGAAGACACCACTTCCTGGCTATGCTAGGGGTCAACTCCATATCTGTCAAGGAAACCACTGCCCAGCTATGTTGGAGGGTTAACTTGGAATCTGTTGATGTCACGACCCGACCCAATGGGGATCAAGCCGTGACTCCCCAAGACCGCCTCCAATAGGCCAGGGGCTGGCGTCTAGCGCCGAGTAGGCTATCACACACATGGGAGGCATTAGCCTAAGGTACATGTATACACGCACCCACTTACACCTCCATGCAACAGTGCAGAGATATATAAAACTAAAAAGAAAATGCATGCATATATCGAACCCAAACCAGAGTGAAACAGAAGTACAAAAGGGAAAAAAAGGGTCCACTAAAAGAAAACTACAAAAGCGCCCAACCTACTCAGAAGAAGGGGTACGCTGCCAAAAACACCACTGGAAATCTCCTCGATACAGCTCCGGTAAGACTCCACGGTCAGTCCTGCTTACTTAGCTCTGCCTACTCTGGGTCCTCCTAGGACTCTGTCGAAAGGCTTGTGGTCTGCACAAGACACAAACATGTGCGGGAAAAGCCCATGCAGGGGTGAGTATAAAAATACTCAGTAGGCACCCCAAAAACCCAAAACAAAAGAGAGCAACTAAAAGGAAATAGTCCAATCATCCCATCCAGAGGGAACCCAGATGAGAGAGAAACTCCATCTCGTGACCATCCTTGGCTAAACGCAACTAGTCAGCTCAGCTCAGGTGTATTCCCATACATACACCTTGAACATCCAGATATACTTAGCTCACGTACCAAGCCACATGAGGTACCGACCTCATCACCAGCAACGGTTCACAACCAGGAGAGAACACTCCACGATTACTATCATTCCAAATGACACTCGTCCGAGAGATACACTCCATCGAGTCCCACACAAACATCTTTGACGCTCACTTGAGAGATCACGCTCATCGGATATCGTCACTGAGGAAAACTCACTGAAAAAACATAGCACCAAACTCCTCGGATAGGGGATTGCTCCTAGGGTCCTATAGGGGATACCAGAACCCACTTTGGTATACGAAGATCTCACAGATAGGGGATCACTCCCAGGGTCCGCTGGGGGATACCACAACCCGATCTGGAATTCGTAGATCTCACAGATAGGGGATCACTCCAAGGATCCACTGGGGGATACCACAACCCGATCTGGCGCTCGACAGAAACATGTCACTCAGATAGAGGATCGTCACCCGTGTCATGACAGTCACGATGATACCGAAACCCTATCTGGTACATCTCGCACTGTAGGGGATCGAACTGACGATGTCGCAACCCTACAGAAACCACATGTTGAGTAGGGGATCGTATAACCACCGATACTGCAACCCTACTATAATCCTCATGCTGAGTAGGGGATCATATACCCGATGATACCACATCCCTACTGAGCGTAGACCACTGCATAGGGGATCATATTCCTGATGATGCCACAAACCCTACGGGGTTAACCTGCTAGATAGGGGATCGCTACCCGTGGATAAGCAGTCACAACGATACCAAGAACCCAATCTAGGGAAAACGATACTAGAGGATCCCGCTCTGGGACCACCGGAGGGATGCCACAACTTAAATAGATTAAATATCCCATCGATAGGATCACAAACCTATACCAAGGTTGTGATGTCGTGTGAACCCTCATAGGAACGAACCAAGGGAGTACCCTCAACCACTGCTGGTCCAAACGTCGCTAACCTGAGCGACCCACCACAATGCCACACGGCGCACCTCCAAGGCTGATATCGAGGCCACCATCACGATCCACGCGGAAAAACAAACAGGATAGGTTGTTTACTCGCCCGAAATGGACAACCAGTGAAAAATTCACTATTCATCATAGCTAGCTCATGTGGGGCCCACACAATGATCCTGAAACTCATCAAACGGATCATACCACTACAATCCCCTCGGAAAAACACACGGGATCCACTACTCGTTCGTTCGAAACGGTCACCTGGTGAAAAAGGTACCATTCACCGAAGACAAATCGGGTGGGGCCCATGCCTCGATCCCGAAACTCATTGAACGGATCGCACCATTACGATCCTCTCAGAAAAACACACAGGATCAACTATTCATCCGCCAAAATTGGACTCCTTATGAGAAAGTTGCGTTTCTCTGTAAACGCCCAAACCCGGCCTCATGGGGCCCGCACCCCAAACTTGGTCCCAACACCCAAAAACCATCAAGAAAAGTCTTCCGTACCATCAGGGTCTCAACTCCACTGATGGCACGTCAATCATACGCTCTGGGTAGAAGATACAATAGCTCGAAGTCGAATAATAATAAAATATCATTATTTTATTCGACGTTTCAAGCTCCCGAGCCACGATCCCAAAACTTAAAATTCCAAAAGTAAACCCAAAAGGTCCATCTCGACACAAGGAATGTGTCGCTGCAAATGGATCGCGATTTGGACTCCCGACATGCATTTTACGGGGGTTTAAAGAGCTCCCGAAATATTCTGGCCGGACCACTGCTGGCTCGCTGGAAAACTGACCGGACCGCCACGCCGACCTTGCCGGACCGCCACGCCGCTGCGCCACCTGCCAGATTCTTCCACGCTGCCGCCACCGCCCTCGCCAGATTTTTCCATGGACACTATCGGAATCTGGGTTTTCCACCGGAAAACATCTGGGAACCCCCAGGAGCACCCCGGTGCTCCAAAATCAGATCTGAAACATGTTTCGGAAACCTTGAGACCCAAAACATACAACCCTTATGAATATTTAAAAAAAACACATAAACGGGGTCCAGGATTTTAAAATTCAAACTGCCTACCTGTTGGCGGATCGCTGAAGCTTCGGGTGCAGAACGACGCCTGCGACGCGTTGGAGCTCGATCTGCTGAGGATCGGCGCTGAAAACGGATGCCCGGGGCTCGATTCGACGAATAACGGTGGGAGAGGGGAGGGTTTCGCCATGCGTTGAGAGAAAATGTGGGGGAGAAGAGATGGATTTTATTTATTTATTTATTTTAATAAACACTTCATTCAGCTCCCCGCCAACGTGCATCTGTCCCAGCACCCGGCACCGACTAAATTATGTCGTGTCTAGGGTAAACATGACGTTCTGAACGCAACGGTGCACTCAGAATTTTAATCTGAGACCCCATTCAAGAGTTATTTGAGCCGACGCTCGTAAATAAACTTTTCAATTTATTTACGAAAATGCCTCTAGTGGCTTTTCTCACAGCAGGCCCGCGCCAGCAAAGTTTACACCCCGTTTAGGGTAAACGGAACGTTCCGGATGCAACCATGCCCTCAGATTCCCATTATGAGCTACCGTTTAGGAGATATCACACCCCCTCTACGTTCATAGTATAAAAATACTTAATATTTTTATAAAATTTATTCCGGGCACACCGGGCCTCGGAATCGCACGTCGTCTTCGCGCCTAGCCCTGGAATTATTCATCGGAATATTCCAAAGTCTGGTAGAGCCAAAACCCGAGTCGTTACATCCTCCCCCCCCCCCCTTAGAACTTTTCATCCCCGAAATTCCATAAGCACAAGGAAAGTGACTGGACTCTCAACTGGGTCTCACATGCCAGCAAGTTTTCTAACAAACACCCATGCCCGCACACATAAGTCAGAGGTACTCATCCACCACACCTCAATACTACCACTTTGGGCGGAACTAACTCACCCGCACGGTTTTGATCACGTCACAAAAACACGTCTCGGTGTGGGAAGGATCTCTCTTCCTCATGCATTTGAAGCACGCCGAACAAAACCCACACAGGGTCTTACCAATGCCCTGAAAAAAACTCGAACAAGCAACAAAAAGGAAAGAGTACCGCTAAACAGTGTCTATCAAACTACTGCAAAAAGTATAAAGGACACAAGGTGTACCTCAATCTATCCACAGAGCCTCTGGGTCAACAGATTATAGGGAATGGAACTGTCCTCGCCCTCGGCCACCAGCTCCCTGAGCTTGGTGTGGACCACCTGGGGGTGGGGGTGGTGGCAACTGATACCGCCTACCACCTTCTTCTGTTGCACCAGCTCTGTCACCACGTCCGCCACCCTAAGAATCTCCTTGCTCGAGACGCTGCCTCTACCAAGGCGGCCTATAGACCGTCTCCCTCTCAGCAGCATGATGGGTCAGACAATCTCTAGCAAGATGTCCCCGACCATCGCAAGCGTAACACCGCCTCTCCTGCGGTTGACCAAAACTGGCATGTGAGCCCTGTGTGCCCTGAGCTTCAGATCCTCCATCCTAGGGTCGCCTCCTCAAATGTCGCCCACGTCCGGGCCCCTGAGTCTATCGTCGGCTACCAGATGTCGATCTGACTGACGAAGTCTCAACTCTCACATGCCCAGCACTAACAGGTGGGATCTGCTCGGCCAGAAATCTCTCCACCACCAAGGCTCGCTTCAGCACTCCAGCATAGGTGGGCAGACATAAGGAAACCACACATGCCCAGATGTCCCTGCATAGGCCCTGCTTGAAGGTCTGAGCCCTAAAGAACGGGTCTCGAACCATATTCAGTGAGTAGCGCGATAGGTCGGTAAACCTCGTTGAGTACTCCAACACAGTCATGCCCTCCTGCTGAAGCTCCAGAATCTCCTGAATCCGTACTGACCTCAGCATCACCAGATAGAACTCTTTCCTAAAGAGCCACTCAAACTCTACCCATGTGAGTGTCTTCTCATCATGGGACTGTGTCACCAAACTCCACCATCGCCTAGCCGAACCATGCAGAAGGCTCGCCACTAGGACCACCATATGATCTAGAGGTGTCCTCACTAGGCGGAAAACACGAGTGACTGCTTCGAGCCACTCATCAGCTGCCTGAGGGTCTGGATCACCCTGGAACATCAGAGGTTGCTACCTCTGGAACTCGTGCAGCACACTCAGCTTGCGCGCAACCTCATCCTGCACTCCCGGCACAACCAGCTGATCGACAGGTGGTGGCTCAACTGGAAGACCACCTGGAGGTGCAGCCTCAGAACCTGCACCCTGGTCCACAACCTCTACACGGGGCGGATCATCACCACAATCCCGCTGCGGAACCCTCATTGGCTGTCATCGTGGAGGCATCCTGAAATACATTCAAGACACTCCATGGTCAAAGATTATATCTGTAGATCTGACTCAAGAAGAACAAGGGAAACCCAAAAACCCAGTCATATATGATGCATGTCCCATTATTTTCCCCTGCGACCAGTGTACGAACATCCTGAGACGAAAAGCAGGTTATCAGAGTCCTGGTGAATGGATACGTCGGCTGTCTCACCATCACTGTAGTCCCTGGCCTAAAATCCAAACTCAAAACATCCTAACACTGCCGTTATGCAACCCAAACCAAACTCACAGCTAGACCAGCTACGCTCTAAGATCCCAAAGGTGGAACCTCCTCTGATACCACTATGTCATGACCCAACCCAACAGGGCTCAAGTCACGAATCCCCAAGCCCGCCTCCAATAGGCCAGGGGTTGGCATCTAGTGCCGAGTAGGCTATCACACACATGGGAAGCATTAGCCTAAGGTACCTATACACATGCACCCACATACACCTCCATGAAACAGTGCAGAAATATATAAAACTGAAAATAAAATGCATGCATACATCGAACCCAAACCAGAGTGCAATAGAAGTACAAAAGGGAAAAACAGGGCCCACTAAAAGAAAACTACAAAAGCGTCCAATCTGCTCGGAATAAGGGGTACGCTGCCAAAATCACCACCGGAAATCTCCTCAGCACAACTCTGGTAAGACTCCACGGTCAGTCTCGCTTACTCAGCTATTCCTACTCTGGGTCCTCCTAGGACTCCGTCGAAAGTCATGTGGTCTGCACAAGACACAAACACGTACGGGCAAAGCCCATGCAGGGGTGAGTATAAAAATACCCAGTAGGCGCCCCAAAAACCCAAAACAAAAGAGAGAAACTGAAAGGAAACCGTCCGATCATCCCAGCCAGAGGGAACCCAGACGAGAGAGAAACTAAATCTCATGACCATCATCTTCTAAACACAACTAGTTAGCTTAGGTCGGGTGTATGCCCATACATATACCTCGAACATCCAGATATACTCAGCTCATGTACCAAGCCACATGAGGTACCGACCTCATCACCAGCAACAGTTCACAACCAGGAGAGCACACTCCACGATCACTGTCATCCCAGATGACACTCGTCCGAGAGATACACTCCATCGGGTCCCACACAAACATCTCTAACGCTCACCCGAGAGATCACGCTCGTCGGATATTGTCATTGAGGAAAACTCACTGAAATAACAAAAACACCAAATTCCTCGGATAGGGGATCGCTCCTAGGGTCCGTTAGGGGATACCAAAACCCACTCTGGTATACGAAGATCTCACAGATAGGGGATCACTCCCAGGGTCTGCTGGGGGACACTACAACCCGATATGTCATTCGTATATCTCACAGATAGGGGATCACTCTCAGGATCCGCTGGGGGATACCACAACCCGATCTTGCGCTTGACAGAAACATGTCACTCAGATAGAGGATCGTCACCCGTGTCACAACAGTCACGATGATACCAAAACCCTATCTGGTACATCTTGTACTGTAGGGGATTGAACTGACGATGATGCAACCCTATAGAAACCATGCACTGAGTAGGAGATCGTATAACCAATAATACTGCAAACCTACTATAATCTTCATGCTAAGTAGGGGATCATATACCCGATGATGCCACAACCCTACTGAGCATTTCCCACTGCATAGGGGATCATATTCCCAATGATGCCACAAACCCTATGGGGTTAACCTGCTATATAGGGGATCGCCGCCCGTGGATAAGCGGTCACAACGATACCAAGAACCCGATCTAGGGAAAACGATGCTAGAGGATCCCACTCTGGGCCCACCAGAGGGATTCCACAACTCAAACAGATTAAACATCCCATCGAGAGGATCACAAACCTATACTAAGGTTGTAATGTCATGCGAACCCTCGTAGGAACGAACCAAGGGAGTACCCTCAACCACTGTTGGTCCAAACGTCGCTAACCCGAGCGACCCGCCACAACGCCACACCACACACCTCCAAGGCCGATACTGAGGCCACCATCACGATCCACACAGAAAAACACGTAGGATAGGCTATTTACTTGCCCGAAACGGACAACCGGTGAAAAAGGCACTATTCACCGTAGCTAGTTCGTGCGAGGCCCACACAACGATCCCTAAACTCATCAAGAGGATCATACCACTGCGATCCCCTTGAAAAAACACGCGGGATCTGCTACTCGTTCGTCCGAAACAGACACCCGTTGAAAAAGTTACTATTCACCAAAGCCAGCTTGGGTGGGGCCCACGCCTCGATCCCGAAACTCATTGAACGGATCACACCATTGCAATCATCTTGGAAAAACACACCAGATCGACTATTCATCCGCCAAAATCGGACTCCTGGTGAGAAAGTTGCGTTTCTCCGTAAACGCCCAAACCTGGCCTCATGGGGCCCGCACCCCAAACTCGGTCCCAACACTCGGAAACCATCAATAAAATTCCATCGTACCATCAGGGTCTCAACGCCACTGATGGCACGTCAATCGGACGCTCCGGGTAGAAGATACAACGGCCCGAAGTCGAATAATAATAAAATACCATTATTTTATTCGACGTTTCAAGCTCCCGGGCCACGATCCTGAAACTTAAAATTCCAAAAGTAAACCCAAAATGTTCTTATCTATGCAAGAAACGCATCACCACAATCGGTTCGCGATTTGGACTCTCAACATGCATTTTACGGGGGTTTAAAGAGCTCCCAGAATATTCTGGCCGGACCACCGCTGGCTCGCCGGAAAACTGACCGGACCGCCGCGCCGACCTTTCCGGACCGCCACGTCGCCGCGCCACCTGCTGGATTCTTCCGCGCCACCGCCGCCCTCGCTTGATTCCACCATGGCCACCGTTGGAATCTGGGTTTTCTGCCGGAAAACTTCCAGGAACCCCCGAGAGCACCCCGGTGCTCCAAAATCAGATCTAAAACATGTTTCGGAAACCTCAGGACCCAAACTATACAACCCTTATGACTATTTGAAGACAAAAACACATAAATGGGGTTCGGTATTTTAAAACTCAACCCTCCTACCTGTTGGCGGATCGCCAAAGCTTCAGGTGCAGAACGACGCCTGCGATGCGCTGGAGCTCGATCTGCTGACGATCGGCGCTGAAAACGGATGCTCGGGGCTCGATTCGGCAAAGAAAGGTGGGATAGGGGAGGGTTTCACCATGAATTGAGAGAAAATGGGGGGGAGAAGAGATGGATTTTATTTTATTTATTTATTTAAATAAACACTTCATTCAGCTCCCCGCCAACGCGCATCCGTCCCGGCACCCGGCGCTGACTAAATTATGTCGCGCCTAGGGTAAACACGGTGTTTTGAACGCAATGGCACACTCATAATTGCGATCTGAGACTCCGTTCAGGAGTTATTTGAGCCAATTCTTGTAAATAAACTTTTCAATTTATTTACGAAAATGCCCCCGGTGGCTTTTCTCACAACAGGCCCGTGCCCGCAAAGTTTACACCCCGCCTAGGGTAAACGACACGTTCTGTATGCAACAGTGCCCTTAGATTCCCATTCTGAGCTACTGTTTAGCAGATATCACACCCCCTCCATGTGCATAGTATAAAAATACTTAATATTTTTATAAAATTTATTTCGGGCACACCGGGCCTCGGAATCGCACGTCGTCTTCGCGCCTAGCTCTGGAATTATTCATAAAAATGTTCCAAAGTCTGACAGGACCAAAACCTGAGTCTCTACAGTTGAGGAGGCCACTACCCAACTATGTTGGAGAGTCAACTAGGTATTGTTCAAGGATTCCACTACCCAACTATGTTGGAGGGTCAACTCAATATCCATCAAGGACACCACTGCCCAGCTATGATGGAGGGTCAACACGGTATCTGTCAAGGACACCACTACCCAAATATGCTAGAGGATTAACTCGGTATCTATTGAGGATTCCACTTCCCAGAAATGTTGGAGGGTCAACTCGGTATCCATCAAGGATTCCAAGGTATTTATAGTCCTGTTCTCTCACTATTATCATTGGTCATTACCTTATCAAGCACCATGCCCAAAGCATTTCACATCGTAACTCTAAAGCCTCAACTGATGGCACCACCATGTTCTACATGGAAAACCACTCAAGATAGGCTACTTGTGGGTCAAAATATGAGTTCAAACGAAGGATATATGGATGGTTAGAGTTCCCTCAAAAAGAAACTAGGGGTACATGACATGTGAGGGGACCCACACAACGTTTGGTCTCATTTCACTTTATAGACATGCCTATGGCCGGTACATGGCTCTATCCCATGTAATAGTACATGTCCTTTAGGTGGACTTCACGTCATTTCCATGCTAACCGAGACTGGTATATGTCATAATCACCATGTCCATGTACCAAACCTCGTGTCCGTATACTAGACCCCATGTTTGTGTACTTCAGTACATGGTGTGCTGATCCACATGAGGTATCACCCGTGTGATCTGATTGTGTCTATGTAATCTGGTACATAGCCATATACTTGGTTGTATACTTACACATGATTTCCCACCCATGTTATTAATCATACAGGCTCCCATCTGAGGAAGGTTTACACTACATATAGGAGGGATACATGTCATATCATCCTTAACTTTTCTGAAACCCTTGCCACCATTTTGGAGGATTCTACACATCGTGTGTTCATCCTTGAACATGGATTCTAGTCATGTTTTTTTTCAGAATCTTCATATATGATTCTCCCACTTGACTCTGCTCATTTCACTATAGATTTCACCTTGAATCAGCCTGAAACTCATGGATCTGGCTGAAAATCATGGTCTTCATTCATCGTTCTCTGGAAATTGGCCTTTGTTCATCCAGGGGGTATGTCGCACGAACTATGCACCACCAAGCCTTACACCACCAATTCCTTGATTCCAAATTACCAAAATAAACATCCATGCCTTACAATAATTCTGAATCTGGTCTTAGATCATCGATTCATGCCTCGCACGCGATTCTGTCATGGTTTTAGGGCCCCGATCGGGCTTAGTACCACCAAGAAAAGTTGAACTAGGACTGTATGATCTAATTGGTAAAGAAAATGAAGCAATGTGGGAGAAAAGCACCAAAACAAAGGTTAAATGATCGATGCCAATAATTCTTGTCCAATCGATCAAGAACAGGGAACCGAAGGTTATAAAACAATTGAAATAAATCAATATGTCAATACTCATACACATGCAAAGACTGTAAAAGGATGCAGATCGAAGAACAATGACTGATATGCTCAAATATTTAATAAAAAGGGTTTAAAACACAAATTGAAAAGTATTACCTTGATTATGTGTCATTCAGTGATGAAGAACATGTTCTCCAATAATTGAGATAATTTGTTGTGTCTGTTGTGTCTTGATCTGATCGGATTTGGTGTTCCATCATCATTCGATGAGATTCTCCAATGAAAAGAGGAAGGAGAGCATCATTGGTGATTCTAGGATTATGAGGATAACCATATAAATTTCTCCATGATGATATATTTATAAATATTTCATCTAGTTCAAAAAGGAATTAATTAATTAATATACTGAACATACCACCAATGAGCGAGGAGTCTAAACACCCCGTACCAACCCATTTTATGTCATGCCTAGGGTAAACACCACGTTCTAAACTCAATAGTGGTATTGGATCTCTTATCTGAGATTTCTTTTAAGATTTATCTCATTTTCTTTAAAATATTCATGTGCATAATGTAAAATATATTTAATATTTTTATAAAATTAATTATAGTCACACTGGGCCTTGGAATCACGCGTCGTCACAACACCTAGATCTAGAAATATATATAAAAATATTTTAAAGTCTTACAAAGAAAAACTCAAGTCTCTACAACATTCCCTCCTTCAATATTTTCATCTCCGAAAAGAAAAACTAAGAAAACAACTCAGGATACTGAGCCTACACTTGGATCTCCCACTCCTAAGAACTCTCTAGCATGTTTTTGTGCTACCACAGTATGAAAACCAAGGGGATGGTCCATCCATGCAGGGTCCTATATTTTCGACTCTTGATTTCTAGCTCACCCTAGTCGATGATGTATGTAGTTTAATGCACATAACTTCTCTGTTACAACATGTGGAATATGTTGTGTACTCACTCCAGTTGTGGGGATAGGGTGAGGTAGTAAGCAACCTTAACAACCTTCTACATGATCTCAAACAACCTGATAAACCTCAGGGATAGCTTGCCTCCCTGTACAAACCTCCACAATCCTCATCATGGGGAGACTCTCAAGAAAACGTGGTCTCCCTAATCAAACTCCAAGGGCCTATAATGAAAATCTGCATAATAATTTTATCTACTCTAGGCCATCCTCATCAGTTCACAAATGACCTGTACTTTCTTCGTTATCACTTGTACCATCTTTGGTCCCATAAGGGACGTCTCTCCAATTAGTTTCCAACACAAGGTTAACCTTTAGGGTCTCTCATACAGGGCCTAAAAAGGTGTCATGTCGATGGTAGAGTGGTAGCTGTTGTTGTGCATGAACTCTTCCAAGGGAAATTGATCCTCCCAGCTTCGGTCGAAGACTGACATGAAAGGCCTCATCATATCCTCTAATACCTAAATAGTGTTCTTAGTCTATCCATTAGTCTGAGGGAGAAAGGTTATACTCATCCTCATCTAGGTCATGAATTCCTCTTGTATTCCTCTTCACAATCATGATGTAAACTATGCATCATGATCCAATACAATCATTGAGGGAACCCCATGAAGGTGAATGATCTGTCATACGTACAACTGCCCCAAACTCTCTATTAAACTCTTCTCCCTGATATCAAGGAAGTATATCGACTTTGTGAATTGGTCAACTATCACCCGGATGGATTCATGGACCTTTTTTGTGTGTGGAAACCCTATCACAAAGTCCATGGATATGTCATCTTATTCCCACTCTAAGGTCTCAAGGGGCTGCAAAAAACTTGTCAGAACTTGGTGCCTAGCCTTCACCTGCTAACAGGTGAGGCACTGAGAGACAAACTCAGCTACACTCTATCTCATTTAAGACCACAAAAACTACTAATAAAGGTATATTTACATCTTCCCCACACTATTATGTACAACTAGGGTATAAGTGTGGAACTCTCACATCACCTCCTCTCATATGGTGACTAGAACCACTATCTACCCCTGAAATAATATGACATGATTTCCTCCTAAAAAATGTCCATCCGATGAGTTTTATGTAGATATATGGTCACATAAGACCTTGTAGTAGATGTCTCATAGTTTTGACTCTATTATACGCTTGAGAAATGAAGGATTCAACATCATCAACTGATGAAAATTTGTACCCTCATGCTCTATAAGGGTCAGCTGCAAGGAGGACAACTACTCTAAATCCACTTATACTAAGTGAGTCTGGGACTTCCTACTAAGGTAATATTCTACAAAGTTACCCTTCCCTTTATTATAAACTATATGAAATTCATAGTCCTACAGGAACTCTAACCAGCACCATTGTCTCGGGTTTTAGTCCCTCTGCATGAAAACTTACCCGAGACTCTGGTGGTCTGAGTAAAACACAAAGAGATCCCTCGAAAGGTAGTTCCTCCCCATTATTAGGTTGAATACTATTGATACTATCTCTAGGTCATGAGTTGCATAGTTATTCTCATGGGGTCTTAATTACCTCGACCCGTATGTGATAACTGTCTATCGCTGCATCAACATGCAGCCAAGCCTAGCTCCAGAGGCATTACAATATACTAAAAACTCCATGACCTCCTCTGGTAGTCTCAACACTAGAGTACTTCTCAGCCTTAGCCTCAACTCATTGAAGGCACTCTATCACTACTTTTACTAGGTAAACAGCTTCCCTTCTCATGCCAAAAAGGCCAAAGGGATTGCGATTGTGGATAATTCTTTCACAAACCTCTTGTAGTACCCCTCCAAACAAAGAAAACTATACACCTCTAACATGATCTTGGGTGGATCTCAAGCAAGCACTTCTTCGATCTTTAATTGATCCAAATCTAAAACATGATCATAAATGACATACCCTAAAAAGTGAACCTAGTGAATCCATAACTGGCACTTTGAGAGATTTATGTAAAGCTAGTACTATCGAAGAAAATCTAAGACAATCCTTAAGTGCTCTACATGATCCTTCTATGATGTAGAGTATATGAGTATGTCATCAATGAAGATAACAAAAAACTATTCCAAGTACGGCTGGAAGGCCTAGTTCATCAAAGCCATAAACATGGTAGGGGCATTCATCACACCAAAGGGCATCACTAGGAACTCATAGTGTTTGTAGTGACATCGGAATGCCAACTTTGAAATATCAGCTTTGAAAACCCTCAACTGGTGGTAGTCAAACCTAACATCAATCTTCAAGAACCATATTGTACCTCATAACTGGTCAAAGAGGTCTTCAATTCTCGGCAAGGGGTACTTATTATTTATCATGAATTGGTTTAGGTGATGATAATCCATGCAAATACACAAGCTCTCATCTGCCTTTTTCATGAACAACACTGGAGATTCTCAGGGGGCACACTGTGTCTGATGAAACCTTCCTCTCCAAGGTCCTCAAACTGCAAATGCAATTCCCATAGCATAGTAGGGGTCATCTGATATTCTGTAGAATATATTGGATCAGTTCTGGGATGTAAGTCAATGCAAAACTCCATCTCCTGCCTCAAAGGTAGTCTCGGAAATTCCTCAAGGAATACATCCATGTAATCCTCCACAAATGTAGGAATCCAGATAACTAAAAATGATACTATACTAAGGGATACACCCACCAATTTATGGGAGATGGGTTGCAGCCTCTTGCTCATAAAACCCACTTGCCCTGCCATGAGATCTCTCTCGTCAAAAAAAGGAGAATCTCGTCCCATCAGTGCGTAGGCATCTGACCTTTTTATGGTGATAGTCAGTCTAGGATCATACCATGTACAATCAATCCATACCCAAGATGATGTCATAGGGTTCCATTGTGATTATTAAAAGGTCCCACATGAACATCTCTCCACCAAATGATAGCTCACACTGTCGAAAGATAAAATATACAAATGAAGCATTCCCTATGGGAACCTCGAGATGAAGTTGTTGGGATAAATCCTCAAATAGGAGCTTCATCTCTTGAATCAGTAGTATAGAGATAAATTAATTACTGAAACATGTGTCTAATAACACTGAAGAAATATTAGAAAACACACAAATCATACCTCTTATCATCTCATGCGTTGTGGGATCATAAACCTCTAAAGCCTGCAGATGTACATAACCTAGGTTGCTAGCTCCCTGAGCCTAATCTAGGTCATCTGGTGGTGGCGGTGTAAGGATCTCATAGAATCATCCACTACCCATAGCTCCCCATGATCCTCTACCAGTTCTGCCTCCTTGGGGACCACCATGTCCTCTCCTGGGATATCCCTGGTCATGGCACTGGCTCTAGCGTGGCAGTCCATCGACTATCTATCTATATTGCTTGGCGTGTCAGGTTAGAAAGTCTTGAGCTATGTGAACACACCCATCAAAATAATAGCACCTCTCCTCTATGGACTACCTTGGTTCTCTACAATTTCCCTACACCACAAGACCTCGGTCCTGAGCCTGATCACGAAAGGGATTTATGCAATGAGATCTTGGTGTCTGGTGTCTGCTAACTGATGCAGAAGACTTAGCTCTACGGAACCCACTGCCATCTCCAACTAATTGGAATCCCTATGACAAAAATCTCTTTGACACTAGTGTCTTCTCCAACTCCTCGACATAGTTGGGGATGCACAAGGTCACTACACTGGCACAGATCTCTCTGCATAGTTCCTACTCAAACTTTCATGCTCAAAAGTAGTCATTGTGGATCATGTCAATGGAGTACCAGGTTAGGTCTATAAACCTTATTTTTTACTCAACCACCATCATCCCTCTATGATTCAACTCTAGAAGTTCCTTAATCTAGACTGATTGTAAGCAAGAGGGGTGGTACTCCTTATGGAACAACTCCTGGAAATTGGTCCATGAGAGTGTCAACTCATCGTGCATTTGTGTAACAGGGCTCTAACATCGCCCGATTACTCCATGGAAAAGGCTAGCTTCCATCATAACCACCTGATCCTACAAGGTTCGAACAATCAATATGGAACACTGAATCTATCCAATCCTCTAATTCCTGAGGATCTGGCTCACCACGGAACCTCAGTGGCCTCTAACACTAGAACTCGTGGAGTTCGCTAATCCTACGCGCATCTTCAGCCTTCTCTATTGGAATGATATGTTTCTCGATAGGTGGAGGTGCTTCTACCTACCCACCTAGAGGAATGGGATCGAGGGATGAACCCTAAATTGAGATCTCGTCACTCATAGGATTGTCATCATGATCTGGAGCTATTATCCTAGCTAGCTATCATCATGAAGGCATCCTGACATTTATCAAGATGTATTGTGTTCAGATGAGCATATATATATATATAAATAATGGGAAGCTGACTCAAGAAGGATAGTCAAAGTCTCAATCATATATGATTCTTGTACCATTAATGCTTGTAACAAATGTCTTGGTATGCTGAGTCGACAAGTAGTTAGTCAGGGTCCTGGTTAATGGATACGTCAGTCGTCACACCGTCACTAGATTCCTTATCCTGAGAGCCAAACTCAAGACTCTTTAACATTGCTGCCCTAAACCCAACCAAATCCTCTTAAGGGGATTAGTCTGAAAAACATCTCAAGGAAGAGCTTTCTCTAATACCAATCTATCATGACCCGATCCAAGCTGGGGCTCAAGTCGCAACTACCCCAAGCCCACCTCCATAAGCTAGGGGTGGTGACTATCATTGAAGGCATAACTAACTTGGGGAGGCCTTTTTCTAAGTACATGTACACACACACAACCATCTCGATGCAATAGTGTGGAGGGAAAGAGTAAAACATGAAACATTTCTATAAAGTAAACCAAAAATGCATGAACATTTAGACAGTACAAAAGTACGGTAGTTTAAACTGAAAGTAATGAAGAAAAATACATAACCAACCAGAAATATGTCCCAAACTGAAAAAACTAGAAAAAGTAAATAGATGAGAGAGCTCAGATCCTGAATCCCAAGCTATGACCATCATACATATTCCAAGCATGGTGTCCCTAAGCTCTTATTAAGTCACGATCGACTTGTTTGTTGTCTGCACAAGACACAACATGTGAAAGAAAATCCCATGTAGGGGTAAGTATATACATACCTAGTAGGACACCCCGAAGTTGAAGTGGGGGTAGTAAAAGATAAAATAAAGAAATAAAGATGGTAGATGCATGATAGTCGAAGAGAAAATCTCAACACAATAAAGAGTGAAAGTAATCTCATATAAACATAATGGGGCTAAAAACGGTTAGTAGATGAACTATAGCATCCCGCCATTTTATAACATAAACTTTCATTAAATTACACAAAACTGAGGATCTTTAAGGTCTAGTGTCTTGGAAACCAGGAACATAATACATGAAAACAACATAAAACATTCTTCTTAAACACTTGAAAGGCGTCTCCTTAAGTTCATTCTAGGTTCATTACTGCATCTCATAACCTGGGGACATACATCAAAAGAAATGGTGAGCAGAAGGCTCAGTAAGGGAAACAAGAGGAACATTTTACATGTGAACTTGAGATACTTCAATAAGGACGTGAAAAGAACTTTAAGGCATGAGAAATAAATCATGAGGCATTTCATAATAAAAATAACATTTTCCATAACTTGAAGATGTGGCTACATCATTTAACATAGACAATCATGAACATATCACCAAGGTCCATCCCCAAGGTGTCATTTGAAAATTACCAAGGTTATTCACCAAGGTATCGTGAAAATTGTAATCTCTAGTGGTTACATCATTACCCAATGAATTGGAGCGCTATCAGGGCGCACCCTTAAATTTGCCTTTATTATCATGTGAGCCACATATATCATCATCAAAAATTTCATAAATAACCCATATAGCATAAAATAAATGGGTTTCATTTCATAATCTTAACGTTTTAAAAACCGATTTAAAGACATGATCTTTACGTTACTTTAAACCCACGGAAAGGGAAAGCGGGTCTCATGTATGTAAATACCAGAATTTAGAATAGAACATTTTGATATATATGTGAATACCCTTGTAGAAATAAGAGCTTTGAGTATTCACTTTATAACATAAAATAATTTTGAGAAAAGAGAGAGGCATTTTGAGACGAAAATTCTGCAGCATAACGGCTATGTTACAAGGTTTTAGAAAACATTGAAAAGAGAGGGGACATGGGTCACACACTCATAAATGATCCATAAAACTGTATGGGAACAGAATATAAGGGATTTAAGAACATGGTAATGGAATTTGAAAGATATACCATATGAAATGAAAAACATGGAAGTGAGACAAAACAAGATTTCTCTTATGACAATTCGGCAGCCTAACGGCATCACTTAACTTCAATAAAAAAAAGATTTGACAAGATCAAATAGGGTCCCTCATCATATGATCATAAGAGATCAGTATGATAGATATAGAGATCATACCCCAACATAATAAAAAGGAACTTGAAATATTTGACATGAAAATCAAACTTGAAAAATGAGAAGGGTGAAAGAATCACTTAAAAATCCGGCAGCCTAACGGCATCACTTAAACATTCATAAAATGAAATGATGAGAGTAAGAGGGGATCTCTCATAATATAAGAATGAAAAGGGCAGTAAGAGGAATATAAAAGAACATCCTCTCACATCAGAACATGGAGCATAAAAGGAATGACATAAAAGAGATTACATGAAAAGAAAGAGAGGGGTCGGATCCCTTACCTTAAAACGTGACTCTTGAAACTCAAAGTTTTGGACCTTGAGGGCTTGGGGGCACCTTGGGAGGACTCCTTGGAAGGTAAGAAGACCAGAACTTCGTTGGGGGAGAGTTGGGAGTGAAAACTAAAGGAGGAAAGGGTGGGTATTTATAGGGAAAGTGAGGGGACAAGGCATTAATGGCCAAGGGACACCTCACATGTGCTTTTCTCAAACCCATGTGCTCTCCCTTGGCATTTATCATGGAGTTAGGCCACATGGGGCCCCCAAAACAATAATTCATCACCCTTGGCCGGACAACCCTCAAAAGATCTCATGACATCATCATGACACCGTTATGATGTCATTAAACATACCGAAACCCTAAAACTGTATTTTTACTATTCACTGAAAATTCAACTTTCTCAGAAAAATCCCAAAATTTCACATTAACCAAATATCAATGCTATGATTTCAAAAATGAACTCAATTTTATAAAAATAATTTTCTAAATATTTTTAATTTTATTTTTAAATAAATACACTATTCACTGAAAATTCATTTTTTTCAGAAAAATCCCCAAAAATTACCATAACATAATATCGATGCTCTGAGTTCAAAAATAAGGTCATTTTTATAAAAATAATTTTCTAATTATTTTTAATTAAATTTTTAATTAAAAAACACTATTCATCTGAAAAAACTAATACTTGAATAATAATTTATGAAACCATTATTTAACCATTTTATTGAATCACATTACTTAATCTAGGTGCCTAAATTATATTAAAACTTTCTTTGAGTGAAATTACTAATCCATTTGGTCATATTACTAATCCTAAGCGTAAAATCACTATTCATAATTTACTATTCATCAAAAATTAAGTTGATCTTATTAGACTCCAAATTCCTTAATGAACACTTTTGTAGAAGACCATTTTTTGAAAATCATTACACATCATTAGTTATTTAGGGTTTACATAAATATTTCAAAATATCCCTTTTTCAAAATTCATCAATAAAATACATTCTAAAATTATCTGGACATTTGAAATTTCACAAACATCACTAAAGGAAGAAATCTCAATTTATTCACCTGAAGGGATTACACAAGGAAGCTAGGGTATCGTCACATAGCCCCTTATAACACCGGCATATGACCTAAGTGTAAGGTGTGCTATGGTGAGAGAATTTGAGGGAGGATCAGATAACATTGCCCTAGTAGTAATCTCTACTAACTTGAACTTCTCCCATAGGTGTTTCTGTTCAAGCTTGACACGCTGGAGTTCGGCTTGGGCTTGGTCCAAAGCGAAGCCCACAGATGTTACCTCCTTCCCAAGCTCTGATAAGTGGGCTTCATAAGGGTTGAGTCTACTGGATGAAGCCATCGACTCCTCTTTCTGCATTAACCATTAACATATTATTAAATCAATAAGAGTAAGTTAATATACTACTCAAAAAAATTGGTTCTTTACATGAACAACCTATTGAGTCTTCGCCGCCTATAGCAGGAGAGTAGACTCATCCAACCACAAGAATATAGACGTGTAAATCATGTGGCATACCCCTCATGTCGTCACCTCTCCTGGAAGGAGAGTAACCAAATCCAAGGTGTGGATACATAATTATATATAAATATGCTCATTAAAATAATCCCAAATGAGAGAATAAGAGGATCTTTATATCATAGCTCATCCGAAGAAGAAGAGTATTCAACATTACCAAAAGTACATCAATGATGGCCAGCATCCCACACATCTGCCTAGAAGTAATCATACTGTTTTAACCATGCCTCATTATTGTGTCACACAACCGAGTGGGAAAAACTCAAAGTAGAGTGCCCATGCCCTAGTACGTTAGGTGGGTTCCACTTTGTAATCCATCGAGTATGCCACTGCCAAGCTCTACTGGAGGTTCAACTCAGTATCCATTGAGAACGCCACTACCCAGGTATGCTGGAGGGTCAGCTCAGTATCTGTTGAGGAGGAAACTTCCCAACTATTTTAGAGGGTCAACTTAGTATCCATTGAGGATGCCACTGCCCAACTATATTGGAGGGTCAACTCGATATCCATCAAGGATGCCACTACCTAGCTATTTTGGAGGGTCAACTCGGTATTTGTCGAGGACACCACTGCCTAGAAATACTGGGGGTAAACTCAATATCTATCAAGGATGCCACTATCCATCTATGTTGGAGGGTCAACTCAATATTCATCGAGGATGCCACTACCCAGATATGCCAGAGGCTCAACTCAGTATGGTTCTAGTGATCCTGTGCAAACACTACCATCATCAGGTGTTTCCTTATCAATCATCATTCTTGGAACATTTCACATAATAACTCCAAAGCTAAAATCAATGGAATCATTGTGTTTTACACTAAAAAAACTCAGGATAGGCTACTCACAGTCCAAAATATGAGTTCAAACAAAGGGGATATGGACGGTTGAAGTTTCCTCAAAAAGGAACTAGGGGTACAAGGCATGTGAGGGGACCCACACAGCATGTGGTCCCATTTCACCGCCTATTTGTGCCCCTGGATGGCACATGGCTCCATCCCATGTAGTAGTACATATCGTGTAGGTGTGATACATGGTGTTTTTAGGTTAATCGGGACCAGGGTGTGTCCTGATCAATATGTATGTGTACCAGACCATGTGTTCATGTACCAGACCCTATGTTCCTATACATCAGTACACGGTGTGTTGATCAACATGGGGTATCCCCCGTGTGATCTAGACATGTCTGTGTACTCTGGTACATTCTCATGTGTTTGGTCATGTAATTACACACGGTTTACTGCCTATGTTGTTAATCACATGGGTTCCCATTTGAGGAAGGGGTACACGGCATGTAGGAGGGCTACACTCTGTGTCATCCTTAGATTTTTTGAAACCCTAGTCGTCGCCGCTGAGGGGGCTACATGTTGTGTGTTCATCCTTGAACATGACGTGTGGTCGGGTTTTCTCCAGAATCTTTATATCTAATTCTTGCACATGAATGAGCTTGTTTTTCTATAGATTTCATCTTGAATCAGCCTAAAACTCATGGATCTTGCTAAAAATTATGATCTTCATCCATCATTCACCAGAAATCAGCCTCTATTCGTCCATGGGGGTTCGTCGCATGAATTGCACACCACTGAGCCTTCCACTACCGATTCCTTGATTCCAAATCACCGAAACAAACATCCATTCCTTGTAATAATTTTGGATCTAGTTTTAGATCATCGATTTTTACCTCACACGTGATTTTTATGTGATTCTGAGGGGCCGATTGGGCTCAGTATCACCTGACAAAGTTGAACCGAGACTGCGGGATCCAATCAGTGAAGAATGTAAAGCAGTATGGGAGAAAAGATCCAAAACAAAGGTTAAATGATCATTATCAATCATTCTTGTCCAATCAATCAAGAATGGGGAACTCAAGGTTAGAAAACAATTGAAATAAATCAATATGTCAATACTTTGGCACATGAAAAGGCTGGAAAAGGATGTAGATCGAAGAACGATGACCAATCTGCTCAACTATTTAATCAAAAGGGAATAAAAAGAAAATTGATGAGTCCTACCTCGATTATGGATCATTCATTAATGAAGAATGCATCTTCCAATGATCCAGAGAAGACATTATGTTCACTACTTCTAGCTCTTATTTTATCCAGCATTTCATCATTGTCTGATGAGATTCACCAATGGAAGGAGGAAGGAGAGCGTCATTGTAAATTCCAAGATTATGAAGCTAATACTAACAATTTCTCCATGATGATATATTTATAGATATTTAATCTAGGTCAAAAATGAATTAATCAATTAAATTAATAATTAATTAATCCATAGAATGTACCTTCGATGAGTGATGAGTCTGAATTCTCCACGCCAACCCATTATATGTTGCGCCTAGGGTAAACATTGTGTTCTGGACTCAATTGTGGTCTCAGATTTCTGATCCAATATTTTATTTAATATTTATCTCATTTTATTTAAGAATATTTATGCATGTAATATAAAATATTTTTAATATTTTTATAAAATTAATTCCAGGCACACCGGGCCTTAGAATCACACGTCGACTCAGCACCTAACTCATACAATATATATATAAATATTTCAAAGTATTACACTAGAAAAAACAGATCTCTACATATGTAATATAAGATTCATATTTTTATCAATATTTTCCTTTGCTTTTTCAAGTGATTTGATGTGTCTAAGAGAAGATTTAGGATTAGGAGTGATGTTTGAGATGAAATTCCAATTGGAGGAGGAGGATTACAATGTGGTCGGTTGGACTGCGACATAGTGTGGTTTTGGTGATGGTTGCTTATGGTGTTTTCATGATCCTTATAATATGGAGTCCTGGGAGTCATGTTTTAATGGTTCTATTATTTTGGATACCCCTTTGGTGTGGGGAATAGGCTGGAAGTGGATATCGGGGGGTCAGTTTCTTATCACCATTGTCTGAAGGTCTAATGCAATGTGGGGCTTCAGTTGCACTATGGAGATCAAGGGGCCAAGTTCTTGTCTTTATTGTCTAAAGGTCTGATATGGTGTAGGGCATAAGGTGAACTATTGATATCTAGGGTTGGGTTCTTATATATTCTATCTAAATGTTTATTGTAGTGTAGTCCTTAGGGGTAGTTTCATGGATCCTAAGTTCATGTTCCTTATCTCTCTTTTTTTAAGGGTAGCTATGGTGTGGTGTCTTGGGTTGTGTCGTAGCCCTACCTAGGGTTTGTGGGATCAGGGGAAGATATAAGAGGATTTTTTATGTGGATTCCAGAGGGTGGGTTGGATCAGGAACCTTTGTAGTGTATCCACTTATGTTACATCATGGTTTTAGTAAGAAATATACTGATTGTGGCATGGTCAAGGTTGTTCCACCATGGTTCTATTAAAAACCTAGCCTGTGTGAATTGAGGATCCCTCTTGAAATCCTATTATTTCCCCCATTCTCCCTCAAACACTAGGAGACCTAAGAACCTTTTTCAAAGACTCTTGAGCCCCTTTTCTTGGAATTTACCCCTAAATTCTCGAGATCGATTCATGGGTGATCCAAGGAATCATTAGTTCCCAACATGAGAGGTTATCAGAGATCTTCACTTGTTCTTCCATTCTTGCTCAGAAAACATTGAAAGTTATATATCATGGTAGAGGTTTCATACCCTTTATTTTGTTATTTTCAAGTGTTTAACAAGCTTTAGTTTCTTTGGATAATAGTAGAATTGGCCTTAATGAAGATATTGACCAGAATTAAGAATGAATTGAAAGGGTATTGTAATCAAATGAGGTGTTGTTATGTTGATAACGAATTTTAATATTTTCTAGGTAGTGTGATTTTTCTTTGTTGTGATTGTTGCTGTTGCTAAGCATAAATTTGACATGCTGAAATATATTAAACAATATAAATCTGGTAGAGATGAAATGAATAATGAGGCTTATGATATGGGTTATTAATCTTCATAAAATTAGTTAAGCATGAGAGTATTGATCGAAGCATGTTTATTATTGATTCTTATCTATTGATATCTACTGTATTTATGAATTTTTATTTTTAAAACCTGTTCATAATGAATCGTTTAATAAAATATGGTAATGAAAAGGGTTTTTTGTTGAAAATAAAGTGTTTGGGGATGTTGTGAGCCCAAATTTTTTGTTATACAGTCTTTGATAATCTTTTTACTTAATGTTATGGATTTGGTTCCCCCCTGAGTTTATCATACTAAGAATATGTTTTCATGTCATATGTATGTGTCATATAATGGTAAATCCCTTTTTTTGATTTGTTTTGAACCTATTATGGTTGGGATATTTGATAAGTAATGGTCTAGTTTGACTTGATTGTGGCAGTAGTTAGATGGCATGAGTTTAGATTTTGGATTGCTTGTTGTGGGGTGTTTGTGTTGGTTATTGGTTATTTAGTATGGGTTGAGATCTAGGCTCTCCCATTGTGCTTGATGTTTGTTGTTTTGTGTCTATTTTTCTTGGTATTCGGTTGTTGTGATTCCTAACTACCTATTGCAGATTTCCTAGTGCATGGTGAGTGTATATTTTTTATGGTAGATCGAGTTAGGTAATAGAATACCCAAAAAAATCGTGGAATAATAATTGAATAATGAATGTGTTTGTGGATTTTGTTGTTAGGGATGAAAATGGTTAAATGTGAGGAACCCTGTATTGGGTTGGAAGGAATGCTTGAAGTGCTTGGGATGCGAATCAAGAAATCATTATGTTGATTTTGAAAGCACTTTGGATTTTGACGATGTAGATTAAATAAAACAAAACTAATGATGAGGCTGATTGATGATGGGTAATTTACTAAATTAATTAGTTCATGTTAGGCCTTATGACATGTGTTTTTATATGAGATCAAATGTTCTAGACCTTAACGGTGGCATCCAAGTTTCATGTGGGATGATTGATAGAGTTCAAGTCTAAATATATGTAGCTACCCCTCATTTGGTTGTGTTTTATATATATTCCTTATGTTTTATGGTTTCATACGCACCCCACTCGAGTTGGGTGGGCATTCGACACCCAAATATTGTAGGTCCCAAGTTTTTTCACCAACATTCTTATTAGTGTGGGAACGTATGATTAAATTCTCTCTCTTCCCTACTCTCCCTTTATACGTAGTATGAAGTGCAGTCATATCTAGATTGTGATGGATTAAGGTATAGGTTATGCACCTACATGGGTTGTAATGGCTTTGAGTTTCACCATGCATGAATGTGAATGCTATAATGGCTTGAGGTTACAACATGTACATGCACCCCGATTGTAGTAAATGTGGTTAATATGAGTTCACTTGCATGGGTTCTAGTGTATTGAGGTGTGATGCATGATACATGGGCTATAATGACTTCCAAACTTCCTATTGGTTATGGATGTGATGGAGACAAGTTTTCATGAGGTATAGGATAAAATGATGACATGATCGTGATATGGTTTTCCAGGGGGCAGGATGATTTATAGGAGGGATTGTAGCATAGCATAGGTTCTGGGTGCAGCGGAAGTGTACGATGGTTGGTGCACAATTCTTTTTCTATAATAAATTATCAATATGAGATCTATACGATGAGGAACGATGTGATCTGCAAAATTGAATCAAAGAAATAGACAATGGATAATTGTGATATAACTAGAGAGAGGATCATCACATATTAAATATAATTAATTGAATTAAATAAATAATTACCTTTAATGAATTCTTTCTTCATTGATGAATCTGGTGATAGATCTTTGGTCCATCATCATTGCATTGTAGAAACCAAGTGTATATTTCCTCTAGTGGTGATCCACGTTTGTTTCACTAATCTTCACACGTTACTGAAGGAATTTTTGGGTGCTAGCATGATAGATCCTTATGCTTGTGTTGTCTTCCTTTGATAGCTTCGAGAACTGCTTCTAAAGCATTCTCCTTTATCTGGCGGAGAAGGATTGCTCTCTGTTCTTGGGAGCATTCTTGGATAAGGGAGCTCTCTAGGGTTGAGTGGATTCTACAAATCCATTGTGCACAGCCAAGAAAAATGAATTAGATTAATGAGAAAATAACATAGCTGGGTTTATATATCACCAGGGTTAAAATAAAATAATTGACAAGTTCCCTTAATTATTTATTTAATATTAGAAAAATCCCATGTTAAATAATAATAATATAATTATTTCTCGGCTTGTGCTTAACTTGTGAATTATAATTAAATATTATTTCATCAAATAATATTCAATATTTATTATTTCTCATCAGACCTAATGACTCAGTCTGTCATTCTTGCATAATATTTATCAGACCTTGAATAATGACTATTTATTTATTAATTAAATATCACTTCATTATTCACTAATAAATAAATCAAGATTTTATTTACAAAATAGAAAATAAATATTTATATAAAATCAAGCATACATGAATAATTATTAAACCACGTACGAGAATAATATTTATTCAACTTGTTAAAGAATAAATAATAATATATATTAATTAAATGAGATTATGGATACACTTAGTGTGTGACCCTCTAGTCCTCTTTCTCAATGGCATTAGTTGAAGTAGCCTAAAGTCCAAGGTTAGCATTTAGCAACATTCCAAAGAATCCATATAGAAATAATTTAATGCCACAATGACATGTTACTACATAGGGCGCTTATAATGTAATATAATTCCTTTATCTCGATATCTCTAATTAAAAAGGTTGCATGCTAGTTCCATCAACCTATGTGATCGATTTCTCTTTCTTTGACTTTACAGAAATTAAAATTTTCTATAGAACACCATGGATATTGATTTATTTAGGCTATATCATTTACATAAAAGGTCATGAGATATCAACTTATATTAATAAACATAAGGGAAAAATCTTTTCTCACATTATTCATTAATGTAATATTACTCATGACACACCCAATATATCTTACTTCGCTGTGAACATTTTTTGTCATGGTTTTCATCAATACATATAAGTGTGTAACTCATAATACTCATTAATAATAATCTTAAAGTCTAAGAACCAATACACATGTTCGTAGATAGGAACATCCAATGACACATATAAATGTGTATTTCCTACTAGCGGGTCTCATTCTCATAATATCATACTGGATATTACCAAGGGTGTGCACTATGATAAGGTGCCTCAAAGTACTATGAGTCTCCACCCTTGATAGCATGTATCATTTTTGTCCCTAAAATGATATCATCTGGCTATATGACATATATTTAAGAATAGTGTTATATCACTTCTAGGTTCTCATCATAGTAGGGAACTGATATGACCTTTTAGTGTGACAGCTACACTTGGGATGTTATCACATACTATGTTATGAAAAAGAAAAATCATGATGTGATAATAAATTTATTCATATTTAAAAACCATGAATGAAAGTTATTATAAAGTACAAAGAAGTTGATTCTATGGTACCAACTCCTATAGAATACCACTTTCACTAAATCCAACTGCTAATAGCCTTCAGTCCGCTAGCTCTCACATGATATTCATGCTTCTATTGAGATATACCTTTAGTCAAGGGGCCCACCATGTTCTCTTTCTTGGGTAATTTTCTTACTGCAACTTCACCCCTCTGATAGAAATCCCTCAATAGGTGATACTTTTGGAGTATGTGCTTTATCTGTTAGTGTGGACTTGGCTCTTTTTCAAGAATCACTGCTGCAGTATTATCACAATACAATATGATAGGGTCTTTATTGTTAGGTACCACATCAAGCTCCTAGGAAATTTTTTGAATCCCAATGGATTCCTTGATTGCATCAGAAGATTCTATATACTCTAACTCCACTGTAGAATTAGTGGCAATTGGTTTATTTTAACTCTTCCAGCTCACAGCTCCTCCATTGAGATAGAAAACATATCCTGATTATGACTTCAGATCATTTTGATATGTCTGAAAACTAGCATCAGTATATCCCCTGATGACTAGAACCTCATTTCCTTCATACACCAATAACACATCCTCAGTTCTTATCAGATACTTAAGGATAGCCTTAACAGTAGTCCAATGTTATTCTCCTAGATCTGCTTGATATCTACTTACCATTCTCAATGCATAGGAAACATCAATTATATTACATAACATGGAAGACACGATTGATCCTATCATCGAATTTTATGGGATCTTACTCAATATCTCTTTCTCTTGTTGTGTCTGAGGAAACATTTTCTTAGAAAGATGTAAACCATGTGAAACAATAACCAATCCCCTCTTAGATTGTTCCATACTTAATCTCTTCAGTATCTAGTCAAAATATGTACTTTTACTCATTCTAAGTATCCTCTTGTATCTATCATGAATGGTCTTGATCCCTAGAATATAGGTTGTTTCACCTAAGTCCTTCATGTAGAAACACATGTTTAACCAATCCTTAACTGACTATAAGATTGGTATGTCATTTCTAATAATTAATATATCATCAACATGTACTACTAGGATAACGACCTCATTTCCACCAAACCTCTTGTAAACACATGGGTCACATTCATTCTTAATAAAACCAAATTCTTTTATAGATTAATCAAATTAAATATTCCATGACATGGATGCTTGCTTTAATCTATAAATGGATCTATGCAACTTGAAAATCCTTTTAGAATCACTTGGAGTCACAAACCCTTCTGGTTGTGTCATGAAAACATCTTCTTGAAGGTTCTCATTAAGTAATGAAATTTTGACATCCATCCTCCAAATCTCATAGTCATGGTAAGCTTCTATATCAAGTAGAATATAATATATTTAAACATGGAAACTGGTGAGAAGGTTTTATTGTAGTCAATTCATTGATGTTGTTTAAACCCTTTAGACACTATCCTTGATTTATAGGTATTTAATTTACCGTCCATGTCCAGTTTCCTCTTGAATACCCATTTTAATCCAATATGATTTACAATAAATGATGCATCAACCAGAACCCAAACTTGGTTTTGATACATGGAATTAATTTTTAAATTCATGGATTCTTTCCATATTGTAGCTTCTGATCTTTCTATTATCTCATTGTAATATATAGGTTCATAATTTTCAATCAATAATGAGTCGTTATCCTTGGTGACTAGAAAATAATATCTCTCTGGTTATTTTACCACTCTTATGCTCATATGTAGTACTTTTGTTTCAAGAACTACTTATTCCATGGGGACCTATGGAATCTTTTCTTATTCCAACACTTTTGTATCTTGAGCATCAACTTTTTAAAATTCAATCCCACTCCCATCATCCTTTTTGAATATGTGCTCCCTCTTAAGAAATATGTCTTGTCTGGCGATAGTCACTTTCTTGTTTAAGGGGTTGTATAGGTAGTATCCCCTTGTTTCCTTAGGATACCCTATAAAGATACACCATGTGCCCTAGGGTTTTAGTTTGTTTCTCGAGAAGGCACTAACAAATACCTCACAACCCCATACATGTGTATGTAATAAAATGGGTTTCTATCTACTCCATATATCAAAGGGAATTCCATTTTACTCTTTAGTTAGAACTCAGTTTAATGTGTATTTCATAGTTTGTAATGAATATACCCAAAAGGATAATAGAATATTTTCATGAATCATCATTGAAATTACCATCTCTAACAAGGTATGGTTCCTCCTTTCACTAACATCATTCTACTGTGGTTTATAAGGTGAAGTGATTTGATATAGAATCCCAAACTCTCGTAAAAAGTTAATGAACTCTTGGTTAAGATATTCACCACCTTGATCCCATAAAATATTCTTTATCTTATTACCAAGTTGATTATCTAATTCATTCTTGAATTCCTTGAATTTCTCAAATAACTCAGACTTATACCTCATTAAATATACGTAACCATATATAATCAAGTCATCAGTAAAAGTTATGAAGTAAGAATATCCACTTATAGATTCTACTAGAAATGGTCCATACAAATCAATGTGTACCAATCCTAGTAGCTCTGTGGCCTTTTCAGCCTTTCCACTAAATGGTGGTTTGATCATTTTCCCTTATAAAAAATCATGACATATATCAATTGGTTTTAGTTTAGAAGATTCTAAACAACCATTTTGACAAATCTTTATCAAACGCTTCTCATTTACATGAGTATGATAGAAATTCCAAATCCGGGTGTTGTATAAGTCACGTGAACATGATTCATTATCAATTTCCAACACTTGGTTTTCATAATTTAATACATAAAGACCATTATTTAAATGAACCACACAATAATATATGTTTTCCTTATAAAAGAAACAACTTTTATTTCCAAATTTGAAAATAAACTCATATATATCTAGGCATGATACAGAAATTATGTTTTTTTGATAATTTTATGTACATGATAAAAATATTTAAAAAACAAAATCATTCACATTGGAAATGAGAGGTGGCATTCACCAATGACCATAATAGTCATCCTCGCACTATTAGAAGCTCCCATATCCACCTCTCCTCTGAAAATATTTCAGAATATACTTGGTTCCTGGATTTGGATATATGTGTGTGTGTGTGAGAGAGAGAGACCCACAAGTTTTATCTAATACCCAATGTGTAGATATTGAAATATTACACTCAATAATGAATTCACATTTAGCTTCCCCTTGTTTCTGGGTGTAGTTCATTTTCCATTGGCCTGACTTTCCATATGCAAAACATACTGCCTCATTTTCCTTTCCTTGCCTCTAGATCTTCTTCTTCTTGGAAGGATGGTTCTTGGGAGATTTATGCTATTTATAAGTCTTGGGGACCTTTTCCCCATCCTTACTTTTCTTATTAAACATAAGGACTGTGGGTTTATCATGCCTCATTTCCTTATCCACTTGGTGAATTAAAGTAAGAAGTTCTGAAAGTCTCTTCTCATTACTTCTCATATTGTAATTAACAATAAAACTGGAGAAGGTATTAGGTAGTGATGAAAGTTTGAGATCTTTATAAAACTAATCTGGGGATTTAATCCCTAATATTTCTTGGTGTTCAATGTAGTTGATAAGTTTTACTACATGAGGCCTAGCTGGTGCATACTCTCCAGGCATATTTGTAAATAATATAACAATCGTGCTCTTTATTTTATATTTAAACATGATTTATTACATGAACATAAACTTAATAAAACTCAGAAGATTTAGAGGTATAGTGTATTTGGGGATTAGGAACATTACACAACAACTTAAAACATGAAATACACATCTTTATTGAAAACTTCTTTTACATGACCATAACATTCCTTCATACTTAGCATTGGATGGGATAACCTTAGGACATACATAAGAAAAGGGTGAGATATAAATCCCAGTAAAAGAGTAAACAAGGAATAATATGAATAATACAATACATGTTAGGAAATAGGAATATTAATTAATCATAAGAGAAACATGAACATAAAGGCATGATTTAGCATGATTATCATAACATGGAAATGTGGCAATAACTTAAAACACTGCATCATTAACATAAATGAATCAGGTAAACCCCTATTCGAACATGGTGTAAAAAAATCCGATAAAGGAATCAGGTAAATTTATTTCCCAACATGATATATCATGATACTAAACATTACCCAATGCATTGGAGCGCTATCAGGGCTCACCCTTCATAATCATTTCAATCGCATGCTTAATTGTGACACATAGATCATATAACATGGATTCATTCAATATCATCATTTATTACACAATAAAGGAATGTATAATTCATAAATTTAAGTCACCATTTGATAAGTATGTGTGCATAAAGGTGAATACCCTTTATAGAGGAATTGGTATGATATTTACTACACAATGATTTTGGCATGGAAAATCATAGTGTAATTTTGGCAACATAACAACATCATATAGAAATTCATAAATTCGGTTGATGAGAGAGAAATGGGTATATAATAATTTATACAAGGTATGGATAGTAATGGGATCATGGAACATAATTTCCCAACATGTGAAATGGAATTTAGATGCATAATATAAAAGAAATTCTTGAATGGAAATGAGAAGAGAGAAATCCCTTATGGGATTTCGGCATAGTAACAGGTGGGTTTAAAGGTTTATGGGGGATTAATGGGAGTGAAAGGAATATAAAATCATGTATAAATAAAATTTAAAGTATTTACATATGGAATAACATATCCCAAATTAAGAAAATGGAAATTAAAAGGCATGATATAAAAGAGGTGCTTAAAGAAAAAGGGGAGAGGGAGATCCCTTACTTGGATGTGTGATCCCAAAGGCTTGGGGGAGGCTTATTGTGAGATTGGGGGAGCCTTGTGAGGAATATATAGAGTAGGGGAAATAGGGTGGTCTATCTTAAAATATATTTAGTGGATAGAAATGGGTACTTGGGTGGATTTATATAGGAAAGGTGGGGGAATTCTTTATTATTTTGGTTTTGGACACTACACACTAAAATATTCAAAACCACAAACCATACCATGGTTTTTTCTCATGGTTTCTCCAAAAGGAGAGTGGTATAAATTATTTTATAAGGATAAGGGTAGAATATATTAAAATATTGTCCTTGCTTATGTGGAGGGGAGTCACACTTTCAAGGAAATTATTTTAAAATCTTAAAATATTTTATAAGTATTGGAGGATTCACTAAGGCAATATAAAATAAATCAAATAAACCTGAAATTACATTATTTGAAATTAAAAACATATATTTTGCCTAATATACCTTTTATATTATTTTATTACATCACTATTGGGTCATTATGATGTCATAAAACACATTATATATTTATACAGTATTTAATTTTTACCAAAAAAATGACTCTCTCAGAAAATTATGAAAAATTAACCATTGGATAATTTTGGCATCCTGATTCCAAAAATATTATTCATTTTATCTAAATAATTTTCTAAATATGTGAATTTTTACTTTTAAAATAAAAAATATACATTTATTGAAAATTGACGGGTTTTGACAAAAACAGTTTACAAACCTTAATAAAAATTACATTTGACTTCATAAAAATTATATGATCATTTATATTAAATAAAATTAATTTAATAATAATATTTTATTAAAATACTATTTAATTCAAAAATCCATTAATTCATCAAAATATATTTCTAAATTGAATTTAATATTAACCAAGAATATTATTTGTGATTTAAAAATCATTTACAAAGTAACAATAATAAAATGAAAGTATATTCATTATTCTATAAAAAAATAATGAACATAATAATAATTATAGGGTCTTGTTACATATCTTATTGTTACACCAGAATACACCCTAAGAGTAAGGTGTGCGATGGTGGGGCTTTCTTGGAATCATCCGGTGAACAAGGTTTGGGTCGTGATCTCGATAAGCTTGAAATTCTCTCGTAAACGGTTTCGCTTATGATTAAGTTATTAGATCTTGGATTGGGATTGGTCTAGGGAAAATCCCAAAAACTCTATCTCCCTCAGAATATCTGATAAATGGGATTCATAGGGTATGATTCTATTGGTTGAGTTCATCACTTCCTTTGTTTGTGTCAAAAGGATTGGCTAAAACCCTATATTTATACTAGTCATGTGATCATTGTTCAATGGCTATATTATCAATTGTAAGGATACTTAAAAGTCATTTAAATCCAATTGGATATAATAAAACAAAAGGATTTCATGTTTTTTCTATATCCATAAGACATTTAATTAAAAGAAAGGGAATTTTATTCAAAAAAATTTGGGTCGTTACAAACTTCCCCCTTAAGAAATTTCACCCTCAAATTTTCCTTTTCCCAAACTAAAAATGATGAGGGTAACTCTATATCATCACTTTATATGGTTCCCACATTGCTTCTTCAAACTTGTGGTTTCTTCGAAACACATTAACGAGAGGCATTGTCTTATTTTGTAGAACTTTTTCTCTACAGTCTAAGATCTTCACCGGCTTCACCTCATAGGAGAGGTCATTATCTAATGGTACCACCTCTAGATTGAGTACATGTGATGGTTCTGGTACGTACTTTATTAAGAGTGATACATGGAATATATCATGTACTTGAGACAAGTTCGTTGGGAGTGATAATCAATAGTCCATTGTTCTGATGCAATCAAGGATCTCCAAAGGGATGATGTATCTTGGTCTAAGCTTTCCATTATTCCCAAATCTCATCACTCTTTTCTATGGATATATGATGAGGAATAACATTTCTCCAACATTAAACTCTAGGTCTCATCAATGATTATTAACATAACTCTTTTGTTGACTCTGGGAAACTTTGATGTGCTACTGGATGGTCTTAACCTTCTCTGCCATTTCTTCAACCATTTCCGGACCTAGAAGTTTTTGTTCCCCAACTTCATCCCAACATGCTAGTGCTCTTCAACTCTTCCCATAAAGGGCTTCATAAAGAGCCATTTGGATGCTTGAGTGAAAACTGTTGTTGTAAGAGAACTCCGCCAAAGGAAGATGTTGGTCCCATCTGCCTTTGAGGTCCATTGAGAAATCTCTCAACATGTCATCAAGTGTTTGGATAGTCTGTTCAGATTGTCCATTAGTTTGAGGGTGATAGTTTGTTCTGAAGTTCAACTCAGTTTTTAGAGCATATTGGATACTCTTCCAGAACTTAGAGGTGAATCTTGGATCCCGATCAGACATAATCGATAGTGTTACTCCATGCAGCCGTACCACTTCTCTGATGTATATCTATTCCAGTTGATCTAGTGAGAAATCCTCTTGAATTTTAATGAAGTGTGTAGTCTTTGTAATATGATCCACAAAAAACTAGATAACATTGTTTCCTTTGGATGTCTTTGAAAGTTTGGTGACAAAGTCTATGGTGATGTTTTCCTATTTCAATGTTGGTATGGGTAATGGTTGCATCATCCCCTTAGACTTCTGCCTCTCAGCCTTCGCTTACTGACATACCAGGTAATGTATATTTAGAAATCTCCTTCTTAATGGTATCCTACCAATAGTTCTCATATATATCTAAATACATATTTGTGTTTCCTGGGTGAATGAATAAATTTAAACTAAGTGCATCATCCAAAAGTTCTTTTTTTAACTTCAGATTTGATGGAACACGTAGTCTTGAACCAAATATCACAATTCCTTCTTCATTAACATTGAACTCTAAGGATTTCCCTTCTCTAATAGTTTCTATTTATTCTAAATTCCCACATCATCTTTTTGATCATCCTTTAACCTTTCCAAAATAGATGGTTGAGTAATAATTTGTGAAAGGATTGATGATGTTCCCTTCTTTATGATTCTCATGTTCATCTTTATCAAATCTAAGAAGATTGGATCCTTTTCAATTCTCATCAATGATAGAATCTATGGGTCTTTTTTACTTAGAGCATCTACCACCTTGTTCACTTTCCCAAGGTGGTAATGGATTGATCAGTCATAATCCTTGATGAACTCTAACCATCTTCATTGGATCATATTTATCTCTTTCTATGTGAATATATATTTGAGACTTTTTTGATCCATATATATTTCACAGTTCTCCCCAAAGAGATAATGTCATCATATTTTCAATGCAAATATCACAGCTACCAACTCCAGATCATGTGTGGGATAGTTTTGCTCATGAATTTTCAACTTTCTTAAGGCATAGGCAATGATTTTTTCATTCTCCATCAACACACATCTTATTCTCTTCTTCAATGCATCGCTGAAGATTATGAAAAGCACCCCACTTGTGGGTAGTGTGAGCACAGGGTCATTGACAAGCCTCTTATTAAACTCCATGAATATTTCTTCACATTCATCATCCCAAGAAAACTTGACTCCCTTCTAAGTTATCTTGGTAAGAGGGTTTGAAAATCATGAGAAATTTCTCACAAATCGGCGATAATATCCAGCTAACAGTACAAAGCTACGGATATCTGTCACAGATGTCAGGCTCATCCATCCCTCAATTGCTTTTGTTTTGAAAGGATACATAGATATCCCATTTCTTATGATGATATACCCCAATAATGGTACTTCCTTCAACTATAACTCACACTTGTTGTACTTTTCACAGAGCTTATCCTTTCCCAAAGTCTCTATCATAGTGCTCAGATGCTTCTCATGTTCCTCCTTGGTTTTGGAATATATTAGAATATCATTTATAAAAACTACCAAATTTTTTTGAGGTAATCTCTACAGACTCTATTACTTAAGTCCATAAATATTATTGTGGAATTAGTGAGTCAGAAAGGCATTACTATGAATTCATAGTGCCCATACCTTGTATGAAAAGTAATCATGGGTATATCCTTATTCTTCACCCTTACATGGTAATATCCCGACCGTAAATCCACCTTAGAGAAGTATTGTTCTCCACTTATTTCATCGAACAAGTCATCAATTCGTAGAAAGGGATAATTATTCTTTATCGTGATTTTTTTGATCTCATGATAATCAATGAAAAGGTGCATTGACCCATCCTTCTTCTTAATGAAGAGAACTGGTGTACCCCATGGTGAAGCAGTGGGGTGTATAAACCCTTTATCCAGATTCTCTTGTAGTTATTTCTTTAGCTCCCAAAGCTCCATAATAGCTATTCTATATAGATTATTGGATATTGGAAATTCCTGAGGTATAATATCAATTGATAATTCAACATATATTCTAGGAGAAAGACCAAGAAATCCCTCAGGAGACACATTAGTGAATTCCCTCACAATAGGCATGTCTTTGAGGATGGTTCTTTTCTTAGACTTAATCATCTAAGAAAGAAATTCATGCTCATATGGTAGTAATATCCATGCTTTAGATGATGGTTCTAAAAAAGATTCATCCTCCTCCTTGTACTTATATAGAATCGGGGGTCGATTCACTATATGGAGAGTGATTTCCCTCTCATGGAAATTTATATTGGATCTATATACAGAAATCCAATACATGATAATAATTATATCAAATTCCACCAAGGGAAGTATTATGAGGTTCACCAAAAATTTCAAACCACAAATTGTGGTAGGGGAGGATTCATATGCATGGGATGCTATAATTTCCCCATTTATCGTTTTCACCAAAATCTCCACTTCCATTCTTTGTGGTGGTTTTTGGATTGTTCTAATAAACTTTTGAGATATAAAATAATATGTAGAGCCATAATCAAAAAGTACATTCACTATTCTTGAATGAATAACCACCATACCTGACACCACTTCATTGTCGGGATTCACTTTGGCAGTAGTGATGGAAAAATCTCACCCTTACTATCGTGGAGGTTGTCGGTTGCCTCCTAAAACCATTGTTTTAGGGAACTATTTTGAAAAGTGTCTGGTTACTTGCAGTTTTAGCAATGAACAATGCCTGGAGGATCGAATGGAGCATTCCTTTACTATGTCGTAGTAGCAGGGTTTTCTTGCTGGCAATCACTGGCTAGGTTCCCTTCTTTCCTTCACCTAAATCATTTCTTCGTCCCCTTTAGAAAATTTCTAGGGTACTTTTTTCTACACTTTTGACAAGATGGGTGCTGGAATTTTTTAGCATTGTTGAATTTATCCATCAGATCACTAGAATTAAAGTCAACTTTATGCTTCTTATCCCCATGATACCCCTAATATTCACCGATCTCCATCTTAACTTTGAGGGCACATCGGACAATCTCCTCATAGTTGTCAAAGTCATGGATCGTCAGGGTTTTCCATAGTCTAGGTTTTAGCCCACCAAAGAAGCAGTCAACCTTGAATTCAGGGGTAATGATAAAACTAGAGGCATATTATAAAAGTCTGGTGAAGTTTTCTTCATATGCCCTAACAGATTCGTCATCCTTTTTCTTGAGTACAAGGAAATCTCTTTCCATCTTAAGATAGAGGGTGAAGGGAAAATATTTATCGAAAAACATTTTCTGGAAATCCTTTCATCCCATCGCCACAATCTCTTCCTCAGGCTTTGTATTTTTTATCAATGTCCACCATTGATTAGCTTCACCCTCCATAGGATGAGTAGTCAGAAGAACCCTCACTTGTTCAGAACATTGAAGGATGGAGAATATCTTCTCAATGAGTTGATCCATTGTTCAGTGATTGAGGGATCTGATGATCCATTAAAAGGGGGCATTTGTTTCATAAATATCACAATTGTAACTTGTTCTTTATTGGGGGGAGTTGGATTCTCCTCATGATCTAGGTTTCTATTCAAAACTTCAGTTAACTGAGAGATTATCATAAAAAAAGTTTGTGATTCTTGCTCCCATTGAATTGGGCATCTCATTAGAGCAGTTGTCACATTGATCTTCGCATCGATTTCTAACCTAATTCCTCCTATTACTGGCCATTAGATAGAATAAAAAGGAAAATTATGGGTAAATATTTTAAACTATTAAAAACATAAATTTAATGTCTCGGATTTTTTCATTTATTATTTTTAAATATTATATGGAATTAGTTCGAGACCAAGCACGGAGATGACGCATCATTTCAAGGGTCGGTGGTCCCATAATGGTGGTTTGAATTTTTTTAAGTGAGTTGGTGTGTGTGCGTAGTTGTGGAAGATTCCAAATGGATGCACGGATTAAAAATATGAGGGCACCATTGCATTCGGGATGAAAACTTTATCTAAGAACAGACCTAACCTCGACGGGTACGGGTCGAGGGAAAAAGTTAATTTTTGGACATTTTTAGTAAAGTAAAATGAAATAAAATAATTTGAAATTTTTATTTTATTTTATTTGGAAATGTTCGCTGCAGTGCAATGACGGGGTAACTGTTTCGATAATTAATGAAATAGCATAATGACTTTGAAACAGCAATGTTGACTCATTAATTTCATAGTGTAATGGAATGCTGGAACATGTTCCCTCCTTTAAATGGGTTAATCGAATGTTGTTCATTGGCATAAAATTGAGAGAAACTCTGGAGAATTATTGGAACTTTGGAGAGAACTCTAAAAAATGAATGATGATGAATCAAAAGTGTGAATCATTGCACCAAAAAAGTTGAAGGATCTCGACGATGATGAAAGCACAATCCCTTTGTCAGTAATTTATCCCTTCTTGAGGTAGGGGTTATGTTTTAAATTGTTTCTTCCTTGTTCTTTAGATTACAATGATGAACGTGAATCAAACCATGAACTGGTTGTCCAGCGTATCGTCGTTCTTACGGGAGTATTTTTCTTTATCAGGTTGGTTCCTGGGGATTCTTTTGTCATGTTGGGATGTTTTTAATTTTCCTCATTTAAACCTTCTAACGGGAGAGGATTAATGTTGTGACGAATGATGGTGAAGGTTCATTACTCCTTTGTTATTTTGTCTTCATCATCCCTCTTCCTCGTGTTCTTCACATTCTTCATGGGGATACAAACGAGGAATCATTGTGCACTTATTTCTTGGTGAAATGGTCCTAAAATGGAGATCCAGCATCGTGATGACCCAGCATAGGTGGCACGGTGATAACGGCAGACGAATCGACATGCTTTGGGAGTTCTCGTTCTTTGAGCGTTCTTCATGCAGGTGAATCGGAACATGTTTTTGGGGCCGATCGGAGGCCTGAAACTGACAGAATTGGCTTTGTGATGTCGGGGCGACCTAAACCCTCAAGTTTCATAGAGATCGGACAGCCTGATCAAAGAACAGAGCATCATAGGAGGTGCGCCGGTAGAGAACAATGATTCTGGAAATTTCCAAAACACATGGAGTGTATCCCAAATAACACACTGTGTGGGACCGGCTCAGTGGCAGCTAGGGTTCCGTGGTGCAGGAAGGGATGACACAGAATTTTCTCCAAGAACACAGCGTGTGGGTCCTTACGCATGACTCGACATGTATCTCAGGCGATACACGGACACGGGGTGGAGTACATGGTAGTGTACTCCACCGCACGGCCAGACTAGGCCGGCTGCACGGGTTAACCCGTGTACCAGTTACATGGGATGGCACACATGGGTTGAAGTTGTGTACAGGAACACGGCCGCATACATGGAGGCAACCTCGGTTACCCGGACACGGTGTTTGGTCCATTCTACACACCGTGTACTTACCTTTCTATACGACATGTCCCCTCTGACTCGGTCCATTACACACGGGCAGTACTCAGAGTCGCAAGACATGGCGTGTGACCCCTTTTACACACTGTGTATATCCTGGGACATGGGTTGATCTTCTTGTCCATCGTTCCTTGGACACGTTTCATTTGGGTTAGTTCCCCCTTTTTTCTCATTCCCTTGAAGTTCAGGTATTGTTTCCATCCACAAGAGTATGATCCCTTTAGCAGGACATTCCGAGATAGAGTCAGGTATCCCTACGAGAGGCTCAGAGCGAGATCCTCTATCTATTATTGACCCTAGGTAGAGTTAGTTATCGATGTGACTAATCCTACAGGATATCGATCCTCTATTTAGAAGGTGAATTCAGATGAGTTGTGGTATCCGCCAAGGCTCTGGCAGTGATCCTCTTATGTGTATCGTGATCTTTCCCCACTTAGGAGTGTGTTCTCCTAGAATTATTGTATCTATCTCTCATGACTTTTCCTGATGAACGGTACTTCTCAAACGGATTTTATCAGAGCTATCAGACTCATGGTGTGAGTTCTCCCGGATGATTGCTTTGTGGAACCTTCGAACTGAATCCCTAGCATGGGTATGTGGTTGTGCGACTTGTCTCTAGACTACGTGTCTAAATTTTTAGTATATATGGATTTTTTTATCTTGTTATATGTTCAGTAGACATATACTATGTAGATATGATTTTACTTTTTCTTTGTGTATTTCTTGTGGTTCTGGTGTCCTCTATTGAGTATTGTTATACTCACCAATGTACGTGTTTTACTCACATGTGTCGTGTCTTATGCAGACGAGCATCCCTTTGAAAAAGTCCAGGGCAGACTAGGACCGGACCATGATTTATGAGTTCCCTACAGGACGAGGTGTTCCTACGGCTATGAGAAGTAGTCCCAGTACCTATTTGTGCTTACAGGTTGGAATTTGTAGTTTTAAAACTCTTATTTTTGGTGGTATTGTATTCTGGCCTAGTTTACTTTCCGTATTTTACTTTCCATCATACTATGTTGGTTGGGTTTAGTTGTATGCATGAATTTTGTTCCATAGTGGTTTGTCTTTTATATTTTAGCATTTTTGGTCTTGGAGATGTGTGCATGTGTATAGGTACTTAGTTAATGTCTCCCATGTTAGTGATATGCCTACTTAGTGCTAGTCACTAGCCCCTGGCATATTGGAGGCGGGCTTGGAGAGTCGCGGCACGAGCCCCACTGGAATGGGTTGTGATAGAGTGGTATTAGATGTGGTTGGTTCTACCTTAGGATCAAGATTCTGTTAGATTGGTTTGGGGCAATAGTGTTAAGTGTTTCGAGCTCGGATTTCAGGCCAGAGACTTCAGTGTTGGTGCGGGCAGCAGACGTATCCATACTCCAGGACTCTGATAACTTTATTTTTGACTTGGTACATGAAAACACTAGTTGCGAGGAAGTAAAAGAATGGTATGTGCATCATATAGTAATGGGTTGTATTTTCCATGTCCTTTGTTTCAGCTATCCAGATATACTCATTGAATATGGTATATCTTGTTTTTTACAGGATGCTTCCACAATGCATACCCTCTAGGATTCAGTAGCGCGATCACAAGGATGACCCCCTTAGTGACGAGGCTTCGATACAGGAACCAGTTCCCCAGGCATTACTTCCAGGTGGTGCACCTGCTATTCCTCCACTAGTAGAGCATCCCATGGTACCTGTAGTACTAACAGACAAGGGGAATAGGCTGAGCGCGCTCCATGAGTTCTAGATATATATACCCCTTAGGTTTTGAGGCAATCCTGACCCTCAAGTGGCTGAGGACTGGCTTGAGGTGGTGACCAGAGTTTTTTTTCTAGTGAGGACACTAACGAACCAGATGGTGATCCTAGGAGCGAGCCTTCTTCAGGGTTCAGTGGGACGATGGTAGAGTCTGACCACACAGACTCACGATGAGGAGACTCTTTCATGGACGGATTTTGAGAAACTATTTAGGGAGTAGTTCTCTCCAGTTACACTGAGAGCAGTGTGTATCCATGAGCTTATTTAGCTCCAACATGGCAGTTTGATGGTGGCTGACTATTCATCTAGGTTCACCAACCTTGCTGAGTACTCGATGTATATGGTCAGGGATCAATACTTTAGAGCTTGTACCTTCAAGTGAGGTCTACGACGAGACATACAAGCTAGTGTCATGCCTATATGCATTTCAACTTATGCTAGAGTGCTAGAGTGGGCCTTGGTGATCAAGAAATTTTTGGCGGAGCAGAGACAGCCAGTGGCAGTCAGCAGCAGGCAGAAAGGTGTGGAGACCTCAACAGTAGGGATCCAACATCAGGCATAGGGTTTGGGATGTGGGAGACGTCACAGGAGGACCCAAGATAGGGGATCGATAGTCCAGGGCTCTTAGGCTGGATCCAATCAGCATAAGGAGAGGTGATGCTACTTGTGTAATGGTAGGGGACATCTCTCTAGATATTGTCTGACCCGTCGAGATGCTAATAGAGAGGTAGTGGATGGACCACTGAGGTAGAGGCAGAGAGTGGATCAGGCAGACCCTCTAGGTGGCAGATGTGGAAAAGGATAAGGGAGAGCTTTAGGTGGTGGAAGAGGCTTTGATATACTTCCAACACCACCCCCAAGAGGTTCTCACCAAGCTTGGGGAGCTAGGGGATGGGGATGGGGACAACTACATGCAGTCGAGGCATATGACCTGGGGACTCCAGGGATGATCCGAGGTATGATCTATATCTTATCTACCATATATGTCATACTTATAGACATAGGTTCCAGTCATTCCTTCCTCGCCACATGTCTTGTGTGAAACCTTGAGATTTTGGTAGATTCGTTGACTCGACCCTTATGCTTAAAGACACCTACAGGAGGAGACTCAATGATCACACACCTTTTCAGACAATGTGATCTTACCCTTAGAGGTAAGATTTTCGGTTGGAACCTCTTGGTGGCAGCGTTGAGGCCTTATGAATTCATTCTCAGTATGGATTGGCTATCTTCAGTCTATGCCTAGATTGACTGCTTTAGGTGAAGAGTGTGGTGTGTCTGTAGTAATGGGATGAGGTATTCCTTTGTCGGTGAAAAGGAGACACGGGCATCATAGAATGGACTCATTCATAGGAGGGTGCAGCTGATCACTCATAAGTTGGCTAGCCTTACCCTTAGAGTAGTAGATGTTGTAAGCTTCCAATTCATAACAGTTGTGGAAGAGTACGAGGACGTCTTTCCTAAAGATATTCCCAGACTACCTCCCTATCGGGATATCGACTTATGCATAGACTTACACCCCAGGACGGCACCGATATCCTCACCAGTGTATCAGATGGATCCCGTAGAGCTTCGTGATCTAAGGGTACAGTTGGAGGATTTGCAGAGTAAGGGCTTCATAATACCCAGTGTTTCACCCTAGGTGGCCCCAGTTTTGTTTTCCAAGAAGGAAGACAGGATTTTGAGGTTGTGCGTGGATTATCGGTGCCTGAATCAGGTAACGGTTAAGAACAAGTATCCACTACCGAGGATCGATGACCTCTTCGATCAGCTAAGAGGGTCACAGCGGTTCTTTAAGGTTGAACTTCGATCAGGTTACCACCAGTTATGAGTACAGGATGAGGATATACTGAAGACAGCCTTCTGATGCCGCTACGGTCACTATGAGTACTTGGTGATGTCTTTTGGCATGACTAATGCCCCCATAGTGTTCATGGGACTTATGAATCGCATATTCTAGTTGTATTTATACCGGATCATATTAATATTCATCGATGACATCCTTGTGTACTCGGTGTCAGAGGAGGAGCACGCAAGACACCTACGGATGGTTCTAGACGTACTCCGAGAGCACCAGATTTATGGGAAGCTCTCGAAGTGCTAGTTCTAAATTTAAGAGGTTCACTTTCTGGGACATTTAATCTTAGGATATGAAGTAGCTATAGACCCATCCAAGGTAGAGGTAGTGTTAACATGGTAGCCACCTCAGAGCGTGACGGAGATGCGGAGCTTCCTTGGGTTGGCTGGATATTATCGGAGATTCATTCCTAATTTCTCATGGATATCAGCACCGATGATAACCTTGACCAAGAAGGGGAAACCCTTAATATGGATGGAGAAGTGCCGATAGGCTTTTGAGCAGTTGAGAGAGAGTTTGAAGAGCACCCCGATCTTGATATTGTCAGAGGAGGGTGTCGAGTACATGGTTTTCTGCGATGCATCAGGGACCGAGCTTGGTTGTGTCCTAATGCAGGGACAGGAGGTGATTGATTATGGCTCACACTAGCTATGACCACATGATGAGAACTATGTGATCCATGACCTTGAGTTGGCAGCATTAGTCTTTGTGTTGAAGATGTGGTGACACTAACTTATGGGAGAGTGTTTTATCATCTACTCTAACCACAAGAGCCTCAAATACATATTATCATAGAAGGATCTGAATCTGAGATAGAGGCATTGGCTAGAGTTCCTCCAGGACTATGATTTCAAGATCATCTATACTCCTGGGAAGGGGAACAAGGTTTTAGATGCTCTTAGTATGATATTGAACTCGCATCTATTGAGTGAGGCAATGGAGTAGTTGGCCTCATTAAAGTTATCCTTCATGGACAGAGAGGATGTAGATTACCTTTAGTTGATGGTTGTCACCCCTCCACTCTTACAACGAGTTAGGGAGGCACATCTTGGGGATATTGACTGTGAGGCTTTATGTGCTCAGTTATCCATAGGACATGCTCATGATGGATATTCACAAGGTGGGAAGCATGTTGTTCTTTTCATAGGATGAATTGTTGTACCAATGGAATTGCGAGAGGAGGTCCTGAGGGAGTTTCATGCATCCCCTTGGTGGTACACCCTGGCATGGAGAAGATGTACCAGGATCTCAGACAACAATTCTGGTGGTTGGGCATGAAGAAGGTAGTAGTAGAGTTCATTTATCGGTGCCTTACGTGCCAGTAGGTGAAGTTTGAGCACTAGGTTCCAACAGTATTAGCTCACCCCTTGGAGGTACCTAAGTGTAAGTGGGATGGGATATCAATGGACTTCATGATAATATTACCAAGAACTTCCAAGGGACATGATTCCATATAGGTGATCATTGACTGACTCACCAAGTCAGCCCACTTCCTAGATATCAGGGAGAAGATTTTCGTAGAGAGATTAGGACGCCTCTACGTACAGGAGATAGTTCGGCTTCATGGTGTCCCTTTAACGATAGTCTTATATTGTGATGCTCGTTTCATATCCTGGTCATGGAAGGGATTGTAGGAGGCTTTTGGGACTCAACTACGCTTGAGAACAATATTCTATCCCCAGACCGATGGTCAAATAGAGAGGACCATTCAGGTTCTAGAGGATATGGTGTGATCCTGTATCTTAGACTTTGGTCATAGTTGGTAGGACCACATACCACTGATGGAGTTCGCTTACAATAATAGCTACCACTCCACCATTGGTATGGCACTATTTGAAACTTTATATGGGAGACCCTACTGGTCACCGCTTTGCTGGACCGACCCCATAGAGTCAGCACTCATGGGTCTAGAGTTGGTGTGAGCTACCACCGAGAAAGTGCAGATCATCCAAGAGTGGATGAAGAATGCACAGAGTCGGCAAAATTCTTATACTGATAGGCGATAGAGACATCTGGAGTTTGAGGAGGGAGACCATGTCTTTCTTTGGGTCTCACCTCAATGAGGGTTTCAGAGATTTGGTCAGGGTGGTAAGCTATCATAGAGGTTCATCAGACCTTTCTAGATACCACACAGGGTTGACAAGGTGGTGTACCACTTAGCTCTACTGCCACAGTTGCATCGGGTACATGATGTCTTCCATGTGTTGCTGCTGAGGAGGTACGTTCATGAACCATCACACGTCATCGACCGGGGCGATATGGACATCGAGGATGGAGAGAACTTTACTGAGTAACCAATGGAGATTGAGGATCGACAGAAGAGGATCCTTCGTGAGCGATCAGTTCCCTTGGCGCGTGTCCGGTGGCAGCATGGGAACCTTCAAAAAAGCACATGGGAGCGGGAGGCTCAGATCTGTGCCCAGTACCCACATCTATTTGAGTAGCCCTTGTTTTGGATTTTTGGGGATGAAGATCCCTAAGGTGGGGAGAATATAATGTCTTGGATTTTTCCATGTATTATTTTTAAATATTATATAAAATTATTCCAAGACCAAGCATGAATATGACATGTCATTCCGAGGCCCAGTGAGCCCGAAATGGTGGTTTGAATTTTTTTTTTAAGTAAGTGAGTTGGTGTGTGTGCATAGTTGTGGCAGTTTCCAAATAGATTCCTGGATTAAAAACTAAATGGAAATTTTGCATCCAGGATGACGACTTTACCTAATAATGGGCCTAACCTTGATCGGCACGAGTCGAGGGAAAAAATTATTTTTTGGAAATTTTTAGTAAAGTAAAATAAAATAATTTGAAAAGTTTATTTTATTTTATTTGGAAGCGTTCACTGCAGCGCAACAACGGGGAAGCTATTTTGATAATTAATGACACATCATAATGACTCTGAAATAGAAATACCGACTCATTAATGTCGCAGTGTAATGGAACACTGGAACACGTTCTCTACTTTTAATGGGTTAATCAAATGTTGGTCGTTGGTAGAAAATTGAGAGAAACTCTAGATAATTATTGGAGATTTAGAGAGAACTCTAGATAATGAACGACAAAGAATCAAAAGTGATAATTGATGTGCCAACAGAGTTGAAGGATCTCAACAATGACGGAAGTGCAATCCCTTCATCAGCGATCAATACCTTCTCAAGGTAGGGGTTATGTTTTAAATTTTTTTCTTCCCCATTATTTAAATTAAAACGACGAATGTAAATCAACCCACAAACTAGTTGACCCACGCATCGTCGTTCTTTCGGGAGGGATTTTATTTATTAGCTTCATTCCTAGGGATTATTTTTTCATGTTTGGATGTTTTTAATTTTCCCCGTTTAAACCTTCTAACGGGAGAGAATTAATGTCGTGGTGAACAACGACGGAGGTTCATTCATCCTTTGTTGTTTTGTCTTCCTCCTCCCTATTCCCTGCGTTCTTTGTGTTCTTTGTGGGGATACGAATGAGGAATAGTTTCACGCCCATTTCTTGGTGCAACAATCCCAAAATGGAGATCTGACATTGTGATGACCCAGCGGAGGTGCAACAACGATAGTGGTGGATGAATCGACATGGTTCAGGAGTTATCATTCTTCGAGCATTCTTCATGTGGGTGAATCGGAACATGTTTTTGGGGGTCGATCAGAGGCCCGAAACTAAAGGAATTAGCTTTATCATGTCGAGGTGACTTAAACCCTCTAGTTTCATGGCGATCAGATGGCCAGATCAAAGAACGGAGCATCATGGGAGGCACGTTGGTGGAGAACAGTGATTCTGGAAATTTCCGGAACACACGGCATGTATCTTGAATGTTGGTCGGAGTAGAATACTTAAGAGGGGGTTGAATTGAGTATCTATAAAAATTTTTGTTTAAAAAATTGTTCTTAAATGGATTTCCCCTTCAAGTTAAATACAACCTAGTTAATCAAACTAATACAGTTATAAAGGTTTGACTATTTAAATAACCTCTTAGAAGATTGATTATTTATCAGTAATAATAATAGTTATTAATATTGCTTTTGAAACTATTTTACTAAGACAAAGTAATTATAAATTCTTTTCAATATTAACTATCAAAGTAAGTTTAGTGATTTTTGAATTATACGATAGAGCAGTAAAATAGAGAAAACTAAAGTAAGTAGCACAACGGATATACAACAAGTGGTTCAGTCTCAAGTTGAGACCTAATCCACTCCACTTGGTGATCACCTGCCACCAAGCAGTTTATATAAATAAACTTGATCCACACTCTAGATCAGGTTTTAAAAATAGTACACAGAACTGTCCAGGTCGCACAAGGACCTCTTCCACAGTTCTTCGTGTCTACAAACTTCCAAGCCACACAGGGACCTTTTCCACACTTATCTGTGGGTATACACAAGAGTAAATGAGTTTTTGAGTAAGGATATCTTGTATCCTTCAGTTTAATGTAGGAGACAGAGTGTGTTTCTATACAGATACACACTCTACTCAAAAATTAATAAAATGATACACAAAAAAGCAGTAATGTTGAGATAGGTTTAGAAATGCTCTGAGTGTTAATCTTTGCAGCTCTGAACTTTTGAGATGAGGCAGATGCAGAACTCAAGTCCTTGTATGGAAAATAGAGTGTCACAAGTTAGATAGATTCAGCTTGTGTTCTTCATGGTGTTTTACAGCACAATGATAGTCTCAGGATTCTAGTATGCTTCATGTGTTCTTCATCAGAATCGGGTTACATGAGCCAATTCTCAAAAATGTATTCTGTTATAATTCTCACACCCACCAGATTGTTCTTTTGTATCGTGTTTTTTCTACAAGCTTTTATGCTCTTTGTTTCTGGGCCACACAACTCTTTTTATCTTGGAGTGCATGTGTTGGAGCCTACAGGTTGCATATATTCTGTACCTCGTACCTCGTACTGTCCGATGATATTTCTAAAAAGAAATATTAATTATGGCAGTGCATTAAAATATTCAAATATGACCATTAGAGATTTAATTGAAATACGGAAAAATATATTAGGAAATAGTGTCATAGTATGTCATGGAAATGGTTTCTCCTTCACACAGTGTCTGGGTTGGTCAAGGTGTCTTGGTCACGGTGTCTCATGGTCACGGTGTCTAGATGTGACGGTGTCTTGTTCACAATGTCTGATGGTCACAGTGTCTGGATGTCATGGTGTCTTATCCTTCACGGTGTCTGATTGTCATGGTGTCTGATTGTCACGATGTCTCAGAATTTTCGAAATAAATGTATTCAGACTTAAGCAATGATGATCATAGAATGGATTATACTTAATCATTTGTCAAAGAAGGTATTATAAAAGTAAATCAAGGATAGTATAAAGTAATTAAACGGAATGTAGAGAAATTAAGATCTTGAATGACTCTTCTTAAAGCATGAGAATACTTAAACAATAATACACATGATTTTATATAATTTATAATATTTAACCAAGTTGAATAGGATTTGTGATCATTAAAACATGATTAGTACATGAGGAGTCCAACAATATCCCCCTTTTTGATGATCACAAATCATGTATATTTAAAGTGTATATTTGATTCAACTATAGATATAGATATAAATGTATAAAATATAGAGATTTATCCCCCTTTTGGGATTATCAAAATGATGGAATAAGAGAAGTCATGAAAAGTGCATATTTCATTAAAGAAAATAAGATCCAGTACAAACAGAAAGGATCAAAACAAAAGAAAAATCATTTATATCAAAAAAGTGTAATCACTAATCTTCTTCAGAGGTTGGCCTTCTCTTTGCCTTTAGCAGTAGTAGTAGAAGATGAAGCCATAGGAGCAGAGGTCGAGGTAGAAGAAGGGAGTGAGGTGGTTGATAGAGAAGGTAAAGGAAGGCCTTAAAAGACCAATGGATCTAGAGTAGGAGTAGTATAAGATCGAGGTAGGTGTTGATCAAGGATCACAGGCCTCATCTGACTCAGAGCTTGGATGAAATACATAGTAGTGGAGGCTAGGGCAGAGGTGAAGGTAGGCAATCCAGGTCTTAGAGTTGCAGCCGCAGGAGCAACAATGGTTGTACTCTATACATGAAGGTAAGGCCTCAGAAGCTTAATGAAATACGCAATGATCTCTCCACCATACTACATGGATTTCTCAAAATAATCCTTGTTTTCCATAAACTTATCCAACAATCGAGTGAACTCTGTGAGATTTTGGACTTGAGTCTTGAAAGCTTGAGTAATAGGTGGAATCCACAGATTTTCCAAAACATACTTGAAATGATTATTCATGTCAATCTTGGAGAAGATTCTGTTGAAGTAGAAATCCACTTTCTTGGAAATCTCTTGCTGAGAATCATTAGCAATTTTAGAATGGATTTGGACCAGGTCAAGAACTTTGTCACTGTTCTTGATAACTGTAGAGAGAGAATATTTATTTAATCCACTAAGCACAGTCTGAAGCTCTTATTTGACTATTGTTCTGAGATGATCATTGTATATAGAGGTTTGAGAGGATTGATCAAAGGCTTTAGAAGAATTGACAGTGGTGGTGAGAGATTTCAGTTGATTCAGCACTTTCTGAAGACATCCATCAGTGAGTTTGTTTAGATTAACCACAAGCTCTCGCATTTCTTTTACAATCTGTTTGTTCCTTTCTGCAACCTTTTTAGCTAAGGAAGCTAAATGTGGCTGAATCTCAAAGACAACATTTTGTGGGGTTTGAGGAACAACAGGTTCCATAGGATGATAAATAAGCTCTGATCTCGAATACATCTCTTTCTGCATGTCTTCAATCATACCTCTTAGGGTCTTCACTTCATCACTAAGCAGTCTGTTCTCAACTCTTACTTCCTGAATCTCATGAAGCATTTTGGGTTGTATTTTCCAAATAACTTTCTCCAATAGTAATGAGGCATCTTTCTCACTTAGATGTGTCACAAGAGCGGGTTGGGAATTCAGAACTTTTTCAACACCAGATGAAAGGGTAGCACCAAATTCCTTTAGATAATCCTTACTCACAAAGGATGGTTGTTCTGATGAAGGTTTAAAAATAGGAACTGATACAGGCTCAGGTTCCTTCTTAAGAGAAAGATTAGAGATAGATTTTAGTTGGAACATAGTAGAAAGGTCAATTCCTTTTATTGAAACTTTTTTAGAGTCATCCACATCATAGAAATTGGGGAAATTATTCTGAGTACTTACCAGGATCGGATCAACCAGATTTGGTACTTTGATAGATTCCAGATTTGGGGGTTGCTCCCCCTCAATAGTTTCATCCTTCTCAGGACTGAGAGGCTTAGGATCTTGATCTAATTCCACAAACTCATCTTGTAGTTATTCTCTCATTTCCTGCCTAGCCAGCTGAAAAGCCAGCTCCATCCTTTCCTCAGCTGAAGGAATGACTTCAGGAACAGATTGTTCCATTGGGAGTTCCTCAAGGTTAGCTCCTTGCATAGTAGGTAATTCTTCCTCTGTAGGTTCTTCTACAGCATTCTTATCAGTTTCTTGGACATCAGATTTTGTTTCAGCCTCGGGTTGAGCTTCTAGAGTAACAACTTCTATAGGTTCATGGGACTTTTTTTTCACTTACCACAAGAGGGATAAGAGTATTGTCTTCCTCAATAGAAACAGTTTCCCTAGGGGGCATAATAGCCTCTTCTTCCTCTTTAGCAGAATCTTCAACAACCTCATCTAGTTCCAAACCAGGATAAAAAATACCCTTGGTCTTGAGGGATGTTCCACAAGATTTAATTTTTCATAAATTCTACCATTGTCTTCCACCCATTCCTTTTTTCAAGGATTCCAATTTATCTTTATTCTATTGATAGTGAATTTTGAAAGGAAGTACTCACAAACCTTTATAACTTCCTCATTAGGTCCAATCATACCTTTGGCAAGAAGCATGGCTGAGATAAGACGAGAGTAAAACAGGGAGGTTGACTTGGATGTGGCTTTGATCACTTCACACATGTGGTGAATGATATACTTGAAAAGGTTGATCTTATGCCCATTTTTCATAAGGTGGATCAGAAACACATCTTGATATTTCAAAATAGAAAAATCACCTTTTCTGGGGCTAACCAGATTCTTAACAAATTTGAATAGAATCCTTGATTCTCCCTCTAGTTCAGCAGCAATGACTCTCCTCTTGGTGCTATTTCTAGTTAAGGCTTTCAAAGCATCCTCCAGATCAAAGAATTCAGTTGAAAGTGGAGGTTCTCTCTAATAATACTCACATATTCCTTTATGAGGTATCCTAAGGCATTCATCCCATAACCTCGAAGATAATGAGCATTTTTGGCCATTTATCCAACTTCTCACAACATAACTATCACTAGAATCAAAATATAACTGTACATACTGATAAAACTGAGCCACTAACTTAGGGTAGATAGGTCTATCTTCCTTTGAAAACCACTCTAACCAGCATTTATATTCTAATACTTTCAAAACCAGAGACTTACTAAACAGAATCCACTTGGGGAAAACCTCTTTCTCAGGTACTACAACTCGGTTTACTAGATTTGGATTTAGAGGTCCTTTGGGTGCTAGCTTAGGTGCAATCTTCTTCTTCTTTGAGTTGCTCTTCTCAGGAGTCGATGATGAAGGGTGTTTCATCCTGGGCATCTACCAAAGATTTGAGAGAGATAAAAGGGTTGCAGGGTTGAATAAGGATTTGAAATGTGTGAATAGAAGAAAGACCGAGTGAAGAATCGAGTGATACTTTCTTTATTTTATCATTTAGGAATGCCAAACGTTGAAAAAGTAAAAATACAAGAAAACAAAAAGGTTAAATGAATAATTATCATGATACGGTTTTTAATTCATAACTAAACATTAAAGAAAAAATTTACGGTGAGACCATATCGGGTCTTTACAATGAGACAGAGAATGAATGTTACGGTGAGACAGTAACTGAGTGTTACGGTGAGACAGTAATATGGTGAGACAGTAACTGGGCATTATGGTGAGACAGTAATATGGTGAGATGGTAACTGAGCATTACAGTGAGACAGTAACTGTCAGACAGTAGTCTTGAAGAACTAACTGTGAGACCGTAATCATGAAACAGTAAGATATAAAACAGTAAGTCATTTACTTAAGATTTATCATGCCTAATTCATGTATGATGTAGTCTATTCTTTCATAATTTATTGGTTTGGTAAATATATCAGCAATATGATAATCAGTGCCAATGAATTCCAAAGTGATATCTCCCTTTTGATAATGATCTCTCAAAAAGTGATGTCTTACATCAATATGCTTTGTCCTAGAATGTGAAACCGGATTTTTTGAGATGTTAATAGCACTTGTGTTGTCACAATTTATAGGAACATGCCTAAATTGATATCCATAATCTAGTCATGTGTGTTTCATCCACAATATTTGTGCACAACAACTTCCAGTAGCTATGTATTCAGATTCTGCAGTAGACAATGCAATAGAGTTTTATTTCTTACTACACCATGATACTAGTGACTTGCCTAAAAAGTTACATGTTCTAGAGGTGTTTTTTCTATCTAACTTACAGGCACCAACGTCAGAATCAGAATAACTAACTAATTCAAATAATTTTCCTCTAGGATAAAATAAACCTAGATTGGGTGTATGCTTGAGGTATTTGAAAATTCTCTTTACAACATTTAAATAAGATTCCTTAGGATTTTCTTGAAAATGAGCACACATAGACACACTAAACATAATGTCAGGTCGATTTTCAGTTATGTAGAGTAAACTTCAAATCATTCTTCTATAAGTGGTTTGATCAATAGATTTTCCATCTTTATCAAGATCCAACTTACAATTTGTACTCATGAGAGTGTTACTACATTTAGTGCTATCCAATCCAAAATGTTTTAGAATATCTCTAGTATATTTACTTTGAGTTAAAATAATACCATCATTATTTTGAAAGATTTGAAATCCGAGAAAGAATTTTAGTTCACCCATTAAACTCATTTCAAATTCATTTTACATCATTTTAGAAAAATCAACACATAAAGAATTTCTTGAGGATCCAAAGATAATATCATCTACATATATTTGAACAACTAAAACATCATTAGAAATTCATTTTATAAAAAGGTTAGGATCATCTATTCCTTTTTTAAAACCTTTAAAAATAAGGAAAGTACTTAATCTATCATACCAGGCTCTTGGAGCTTGTTTTAAACCATATAAAGCTTTTGATAATTTAAAAATATGATTTGGAAAATGGGGGTTTGTAAAACCAAGGGTTTGTTCAACAAAGACATCCTCAACAATATACCCATTTAAGAATGCACTCTTAACATCCATTTTATATAGTTTGAAATTCAGATGTGCAATATAAGCAAGCAGGATTCTTATGGCTTTAAGTATAGCTACTGGTGTAAAGGTCTCCTCCTAGTCAATTCCTTCTTCTTGACTATATCCTTGTGCAACCAATCTATCCTTGTTTCTAACTATGTTACCAGCTTAATCTACCTTATTTCTAAACACCCATTTAGTGCCTATGGTGAATGTGTCCTTAGGTATTTCAAAAAGTTTCCAAACTTTGTTCCTTTCAATCTGATTAAGTTCTTCTTGCATAGCCATCACCCCAAAATTCATCATTGATAGCATCATTAATATTTTTAGGTTCAAGTTGTGACAAGAAGACTTGATGTTCAACCTGATTTCTAAGAGAATCTCTAGTTTGAGTTCCTTTGTCTAGGTATCCTACAACAGCATCTAAGGGATGGTTCTTAAGAGTTCTAACAACTCTAGTAAAGGATGGACTAGTGATTTCATGTTCATCGGTAGGTTCAGGTTCTAAGGAATTTTCAGAACTGGAAGTTTTGACTGATTCTTTCACAGACTGGTTTGAGGATTTTGGATTAATGTTCAGATTCAATAGATTATCATCCAGGTTCTCTAGAATGGTTTTAGGATCATGTGGATCTATTTCATCAAATTTGACATGGACAGATTCTTCCACACATTTAGTTCTTTTATTGAACATCCTATAGGCTTTACTAGACATATAATATCCTAAAAATATACCTTCATCGCTTTTGGATGCAAATTTGTCAAGATTTTACTTAGTATTAAGGATATAGACTTTTTAACCAAAAACTTTGAATTAATTAACCTTGGGTTTTCGATTATTCCATAACACATAAGGAGTCCTTTTAAGAATAGGTCTGATCAACACTCTATTGATTATGTAGCATGTTGTATTGACAGCTTCAGACCAAAAATAAATAGGTAGGTCATATTAACTGATCATTGTTCTAGCAATCTCTTGCAGGGTTCTATTTCTTCTCTCTACAACTTCATTTTGTTGAGGTGTTCTAGGGGTAGAGAAATTGTGATTATAACCATTTTGTGACCAAAAGGATTCAAACTCTTGATTTTCAAACTCACGGCCATGATCACTTCTTAAGAATTTAATTCTAATTCCACTAATATTTTCTAAAGACTTGGTATATTTAGTAAAATAAGAATAGGCTTCACTCTTGTGAGCCATAAATAAGGTCCAATTATATCTATAAAATTCATCTACAAGAACATAAACATAGTGTTTCCCATTTAAACTAGAAACTCTAGATGGTCCAAAAAAATCCATGTGAACTAGTTCAAGAGGTTGAGAAGTTGACACTTCTTTCTTTGATTTGAAGTAAACTTTGTGTCGTTTTCCCCTTTAACAAGGATTACATACTTTGTCATTTAGAAACTCAAGTTTGGGTAAGTATTTAAATAGTATTTTTCTAGTTAGATTTCTAAGGGAGTGAACATTACAGTGTCCTAGTCTCCTATGCCAGATCCAAGACTCTTTATGAAATACACTTAAGAATGAATCATTTTGAGAAGCTAAGGAATCTAAGTTAACTGAGTAAACATTTTCATTTCTTAATGTAGAAAATACTAATTCTTCTTTAGAATTAAATACGTTTCAAGCATCATCTTCAAATATAACATGAAATCCATCATCACATAACTGTGAGATACTGAGAAGATTTTATTTTAATCCATCAATAAACAGTACTTTTGAAATCAATACTGAATTAGAGTTATCGATTTAGCCGAAGCCAATAATATTTCCTTTTGCATTGTCACCAAATGTGACATGTCCTACATCTATTTTGATTAGGTTCTTGAAGAATGAGTAGTCTCCTATCATGTTCCTTGAACATCCACTGTCCAAGTACCATATACTTTTACAGGAACTCTTTAGGCATCTTTCCTACAAAATGATCAAGCAAAAACAGATTTCGGTACCCATACTCGTTTGGGTCCAGTAATATTAGTAATAAGTGCTTTAGTAACCCATATCTATCTCATAGTTTTCCTATAATCATTAAGTAAAGTATTTGAAAAATAAACTCTATTTGAATAGAAAAAACTTGAAATAGTAGATAGTGTATCATAACTTGAATTAGATGATTTGTGTCCATAATTGGAAGTAAAACTGTATTTCCTAGATTTAGAAACAAACTTTTTTCTACCAAGGTTTATTTTTCTAGGTTTATAACCAATGCCAGTGTTGTATTTAGGGGAAATTTGTTTTCCTAGCATTTGGGTAAGGGTATTTTTCCCATTGGTAAACTTTTTTAGGGAATTCTTCAATTACTCATTAGACATTTTTAATTCGTTGTTCTCTTTGAGCAGTTGGGAATTTTTCTCTTTTTCAGTTGTGAGTTCAAATTTAATAGTCACAGTAAGAGCATGTTGTTTCTTCAATGATTTATATTTGTCTTTTAGTTCATTGCATGCTTCTTCAATCATGTTACAGTATTCACACATTTCTTCATTAGTCATTTTTTCAAAGTCACTCTCATTTTCAGAATAGTTTAAATTATGTAAATGAGAGTCTAGTGTTACCTCAGATGTTTTTGTCATAAAACACGTATTGGCTTTGTTAGCTTATTCATCATGTGATGTTTCTGAGTCACTTAAACTATCCTTAGAGGCACTCCAGGTTGCTTTCATTACCTTTTTATACTTCTTGTCCTTGTCCTCATATCTCTTTTTGTACTTGAGCTTTGGAAAGTCATCCTTGATATGTCCCTTGCGCTTACATTCATAACAGACAATCTCATCAGTCTTGTCACTTCTTTTCCAGTCCTTCTTCCAACTTCCTTTTTGGTCATATTTTCCCATGAAGTTAGGCTTTCGGAAAAAAAATCTTCTTCTTGTAAAATATTTTGAATCTTCTAGCTAGTTGAGCCATCTCCTCATCACTATCGGGTGATGATTGTTCACTAATAGAACTCTCTACAGAAGCTTCCAATTTCCCTTTTTCTTTGTGTTTAGAGGTGGTGGTCTTGAATGCAACAGATTTCCTTTTTGGTTCATCATCCTCCTCCTTGTTGACTTTCAACTCTTCTTCATACATCATCAGTTTCCCATTGAGTTCTTTTATAGGTAGCTTGCTGATGTCGCATGATTCTCTAATAGAGACAGAGGTTCCCCTTCATCTATCAGGCAGACATCTGATAATTCTCATGATGTGTTCCTTGGTAGTGACATCTCTTCTAAGAGAAATCATTGTGTTGACAATCTCATTGAACCTAAGATACATGTCATAGATAGGTTCATTAGGTTTCATTTTAAAGTCATCATATTTAATAGTATAAGTATTAAGTATCATTTCTTTTACACTAGATGTTCCTTCATGTGAAACAGACAGGGTATCCCAAATTTCATGGGCAGTTTTACAAGCAGAAATTCTATTGAATTCCTCATCTCCTAAGGAGTAGTATAAAGCATTCATAGCTTTGCAATTGTTATTGTAGGAAGTTTTGACAGGTTCATAACATGTAATTCTATCAGTAGTATGAATCTTGTATTCATCTATAATGGATGGCCAAATCTCAAAGCCCATAGTCTCTAGGTGCATTTTCATTTAAATTTTCCATTGATCATAGTTGGTTCCATTAAAGAATGGTGCTCTGTTGGTTGTAACACCTTCCAATATATTATTTGTAATAACAGAATATGTTTAAAGATCTATAAATTTAGAATTGATAGAAATTTAAATATCTTTAAAGTACAACTACAATCACAGTTGCATGAGATTAAACAAAGTCTTAATAAAAACTCTCTCTGATACCAAATGTTGGTCAGAGTAGAATACTCAAGAGGGGGGGTGAATTGAGTATCTATAAAAATTACTTTTTAAAAAAGTGTTCTTAAAAGGATTTCCCCTTCAAATTAAATACATCCCAGTTGATCAAAGTAATACAGTTATAAAGGTTTGACTATTTAAAAAACTTCTTAGAAGATCGATTACTTCTTATAAGATTGATTATTTCTCAGTAATAATAATAGTTATTAATATTACTTTTGAAACTATTTTACTAAGACAAAGAAATTATAACTTCTTTACAAGATTAACTATCAAAGTAAGTTTAGTGATTTATGAATTATATAGTAGAGCAGTAAAATAGAGAAAACTAAAGTAAGCATCACAACGGATATACAACAAGTGGTTCAGTCTCAAGCCGAGACCTAATCCACTCCACTTAGTGATCACCTGCCACCAAGAAGTTTATATAAATAAACTTGATCCACACCCTGGATCATGGTTAAACAACAGTACACAATACTGTCTAGGTCGCACAAGGACCTCTTCCAAAGTTCTTCGTGGGTACAAACTTCCAGGCCACATAGGGACCTCTTCCATGCTTATCTGTGGGTATACAGAAGATTAAATGAGTGTTTGAGTAAGGATATCTTGTATCCTTCAGTTTAATGTAGGAGAAAGAGTGTGTTTCTATACAGATACACACTCTGCTCCAAAATTAATAAAATGATACACAATAGATATGTAATGTTGAGATAGGTTTAGAAATGCTATGAGTGTTGATCTTTGCAGCTCTGGACTTCTGAGATGAGGCAGATGCAGAACTCAAGTCCTCGTATGGAAAACCGAGTGTCACAAGTTAGAAAAATTTAGCTTGTGTTCTTCGTGGTGTTTTATAGTGAGAAGATGTTCTCGGGATTCTAGTATGATTTGTGTGTTCTTCAGCAGAATCAGGTTGCATGATACAATTCACAAAAATGTATTCTATTATAATGCTCACGCCCACCAGATTGTTCTTTTGTATCGTGTTTTTTCTACAAGCTTTTCTTCTCTTTGTTTTTGGGCCGCACAACTCTTTTTATCTTTAAGTGAATGTGTTTGAGATAATAGGTTGCATGTATTCTACACCTCTTACCCCATATTGTCTGATGATATGACTAAAAAGAAACATTAATTATGTCAGTGCATGAAAATCTTCAAATATGACCGTTAGAGATTAAATTGAAAGACAACAAAATATATTAGGAAACAGTGTTATAGTATGTCATGGAAACGGTGTCTCCTTCACACGGTGTTTGGGTTGGTCACAGTATCTTGTTCATGGTGTCTCATGGTCACGGTTTCGGGATGTCACGGTGTCTTTTTCACGGTGTCTGATGGTCACGGTGTCTGGATGTCACGGTGTCTGATCCTTCACGGTGTCTGATTGTCATGGTGTCTGATTGTCACGATGTCTGATTTTCATGGTGTCTCAGACTTTTCAAAATAACTATATTCATACTTAAGAAATTATGATCATAGAATGGATTATACTTAATCATTTTTCAAAGAAGTTATTATAAAAGTAAATCAAGGATAGTATAAAGTAATTAAACTGAATGTAGATCAATTAAGATCTTGAATGGCTCTTCTCAAATCATGAGAATACTTAAACAATAATACACAATATTTGATATAATTTATAGGATTTAACCAGGTTGAATAGTATTTGTGATCATTAAAACATGATTAGTACATGAGGAGTCCAACACTGAAGAGCACACCATGTGGGACCGGCTTAGTGGAAGCTAGGATTCCGCGGTGAAGGAAGTGATGGCACGACATGTTCTCCAAGAACATAGCGTGTGGGTCCTTACACGAGACTCAGTGTGTATCTTGGGAGATACATGGACCCGGTGTGGAGTACACGGCCGTGTACTCCACCACACGGCCAGACCAAGCCGGTTTCATGGGTTACCCCGTGTACCGGTTACACAGGATGGCACACACGGGTCGAAATCGTGTACGGGCACACAACTGCATACATGGAGGGAACCCTAGTTACTCGGACATAGCATGTGGTCTATCCTATAGGTTGTGTACTTACCTATCTACATGGAGCGTCCCCTATGACTCGGTTTGTTACACACAGGAAATACCCAGAGTCGTGAGACACGGTGTGTGACCCCTTCTACACACCATGTATATCCTGGGACATGGCTTGATCCTCTTGTCCACCGTTCCTTGGACAAGTTTGATTTGGGTTAGTTCCCCCTTTTTTCTCATTACCCTAAAGGCCAGGTATCATTTCCATCCACAGGAGTATGATCCCTTTAGCATAACTTTCTGAGATAGAGTCATGTATCCCTTTGAGAGGCTCAGAGTGAGATCCTATATCTATTATTGACCCTAGGTAGAGCCAGGTATCGATGTGACTAATCCTACAGGACGCTGATCCTCTACATAGAAGGTGAATCTGGATGAGTCACAGTATCTACCAAGACCCTAGCAGTGATCCTCATCTGTGTATCGTGATCTTTCCCCACTCGGGAGTGTGTTCTCCTAGAATGAGTGTATCTATCTCTCATGGATTTTCCCGATAAATGTTACTTCTTGGATGAACTTCATTAGAGTTATCAGAATCGTGGAGTGAGTTCTCCCAGATGAGTGATTCGTGGAACCTTCAAAATGAATCCCTAACGGGGGTATGCAGTTGTGCGACTTGTCTTTAGACTACGGGTCTGAGTTTTGAGTATGTTAAGATGTCTTTCTCTTATTATATGTTCAGTAAAAATATACTATGTAGAGTTTATTGTACTTTTACTTTGAATATTTATTGTGGTTTTTGTGGTCCTCTACTGAGTATTTTTATACTCACCCATGCACGGGCTTTGCCCGAACGTGTTTTGTCTTGTGCAGACAAGCGGCCCTTTGACAGAGTCCAGGGAGAACCAAGATTGGACTGAGCTTTCTGAGTTCCCTAAAGGCCAAGGTGTTCCTATGGCTACGAGCAGTAGTCCTAGTATATCTTTGTGATTACAGGTTAGACTTTTTAGTTTGCATACTCTTGTTTTTAGTGGGCTTGTATTCTGGCCTAGTTTACTTTTTGTACTTTACTTTTCGTTGTACTATGTTGGTTGGGTTTAGTTTTATGCATGCATTTTGTTCCTTAGAGGTTTTTTTACATTTCAGCATTTGTGGGCTTGGAGATGTGTGCGTGTGTACAGGTACTTAGGTAATTCCTCCCATGTTAGTGATATGCCTACTCAGTGCTAATCAACATCCCCTGACCTATTAGAGGCGGGCTTGGGGAGTCGTGGCATGGGCCCTACTGGGATGGGTCATAACAATAAAGGGGAATCCAATGACAAAAAAGAGATAACATATAGATTACATTTATCTCCTTAACTTATGAATTTCTAAGCTTCGATCTAAGTTATCCATGATCTACTTCCTAACATATATTCTTAGGGGCATTTTTTTGATCCCCTAATAATGGTTTGTACTAATCTTATGAATTTACCAAAGCATATCCCCCAGTAGTGTCGAACCAAGAGTGCATCAAGGCCCGTTTTTGTGCACCAGTTCCTATTCAATTCTAGTTCAAAGCGATGTTTTCAGGTTTTACCCCTAGATAAATCTGTACGAGAGCCGCCTCTACTTGTTTGTATCCAGAAAGGGATATATTTTCTTGATAAACCACTTACTCTATACTCACCAAGATTTAGGGATTACCTTCTTATACTTAGACTTATCCCTAAGGCTTTCACTAGAGTTTTATAATCCTAATCCCAAAAATAACTAAAAATATCCTCTGATACCAACTATAACAACCCCAATATTTATTTCATATTTAAATATGATTTATTATATAAACTTTCACTTAATATGACTCAGAATATTGAGATTTATAGTGTCTACGGGTCTTAGGAACATTACATGACAACTTAAAACATGAAATACACGTCTTTATTGAAAAATTATTTTACATGACCACAACATTTTTTCATACTTAGCATTGAATGGGATAACCTAAGGAGATAGATAAGAAAAGGTTGATCTATAAATCCTAGTAAGGTAGTAAACAATAAATAACATGAATAATACAATACATGTTATTCAATAGGCATATCAATGGAGCATAAGAGAAACATGAACATAAAGGCATGATATAACATGATTATCATAACATGGAAATGTGGAAACAACTTAAAACACTACATTATTAACATAAAGTAATAAAGTAAACCATTTTCCCAATATGAAGTATCACGATACTAAACATTACCCAATGCATTGGAGCACTATCAAGGTGCACCCTTCATAATCAGTTCAATCTCACACTTAAGTGTGTCACATATAGATCATATAACATGGATTCATTCAAAATCATCATTTATTCCAAGATCAAGTAATGTGGAATTCATACATGTAAGTCAAAATTCAATAATTATGTTTGCATAAAGGTGAATACCCTTGATAGAGTAATTGGTATGATATTCAATGCACGATGATTTTGGCATGGAAAACTGTGGTGTAATTTTGGCAGCATAACGATGTCATATGGAAATTCATAAATTGGGTTGATGAGAGAAAAATGGGCTTATAATCATTTATGAATGGGATGGGTGGTAAAGGGATCATTTAACATAATATCTCAACATGTGAAATGTAATTTAGATGCATAATATAAAATAAATTCATGAATAGAAATGAGAAGAGAGAAACCCCTTACGGAATTTCAGCATAGTAACGAGTGGGTTTAAAGGTTCATGGGGGGATTAATGGGAGTGAAAGTAAGATACCATCATGTATACATCAAAAGTAAAGTAATTAGGTATGGAATAACATATCTCAAATCAATAAAATTGAAATTAAAAGGCATGACATAAAAGAGGTGCTTGAAGAAAAAGGAGAGAGGGAGATCCCTTATTTGGATGTGTGATCTCAATGGCTTGGTGGAGGCTTCTTGGGAGCTTGGGGTGATTTTTGAGGACTCTATAGAGTAGGGTGAAGAGGGTGGTCTATCTTTAAAGAGCTTGAGTGAAGATAAATGGGTACTTTGGTGGTTTTATATGGGAAAGGTGTGAGAATTCTTTATTATTTTGGTTTTGGACACTACACACTAAAATATTCAAAACCACAAACCATAACATAGTTTTTTCCCATGGTTTATGGAAAAGGGGAGTGGTATACATTATTTTATAATTATAAGGGATGAATATATTAAAATATTATCCTTGTTTATGTGGAGGTGAGTCACACTTTCAAGGAAATGATTTTAAAATCTTAAAATATTTTATAAGTCTTGGAGGATTCACTAAGGCATTATAAAATAAATAAAATAAACCTAAAATTACATTTTGTTTAAAGGGAAAAAATATATTTGGCCGAATATACATTTTATGGTATTTTATTATATCACTATTGGGTTATTATGATGTCATAAAACACATTATATATTTATACGGTATTTAATTTTTACCTAAAAATTTGATTGCCTTCGAAAATTATGAAAAATTAGCCGTTGGATAATTTGGACATAATAATTCCAAAAATAATATTCATTTTATCTAAATATTTTTCTAAATATTTGAATTTTCACTTTTAAAATAAAAACCGACATTTATTGAAAATTGACGGGTTTTCACAAAAACGGTTTTCAAACCTTAATAAAAATTACATTTGACTTCATAAAAATTATATGGTCATTTATATTAAATAAAATTAATTTAATAATAATATTTTATTAAAATATTATTTAATTCAAAAATCCATTAATTCATCAAAATATATTTCTTAATTGAATTTTAATATTAACCAAAAATACTATTTGTGCTTTAAAATCATTTACAAAGTAATAATAATATAATGAAATTATATTCATTATTCTATAAAAAATAATGTACCTAATTATAATGTTAGGGTATTGTTACATATCCCTTTATAACACCAGCATATTCCCTAAGATTAAGGTGTTATATGGTGTGGATTTCTTAGGGTCGTTCGGTGAACATTGTTTGGTTCATGATCTCAGTGAGCTTGAACTTCCCCCATAAATAGTTTATCTCATGCTTAAGTTGTTAGGTCTCAGCTTGGGATTGGTCTAGGGAAAATCCCCAAAATTCTATCTCCCTTGAAAGATATGATAAATGGGTTTTATAGAGTACGATCCTACTGGTTGATGTCATCACTTCCTTTATCTATGTCAAAATGATTTTTTAAAACCCTATATTTATACCAGTCATGTGATCATTGTTCAATAGATATATTATCAATGGTAAGGATACTTAATGGTCATTTAAATCCAATTGGATATAATAAAACAAAATGAGTGCATGTGTTTTCTATATCCGTAAGATATTTAACTAAAAGAAAGAGAATTTTATTCATAAATTTTTGGGTCATTAAAACCTTCCCCCCTTAAGAAATTTTGCCCTTGAAATTTCCTTTTCCCAAACTAAAACTAATGAGGGTAACTCTGCCTCATCACTTCCTCTGATTCTCACATCACTTCTTCAAACATGTGGTTTCTCCAAAACACTTTTATGAGGGGCATTGTCTTATTTCATGGAACATTTCTCTACGATCTAAGATCTTCATCAGATTCCCCTCATAGGAGAGTTCATTCTCCAATGGTACCACCTCTGGATTGAGTACATGTGATGGGTCTGGTATGTACTTCATTAAGAGTGATACATGGAATACATCATGTACTTGAGATAGGTTCGGTGGGAGTTCTAGTCAATAGGCCACTGCTCTGATACGATCAAGGATCTCAAAAGGGATGATGTACCTTGGAATAAGCTTTACATTCTTCCCAAATCTCATCACTCTCTTCTATGGAGATATGCAGAGGAATACCATGTCTCCAAAATCAAACTCTAGGTCTCATTGATGATTGTCATCATAACTCCTTTGTCAACTCTAGGCAGCTTTGATGTGTTATTGGATGGTCTTAACCTTCTACACCATTTCTTCAAAAATTTCTTAACCTAGAAGTTTTTGTTCCCCAACTTCATCCAACATGTTGGTGTTCTTAACCTCTTCCCATAAAGGGATTCATAAGGATCCATTTGGATGATTGAGTGGAAATTGTTGTTGTAAGATAACTCAACCAAAGTAAGATGTTTTCCCCATCCACCTTTTAATTCCATTGAGAAATCTTTCAACATGTCTACAAGTGTTTGGATTGTCCTCTCGGATTGGCTACTAGTTTGAGGGTGATAGGTCATGTTGAAGTTCAACTCAGTGTTTAGATAATATTTGATACTCTTCCAAAATTAGAGGTGAATCTTGGATCTCGATCGGTCACAATTGATAGTGGTACTCCATGCATCCTTACCACTTCTATGATGTATATCTGTTCCAAATGATCCAGTGAGAAATCCTCTTGAATTGCAATTAAGTGTGTAGTCTTTGTAAGATGATCCACAACAACCCAGATAACATTGTTTCCTTTGGATGTCTTTGTAAGTTTGGTGAAAAATTCCATGGTGATTTTTTCCCATTTCCATGTTGGTACGGGTAATGGTTGCATCATCCCCTTAGACTTCTGCCACTCAGCCTTCACTTTATGACATACCAGGCACTTTGATGTATATTTAGTGATCTCCTTCTTTGTGTTATCCCACCAATATTTCTCTCAAATATCTCGATACATCTTTGTGTTTCCTGGGTGAATGGAGAAATTATAACTATGTGAATCATCCAAAAGTTCTTTATTTAACTCTGAATTTTATAGAACATGTAGTCTTGACACAAATCTCACAATTACTTCTTCATTAAAATTGAAATATGAGGATTTCCTTTTTTTGATAGTTTCTACTTTCTTTTGAATTTCCCACATCATCTTTTTTATCATCCTTTAACCTTTCCAAAAGAGACGGCTGAGAAATAATTTGTGAAAGGATTTATTATGTTCCCTTCTTTATTATTCTTATGTCTATATTTATAAAATCTAAGAATATTGGATAATTTTCAATTCTCATCAATGATAGAATTTTTGGGTCCTTTGTACTTAGATAATCTGCCACCTTGTTCACTTTACCAGGGTGGTAATGGATTGAGCAGTTGTAATCTTTGATGTTCTCTAACCATCTTCATTGGTGTATATTTATCTCTTTCTATTTGAATATATATTTGAGACTTTTGTGATCTTTATATATTTCATACTTCTACCCAAAGAGATAATGTCATCAGATTTTCAATGTAAAGATCACAACTGCCGACTCCAGATCATGCGTGGGATAGTTTTGATCATGAATTTTCAACTGCCTTGAGGCATAGGCAATGACTTTGTCATTCTGCATCAACACACAACTCATTCCCTTCTTTGAAGCATCACTGAAGATTATGAAAAGCTCTCCACTTATGGGTAGTGTGAGAACAGGGGTAGTGGAAAGCCTCTTCTTCAACTCCATGAATCTTTCTTCACATTCATCATCCCAAGAAAACTTGACTCCCTTATGATTAATCTTGGTAATAGGGTTTGACAATCATGAGAAATTTCTCACAAATCAGCGATAATATCAAGCTAACCCCAGGAAGCTATGGATATTCCTCACATATGTTGGCCTCATCCATCCCTAAATTTCTTTTTTTTGTAAGGATCCACATATATCCCATTGCTTGTGATGGTATTCCCCAAGAATGAGGCTTCCTTCAACCAGAAATCACACTTTTTGTACTTTTCATCGAGCTTCTCATTTTGCAAAGTCTCTAGCATAGTGCTTAGATAATCCTCATGCTCCTCATTGGTTTTGTAGTATATTAGAATATCATCTATAAAGACTACCACAAATTTATCAAGGTAATATCTAAAGACTCTATTCATCAATTCCATGAAGATTACTAGAGAATTAGTGAGTCTGAAAGGTATTAATATGAATTCATAGTGATCATAGCTTGTACGAAAAGTAATCTTGGGAATATCCTCCTTTTTCATCCTTACATGGTAATATCTCGACTACATATCCACCTTTGAGAAGTATTGTGCTCCACGTAGTTGATCAAACAAGTCATCAATTTGTGGAAAAGGATACTTGTTCTTTATTGTTATTTTTTTAAGCCCACGATAATCAATGCAAAGGTGTATTGACCTATCCTTCTTCTTAACGAAGAGGAAAGGTGCACCCCATGGTGAAGCACTAGGGCGTATAAACCCTTTATCCATATTCACCTATAGTTGTTTCTTTAGCTCCTAAAGCTATACAATAGCCATTCTATATGGATTTTTGGATATTGGCAATGCCTTGGGTATAATATCAATCGAGAATTCAACATCTCTTCTAGGAGGAAGACCAGGAAATTCCTCAGGAAATACATCAGGGAATTCCCTAACAATAGGCATGTCTTTGAGGATGGTTCTTTCCTTAGATTCAATCATATAAGAAAGATAGGCTTGCTCATATGGCAGTAATATCCATGCTTGAGATTATGGTGCTAAAGAAGATTCATCCTCCTCCTTGCACTTGTATAGAATCCAAGGTTGATTCACCATATAGAGAGTGATTTCCCTCTCACTAAAATTTGTGTTGGCTCTATATAGGGAAAGTAAATACATGCCAATAATTGCATCAAATTTCACCAAGGGAAGTATGATGAGGTTTTTTGGTAAGGTCAAACCACAAATTGTGATAGGGGGAGTCATGTTCATGGGATGCTATAATTTCCCCATTTTCCATTTTCACCGAAATCTCTCCTTCCATGCTTTTTGGTGGTGTTTGTATTGTTTTAATAAACTTTATGGATATAAAAGAATGTATATAACTAGAATCAAAAAGTATGTTCACTATTATTGAATGAATAACCAGTGTACCTGTCACCACTTCATTGTCAAGATTCACTTTGGTGGTAGTGATGGAAAAAGCTCACCCTTGATACCTTAGAGGTTTTTGGTTTCCTTTGAAAACCCTTGTCTTAGGGCACTGGTTCACAAAGTGACCCAGTTCCTTGCAGTTGTAGCAATGAACAATGCATTGAGGATCAAATGGATCATTCCTTTCCACTATCGTAGTAGCAAGTTTTTCTTGCCAACAATCGCTGGCTAGGTGCCCTTCCTTCCTGCACCTAAAGCATTTCCTCATCCCCTTCAGGAAATTTCTAGGGCGCTTCTTTCCACACTTTTGACAAGCTTGGTGCTAGAATGTTTTTAGCACTGTTGGATTTATCCATCGGAGTACTAGAATTAAAGTCAACTTTACGCTTTTTATCCCCATGATACCCCTAAGATTAACCGATCTTCATCTTGACTTTGAGGGAACATCAGATAATCTTATCATAGTTTTCAAAGTCATGGATCACTAGGTCTTTCCATAAGCTAGGTTTTAGCCCACCAAATAAGTATTAAACCTTGAATTCGGGGGTAATGATAAAACTAGAGGCATATCGTGCAAGTTTGGTGAAGTTTTACTCATACACCCCAACAGATTCGTTGTCCTTTTTCTTAAGTTCAAGGAAATATCTTTCTATATTAATACAGAGGGTTCAGGGAAAATTTTATCGAAAAATATTTTATGGAAATCCATCCATCCCATCGCCTTGATATCTTCATTAGGCTTCATATTTTTATCAATACCCACCATTTATCAGCTTCACCCACCATATTATAAGCAGTCAAAAGAACCTTCTCTTGTTCAGAACATTAAAGCATGGATAATGTCTTCTCAATGGAGTTGATCCATTGTTCGAAGATTGAGGGATCAGATGATTCATTAAATGTAAGAGGCCTTTGTCTCATGAAGCTCTAGATTGCAACTTGTTCTTTCCTAGGGGGGTTAGACGCTCCTCCTGATCCAGGTTTTTATTCAAAATTTGAGTTAACTAAGAGGGTATTGTGACAAAGTTTGTTATTCCCACTCCCATAGGATTGGGAATATCATTAGAGTAGTCATCGCATTAATCTTCACATCGGTTGTTAGCCTAATTTCTCTTATTACTGGCCATTGTATAGAATAAAAGGAAAATTAGGGGTAAATATTTTAAACTATTAAACACATAAAGAGGAATCCAATGACAAAAAGGGATAACTTATAAATTAAATTTATCTCCTTAACTTGTAAATTTCTAAGCTTCGATATAATCTATCCACGATCTACTTCCTAACATATATTATTAGGGGAATTTTTTTGTTCCCTTAATAATGGTTCATACTAAGCTTATGAATTTATTAAAGCATATCCCCTAGGAGTGTCGAACTAAGAGTGCATCAAGGCTTGTTGTCATGCACCAGTTTCTATTCGAGTCTAGTTCAAAGCGGTGTTTTCAGGTTTTAACCCTAGATACATTTGTGTCAGAGCCTCCTATACTTGTTCGTATCCAGATAGGGATGTATTTTCTTGATAAACCACTTACTCTATACTCACCAAGATTTAGGGATTACTTTCTTATACTTAGTTTTATCTCTAAGGCTTTCACTAAAGTTTTCTAATCCTAATCCCAAAAATAACTAAACTTATCCTCTAATACCAACTATAACAACCTTTATCTTTATTTCATATTTAAACATGATTTATTACATAAACTTTCACTTAATATAACACAAAAGATCAAGATTTCTATTGTCTTTGGGGCTTAGGAACATTTCATAACAACTTAAAACCTGAAATGAACATCTTTATTGAAAACTTATTTTACATGACCACAAAATTTCTTCGTACTTAGAATTTCATGGGCTAACCTGAGGACATACATAAGAAAAGGGTGATATATAAATCCTAGTAAGGGAGTAAACAAGACATGACATGAAGAATACAATACATGTTATTCAATAGGCATATCAATGGATCATAAGAGAAACATGAACATAAAGGCATGATATAGCATGATTAACATAACATAGAAATGTGGCAACAACTTAAAACACTGCATCATTAACATAAAGGAATCAAGTAAACCCGTATCCCAACATGACGTATCATGATACTAAACATTACCCAATGCATTAGAGCGCTATCAAGTCACACCCTTCTTAATAATTTCAATCTCATGCTTAAGTGTTCCACATAGATCATATAACATGGATTCATTCAATATTATAATTTATTACACGATCAAGGAATATGGAATTCATACATGTAATTCACCATTCAATAAGTATGTGTGCATAAATTTGAATACCCTTGATAGAGTAATTGGTATGATATTCACTACACGGTGATTTTGGCATGGAAAATCATAGTGTAATTTTGGCAACATAACAGCGTCATATAGAAATTCATAAATTCGGTTGATTAGAGAGAAATGGGTCTCTCATAATTTATACATGGTATGAATAGTAATGGGATCATGTAACATAATAACAAAACATGTGAAATGGAATTTATATGCATAATATAAAATAAATTCTTGAATGGAAATGAGGAGAGAAATCTGTTACGGAATTTTGGCATAGTAATGGGTGGGTTTAAAGGTTCATGTGGGGATTAATGGGAGTGAAAGGAACATCACATCATGTATAAATCAAATTGATAGTAATTATGTATATAATAACATATCTTAAATCAATAAAATGGAAATTAAAAGGTATGACATAAAATAGGTGCTTGAAGAAAAAGGAGAGAGGGAGATCCCTTACTTGGATGTGTGATCTCAAAGGCTTGGGGGAGGCTTCTTGAGAGCTTGGGGGAACCTTGGGAGGACTCTAAATAATAGGGGAAGAGGTAGGTCTATCTTTAAAGAGCTTTAGTGAAGATAAATGGGTACTTGGGTGGGTTTATATAGGAAAGGTGGGAGAATTCTTTATTATTTTGGTTTTGGACGCTACACACTAAAATATTCAAAACCACAAACCATATCATGGTTTTTTCCCATGGTTTCTAGAAAAGGGGAGTGGTATACATTATTTTATAAGTCTAAGTAATGAATATATTAAAATATTTTCCTTAATTATGTGGAGGTGAGTCCCACTTTCAAGGAAATGATTTTAAAATCATAAAATATTTTATAAGTCATGGAGGATTCACTAAGGCATTATAAAATAAATCAAATAAACCTGAAATTACATTATTTTAAAGGAAAAAACATTTATTTATAATAATATACCTTTTATAGTAATTTATTATGTCACTATTGGGTCATTATGATGTCATAAAATACATTATATATTTATACGGTATTTAATTTTTACCCAAAAATTTGACTGTCTCCAAAAATTATGAAAAAATAACTGTTGGATAATTTTGATGTCTTGATTCCAAAAATAATATTAATTTTATATAAATAATTTTCTAAATATGTGAATTTTTACTTTTAAAATAAAAAACTGACATTTATTGAAAATTGACGGGTTTCGACAAAAACAGTTTTCAAACCTTAATAAAAATTACATTTGACTTCGTAAAAATTATACGATCTTTTATATTAAATAAAATTAATCTAATAATAATATTTTATTAAAATATTATTTAATTCAAAATTATATTAATTCATCAAAATATATTTCTTAATTGAATTTTAATATTAACCAAAAATACTATTTGTGCTTTAAAAATCATTTACAAAGTAATAATAATATAATGAAAGCATATTAATTATTATATACAAAAATAATAAACATAATTATAATGTTAGGGTCTTTTTACATATCCCTTTATTACACCATTATATTCCCTAAGAGTGAGGTGTGTGATGGTGGGGCTTTCTTGGGGCTGTTCGGTGAACATGGTTTGGGTCGTGATCTCGATGATCTTGAACTTCCCCCATAAATGGTTTCTCTCATGTTTAAGTTGTTGTATATCATCTTGGGATTGGTCTAGGGAAAAGTCCATAAATGTTATCTCCCTAAGAAGCTCTGATAAATGGACTTCATCGGGTACGATCCTACTTGTTGAGGCCATCACTTCCTTTTTTTGTGTCAAAAGGAATTTTTTAAACCCTGTATTCATATTATTCATGTGATCATTATTCAACGATTATATTATCAATGGTAAGGATACTTAACGGTAATTTAAATCCAATTCTATATATTTAAACAAAAGGAGTTCATTTTTTCTAGATATATAAGACATTTAATTAAAAGAAAGGGAATTTTATTCATAAATGTCTGGGTCATTACAAATAAAGCATTGGAGATCTCATACCTCTCTTGTATCATCTTCTCTTGATAGAGATATTGAAGGTGAGACATCATGTTATAGGCATAAATATTCTCATGTTACTTCAAAAGATAATTGGATATGGATGATATCATGAATCACTGAACATATGTAGCATCATTTAGATGTTTATCATAGAGAGAAAACTCTTCATTACTTGCCTCATTTCTAGACGCAACTAGAATAGGTTCTTCTAGCACATATAATTTCCTTTCATAGTGAAGGATGACATGTAAGCATCATTTCCACTCTTGGAAATTTTTTCCTGTGAGAAACTGTTCATTATCAAGTATGGATCACAATGATGTGTTTGATGTCATTCTAATGTTGTTTCTACAAAATAACATAAGCAGAATTTTAGCACTTTATCTAATAAATTTAGATAAATAAATAATATTATATTTATCAGTCTCCCACTATTTTATTTAAACCCAATAGCCCTCACCATTAGCTTTGGAATATCATGTTTCTTGGATATTAAAGTGGTAAGGATCTATATTCCCCTTCTCATTGCCCCAATTTGGGTTGGTTGAGCAACTTGAATGGTTTGAGTTAGGCATTCCAAAAGCCAACTATATTAATTCACAGTTCCTTGATCCGCTGAGTAAACTCCTCAATATTGAAATCCTTAATTGGATTTCCACAACCTTTTCCTCTCGCTTATACCAAGTCCTACTTTGGCGGTAAACCCTTGATGTAATCTAATTTAAGTCAACCCAAAACTTCAAGTTAGAATTCCCCAATAATTAAAAGCTCCCCAACTTGGTTCGGTCAAGTGCTTTGAACTATGGTTTTATTTTAACCGAAGTGATGGAAGACTATACTGACTTAATATTTTATTGAGGTATTTTATCCTTTTATGCATAAATTACCAATTATTATCTTTATCACATCCTTGTTAATATTAAGTGGGTTTACTTGAGTGATTAACTATATCTTAGATAATATTTACTAATAAGCCAGTTTATTTTAGCTCTATCTTGCATGCTCGTTAATTTATTAATTATGTGATCGTGAAAAACATCCATAATGAAATAACCATATAACTTAATTGAAATAAAATAATAAAGGCACTACTGGAAATGGGGTTTATCCCCATGCATCTATTCCCATGGTTTAAAGAACCGTTGGGATAGATGGTTTTTAATTGTCTATACCCACAGTTTTATTAAAATCGTGGGTATTCAACCCCTAAGTATCAGGCTCCTCCTCACTCTTCCATCGCGCTCCCCCCACTTCAACCCTACCTCCCCTACCTCCAAATCCTAGCCTTGTCCTCCCCTCCCCGACCACCGCCTCCCGGCCATCCGACCTCCGCCTCCCGACCCTCTCCTCCCCTCTCCGACCTCCGCCTCCCGGCCATCCGACCTCCGACTCCCGGCCATCTCATCCCCTACCCGGCCTCCACCTCCCGGCTCCACCTCTGCTCCCGACCTGGACCTCCCGGCCTTCGCCTCCGCATCAACATTTCAGCCTTCACCACGCTACCCCCAGCTCCGACGACGTCCCTGGTCCCCCCTCTCGGCTCCCTCTCCTCCGGGTATCATCAAATTCAACTCCTTCAACTTGAGAATAACCTTTACACACTAATATTGATTTATTTCTCACTAATTATCCTTTTTCATTCAATTTTTTTCAAAACACCCACACTATCCTGATGAAATTCTTTTCTTTAAGATCAGGTACCAAGTCCCAAGTCTTATTATTCTCAATATTTTATAATTAATCATTCATATCATTAAAACACTCCTGATTCTTTAATGATTCTCCAGTATTTTTAGGTTCTACTTAAGAAAATAATGATGTATGATTTGTTATCCTTAAAGTTCTACTACTTTGTACTTACTGTATTTGGCCATTAATGATATTTTGGAGATTCACTTATATTCTATTCCTTGTATAAGATGAATTATATTGTTCCTCATCACTTGAAATTGATGAATCTTATTCTCCAACATGTATACTCTCAACACCTTCATCTCATCACTTGATTGTTATGATCAAGTATCACTTCTTAATGTTCTTCTTGTAAATTGTCAAGGTAAAACCCCATTTATGAAACTTCACTCCCAAGATTAGATTACTGTGTTTCAAAAATGTTATTTCCTACTAGTTGAGGCCATCATTTACCCCTATATATAAATTATCTCTCATCATTACCCTTAATATACACCAATTATAATTATCACATTCTAACAACTACATCTCTAATGTCTATAATGGCCAATGATCATATTATGGACATGTAAATTTCAGAATTTCTAATAATCGTTTGTTTATTTTTTATGAAATATTACACATATATTTTATTCAATGGTAAATTCCCATATAAAAAGTAGGGGTCGTTACAACCATGATGTAGACATGGAATTTGATGGATTTTCTTTATTAATTTTTCTTAAACTTATCTCAAATCCACTTATTACCCATAAATGAGTATGATTCCAGTAAATAAAACATAAAAATTTCATTCAATATCCCTAAATGGATTTTATTCATTAACAATTTCATAGTAATCAAACACTAATTTTTTTTTAAACACTGAACTATTGTAATGAATAATGGTTTTTCTAATTATCTAACCCTCAGAGTAAAGATCAACACTATACTAGCAATGTCTTAATTAAGATCTAATCACCACCCCCTTAATCAATTAACTTAATGAGGGATATTAGACTCTAAGACATGTTAAGTTTTCTAATCATCAAGGGCTCTTCAATTTCCTCCTTTTTATTTGTCAAAAACATGGGGAACAACACATGAACTCTTCTCTAAGTTTCAACTACCAACTCCCTAAGTCTCCCCAATAAGGAACACTCTCTATATATTCTCCATTTATCATCTACTATAAAAATAAAAAGAGATTCCATCTCCTTTTTAAAAAATAGAACATTTATATTCTCTAATCCTACGATACTATAATTCATTCTCTTCATTTATGCTTAGATAACATGAATTTTCAACATCACCCACTTGGAATAAATTGTCTCTACCACTCTTATCCTCTTTTAACCACTCTTCCATCCTCAATGTTCTCAACCAATAACCCATAATTCCTAAAAAAATATATTTCCTTTATCATGAAGTTGAGAAACACTTAATAGATTGTGTTTTAATCCATCAACATAAAGAGTGTTTTTTATTTAAGTTTCTCTTTCCCAATAACAATTAAACCAACTCCTTTAACCTTTAGTGGCCCAAAATTTATGAAAATAACTAATCATCCATTTTATTTTTCAATAGATTTAAATGTTTTTAAATCTTTTATCATGTGAGCAGAACATCCGCTATCCAAGATCCATGGACTTTCCCCTTTGGATAGTTTGGGTGAAACTTCAACAACTAAATCTTTCTCCTTCACTTTTCTATTCTTCTTTTGAGGATTGTGAGTATTAAAACTCAAATTTTTTCAGGATGGTATAATTATGAGGCATTAATTTTCATCATGAATAGGATGGTCACACCTTCCATAGACTTATTCAAGAATATCAAACATGTTCTGTGATTTATGTATAGAATTTACAATACATTTCTAACTTTTATTCCTTTAATGGGGTTGAAACCCCCAAACATTGATTCTAAATACTCCCAAGTATATCATTATGTCTATTTTAAAAAACATATCCTTTCTATATGAACAAATATTCCAAAGTTCCAATAGAATCCATAAAAAGTATATCTTTTAAGCATCATGTTGTACAAAATTTGTAGGATACCTTGATCCCTTCTTTCAGTCACTAATCTTGGATACTTTTGTAAAATCAAAATTATTTTGAAATCATAGAAGCTTAATATTCTTCATATAACACTTCTTATCATCCTTTTTAGATACATAAATTTTAGCATTTTTTGACTTCAAACTGGCATTCCCATAATTTCTAGATTTCTAACTATCACCGAATTTAGCTACAAAATTAGCCTTCAAGACTTGATCATTATTATTTGACTGTTAGAAGATATTTTAAAAATTATTTTATTATCTTAAAGATATTTTTTAGACTTTATTCTCACTCTTCTTTAAACATTCTCTATCTTTTGAAATAGAACTCTAGAAACTAGATCTGTATTTGTTCAATTCTTCTTCTATTTTGATCAAATTCTATTGAATATGATCAAAATCATTCACTTTATTTTTAAACTTTTATTCTATATTTATGTTAAGAGTCTTATAATCACTAAAAATATTATTAATACCATAAATATACTTTAGAAATTCGGATCTTCCTTCTGTAAAAACAAATTCCTTATTGTTGGATGATTGATTTCCTTTCTTCAACCTTATGATCTATTTTTCTGGTTTAAAGATCTTTAAGAGATACTATTTTAATTATTTATTAAATAATAAATCCATCTCAATATTTTTGTATTCACTTTTATAACTATGTTCATTACTTTTAATATTTTAATCATTAAATTTATCAATAAGTAATTTTTTACCATCTTCATCTCTAGAAAATACATCAATATCTTTATCTTCACAACCATAACTCTCCTTATATAATAAGTTAATTCTTTTAAATTTATATAAAATTTTACCCTTATCATTAGAATAAACTATGAATTATTGGATTTCTTCTTATATAATATTCCTGGAATTTCTTCTTCCTTGTCAGTATCCTCTCCAATTTTTGATTTTGGATTATTTTCAATGAAATTCCCAATATCTCGACACATTAACTCTCTCTTAGTATATGAAGTGAGTCCACTATCTAGAATCACTGGATACTCTTATTTAGATGTATTTTTTTACCACTTCAATAACTAATACCTTCTCCTTCCCCCTACCCTTATTTTTTTGATAATTTCAAGCATTAAAATTCATAATTATTTGCGAATGTAGAATTTTTTGACATTTTTTAGCATATTGACCAGAAGTGGAACACCTTTGAAAAATTTCCTCTTATGGTTGAAACATTTTTTCAATATTAATTCCAAAACATTAAAGTTATAACTATTCTATTTTAATTGAATGTTTTATTCCCCATCAAATAACCCCTACCAAATAATCTATAAAATTATAAATTCATATTATTAAAATAAAATTTTCTTCCCATGTGTATAATGCCTCTATATCTATAAAGGAGTATTTTAAATTGAAATTTTCTTTTTTATTCCCCATCAATGACCACTTGGGAGTGTCTTTTTTAACTTTTTTCTTTAGTTTACATCTCAAGGTAAACCTTTTTCCTTTTTTCCTACTTATCCAATCATGGACTCCTCTTGTCATTAAATATGTTTTACTAGATACTAATATTATTTGATTAATTTAATAATAAAATTTATTGTAATGAATTTTTTAAATATGATTTACATTGTTGATTGAAAGATAATTTTTTTTCTTTTTATAGAATGGATAGAATCTGGATGTATCGTACCGATCATATTTCAACCGAGTTTCAAAATAATTTGGAGAATTTTTTAGATTTTTCATTTAACAATGCATCATATGGAGGTTGTATACAGTGTCCCTGCTATAATTGTGTTTAAAGACCATGTTTAAGACGAGAAGAAGTTAGTTAACATTTAACGAAATTTGGATTTCAAGAAAACTATAATGATTGGTTTCACCATGGAGAGACGAGTCAATCTTCGACTGTTCATAAACGAAATGAATGAAGTGACATGGAGAATTTGATATTTGATTAGTTTCCATATGTACATCATTTCGAGAGATATATCATGTTGGTGCAAGAAGACAATGATATCAGTACATGTGAGGAAAATATTGAAGACGATGATGTTGAGAGAGTGAAAAATTTATTAGATGGTGCCAGAACTCCAATATATCAAGAATGTACTAAAATGACCAAGTTGGAATTTTTAATGCAGTTATATCATGGGAAAACCATGTATGGGATTTCTAATACCACCATTGATTATATTCTTACATTTTTGAAGGACTTGCTTCCTGATGGTGCAGATATTCCCTCAAATCATTACATGGCATGGAAGTTAATTAAGCAGCTTGGATTTGCTACTAATAAAGTTCGTGCTTGTCCAAAAGATTGCAGTTTATTTTTGGAGGAAACAGATGACCGTAATGACTGTAAAGAATGTGGTACATCTTGATGGAAGACAAATGCAGATGGAACACCCTCTCGTGTGCCATATAAAGTCATGTGGCACTTTCCATTGATTCCCATACTTCAAAATCTATTCATGTCTCCATAAATCTCAGTCAATATGTGATGGTATGATGTTGAGAGAATTAAAGGTAATGATAAGCTGGTCCATCCTGCAGATGGATTAGCATAGAGGACATTTGATGCACAACATCCTGATTTTGTAACTCAGGTGCGTAATGTCATATTGGGCCTATCATGTGATGGTTTTAATCTGTTTGGTCAGATGCTTACTACTCATAGCATGTGGCTAGTTTTTATTCATGTTTATAATCTTCCTCCATGGATGTGTATGAAAAAACCTTTCACTTTCTTGAGTAAACTGATATCTGGACCTTCGGATCCTGGTAATGATGTAGATGTCTACTTGCAGCCTTTAATAAAAGAGTTGAAATAACTTTGGGATTTAGGTGTGCATACATTTGATGCTTCTTCAAAGAATACGTTTCAGATGTGTGTTGCCCTTCTATGGACCATAAATGATTTCCATGCCTATGCAATGATGTCTGGGTGGAGCACGAAGGGAAAACTATCATGTCCTGTTTTTATGAAGAATACACGATCGAGAAGGCTTAAATATCATCATAGTTTCAGTTTCATGGGGCATCGTCGATTCTTTCCAATGGATCATCAATACAGGAAGAATCATTAGAGGTTTGATAATAATGTTGACACTAAATAACCACTTCAACGTATGTCAGGAAGTGATGTGCTTAATGTATTGAAATATTTCATCTTTTCATTAGGGAAAGGTCAGTTGAAATCTCGAAAGAGGAAGAATGTCGATACTAAAGTCACTTACAATTGGAAAAAGAGAAGTATTTTTTTGTGTTTCCATATTGGTTTACTAATTTGTTACGTCATTTTTTAGACTTAATGCATATTGAGAAAAATATATGTGAAATTTTGCTTGAAATTATTTTGAATATTGAGGGGAAGACCAAAGATGACTTCTGATCTCGTCAGGATTTATTGGATTGGGGTATTCGACCAGAACTACATCCTGTTTGTATCGGTGAAAACAAATGGAAAGTTCCATGTGCTTCTTATGTGATGACATCGGCAGAGAAAGATCAATTTCTGGAAATATTGGAGAATATCAAGGTTCTAGATGGCTATTCCAGTAACATATCTAAAGGATTTGATAGAAGACATTTGAAATTGAAATCCCTAAAAACTCATGATTATCACATCTTTCTTCATGAATTGATTCCAATAGTAAATCGTCATTTTCTATCCAATAATTTAAGGGTGGAAGTAATTCGGTTGTGTCATTTTTTTAGAGACCTTTGTGCTAAAAGGTTATCCAAATAATTGTTGATAAAAATGAAGCAAGAGGCACTGTTAATTCTGTGTGAGTTGTAAAAAAAATTCTTCCATCCTTTTTCACTTGCATGCTGCATTTAACAGTTCATCTTCCAACTGAGACACTTCATGGGGGACCAGTCGCTTTTCAGTGGATGTATCCCACTGAAAGAAATATGTTCACAATGAAATCATATGTCCGAAATAAGAATTATCCTGAAGGTTCCATTGTGAGGAGTTATTTGGCCCAAGAATGTATGGATTTTTGTTCAATGTATTTTTTTTATGTGAGCACAAGACATAATCAACCAATGAGAAACGAAGATGAGCAGTATGAGGAAATTCATCCCTCGTTTCCATATCTTCCCCAAACAGGTGGAATTTTCGGGTCATATACATTGGTTACATTGAGCTTTGAAGAGAGGAATATGGCACATCGTATAGTCTTGTTTAATTATGTTTTGTTCGATGCCTATATCAAGTAATTAATTTGAATATATATATGTTATCTCATACGATATCATATCACATATACCTTATACTTTTATTGTCATTTTATGTAGAGAACATAAACAAATTATAAGTAGAGTTCATCAGTCTTTGTCGTTGAGAAGGAGAGAGGCTATGCATAGCCAAGAGTTCCCAGATTGGTTGAAATCAAAGGTATGACCATTACATTAAATACCTTAAATATAGATATATATTTAATTATATTACTCATATGTATTCCAGGTATTGAGTTTACCTGCTGACTTCATTTCTCAAGAATTAAGAGCGTTGGATTTTGGTCCCAATTCTTTGTTTCATGACTGAAAATCTTTAATAATCAATGGATATAAATTTGTTACAACTGATAGAGCAGTGAAAATGAGAACACATCATGATGGAATTATGTTAATTTCTAGAATGGATTGTTATGCCAGTGCATCAGATAGTCGACCTCGATATGAAGATGTTTATTATTATAGACTGGTTGAGAAAATATTGTTATTAGATTACTACTCTCAAGGTTGAGTCAATATGATGAAATGTAAATGGTTTGATTCAATTAATCCACATGGTACATTTATTGATGATTGTGGAATTAGAGTTATTGACATGAGTTGATACCTGCATACTGATGAACCATACATTTTGGCATCAATGGCAAAACAAGTGTTTTATGTGAAAGGCCATCTAAAACCTGATTACAGTGTCATTAATGAAGTAATCCCAGGACATATTTTTCATGATACTGGGGATGAAATTTTCACCATTGACGCCCCAATCGGTGTTAGCCAAAATATTGTATTTGATGACACAAATTGTCCCATTGTGAGAGATGATGTTGAACTTGAGGTAGTGGAGGGTAATATATAAAAGAAATCGTATATATTCAGAGTTAATCCAATTTACCTTGAAGTGATTTTCTCAGGTTGGTACTAATGTAATTACTTTAATTTAGTTTTAGTTAGGAATGATATGTCTGTTTTAGTATTGTTTGGTTTCGTTTCATTTAATTATATTTATTTCAATTCAGAAAACTGGGTTTAAAATGTGGTTTTAAAAATTGTATAACTTGGTTGTAAATTATCATTATTGAAAGATGTTATGAAATTTTTTGTCTTCTTTGGCTTCTAAGTTATATGTATGATTTGTAAAAAATTTTGCTAAAAAATATTTATTTCATTCTTATGCAGATTATGAAGAAAACTACAGAAGCTCACAAGAAGAGATTATTTGTTGTTGATCCTGTTAGACGTGAATGTAAGTTGTCTTCAGTGAGTATAATAATTCTAATATTTATCTTCTTCATTACATATAATATCAAGTTCATATTTTTGATCAATTTTTTTAGGTATATATAACTCCAGAGTTTCCTCTTCCTAGTATGGGACCGAGCAGGGATCCTCCTAGACCTAGGCGGAGCTCCCGTTTTACCACTCCCCACACTGACCCATCAGTGGACATCCCATCTACCACACATGTCTGCCCTCTACTTGAGACCCCTAGGATGTTCCCATACATGCCTCCATCATCATCCCATTTACCCTCTTTTTCCTATTCCGTGTCCACAACGACTCGACTAATGTTCTCACATGCACAATTTCTATATCCATTCATGTATCCCTAGACCTACTACGCATATTCTGACATGTATATGCCACCTCCTTTTCCTACCATCCATCCTACACATATTGAGTTTGTTACTTCAGTTTCCACTCCTGTTCATGAAGATCAGCTGGAGCATGTTGTGGAACAGATACTTCCTTCGGAGGATGCTGATCCAGCATAGTCCACGGATGCCTCACAGCCTATTCAGGAGCCTGCATCAGGTTTTTTTATTATAAATGTTTCAAATTATAGCATTTCACTTTTTTCCTATTATATTTTCACTTAAATCTTCTATTTTCACCTCTTATCTTATTTAGTGGGATCTTCTAATAGGAGGCATGGGCACACTCGAATGCAGGATGCCTAGAATTGTGAAACTCAGATTATGGTGGATTACAATCCTCAAAATAAAATGGTAGGTAAAAATTCTAAGGAGTGTAGAAGTTTCATGGCTACTTTAGCCAAATATCATGATATCATTCCGGTGGAACCGATCTCATAGAGACATATCAGTGCTGACATCAAGGATAGGGCATGGGTACAGATATGGGTACAGAAATTTTATAAATTTATATTTATATTAGTGGTGTATTTATATGAATTAACATGTTTGTTGCAGATTCGATTTAACTTTCCTAACGATGAAGCTACTAAAGCTACTATGTTGAGTGATCTTGGAGAGTATTAGCAGTCATACAAGCATGAGTTACATATTGGTTGGAGGAGTAGAGTGGGTACTGAGTTAGAGGGTGTACCCACAAACCCTGACTGCCCAAAAAGTCAATATTAAAAAATGATCGCCAATTGGAAGACTGAATAGTATAAGGTACTACCCATATTTAATGGTTTTTATATAAAATTTAATTCTTATTACTTGTATTTTTTTTTGTTTCTTAGGAAGTGTCAGCTAAAAACAAAAAAACAAAGATGAAATGACATATCTACACACATTGGGGCGCACTACAATGCCCGAGCATGAGAAGCAGCTGGTACGTTCATCTGAATTAAAATAATGTCCTCATTTATAATATGTCATCATAATTTATTCATGCCTTCCCTTGGTTAGTCCATGTATCCTAGAAATCATATCTTATACTAGGAGAAGTCTTGTCTATTTTTCCTAAACAAGTAGTATATTTCCTTGAAACCCACTTCAGAAAACCATTTCAGAAAACCACCAATCGGTTATGACTGTCATTTACCTCAATGTTTGTAGGTCTTTGTTGCAACTCACTTAAATCTAATTTTTTTCATTTATCATATATGGTTGTCATCCAAATTTGTGCATTTCTCATATGCAGCAAACTTTATTGGGCATTGAAGGTCATGTACCTCGTGCCAAATTATTCTTCTCCAGTAGGAAAAAAAAGATGGAACTGCAGTTAATTCATAAACACAAGATAAAATTGTAAGTTTTTTTATTTATATTTCAAAAATTTATACAAAATTCATAATTTAATATGTTTATAATTTCAACAGTCTGCCTTGGATGCCATGGATGAGAAGAAAGATGACAACTTAGGGCCAAATGATCATTTGAGTCAGGTGTTAGGTGTGGAGCATCCAAGAAGAGTCTGTTGTAGACCAGGAAAAACATTGTCCCCTCTAGGTATTGGTCATCATCGGACTCCTCTAAAGGCTCTAAGGCCTCTGAGTTGGAATGTGTGTGTGCTGAATTAGCTGCGACAAAGAAAATAGTATTAGAGGAGCATGAAAAAAGTAAGCTAATGAATGAACATTTCATGAAAGCTATGTCAGTTTTGAGTCAGTCACTACCATCAGAGGTTACTGCCACTTTTCATTCATGTATGGAATCAATGCACTCTTTAAATAACGCCTCGGTTAATTCCCATGAGGGTCCTAGTGGTGATGACGGTGGTGGCGATAGAGCTGGAGAGGATGTTGCTGATGCTGTTGTTTGTGATGAGATTGGTGATGATGATGTTGATGGTGCGATTGGTGATGATGTTGTTGATGATGTTGTTGTCGATGTTTCTACTGATGATTATGATGTTGGACATGGGGATGATGATGATGGCGATGGGGGGGGATATTAATCCCCTCCATTTTTGACTTATCATAGAGACTTGTGTTGGAGTTTAATTTTTTTTGTATTGGTGGACTGCTTGTATGTGAATTTCTTTATGAAATGAAATTAATTTTGTATTATGTTTTCATCAAGGGTGTTATTTGACAATTCTTTAGGTAATTTTCACATTCCATATATTTTTTATGGTTTTGTGTGTTTATTATTATCTCTCCATATAATCTTGGCCTTATTAGTGGAGGGGAGGCCTAGGATGGGGGGGCAGTAGTGGAGGGCTAAGAGGGGGGGCTGGGAGGGGAAGGTTGGGAGGGGGGTGCAGTGGAGGTCTGGGAGGGGAGGGGGCTGCATTGACTTAATCTCTCTTTCATATACTCGGCATGTAGAGTATGTTCATCAGGCGAGTATGACTGTGTCCTCCACTTTGAAGCAGAAGAGCTCATCTATTAAAGGTGTTGAGAAGTTTTAGTTGCTTCTGATCTTTTAATTTAAATGTAAAGGCACTGATTTTTAGTTCCTGGAGTGATTCATATTTTTTTTGTTTGTTTTCTTTCTAAACAGTGGCCTTATGAAGCTGTTGCAGTTGCTTTTGAGGCAATACCTCAAACCTTGGCACAAAATTGTGGTGTTAATGTGATCAGGACTATGATTTCTCTACAAGGAAAGGCAAGTAACCTGTGCTCATTTCCCCTTTCCCCTTTCGATCATCGATTTATGATTATATTGTTACGCAGTTTAGTCATGACACCAAAAACTAAAACACTTTCCCTGTGTATTTTATTTTCCTAAAAAAACTATATGTCTTGGGATGTCAATGAATCTCATCTTTGATTGGTATACAGTAAATATGGGGAGGAGGAGGGGCTGGGCAGGGGGAGGGGGAGGAGGAGGGGCTGGGCAGGGGGAGGGGGAGGAGGAGGGGCTGGGCAGGGGGGAGCTAGGCATGAGGGAGGGGGAGGGGGAGGGGGAGGGGCTGGGCAGGGGGAGCTGGGCATGAGGGAGGAGGGGGAGGGGCTGGGAAGGGGGGAGTTGGGCATGAGGGAGGGGGAGGGGATGGGCAGGGGGAGCTGGGTATGAGGGAGGGGGAGGGGGAGGGGCTAGGCAGGTGGGAGGAGCTGGGCAGGGGTGAGATGAGGAGCTGATTTTTTAATCTTGATAACACGAACAAGCCTTGAATATTGATAACATTTTCTATTTATGGTGGATACTTTGTATTTATATAAATTGTTGAATGACATTGTGATATATGTTTGTGTATTTTATTTCACATGTTTTTATCCAAAATGTTCTCTAAATATGTCATTGTACTTGAATGATTGGTATGTGATCTGACAGTTATATGAATATTCGGAGTTGACTAACTGATTTAGATGTTGCATATTATGTTTGTGGTTTTAATCTTTCCTTTATCAAATTTTTTAATGTGGTTTTTGTGTTTTAGGAAGACTCCAAACACAAAAGAAAAAGCATGTTCAGTGGAATCCTGGTTCGGGTTTTACTCCAACTTTTTAATTTTAATATTCAGCTGTAGATTTGTGTATGTTTTGGATACATTGAACTGTCATTGCATTTGAAAAGGCTCAGGATGTTATTCAGAAATCATGGATCATGGTGTACTTTCAAGAGGTATGCACCCTTATGATTTTTCTTGATTTTTTAATCTTTTAACACGATCAAGTCTTGAATATTGATAACATTTTCTGTTTATAGTGGATACTTTGTATATATATCCATTGTTGAATGACATTTCAATACATGTTTGTGTATTTTATTTCATGTGTTTTTAATTCAAAATTTTCTCTAAATATGCCATTCTACTTGACTGAGCAGGGGGCAGGGGCTGGGTAGGGGGGAGGAGGAGGAGTTGGGCAGTGGGAAGGGAGGGGGAGGGGCTGGGGCAGGTGGGGAGGGGGAGGGGCTGGGCAGGTGGGGAGGGGGAGGGGTTGGGCAGTGGGAAGGGAGGGGGAGGGGCTGGGCAGGGGGGAGGGGGAGGGGCTGGGGGAGGAGCTGGGCAGTGGGGAGGGAGGGGGAGGGGGAGGGGGAGGAGCTGGGTAGTGGGGAGGGAGGGGGGGTTGGGCAGGGGGAGTACACATAATTTATATGGGACCCTCAGTGGGTTTACCCACTATGTATGATGATTACACACAATTTACTCGGGAGTCTTACACTTTAGTGGAGATGGGTATATGGGATGGTGTCCATGAAGGGGTTCACACTGTATACCAGGAGGAACATGCCATTTAATTTGGAAAATTTCAAACCAAGTGGACTAAGGAACATGGTCTATGGGGGTTATTCATGTTATAATTCATTAACCCCATTGTACACATTGTGTACAATTTCTCCCTAAATCTCTATTGCCTATTTTTCACCCTAGTTTCAAAATTGGACTTATGAGTACCACATTCTAAGAATTTTTACACATAGATCATACTGGTCGGATCCTATCGCTTTTAGAGTCCATTAAAATGGGGTTGTTATTTTTGAATGTTTAGTAGGATAATTTCTATATGGTGTGGTTTTAGATTCTTCATGGGGTTTGTTTGTGAGCTGTAAAGCCTGTGTGAGGGTGTGAGCTCATTATTTAGAAATGGATTGTGGATGCCAACTAGTGTTGTTTAATGTTAAATTGGATGGATCATTGTAGGAGAGATCAAGTAGTTTCTATGAGGAGATCATTGTTTTACTTTGTGTATTGGGACTGTTTTCTCAAGATTAGAGATATTGAGGTATAACTCTTGAGTTTGGGGACCACATATATTGGATTTTTTTGAAAGTAATGACTCCTTTTGAAAGATATTACTGTAGGGTACCATTATACTAATGATGTGAATCTAAGGGACTCTTGAGGATGTCATTGTTGGATAGTTTCTGATAAAGTGATTAGTGGTTTTCATAGAAGGCTATTAAGAATGCATGTATTTAAGTTCGAGTTGAGGAAACGAAAGAACCATAATGAGCATATTTATTACAACAAAAGAACACTTTTTGGAAGATTCCAAAAGGTCATTACATTATTATAAAGCTAATCACTATGATGATGTTGAGCTAAACATTCAACTATAAATATTCAAGGAAAGAATGTTAATGATTCAAGATGAGATTTTAGGATGAGTTAAATATATCTGATGCTGAATTTTGTGGGAGCATTGACAAAGTCAAATACCAATATCTTTGGAAGATAGTAATGTAGTCAATTATTGAGGTATTTGAAATTTCAAATTGAATTCCATACATTCCCACATCTATAATAGGAAAACTTCATATATAAAGGGGTAACATCACATGAGTTAAGTATATGAAAAATAGGGAATATTGAGAATGATATATTGAGAATTAATAAGAAAAAGAGTTGAATAAGGGGGTTTTTTGATCTAATTTCATCAAAAGTGTATTTGGGTCAAAGGAGGTATGAAGAACCAGAAGCATAGAGTTTTGTAAGAAGAAGAACTAGAAGTGGAACATTTTGGATGAATTTCCATAATGTTGAAAATTGAGTAGATCCAAATCATCCCAGATCCAGAGGAAGTTTCAAGACAAGTATACCTTTCTCAAAAGATGTTAAAGATCTCCAAGTAGTTAGATACAAGATATAGTGATCCAACATTATTGTTGAGGAATACCATTTAAAGAAGTCTATTTTTCTACACTTGATCAAATCTAAAAAGGAGCTTGTGGATGGGGTATATAAATAGTTGTAGGAGGCTTTTAGATGGGTTATATAACCAATCACTGAAGGAGTTTTAAATTGTGGTGTATAACCAATTTTTTGAATAAAGGATAGGTTGTATAACCATTTGATGGATTTTTATAGTCACGGTGTATAAACAATTAGTATTGATATTATTAGAGTATCCATGTTGTCTCGTATAACCAACATGGAAAGGAGTAGGCTTTTCACTAAACTTTGTAAATCATATTGTTTCGGTATTGTGATTTCATTTTCATATGTATGAGGTAAGGATGATATTTTTATATAGAGAGAATCATGTATTTAACCATACATAGAGTTTGAAGTTATTAAAATTAATAAACTTCATAAAAATAAATGTTATCAAAAATTTACCATTACCCCTCTTAGAAGATGAATAAGAGTAAAATATATTTATTTCACTACTAATCAGGGATTGTAAGTTGATGCAGTGCATGGGATGAGTATCTAGCCATGTATTTTATCAAGTGGAGGGTTTTATATGAAGATATTAAGGTAGAAACCTTAGGATAATTTACTATACATGTCTATATATAGGTGAGTGTAGTCACTTTTTTAATAATATTATTTCAGTTCTCTTCTATTCTATTTCTAATAATGAGTAAAAATTATTATCTCATGGAGTTGTACTAGTTTTGAACTATGTAAATTCTCCTATTGGTGCTTTTAGTGGGTGTGAGTTTTTTTCTATTTTTGTATGTTCTATTATGAAATATCTACTGAGACAAAGGATATTTAGTATGAGATTTTGGTTTATAATTTCTTTATTTAGACATTGACATCTGGTTTCACCACTTTTGAAACATCTAGCCTTATTCTATGGATTTTATGTTTTATAAGGATATTTCTTAAAGTGGGGGATTCATCATAACAAGTTGTTTTGGTGATTGGATTAGAAGATGACTTCTAGTAAGGCAATTTTCATTTATATTTTCCATTTTAGGGGGAGTTTACTATTTTCTAAGTAATGATTTTCAAGGTCCAAATTGAAAATTTTGATGGTTCAAATTTTAGATTTTGGAAGATGTAGATTGGATATTATCTATTTTATAGTAATTTGGAGGTTTTGTTGAATGGTGTTAAATCGAAAGTACTATAAAAAGTAGAAAGATAAAGACCCATGTTATCCTAGAACGTGGCCCTTAAAATCAAGGAGGATAAAGTGACTATAGCATTAATACCCATCCTCATAGACATGTATGAGAAGCCTATAATAATAAAAAAAGTTTTTCTGATAGATAGAATCTTTATATTGAATATAGTGGAAGGTAATTCAATGGTGGATCATGTCAATGAATTCAAAATTATTCAATGTTAACTCAAATTGGTAGGTGTGAAGTTCATAGGGCCAGTGTGGGAATTGATCCTCTAATCATCTCTTACTATGGAATTTAGGTTGGATGAGGTTGTTTCTATAGGTGTGGCATGAGATATTGGTTTCATCACATGAGTCCCTAGTTGTAATCCACATTATGTTGTAGCCCCAGGGACTGTGGTAGCTATGTCTCTCAGTTTTAGCCCTGAGGTGGGTCATTTAGTGCCCATGGTGGATTCATTATCGAATGCTATGATCAATGGTTCTAATAGAGGCCCCATGATTTGTTAGAAAAGAGTGGATTTACACTTATAGTTTAGCTTTTTAGATGTTGGGGATTAGGTTGGATTATCGAACATCCAGTTTGACATGCCATGTATATGTGCTAATACAGGTGCATAATGGTAGGGAGATGCAGCTGCTCGGCCTGGGGAACCAGTCTATACCCATGGTTTGGTAAACTGTGGGTAAATATGGGGCGCTGTAAATCAGTATACCCATGGTTTGAAAACCTTGGGTATACATCTATACTTACGGTTTAACAAACCATGGGTAATATCAATTTTCCTTGGTCTATACCCACGGTTTTCAAAAAACCGTGGGTATAGACATATTGCAACAGCACTGCAGTGCACAGTTTCTAAAACCGTGGGTATATCCTATACCCATGGTTTGAAGGGATATACCCACGGTTTTAAACCGTGGGTATAGGTGATATTTCCAGTAGTGAGGGTATGATCACGAGCTTATACTAATGGTTAGTTTATCTAGTGGTTGATAAACTAACCACTGGCCTAGGGGAAAACACCTTGAACTGGTTAAGGTTTGTGTTACAGCCTTCCACTTGTACACCTATGTATCTCCTTGGATTGGTTTTGCCTTGGCTTCAAACTTGAACTGACTCCACTAGCTTGGGATATCCATCCTTTACATTTTCCTTTTACTCACATGTGGGTGAGAGAAAAGGGGGTTTACATAAAAGAAACCATGGGCACGCAAGCCTTACATAATAAGAGGATAAAAGGCACACAGGCCAACAATTTAATTTAATAATAAATTAAATTAAATGAAACTAATCACATGTTAAGGTATGGTCTATTCTCATGATCATCCAAATACATACAACGAATTGTGCATTTAATAAAAATAGCATTCAATTCTTAATCGTTCGTATTTAAGATAAATCACGCTCGAATCAATTAATTATCATATTTAATTAATCAATTATTTTATCTTAATTCTTATCTGAATTTATTTGAGATTATAATCTATTTTAATTTTAAACAAATTAAATAAATTCATTTAAAATTAATTGTGCACATAAATGTACCTCAGAGGCAACACGGTGAATACCCGTCAGATTCTACCCAACATGAATTATACTTGTATACTATTTTACTATTGTGATAGGAATATACCATCATGTATAAATCAAATGGATAGTAAGTAGTTATATAAGAACATATCTCAAATCAAGAAAATGGAAATTAAAAGTCATGACATAAAATAGGTGCTTAAAGAAAAAGGAGAGAGGGAGATCCCTTACTTAGATGTGTGATCTGAAAGGCTTGGGGGAGGCTTCTTGGGAGCCTGGGGGTGACTTGGGAGGACTCTATAGAGTAGGGGGAAGATTTTTTCAATCTTCAAAGATCTTTAGTGAAGATAAATTGGTACTTGGGTGGATTTATATAGGAAATGTGAGGGAATTCTTTATTATTTTGGTTTTGGACGCTACACACTAAAATATTCAAAACCACAAACCATATCATGGTTTTTGCCCATGGTTTCTGGAAAAGGGGAGTGGTATACATTATTTTACAAGTATAAGGGCCGAATATATTAAAATATTTCCCTTGCTTATGTGGAGGTGAGTCACACTTTTAAGGAAATGATTTTAAAATCTTAAAATATTTTATAAGTCTTGGAGGATTCACTAAGGCATTATAAAATAAATCAAATAAACCTAAAATTACATTATTTTAAAGGAAAAGAAAATATATTTGGCAGAATATAACTTTTATAGTATTTTATTATATCATTATTTGGTCATTATGATGTCATAAAACACATTATATATTTATACGGTATTTAATTTTTACCCAAAAATTCGATTGTCTCCAAAAATTATGAAAAAATCACTGTCAGATAATTTTGATGTCCTGATTCCAAAAATAATATTAATTTTATATAAAAAAATTTCTAAATATTTGAATTTTTACTTTTAAAATAAAAACTGACATTTATTGAAAATTGACAGGTTTTGAGAAAACAGTTTTCAAACCATAATAAAAATTACATTTGACTTCATAAAAACTATAAGATAATTTATATTAAATAAAATTAATTTAATAATAATATTTTATTAAAATATTATTTAATTCAAAAATCCATTAATTCATCAAAATATATTCTTAATTGAATTTTAATATTAACTAAAAATACTATTTGTGCTTTAAAAAACATTTACAAAGTAATAATAATAGAATGAAAGCATATTCATTATTCTATAAAAAAATAATGCACATAATTATAATGTTAGGGTCTTGTTACATATCCCTTTATTACACTAAAACATTCCCTAAGAGTGAGGTGTGCGATGGTAGGGCTTTCTTGGGGCTATTTGGTGAACATGGTTTGGGTCGTGATCTCGATGATCTTGAACTTCCCCCGTAAATGGTTTCGGTCATGCTTAAGTTGTTGGATATCATCTTGGGATTGGTCTAGGGAAAAGCCTAGAAATGTTATCTCCTTCGGAATCTCTGATAAATGGCCTTCATAGGGTATGATCCTACTATTTGAGGTCATCACTTCCTTTGTCTGTGTCAAAAGGATTTTTTTAAAACCCTATATTTATACTAGTCATGTGATCATTGTTTAATGATTATATTATCAATGGTAAGGATTCATAATGGTTATTTAAATCCAATTGGATATAATAAAACAACAGGATTTCATGTGTTTTCTAGATCCATAAGACATTTAATTAAATGAAATGGAATTTTATTCATAAATGTTTGGGTTCTTACAAATAAAGCATTGGAGATATCATACCTCTCTTGTCGCATCTTATCTTGATAAAGATCTTGAAGGAGAGACATCATGTTATAGGCATCCATATCCTCATGTTGCTTCAAAAGATCATTGGACATGGATGGTAGCATGAAGCACTGAACATCTGTAGCATCATTCAGATGTTTATCATAGAGAGAAAACTTTTCATCACTTACCTCATTTCTATATGCAACTAGAATAGGTTCTTCTAGCACATATAATTTCCTTTCATGGTGAAGGATGACATGTAACCATCATTTCCACTCTTGGAAATTTGTGCTTGTGAGAAGCTGTTCTTTATCAAGTATGGATCACAGTGATATGTTTGACGCCATTCTAATATTGTTTCTACAAAATAACATAAGCATAAAATTAGTACTTTATCTAATAAATTTAGAAAAATAAATAAATATTATATTTATTAGTCTCCCACTATTTTATTTAAACCCAATAGCCCTCACCATTAGCTTTGAAATATCATGTTTCTTAGATATTAAAGTGGTAATGATCCATATTAACCTTCTCATTACCCCAACTTGGGTTGGTTGAGCAACTTGAATGGTTTCAGTTAGGCATTCCAAATGTTAACTACATTAACTCACAGTTCCTAGATTCGCTGAGTAAACTCCCCAATCCTAAAATCCTTAATTGAATTTACTCAACATTTTTCTCTCAGTTATACCAAGTCCCACTTTAGAAGTCAACCCTTTATTTAATCTATGTTAAGTCAACCTAAAAATTCAAGTTAGAATTCCCCAATAATTGAAAGCTCCCCAACTTGGGTCGGTCAAGTGCTTTGAACTATGGTTTGGTTTTAACTGAAGTAATGGAAGGCTATACTGACTTAATATTTTATTAAGGGATTTTATCCTTTTATGCATAAATTACCTTTTATTAACTTTATCACATACTTGTTAATATCAAGTGGGTTTACTTGAGTGATTAACCATGTCTTAGATAATATTTACAAATAAGATGGTTTATTTTAGTTCTATCTTGTATGCTTGTTAATTTTAATTATATGATTGTGACAAAACATCCATAATGAAATAACCACATAACTTTATTGAAATAAAATAATAAAGGGTACGATCATGAGCTTATACTAATGGTTATTTTATCTATTGGTTGATAAATTAACCACTGAACTAGGGGAAGAAACACCGTGAACTGGTTAAGGTTCGTGTTACAGCCTTCCACCTGTCCACCTATGTATCTCCTTGGATTGGTTTCTCCTCAACTTCAAACTTGAACCAACTCCACTAGCTTGGGATATCCATCCTTTACATTTTCCTTTTACTCACACATGGGTGAGAGAAAAGGGGGTTTACATAAAAGAAATCTTGGGCACGCAAGCCTTACATAATAAGAGGATAGAAGACACTCAGGACAAAAATTTAATTTAATAATAAATTAAATTAAATGAAACCAATCACATAAAAAGGTCTGGTCTATGCTCATGATCTTCCACATACATGAAACGAATTATGCATTTAATAAAAATAGCATTCAATTCTTAATCTTTCTTATTTAAGATAAATCGCGCTCGAATCAATTAATTATCATCTTTAATTAATCAATTATTTTATATTAACTATTATCTGAATTTATTTGAGATTCTCATCTATTTTAATTTTAAACAAATTAAATAAATTCATTTAAAATTAACAATGGACATAAATGTACCTTAGAGGCAACACAGTGAATACCCGTCTAATTCTTCCCAACGTGAATTATACATGTATACTTATAATGAACTTTAATCTTTAATTAATCAATTCTTTTATCTTAATTATTATCCGAATTTATTTGAGATTTTCATCTATTGTAATTTTAAACAAATTAAATAAATTCATTTAAAATTAATTTTGCACATAAATGTACCTCAGAGGCAACATGGTGAATACATGTCTGATTCTTCCCAACATGCATTATACTTGTATATTGTTTTACTATTGTGACATATGACATACACGACTTATAATGTGTAATTATGTTCTAGTCAACATGCGGTGAATTTAAAACGTTTAATTAATGCATAATCTTGAACTAATTTCTGAATCAATTCTGATGCATTGAACATGAATACTTGGCGTTTAACTCCGGTTACATGGTGTGTAGTCCTATGTTGTCTGGGCAGAAACCTTGGAACCTCCAGATGAGTTTCTCGATTTTATTTTAATCATAAAATTAATCGTTTCAATTAGATCTATAAGAAACAAAAGAGGAAGAATTAGACCTCCTAATTTATATTAAAATAATTATTACACTTGAATTGAAAAACTAAATTATAAATATATAAATTATTACTGATCCTTAAATAATTATAAATAATTATGTGACCAATTTTATACCACTTGTAGGTTCTGGACATAGTGGAAGCATGCGAAGGGCGGTGTCCAACTTTGTTTTTTCCATAATCGATGATCAATATGAGATGTATACGACGATGAACTTCATGATCCACATAATTGAATCAACAAAATATACAATGGATAATTACACTGGAACCAGAGAGAGGATCATCACATATTAAATGTAATTAATTTAATTAAATAAATAATTACCTTTAAGGAATTCTTTTTCCATTGATGAATCTGGTGATAGATATGCGGTCCACCATCATTGAATTGTAGAAACCAAGTGTAGATTTCCTCTAGCGTTGATCCACACATGTTTCAAAAATCTCCAGACATCGCTGAAAGAATCTCCAGGTGCTAGCACGACAGATCTTTGCACTTGCATCATCTTCCTTTGATCGCTTCGAGAACCTATTCCAAAGAATTCTCCTTGATCCGGTGGAGGAGGATTGCTCTCCGTTCTTGGGAGCATTCTTGAAGAAGGGAGCTCTCTAAGTTTAATAGAATTCTCTGAATCCCTTGTGCACAACCAAGACTAATGAATTGGCTTAATGAGAAAATTACATAGCTGAGTTTATATATCACTAGAGTTAAAATAAAATAATTTCACAAGTACCCTTAATTATTTATTTAATCTTAGTGAAAACTCAATGTCAAATAATAATAATAATATCATTATTTCATGATATGCACTTAACTTGTGAATTATAATTAAATATTATTTAATAAAATAATATTAAATATTTATTATTTATCATCGGACCTAATAAATCAATTTTTCATTGCTCCATAATATTTATCGGATCTTGAATAATGACTATTTATTTGTTAAATAAATATCACTGCATTATTCGCCAATAAATAAATAAATATTATATTTAATAACTAGAAAATAATATTTACATGCGATCAAGCATGCATGAATAATTATTAAACAATGTACAAGAATAATATTTATTCAATCTGTTAAATAATAAATAATAATATATATTATTTAACTAAGATTCTGGATACACTTAGTGTGAGACCCTCTAGGCCTATTTCTTAGCAGCATTAGGAAAAACAACCTAAAATCCAAGGTTAGCATATAGCAACATGTCAAGGAACCCATAGAAAAATAAGTTAATGTCACAATGACATGTTACTTCATATAGACGCTTACTGTGTAATATAATCTCTTTATCTCAATATCTCCAATCAAGCAGGTTCCATGCTAGTGTCATCAATCTATGTGATCGATTTATCTTTCTTTGACTTTTTGGAAATTGAACTTGCATATAGAACACCATAGTCATGGATTTATTTAGCCTATATCATTTATATCAAAGGGCCTAAGATATCAACTTCCATTAATAAACATAAGGGACAAATCCTTTATGGCATTATTCATTAATGCAATATTACTATCACTATTGGAAAAGGGGATTATCCCCACGCAGCTATACCCACGGTTTAGAAAAACTATGGGTATAGGTGTTTTTTGCTGGTCTATAACCACAGTTTCATTAAAACTATGGGTATTCAATGTCCCAATATCAACCCTCCATCGGGCTTCTCCTCCTGACTTATCTTTTCCATCGGGCTCCCCCACTTGAACCCTCGCCTCCCCGACCTCCGCCTCTCGGCCCTCTCCTCCCCTCCCCAACCTCCACCTCCCGGCCATCGAACCTCCTCCTCCCAGCACTCTCCTCCCCTCTCCTACCTCCACCTCCCAGCCATCTGACCACCGCTTCCTGACCATCTCCTCCCCTCCCCGACCTCTGCCTCCCGGCTCCACCTCCGCTCCCAACCTCAACCTTTCGACCTCTACCTCTACCTCAATATCCTAGCCTCTGCCTCCCTTCCCCCATCCCCTCTCATCTCCCTCACCTCCGGCGATGTCTTCCCTCCCCCATCTCGTCTCCCTCTCCTCCGGTGATGTCCCCACCTGATTCATTGCATCTAGGTTTGGATTTTATTCTCATCCTTTCTTTTTTATTCTTTCTAAACTAATCACTTATTCTTATATTAACAACCTCAACAAGTTGACTACACAATTTCTCTTTTGCATTGTTTATTTAATAAATAATCATTCACCTTAGATGTAAATTCTACTTCCTCACATTATCATTGCAACATATTTTTCATAGATTATTCTTTGGTTGGTAGGATAGTTATGAAATGTTTTGTTCCGCGCATAGTTTTCTCACACCGTTTACACTTTTTTGATTTTCAATCCACCATTTAGTGTTGCATCCTAACTATTTATAGCCTCCTAATGTAAAGACACCTATTTTATTTTTTACTTTAGAATGATCTTTATTTTCTACATTTATTTATCCTAGTCTAGTTAGTTAAGAAAAATAATCAAGCATACTTTCTTCGATTTCTCTTCATTTTCTTAAGGTTTCCCATTTACATTATTATCGTCTTTAATTTTTCATAACATATCTAGAGTTTTCTTCAGAATAATTTTCCATATCATACCATAAGTAAGTTATCTTGAGAGTTTGGTCATGAATAAATAATATTTATGAAATTATTATCTATATATACCACACACTTCCTCTAAATGTTCAAATCTATATTGGGTGGTTAGATTTGGTGATATTCTAGTCACATATATCTTTTATTGAGTTTTACCCCCTTAATTGATCACCAAAACTCCCTTGTGGTTCTTTCCTTTTCAATATAAAGGATATATTATACTATAAAGAAAAATATTTGAGTCCATACCTTCTACAACACCAATAAAACCCTTGAAATCTTTAACTTTTGGGTTGATTCAAGATCAATCTAGCTCCAAGTTCTAGTTTTCATGATGTAGTGTAAGCCCACTCCACAAGTGAAACAATATATTGTATCTCCACGCATGGGTGGATCTAAGATTACATAAAAAATTAGCGGCTACATGCTCATGCACAAACTTATCATGAAGACTATATCCAAGATCCAATGACCCAAATTTAATTTGTATTATCCCCACACATCCCAGAAACTATAAATTTCTATTATATATTCTAATATCACCAAGCATAGAGCACCCTTATTGTTTTTTGAAACCATATGTAGGCGTGTCACCATATCAAACCATGTAAATGAAAACTAATAATTATATCATAATTTTATAATTCAACTAGATTTTATTCATAGCCTCACCACTGTTCTAAAAGCTTATCCTGAGTTTATAAGGCCATGCACATAATCACTTTTCTATTGAAAACTATAAATTCTATCGAAACACTAACGCACAGAGTATACTCATCTCAAGATTACCTGGTATCTACATATGCCTGAACCGAAACTCCTCCAAGAGTGTTATTACCCATGGGAACCATACATTCTATCAACCATGAATACAATTGTTCTACTTGACATGTACCAATGTCACCTAGGCTAGGAATATGAATGAGACTTCCCTTCCTGAAACCATCCATAAGGATGAAATAACTAGCACATAAGTACTTATCTCAGAGAACTCAAGTCACCTAACACACCTATCAGAAATACATTGTAAAATTTGTGTGAATTGATATCATAAACCAAAGTTTTTAATTATTCCTGACACACTTAAATGTTCCTAAAAAATGTCCAACCAGTCTGATGGGTTACCCTAAAAGGTCATAATGTACTAAATTCCAAACCTGGAGTCATGCTAAATAAGGTAACCAATCTCTCAAACCTACTCCACACATTATGCCTAACATTGGTCACAACTATGGGTTTCACTCATCCCCGTCTCAAGGTAACAGGGAATTTAACATTCCAAATACTTACTTTTATGTTTCAACCACCTATTAAAATTAATTTCGACCTACCCACACACAGGTCAAGCATAAACCAATAGTTTCACAATTAATCACTACACATATCAAAACAAGATCACTCACACTGTGACCTACATAAAAATTCACTATAGTTTTAGAGCCCCCTTATCATAGGGATACCACATAAATCTGGCACTCTCAATATCCCCAACCACCCAAACATAGGGTCCACATATACTACCCACCATGTCATCAATATATGTGTGTATATATATATATATATTTCACAATTATTTTCATTGCACTTTAAAATTTTATATTAACCCAAAAATTCCATAATAAGGGCTTAGATAAATGAAATTTAAATTAAATATTATAGATAAAAACACTTTTTATGTTGTACTTTGAATTTTATTTTAGATGGTACCTAATAATAATAATGTTAAGGAAAATGATAATATACTTTAACCATTTACTTTTACCCAAAACTCCATAGTTATGCCTCAGTTAAATAATATTTCAATTACATGTTATTTAGGAAAACATTATTTATATAATAATTGGCATTTTGTTTAGTTATAACCTTTTGATAATATCTCTAAGTAGTCATAGAACATGTCTTTTATAATTTATGGGATTGGATATGTAATATGAAACCATACACTTATATTAAAAAACATATAAATTTTCTCAAACACTTGAAATAGCTGACTCAAGTCATAGTTCATGTAAACAATAAAATTCCATCATACACAAGAATGCTAAATGCTAGATAAGATTTCTGAACACACCCCCTCTTGTCATACTATGTCATGAGATGAATCCTATCAATCCTTCACCTCATAATCAAGTGTATCACCTATGTTTATATTAAATGAATTATATAATCAGATAGTATAAATAGAAATTTAGTCCTAGATAACATGGACTTTCCTTATACATGGGTTGGCTAGTCCCAGGGGAAATCTCCATACCATGTCTCAACACATTCTTATTCTATTTTGTACCTTTCAAAAATAGTAATACTAAAAAAACCTCTAATAACATTGTACTAGGTCCTGCCACCACATACCACCAATTGGTGCTTAGACCATTGGTAGATATAATGCCCCAAGAATGCCTCCCCATATGATGGAGGATGCTAACTAACAGTGAGGGTCTCAAGTAGTATGGTGGGGAGTTTATACCCTCATATTTGATTAAAAAATAGTAGAAATAAGCATACTAATATAAACATATATAAATAATACATTTAATGACACGCTGAAATGTTTCAACAATAATCAAAATAATCCATGCAATAAAAAATTAATTTTATGCAATACATTCCAGGTAGTCATAATATAACCAGAATACCAGAAGATAAAACTATGAAAACTATGACAAATGGTCTTGAGTATCAACCCGGACCCAACACACATTCTCAGTCCTATAAACCATGCAATCAAAAACATTAGGTACTTTCCCAAATCTAAATATACAATATAATAATGATAATAGCTCAGGTGCTCAAGTTATATGGTAGAATGTGCAGGGTTTTATTATAACTCGGTAAGACTCCAAAAATGGTGTCCCTAAAATTAAAATTCAATTGTTTTTTTTCATTGGGATGTGATTTAATAATCAATTATTGATTATCGTATTAATATTTAAAAAAATTATAATTTAAGTAAAAGTGTAATAAAAATACTACTAATGCTCGGTCTCTATAATGATACTCAACATCATTTTGTATCTACTTTTTCCATCACTGGAGAGTCTATAGTCATGGTACATGTCAAATTGTAAATGGTAAAAATTTAAAAAAACAAGGAAACTAAGGGAATAATAATATGAGAAAACCCACATGGATCAATAGAGTATTCTCTCTCAATAAAACTCATACAAAATACAAAGGGGTGAACCTTTCCATTCTTCCAAATCCATTTTTCTAGTCTAAACTCAAGGAACCATCCTTGACATTTAGAATAATGGTAGTATTATAACCCATAGCTTACAATGGAGGTATTCTAACCAAATAGATCAAGTCTAATCCAGTTTTTTCATCATTCAAAATTAAATGAGGGTACTCCATAAGAATCCAAAACATTAATCGATGACATTTGATACATAAGACATTACCTAAGTCCCATGGGAGATTCCCCTGGACATTTCATTTCAATTTCCCTCTTTTTTATTTCTTATGAGAACCCTAATCATGGTGTGTGTAAAATTTAGTGTTTGATATTAGTCTAATAATATGTATTTGATTTTTCTATTGATTTTAAATTCATTCATTTTACCAGAATGACCTTTTCATTTTTAAGAGTCTTGTTGTGACCTGTTCCACTTTGTATGTAGCTTAGATATAACCATGTGGGTAGTTTCCCTAGTCTTATTCATATAATGCCTATTTCATTTCTACACTACATTATTTGGTGCTCAAATTACATGTGAGGTTAATTTATTTAACACATCACAAAGGATCTTGATCAACTACATGAATAGGTTGAGCTACCAAGGGTGAACTGAACTACCATGAGTATAATGACCTGAATCATTACAGGCTGTAAAATTCTCAATGGAATTTTAATTTTCCATTTTTTAGATGATTTTTTTGAGAACTAGGAGTCAAAATAGTATTTTGAGAGTTTGTAATCCTTAAAAGAATATTTTTGGGTGGGGCTTATGGACCAGGAGGTAACTTGGGGGGTTTTAGGAAGCACTGGAGAAAGGATGGGTGGTTTGTGTGTTTTAGTAGTGATATTAGGTATTTTTGCCTATTCCTCGTCTATATTTAAACTCCATTCACTACCCTCTCATTTAACTTGGTTTTATTTAGCTATTTTATTTCAATTCCACCAGATCATCGACTAAAATGGATGGGGTTTCATACACCTTACTTAGAAGTCATCCTAGGATGGCGTATGTATGCCATCACTATCTATTTTGGTGAGGTATGTCATAATTGTGAATTTTTTAAGAATTTTGTCTTAAATTAAACTAATTCAGTGAATTATTGAGTGTTTTTGGTTAGTTATTTTTCTCAGGTTGGTGCTGGGGTGTGTTGTGAACCCTTTGGTGTGGTCGGTCGAGGTCTCGACGATGCAATGGTACTTTGTGAGTTGTTTGGTGATTATTCCACATTGGTTTAAATTAAATAATTAATTGAAATTATTTATAATTAATTTTTTATGTCATTTGATGAAAGGTATGACCTTTGGTGGTGGTATGTGCTTAGATTGGGCATGGACGAGCTTGACCAAGGATTGATAGAGCGTGGAGATGGTAGTAACTCCTTGATGGAGGTAGGTGGTCCCTTTAATACAAAGCCACATATGTGATCATTCATGATTTTCCTACTATATTAATGTTCTATAGGTTTAGGTTAAATTGATAGGGACTATGAGTGGACTAGGAGGAGAGATCGGCTGGAGTTCGACCTCTTATGTTTGGGGAAAGTGCTTTTAAGCACTTGATTGTACTATATTAATTGGAGACTATGTTTCAAAGGGGAGAGAGCGATGTTGGGATGACGAGATTCCTTGGATGGTTTTGGGATGTGATATGAGATATATGTATCCTAGGTAGATTATCCTAGGGCTAGTGAGTAGGTGAGAGAGGGATTGGACCCTGAGTTAATGAACAAGATGGCTGAATATATCGTGTGGGATATGAACATCCACTTGAGGGTGGTGTGTGATATTGGAAAGAATTGTGAGTAAGAAGAATCCTTTAGCAATGGATGAGCTATGATGGGGGGTTTTTCCTCTAGGTGATAGGCTATGAGATCTCCCTTTAGATATGTGAGATGGGATCCAAGTGTGGGTTAGAGGAATGTTTGGGACTTGGCTTCAGGATACCAATGGGCTTGGATCTTTGACTTGTGATGGCCCCTGGGTAGAGGTGCCAAAATTATTAAGGGGGTTGATATAGTAACCCCTCCCTCCCAACCTGTGCTCCCTCCCAACATGTTTTCCCCCCTCCCAACCTGCACCCCCCCCCCCTCACTCCTAACATGCAGCCCCCTCCCAACCTGCACACCCCCTCCCCCTCCCAACTTGTTGCCCCCTCCCTCCTAACCTACACCCCCTAACTCCCAACATGCACCCCTCCCAACATTTCCCCCTCCTACATGTACCTCCCTACCTCCCAACCTGCACCCCCCTCACTCCCAAACTGCCCCCCCCCATGTTGGCTACTAGATTTATTTAAATTTTTTGACTTTTTTTATCATTATTCCTATTTTCATGCAACAAGGGCCTCATTTTACCTTTATCTTTCATATTTGTTTTTATTTTTTTTCATGAGAGTTATTGTATATAGATAGCCAAATGTGTTTATATAACACCCCTTGTACATTTAACCTCCTCTTATCTCAGATCCATGAATCTATTTTCCATTTTAACATATTTATCTTCATTCTAAAATTGCATTTCCCTTGTTATAGAAATTGTTTCCTTACTTTCTCCTTCACCACTATTGATGTTTCATCGCATTTCCATATGTCAATGATTACCAAAAATAATATATCTTCTAATGAAATTATACTTCTTATTCTAATTTCTTATTTGAGATGCTTTATAATTTTTTATTTATTTTCTTAGCTCCATGGGCTATATACACTCATGAATAGTGTATCTCATCCATTCATGGTGTCTTTGCATTTGTCAAAGTAGAGGGGTTTTGTTGGATTGACCATCTAGGCCATGCATTAATTAGTTCATGTAAACATAAATAGGAAAACCTAGCACTAACCAAAGTATATGCTTCAGAATTTAATTTCAGTTGTGTTTTGGTAAGAAAATTTTCATTTGTAATGTAGGTTCAATTTTGGTTTTTATCACACTTTCTTATAGTTTTTATTAGTAATGAAAGTTCAATATTGGATGTGTATGAGTTTTTCTTTGATTCTTCATAGTTTTATACATGGGGCCGATTGAAACATTCATTAATTCAATATGAATTTTTTGTTGACATGAAATATGAATATATGTGTTGTAAATTCCATTTCTAATATGTGATATACATTCTATCTCTAATATGCCATATGTATTATGTTTATTATGAGTATATACAACATGTGTTCTCTTCCTAATACAAAGTATTCATTTTTTTATTATCAATATATGGAATGTTCATTCTTTTTGTTCAGAATGTATAAAATATGGAATATGTAATTTTTATTCTGAATATATGCAATATGGAATACAAATTCTGAATATATGCAATATGGAACATGTGTCTTGTATATATGAAATATGAAATACACATTTTATTTTGATAGGGAAATAAATGTGAACTAATATTAATTTTTTTTAGGTTTCATGTTTTGAAGAATTAGATGATTTCTTGAACCGAACAATCAATGAAGATTTAGATGAGTGACGAGTTCCAAATTTTATGTTCTCATACCTTCATCGTCAAGGTTTTATTCTTCCTTTTTTCTTATATTTTTCTTTGTTTTAATTATTGTATTATCATGTTCATGGGATTTTGATGATGAATTCCATAATGAATTGATTGTATTTTCAAGGATTCAAATAGTATTTTCACTTTGCTTGTTATCATTTTTTTTTGCAATGTGGTATCAAATTGTCTGTAATCATATAGTAAGCCATCTACAAGTAAAATAATTTCTACTTATTTATCTTTTACATTTTTTATTAGGATTTTTACTGATCCTGTTAATCTTCTGTCTCATAATAATGATTATAGCATTAATTTCATGTTCTAGAAATTAGAAGGAGGCAGTGTGGATTCATAATATAGGTTCTTCTCTGTTTTGTTATCATACTTTGGTTAGTGCTAGGGTTTCCTATTTATGTTTAGCGAATATTAGGTTACAGAAGTTGGGAGGGGGTACTGTCATCAAACCATTCAAGGTACAAATTTATTTTGGGTTGTAGGGTAGTGTGTTTCCCCTTCATGGTTTCCATCTATATAGTTAAGGACTCTGCAATGTTGAGGTTCTCTTGAGATACCTCTACCTAGACCATCTCCTTTGAATGGTGATTGAGAAATACTTGACATGATTGTTCTTATTTACTATCATGCTGATTTTTAATCTGTACTAGGTTTTCACGAGTGGTTTTTAATCTTTTTATGATTATTTTCTTAAATGGTCATTATCTTCAAATCTGCTTGTGTTCTTATACAATTGTAATCATATTATGCATATATGATTGTTGATATTTCTGTTTATCCTTGAATTTGATTTCATAATTTGTTTTCCCTAAATTATGAACAGAAGTGCTAAATATTAGTTTAATAAGGGTGTCAATTGTAAAGATTTTAACGGGGTGGATCTTTTATGACTTTGTTATTTGTCTAATTTTCCTAAGGCATTTGACCTTTATGATTCTGGCGTGGATTATGTATCGAGTATTTATCTACTTAGATGTAATATATATGTATTAGTCAGTATAAAAGAAATGTTTAGTTAACTTTTGAAACCTTGATGAGAAAAATTTAGTATGAACTCAGACCCTGTTTTTAATACATATAGAGAAGAAGATTTAATGTTCAATATGCTGAGAATGTTTAATACATATACAAGAAAATTTAACGTTCAATATGATGAGAATGTGTGCAGCACTCAAACGAATGACTTGATGAATCCGGAGACGTTTTGAATGCTGGAAAAAACACCAATTGATTAGGGAGAATGGAAAGTTTGGCTCATGCAATGGATGAGAATACATGTTTTCATAAGACATTTTTCATGGTTAAAAGTGTTCAATCTATGATCATTATGCGCCTTGATGGCATAAGGGGAAAGATTTTGAAGTGAATGTGCACAGGTAATGGTTGTTTTGATAATTTGGATTCAAGTATTATGTTTTAGTTTAATGATGATGACATTTTAGTTATAAAACAATTTTGTAAGTTTTTTTATGTTTTGATGAAAGTGATTTTAGTGAGCTTCATACATATTTTCCCTTGTTTTTCGAATGTTTTTTTTACAATGAGTTTTTAACCGTACTTAAAATATCCAGTCTTTGGTTATGGAATTGAATTTCAAATGGTGATGGTGCAATTTATTAGAATAACCCAATGAAATTGTAGAAGATTTTATAAAATATTTCTTGTTAAATAATTTTATTTCTTCAATAACTTGCATTATACATGACATTGAGTTTAATTGAATCATAATATACTATTAAATTATTATTATGGGACTTTTATAATCTATTTGTTTTGTGGGTATGAATATGATTGATTATCTTATATGATATATAAAAGGACCATACCCAATATATTCGTTGTTTAAAAATTTCATTTTTTAGGAGCACTAGGCTAGATCTGCTGAGAGGGGTGGATAAAGGTATGACAGATTAAAACAACTATTTCTTATGATCTTGTTTTTCTTTTAGACAAAACCATAGTCTTGTTATTTCTGATGTAGAGTAAATAAAATTTAAACCATGTTCAGGACATTTGGATTATTTTTGGTTTATTGTCATTGAGCTACGTTTAAGGAGTATACACCTATAGTGTGTTATTGAAAGAATGCATCTTCAACAGTTGATTGATGCTTTATTAAAGTGAAAGTTCATCCACTAATAAAAACCTCTGTGAAATTTTCAATTTTGTGAAGTTCAAAGTCTTTTTGGAACTCTTACCTTTTTGTGAATCACTTTCTCGAAGTACTCTTACGGAGCACTCTGGCCATGTCATGTAACCTTACCCATGTACTCGAGTTCAACCCTTGTGCTTCTGTTATATGACCTACTTACTTTGGGTGGGTCACATGACGTGTGATCTCCCCACATGACTTGTGATATTTATCTTTTCTAAAACCATAGCGTCGTAACCATTGCGTCATACCTGGATGTGTGTTCATCTTGGTACACATCGTGTAGTTGAGATTTTCACAAAAAGTTAGATATATTTTGCTGATCCTTGATTTTCCTTTACTGGTTTGAATCTTGCTTGGTGTTTGCCCAAAATTGAAGGGGGAAGCCTCTGTTTGTGAAAAACTTTTTGTGCGTAATATAAATTATATTTAATATTTTTTATAAAATTAATTTTGGGTATATTGAGTCTTTAAATCGTGCTGTCTTATCGTCTGGCTTGAAAAATATTTTTTGATATATTTCAAACTCTTACAAGGAAAAAATTGAGCTTTTATTGTTTCAAGTATTAAAGTTCCATTTTGTTTCAAATATATCAAAAATTCTTACAAGGAAAAAATTGAGCTTTTATTGTTTCAAGTATTAAAGTTCCATTTTGTTTTAAAAGGATTTGATAGTAAAATTAGATAATAATTCAATTAAGTTTATTGGAATCAATTTTATGTTAAGATTTTGTGTAGTTTTGTTATATACGTAGATATTTCTCTAAAAAATTGTTTTTATGCGCAATGTGTTTTTATTAATAAATTAATCACTATTGATGAAATATTTTAATGAAATGCATATTTATATTCAATCAAATGTTTTAGCATTTATTTAAATTTTTTTTAAGCATGGGATAAGAGTAAGCCAAGTTTTATGATTTAAAATATATTTTTTTAAAAAGTAATTTTTATTGTGCTTTATACTTGTTTTTAAATTAATTTCTATGACTTATATTTAGTGAATTTGATAAAATTAATTCCATATTTGGTATGAGGAGCTTCAAATTTGGTAAATAACTCCCTTATTTTTGGCCAATATGAATAATAACGGTTTAAAATTTATCAGTTTTGTAATTGGTAAATTGGGTAAATCTTGATTAAAACTAAGTCTCAATTTTTCACCTTAATTCTTATTGGATGAAGAGAATTTGATTCTCCTTAATCTTGAATTTGATTAGGTTAATCTTCTTTGTATATGAAAATGAATTATGTATTATTTAAATCAATGAAAGTTGTGAAATATTATTTTCTTAGTTTTAAATATCCTTTGTGTTCACATGAAGATAAAAATTAGTTATGAATGCATATTTAGTCATTTTGGGCATAATGAAATTATATTCACAGTGGTAATTTATTTCTAGTTTTTTGGTGTTATGTAATTATCTTTTATGATTACACAATGGTAATACATTATATTTTCAATTAATGCAAAAATAAAATAAATGATTTTGAAAATATTAAAGGTAATATAATTTGAGTAAGTTATTGTGTTTCATGAATGTATTAGTGTATGACATATTAGTGTTGTGTTAAAATATTAGATTTGAATGTAATTATTGTCTGTCTTACGTGTCAAATTATATGGATAATATTAAAATTGATAATAATGATATTTTATTGAAACATTGTTTTATTAAATGATTTTAAAATCATAGAAATATTGAAATAAGACAAGTTGGATATTATATGGCTCATAATGGCATAAATTGGACATTTATAGGGCAATCCTGAAGTAAAAAAATAAACCTTCCATTATTGAAAAAGTCATTATAGTAGTTAAAATTAAAAATGATTACTTAAAAATTAATAAAAATGATAAGGTTTAAAATAATACAAAAAACATGTTTAAATTATATTGATTGAAGGGATTATAATCATATTCTACTGTAACTTTGAATCCTTAGTCAAATGAGAATTGAAATTATCACTCACTTATTATTTACCAACTTCACGTAGTAATATAATTCTTTTTCATCCTAACTTTTATGGATGGATATCATGACATAGACTAATATTTATCTATGATATTTAGGACAAAATTATACTTTAATGATAATATCATTTTTACCTTTTCATTATTCAATCTTTTGATAAATGATAATGACGCTCGTGAGTACATGTGTACTATTACTTCCACAAAGCAGGTTCGTTTTTCCTTTATATTTTACATGGATGACACTGAGAGTGAATTTGATGTATATGTAAGTTATATATAATATAATAATGATCTTGGAAAGCTGATTTAGTATTTACCTATCTTTTTTCTCATATGTTGTAAAATGAAAATCGTATTCATGCGTATGTACGATTTACATTCTTTATAAATGACGTAATTTATTTTACTATTTCTAATTTGTATGTATGACTATAAATATATAAATAAATATATATTTAATGAACATATATGATATTTATACCGTGATCAACATTTTGGATATAATAAATCTATGATCAAAGTACAAGGATCGAAGCTAGCAAATCAAAACTTACATGAAAAATGAAATAATTATCATTCAAATTAGTTATTTTAATAAATAATGATTAATAAATGGATGATAGAGCATAAAATTAAATCATATATGGTTTGATATCTATGAGTATGTTTTTGGAAATAATTTGTTTAATAAACCTATATTCATTATATAGGAGGTTTTCAAATGCATGAAGAAAGTTGGATTTATGTTACGAGATTTTCGTCTCACTTTTATTCATATAGGACACATTTTTTATACAGTATCTGTTTCTTTTGTGTGGTGTATATAATAACCATGAATGTATTTTACAATTCTTCTGATGAAAAATATGAGATAAATATCCATTTAAGGTTTTTTCATTAATGGAGCTTATGATTTAAGTTATCAAAATGTTAAGAGTTTTATGTTACAATCTCATTGTTTATCAGGATTGTTTATGATTATGTTTCTGATGAAAATTTAAGATTTATTTTTCAAGGTACTCATGAATTTTATTCTCTGTTTATTTCTTAAAAGTACATGTTTTCCTTTCATTTGTCACCTTTTATATTCAAGATACCAAAAATATTTTTTTAAGAAAAATCGAATTTATTTCTCTTCGGTTGAAAAATATTTTTTTCCATATCCATGATTTCTATAAACATTTTAAAAAAAGGTTTTTACTATTCTCTTAATTTTTTAAATTCATTTTTACCCAGGTTTGATTTTTTTACAAAATGACTAAAAATCACTACTGAAAATCTCTCTTATACCAACGCCCCTATCCTAACAGTTTGGGAAGCTGTTGAGATATATGACAATTTTACCAACGGTTTCAAAAAACCATTGGGATAGTGGAATGTGTACCCCTTATCCCAACAATTTATTCAAACTGTTGTGATAGGTTTGATAAAATTTCCCAATGTTTTTAAAAAACTGTTGGGATAAAATACCACAAATCTGCAGATCCCAATCCCAATCCCAATCCAGTTCTGCTCGCATTGTGCCCTAAATGAGAGCTCCTATTGTTCTAGTGTGCGAACCCTTCTTCGCAACAACCGATTTTTTGTTCTTCCACTGCAAATCTTTAAGTTATAACTGACTTTTATGTTTCTATCTCTATTTATTCCCTTTTTCATTTAGATTTATTTAAAGACAAGTTTGTTTTTTGTTTTGATTATCCCTAAAGGACAAGTCCCACATTCTTTGCGAACCCTTCTTTCCAACCTGCGATTCATCCTTGATTTAAGTCATTGTTTGTTCTTCCACTTCAAATTGGTGATAACATAGTGTAACATAATTCCCCTAGCATAACACATGATTATTTGAATAGAATATCTATTCAAACAATGATTCGTCCAGTTCAGAAATTTGTATCTATTGAATGCTGTGTTGTTGCATAGATTTCCTTCGAGCATCATTCCATATAAGGGGCTTGCATTTCACATTCATATTTTGGGAGTTCTTATAGAAGGCATTACAGACACAACTAACACATACTACATTTTATCATCTTAAGATAGATGAAGAGTTAGAGGGGTTGATATGGATATTATAAGATATGCTTCAGGAATGTGTTTTAGTATTCAATGGAACTTGGGATGATCACCTAGCCTTGGTTGAGTTCATGTTAAAGAACTGATTCTAGGATTTTGTTTAGATGTCTCCTTCTGTGGTTCTCCATGGCTGTTCATGTTGCATACTACTAATTTGGAATGAGTCTAGTGATGAAGTAGTTATGGGTCAAGTACAACACAAGAGACATCTAAGATGTGGTTAATGCCCACTTACGAGTAGAAAACAATCATATGTTGGCCATATGGAGTTATCTTTAGAGTTTGTTGTGGGTGATCATGTTTCGATGTGGCTAACTCTTCAATTTTGGCAAAGATAGTAATACAAGAAATGAAATATAGATCCAAGATTTTTTGTACCGTTCGAGATTACCGAGCATATTAGTATAGCGTATTTCCCTTTGGATCTTCCTCTAGTATGAAGGTATTCATGATCTGTTCCTTGTGTCTCTACTCTAGAGGTACATGCCTTGTCTTGCACATGTGAATGATTGATAAAATTGAGTTGGATCCTAACACATCATTTGAGGAGTGCTCGATACATATATCAGACCGCATCAAGAAAGTGTAGTGGGGGAATATGTTGCCACTTGTCAAAGTCTTATGGTAGGACGATTGGGTTGAAGAGGGGACTTGGGGCATGATTCAGATGTTTGGACATTGTGACTTGAGTTGTTTGATAAAGAAAACTAAAGACACTACTTGGGGATGATAAGCCATTAAAGAGGGAGAGTTTTAACATCCTTCAATTTAAAGATATTTTTTTTTGAGGATATTATGTGTCGTCTCTTTTATTCTCCTTTGGAGGTGTATCTTATAGATAAAGGGGGTCTTGGAGTTAATTAGCAGAGGATGGTGGCTGAGTGAGGTGGATGGTTGCAGAAACAAGGCCACTAGATATCCAGTGGGGTGCACTACAAAACTAGTGGTGTTAGTAGTGGGACTTGGAATTTTGCGTATCCCAAGGATAATCTAGTGTCCAAGTAAGAATGATAACATTCTTCCTTGGCTCAGTGGCCTTCGGGTGGTGTTTAGATAAATTTTTCATTAATAATTCTTTCATCATTTTTATCAAATTTGATTATTTGAATAACCATCATAGTAATCTGACCCCATTACATCCAAAACCTCCCAAAGAGATATCCTTTGGGGCTCTAGGCTTTCTCATTCTCTCATATTAGGTTTTTGAAGACTATTGATTTTTTGGAACTTTCAAGGTATGATTTATCTATAATAATAATAATAATAATTATTCTTACTTCGAACATGATCATAGATTAAAGACATGTTGAAAAAATCTATAAATATACACCATATCTAATGAATGATTAATGATTGATTAATATATCATTGTTGGATCATTAGAATTGGTGACATCTTTAAGAAAGATCCCAGTCCTATTGGAAACAAATCTATTTTGGTAATTTGATATGGATTACATATTTGGGAATGATATCCTCCTTGAACCCCAATTCTAGAGACTATATTATGTTGTATTGAGAATTTTTCTAGTGAACCTTGTTTTTTGGGAATGATCCGAGTGTAAACCTTTGGTGAATCATGTAAATTTGAAGCAAAATGCAGAATCTAAGAATTACTTACAATATTAGGCCCTTTTATAAAGTTTCTTGACATGATAGTCTTCAGTATATGTGCCTAGTATAGAAAACCTTACATGAAATTGTTTGTTTGGCATGTATGGTTATCTTGTGAGACATTTTTTTGGTATTTTTTTAGTACTATGTCACACCTTAGAGATGATTATTTCATACATGGAGGAATATTCAATTAATCATTTTGTTCATTAATATCTTGTGCCTTGCTTGTGTATTATTTAATAAATTGCACAGTATTTATTAGGACATATTTTTCATTTATTTGTTATACCTTACATTTATATTTTTACATAGCTAGTAGTACCATATTTTCAGTGTTCGTGTTGATCGGTGACCCTACCCGACTTAGTATTCCCCTTAAGGGGGGCTTTGCTTGACATGACTCAAAAATCATGGCTCTAGATACATGAAGGATAGTTCCAGATCATGGAATGTGATTATACCATGGGTGGTGAATGTCAGATGCCATTAAAGAGGATCTATATTCTAGTATGATATACAAATGGGAAAATCCTTACTTGTGTAGTTTGATTTATTTACATATACTAAGCATCTGTGCCTTCAAAGGAGAAAAAGTAGCCATGGGTTATGGGTGTGGCATTCCCTTCAAGGCGGGCGTGGTGATATTACTTAAAGGTGGAACTTATATTGTTCTTAAAAGCAAATAGAGTCACATATCATGATCTATGTCATTTGATTAATAACCAACAGTGGTACCACCAAATCATAATTGTAGGTTGCTGAAGAGCTTAATGTTTAGAGATGGGTACAATACTAGGGTTGATTTTGGATAGCCACTGTGACATTTTTTTTTATCCAATTTTATTTCTTATACCTGTTAACAAAGCACATTGGTGGTCTGTTTGGTTTTTTATTATATATCCCAACTTGAAATGTTTTGTTACATTTGGTTTATGTTATTTTCTTTTGTGATGTTTTGTTAGATTATGTATATGTTGTAATATTTTAGTATTTGTATATTATTACTAAGATAATTGTCTCATGTTGTGTATGGGGATGTGTACAGGAGGTCATATATAACTTTAACTTAGACATAGTGATACAGGTTGTGTTATAATTTGGATCTCTAAAGTTATTTTCCCCATGAAAACAATATTAAAAAAGTGAAATTTTCTCAAAATATTTCCAAAATGATTTGCTAGCCACCTAGTGCAGGCTCCATGGATGGATGGTGAGACCGGGTGGGCCACTGTGCCACTACCTATCATACTGACTTGCTAGTTAGGGCTAATGGTCAGTCAGTTGTACTTTATTGATTTGACTCACACTCTTGGGCGCAAAGACGGTGCACGATTTTGTGGCTCGGTGTACTCGAAATTAATTTTATAAAAATATTAAGTATTTTTATACTATGCACGTAGTGGGGGTGTGATTTTTCCTAACTGGTAGCTCAGAATGGGAATTCGAGGGCACGATGGCGTCTGGAATGTGCCGTTTACTCTAAGTGAGGTGTAAACTTTGCGGGCGCAGACCTGTGGTGGAAAACGCCACAAGGGGCGTTTTCATAAATTAGTGGAAAAGTTAATTTACGAGCGTGAACTTGAATAACTCCTGAACGGAGTCTCGGATCGCAAATCTGAGTCTGCCGTTGCGTTCAGAATGACGCGTTTACCATAGGGGTGACCTTACCTTTGTTTGCATCGGGAGCGAAGTCGGGAGCGTGATTTTAAATAAAGGTTTTTAAATAATAAAAAAAAGAAAACCTCTCATTCTCTCCTCCCTCTCCCACCCACGCGCAGCGGATGACCACTCCTCCCTCCTCCCTCCGGTTCTTCGTCGATTCGAGCTCCAATTGTCCGTTTTCTGCGCTGTTTGTCAGCGGATCTAGCTTCAGGGCGTTGCCGGCGTCGATTTGCACCTGAAGCTTTGGTGTTTCGCTCGTGATGCAGGTGGTTTGCGTTTTAATCCCCCGATCCTGTTTTTGCTGCGAATTGCTTCGTTTTGAGGTTGTTGCAGGGAAGATCTCGTCCTGGGGGTTGCACCGGTGCTTTTGAATCGCAAAACGGATCACCGTGGAGCCCCTGACGGTCCGCAGAAGGTCCGCCCGCGCGGCGGCGCGCCAGCGGAAGGCTGCCGTCCAGGACTTGCCGACGACGGCGGCTGGTCCGACCACTTTTGTCATACGGGGGTCTTTAAACCCCCGTATCTTGCAATCCAGGGGTTGGATTCGCGTGTTGTTTGCGGATACGCGACCCTGACGACAAGGCGGACCCACTGGTATGGTTATAAGGGTTTAAGGGTTCGAGATCGTGGCCCAAGAGTTAGAAACGTCGTATAAAATAATATTATGTTATTATTTTACTACTTCGTGCTCTTTTAACTTCTACCCGGAGCGTCCGAATGATGTGCCGTCAATGGCGTTGAGATCCTGGTGGTACGACAGACTTTTTGAGATGGTTTTCGGGTGTTGGGACTGAGAATGGGGTGCGGGCCCCACGAGGCCGGGTTTTGGCGTCTGCGGAGAAACGCAGCTTTTGCACCAGGAGTCTGATTTTGGCGGATGAATAGTTGATCCTGTGTGTTTTCCTGAGAGGATCACAATTATGCAATCCGTTCGATGTGTTTGGGGATCGAGGCGTGGGCCCCACCCAGGCTGAACTTTGGTGAATAGTGTCTTTTCATCGAGTGTCCGTTTTGGATGAACGAGTAGTCGATTTCTCTTGTTTTTCCGAGGGGATCTCCGCGATATGGTCCGCTCGATGGGTTTTGGGGTCGTTGTGTGAGCCCCGCACGAGCTAGCTACGATGAATAATGCCTTTTTCACCGGTGCTTCGTTTCGGGCGAGTAAGCAGCCTCTCCTGCGTGTTTTTTCGCGTAGATCGCGATGGTGGCCTCGGTTTTGGCCTTGGAGGTGCGTAGTGTGGTGTTGTTGTGGGTCGCTCGAGTTAACGACGTTTTGGACCAGCAGTGGTTGGTACTCCCTTGGTTTGTTCCCACGAGGGTTCGTGTGACATCACAACCTTCGTATAGGTTTGTGATTCTCTCGATGAGATGTTTAAACTGTTAGAGTTGTAGCATCCCTCAGGTGGGCCCAGAGCGGGATCTTCTATTATCTTTTCCCTAGATCGAGTTCTTGGTATCGTTGTGACCGCTTATTCACGGGTGACGATCCCCTATCTAGCTGGTTAACCCCGTAGGGTTGTGGCATCATCATGATTATGATCCCCTACGCGGTGGGCCGTAATCAGTAGGGTTGTGGCATCATCGGGTATATGATCCACTACTCAGCATGATGTGTATAATAGGGTTGCAGTATCGTTGGTTATGCGATCCCCTACTCAGCGCGTGGTTTCTGTAGGGTTGCGGCATCGTCAGTTCGATCCCCTACATCGCGAGTTATATCAGATTGAGTTCCGGTATCGTCGTGACCACCTTTATTAGGGCGATGATCCTCTGAGTGTCGTGCTTTTGTTGAGCACCAGATCGAGTTGTGGTATCTCCCAGTGGATCCTGGGTGTGATCCCCTATATGTGAGAACTACGTATGCCAGATTAGGTCGTGGTATCCCCAGCGGACCCTGGGAGTGATCCCCTATCTGTGAGCTTCATCTACCGGAGTGGGTTCTGGTATCCTCTAGCGGACCCTAGAAGTGATCCCCTATCCGAGGAGTTTGGTGGTTATGTTGTTTCGACGAGTTTTCCTCAGTGATGCTATCTGACGAGCGTGATCTCTCGGGTAAGCGTTTGAGAGGTTTGAGACAAACCCGATGGAGTGTATCTCTCGGATGAGTGTCATCTGGGATGATAGTGTTCGTGTGGTGTACTCTCCTGGTTGTGGATAGTTGCTGATGATGATGTCCGTACCTCTTGTGGCTTGGTGCGTGAGCTGGGTATATCTGGATTGTTCAAGGTGTATGTATGAGCATATACCTGAGCTGAGCTGACTAGTTGTGTTTAGCCGAGGATGATCACGAGATGAAGATTCTCTCGTATGGGTTCCTTCTGGCTGGGATGAGTGGACTGTTGCCTTTCAGTTGCTCTTTTGTTTTGGGTTTTTGTGGTGCCTACTGAGTATGATTATACTCACCCCTGCACGGGTTTTGCCCGTACATGTTTGTGTCTTGTGCAAACCACAGACCTTTCGACGGAGTCCTAGGAGGACCCGGAGCAGGCGAAGCTGAGTGAGCGGGATTGACCGGGGTGTTTATCGGTGCGGTGCTGAGGGAGCTTTCCGGCAGATGTTTGTGGCAGCGTTCCCCTTCTTTAGAGCAGGTTGGATGCGCTTTTGTAGTTTTCTTTTGGTGGGTCCTGTTTTGTCCTTTGTACTTTTGCTGTTGCACTTTGGTTGGGATAATTGTATGCATGTATTTTTACTTTTCAGTTTTATCTATCTCTGCAGTGTTGCATGGAAGTGTATGTGGGTGCGTGTGTACAAGTACATTAGGCTAATGCCTTCCATGTGTGTGATAGTCTACTCGGCGCTAGTCGCCAACCCCTGACCTACTGGAGGCGGGCTTGGGGAGTTGCGGCTCGAGCCTTGTTGGGTCGGGTTGTGACACATATGTATTGACATCAATGATGAAACATGTTTTTTATGTCAAAGTTCATCTTTGACCTAAAATTGGTGTCATTATTGAAGTAATTCTAAGACATGTTTTTGATGATGGTGATGATGGAATTAACACCATCCTTACTGCTATTGGACCAATCAATTTATTACTTATGATGACTCTAATAGCTCAATTGTCAGAGTTGATTATGAACCTGAAGTTATTCTGGGAAATATATAAAATCATCCATTCATGTTCTCAATTCTTTTGGTTTAGCTCGACTTGGGTTGATATTATTCAAATTGATTTAATATTGATTTCAAATTTGTTGCATCTGACTTGAACTGTATTCAAACCTACAAAACCAACATTTCTAACTCGGTGAACATTTCAATGCTTTATTAACCATGTATAAAATTATTAGAACTCTAAGACCTTCCTTTAACATTTCAATACTTTATTGACCATGGATGCTTGATCCCAGAACCCATGAATCCCCCTATCCCCTCTCATATATTTTTTGGGTTAAACATTAGTTATCCTTTTCTAATTACTTCCACATTTGTTTTCAAATGCAAGAAATAAAACTTATTGAAGAGATGTGACGAAAAAGGATGACAGATAATAATCATGGCATGACTGAGATGGGCATTCCTCCACTAGTGCTTGTTGTGAGTATTTTATTTCAAATATATATTTTTAAATAACATATAATGTCATGTAATTAATTTTGTTTTAAACGTTTTTGTAGGATCCACCACTGAGGTGACACTTATTTGACGAGAAGCCTAGTAGTGGTCCCAATACTCAAGCCAGTGGTACGAGAGAAGGTGGTACTAGAGGGAGGGTGGTGCGAGAGATAGATGATATAGTCGGCGTACTCGATTAGACCGTACCCCTCCCACTGACGTGCCATCTATCCCACATTTCGATCTCGGTATGTCATTAGGGACACACGATATTTAGGCCTCCCATGTTTTCACCACCTTTTATATCTGAGTCTCCTCACCCATCTTTACCATATCCGATGATGATTCCCACTCCTCATCCATATCATGCATTTGGCCATCCATCCATGCCATCTTCTTTTACTTATACTTCATTCTCTCTGAGCTTCTATATTCCATTCTTTTCGACTTCTGCTCCGCTACAATCTGTGTCTGCGGTGTATACACTGAGACCTACTCCACCTGTACAGGGTGTTTCTTTAGTTTTTACGGATCCAGCGGTGCCCATTGATCAGACTGCCACATGTATATTTATAGAACCTAATAATTTTTTATACCATTTTTTATTTTTATTAAAACATGTATTGATATAATATTTGTTTTTCTTTTATAACAGATACATCTACTGATAGGAGGCTAGGGTGGGGGTGTACACGCATGCGTGTGGTGTGGAACCGCCGCACACAGTTGATGGTAGACTACAACGAAGACAATCAAATGAATGAAAAAATAGTGTAGCAATGTTAGAGTTTTTTGGCGACATTTTTCAAATACTCAGACATTATTCCTGTCAGCCCGTTCTCATGGACATATTTTCCAAACGAAGTCAAGGATAATGCTTGAGCACAGATTTGGGTAAAAAAATCTGTTGTATTTAATGTAATATATTATTTTTATATTTATATGAATCAATATTTTGGTGTCAGCTTCGGTTTAATTTTCTCGATGGTGAGGGTGCACATCCAACATGTCTAAAGGAGTTAGCTGAGTTTCAGTTCAATGTCATTGTAGAGGCAGGTATTGAACATTGAATGACGTGTGTTTCGAGCAAAACTGTTTTGGTGGAGTTGTAGGAAAAAAGATGGAAGTGTGGTTAACGAATCGACACAACAACAGATTGTAAGTTTTACTTTGTTGATTTTAAATTTTAATATATATTTTGTAACATAATTATCTATTTATATTTGTAACAAGATGCTTTAGAGGCCCTTGATGTCCAGAAACCTGACAATTTTGGGCCAAATGATCACTTACATCAGGTGTTGGGAGATGAGCATCCTGACATAGTATGCCGCCGACTTAGGAAGAGAATAGTGCTGATGAGGTATTGGCCCTCTTCAGGTACTAGTTGTAGTGCCCCCAAGTTCGAACAGGTTAAGACACAAACAAAATAGGCTGAAAAAAGGGACACAGGTGGAAGAACGGTCTGCTAGGGCAAACACTAAATTTATGAAACAGATGTAAGTTTTATGTCAAGCACTTCCACTAGAGGTCAACATAGCTTGTGATGAATATATATAGTCGATGCGTTCAATATATACTAAACTAGGTGACAGTTTTAGTGGTGGTTGAGATGATGTTGTTCTTGGCGATGACGATAGCGAAGAAGAGGCTGAGGACGAGGGCAAGGAGGAGACCGAGGTGGTGGAGGAGGGTGAGGAGGAGGGCGAGGATGAGGATGAGTATGAGGGTGGAGATGAGGGTGGGGACAATTATGGGGATAGGGATGAGGACGAGGATGATGCTGGTGATGACAATGATGATAATGATGGTAATGAGGGACAAATTGATTCGTTACATTTTTGATTGATATTATTGACATTTGATGTTTGATAATTTGATGTAACTGAATATATGTGTGATTAGGTAGGTCACATTATCTTTATTTCTTTATTTATAAATAATAAAACTCGACTTGATATGGAGGTATGGATTCTATGATTTCTTTTTTTACATGGTATCAAAGATATTTCACAATTCTCTTTTTACATACACTCTTTTGGATGAAGAACTTGAGCTTATTCATTTTCATTATACCACTTATTTGTCATCTTTCTTCGATTCATTGTCTTTTGATGCTTTACATTATGGGACACCATTTTTGATCTAGTCCCATTCACAGATCATGTTGTACTTGATACTTTGTGTTGTTGTATTTGTTACAAAAAATATTTTGATTTGCTGATAAATTATGAATCTTCTGGATCTGGTTTCATGGTATAATTTTTCATGATACTAGAATGTGTTTTTGAGGTCTGTTGGAAGTCATCTGGAGAGGCTATGAGTGAATTTGAGTAAAATCTGTAATTTTGCAGATTCATGTAAGAATTTCCAGTACATATGAATTTTATGTAGCCAAATATATCACGTAACTAGATCTAGTCATTGCTACCATAACAATTTCTATTTAAATCTTAACCCCATCACCCATCATCATGTAGGTCACATCACCAAAATACCTCCCCCATGATTGTATCAATAGATTGAAATATATATCATTTCACCACACAATAATTCTAACCCCTTTAGGTTAGATTCTATAACCCATATGTTTTCTTAAATTAATGTTTTACATTGGAATAAAGGAATCCCATCCACCGAGATAATCCCATATCTTACTTCATGGTAAAATATTCCCAAGGTCTAGAAGGTCACACTAGGATCCTTACTCACCACTATGCCCTTAGGCCCTAGTCCACTCACTTGAAAATAGATCCATATGTTTATAAATTACCTTATAAAATCCTTTGAAACTACCCATAGAGTAATGATATGATCACTAACAACCCACTATATGTCACTTAATGTATTTACTCCATCTAAAGAATTAATAAACCTTGAGTATTCATCATCGTTATGCTTCCATTATCAATCTCCAAAAAAATCCCCATCCTCTTTTATTGATTGCACTATGTTGTGGTTGAATGTTCATATAGTTCCTAAATCCACAACCATTGAATTAACCTGGCATGAATCACCTATGATGACTCAGGAAATAACATAAAACCATAATAATTATTTAGTTTTATCTATCAACCATACCTATATCAATGTTCACCACATATATTCTAAATCATGGGTCATACACTATTAGTTTATGGTGTGATCCCCACAATTTGACTACACTCACCAAATAGCCTTGAGCACCAACCAGTATAGATGTCTATCATCATCCAAGCATTTTCACCCATTGAATATTCTAATTTCATACTCAGATTCATCCCAAACTTTATAATTGGGTATGAACTTCATGATATCTCAATCTTATTCTACCCCATACTATCATAAGTTCATCACCCAGGTCCCATACCACTTCCCACTATAGAACCACACTATCCCATATGATTTCTTGTGATTCCCTTGATTTCCCATTCCTCACTTGAGGGTAAGACCTTCCCCAATTCACATTTTTACATGGTTCCACCTATCCCATTAAGATTGAAAAAGGTCTATAGGCTCATCCTAATGAATTTCAATGAGACAACTCCAAGATATTGGGAAACTAAGAATCATAAATCCTAGTCCAATCCTATTGTATTTTACTAGTTCTCAATGCTAGAAATTGTTCTTGGACAAGCACATGACATCGATCAAATCCACCCACCTATGATAGTGGTAATGAGCAACACTGACATTCACCACTGAATTATGTTTAGTGTATTGCAATTTCATAGGGTAATTACTTTTTAAATTCTGAATTGAATACATTATACATAATTTAGAATATTGTATATATTCATAATTCTGTATAACATATACATAATTATGCACTCAATTCTGTATGTATTGTATTCATAATTCATAATTGAATTCTGCATGTAGTCAATTCAGAATTCAATTCTGAATTCTGTATTGCACAGTGTAATTGCCTTCTGAATTTTGAATTCAATTCTGAATTGCCTTATGTATTGCATAGGTGTTGCACAGAATTGCCTTATGTATTTCATAGGTAATTACCGGGGAGGCATGCCGCTGCCTGCTACAATTCTAGAAGCAAGGCTATGTCAACAGTTTATAACCGTTTCTATATGTGTGAAAATAGACTCTATACCAACTGTTTTATGTAAATCATTGGTAAAAGTCTATAACAACAATTTGTAAACCATTGATATAGACCTCTGAACTCAATCTTCACCAACAGTTTACTTAAACTATTGGTAAAATTATATTCCAATGGTTTGCAAACTATTGGAGTATATGTGAAAATTCAAATTTTGCAATGGTTTGAAACCATTGGTAAATATTTATACAAACGGTTACTAGAAACCATTGGTATAATGTGCATTCTGAATCCATATATCAATAGTTATTCAATAACCATTGGTATATGTCTATCCCCATGCCTCAACTACCAACGGTTTGGACAACCGTTGTAATAGTTTATACCAATGGTTGTCTAGCCTTTACCAATGGTTTTAAACCATTGGTATAGAGTAAGTTTCCAACAGTGAATGATTTTTTTTTCATTTTCAAAATGAGCTATTTTGTGACTTTTCCAAAAAAGTATGGAAATGTTTTTGAACTTATACGACACAAATGAATTTTCTCACCTACATGACTAATTTTTACTTTGAAAGTCCCTTTAAAAGTTTACATGGTACTTTTTAAATAAATTATTTTCCTTTATATTGGCACATTTTTTTAAAATAAGCGATTTTAAAAAACGGATGGATTATTTTCATTAGGAATGTTTTAATGATTGTTTAATGGTATTTCTATTCATTAATGAAAAAAACCATGATATCACTTATGATTTGTTGAGGATATGATCCAAGTGTAGTTGATGTCTGACTTAGTGGCAAAGACACCCTTTGATCCTACATCAAATCCTAGGATCAAATACTAGAGGACCCCAATATTTGGGGCAGTTTGGTATTGTTCCCATGTAGTGGGGATGGGGGGAACTCAACATCGATGAAACAGAGGGTGAGGGGCTTCAGGCATGGCAGTCTCAGGTGAGGGGTGGCCCATTGGCATCGGTCTACATTGAGTCCAGTAAAGTGCTCATCGATCATGAATGGCGGGATGACATTGGGCTTAGTGGTGCTGCATCGGTCCAGATGATGATGATAGGTAGGGTTCTCGGTGACGACAACGATGCCAGGACGACGAGCATCTATGGTGGGTGGGATGGCGTCGAGATGCAGGGATTGTCTTTGGTAGTGGGATTTCTCAAACAGACAATGACAGACAGACCATTGTGGCATCTCGATAGAAAAAAGAAAAAAATACAGGCCTCTTTCACAAGTGTAGATCCATGGGGGTTTTAGAGCAAGCAACTTCTATCTTTGTTGGAATACTAGATTTGGAAGAATGAGAGGGTATGAATCAACCATTAGTACTAGGCACTGTGTATCTTTGCACAAGGAATTTCTTGCTGTGCAACCATGAAAGGTTGGGTTCTGATCTAAAATGTATCAATTACTTTGGGGGGGGATGTTCTATGGTTTCAGGTCCTTGGGTCCTTCAGGGTTATGTTCATAGTACATGTGACTACTGGGCCTATGGGTCATTTAAGGGCCCCCCTCGACCCAATTAAAAAGGGGATTATCCAAAATAAATAAAAATATAAGGCCTTCAAGATTTAGGAAATGATATGATCTAATGATACCATCCTTATTTTTCTCTAGATGGTTTACAAATATGATGAAACAATGTTTATGATACCCATTTCTTTTTCACGGGTTATACTGTGATGAAATGAAATTTTTATGAAACCCATTTATTTTCCATGGGTTATGATATGATTAAATTTTTACAAAACCCATTTCTTTTCCATGAGTTATGTTATGATGAATTTTTATGAAACCCATTTATTTTCATGGGTTTTGATATGATGGATGCTTTATGATCTTGTGACACAAATATTTATTATTTTCATTATGTGATGGGTGTGACATATATCTCTGTTCAATGAATTGAGTAAAGCTTGATATCTCATGAGATAAATAGGATTGAAATGGGGAGTGAACCCAATTCAGTAAGGGACTCTATCCACTATGATAGTTTTGGGAGTGAACCTTGAATACTACAATGGTTTGGGGAGTGAACTCATTCCACTATGATAGTTTTGGAAATGAGCCTTGACTACTAAGGAAATGTTTTTCTATTCTTATGTGTATGCCACAAACTTACGTCTTATGCCAATGTTATGATTTCATAGATCATGTTCTTTAATTCCTTTTTGATTTATGTCTTATGAACTGTCAATATTCATTCCAAGAATAAAGATTATGATTTATGATATAAAGGGTATGATTTTTATATTTTATGCTCATGTCCTTGTGCCCCTTTTCTCATGTTATTCTTATATGATCATTGATATATCATTTGTTTAACCTTACTGAGCATTTGAAATCACCCTTTATTATGTTTCTTTTCCCCAAGTTATGAAGAAAAATACTAAGTATGATATGTCTAAGAATGGTGCTAGTTACGAAGAACTCAGCGGGAGACGATACAGATCGTTTATGAATCAACTGTTCATATGTCCAAGTTTTAAAATGCACTAGACCTATAAAATTTTGGAATGGATTATCATGTTATGTAAAAAATATTCATTCATTTAGATGTAATATCTATGCATGAAAATTCTGGGTCGCTATAGGTTTGGTACTCTAGATCCTAATGAGGTGCAGACCCTCTATACTATAGGAGGGATTGATACTCCCCCATGTGATGTGGTGCAGATCCTCCACCTATAGAGGTTAATGTCTTCCTTCCAATGGATTGTGGGGTTTCCTCTGTTAGGGTTTGATACTCCCTTGGCTGATGTGCACTCTACAATAAGGTGCATGTTACTTATTACAGTGATAGTAAGCTAGCATGATAGACGTGATTTTGTTTAAGTATCTTAATTTTTAGTGTGTATGTTGTGGGCTTGATGGAGATGAGATGTATATATTTGGATACTCACCTTTTCATGATTGACTTGATCTTAGAGTATAAGTGGTTTTCTTTGGGATGCACATTCCCATTTCCCTAGGAATTGGATTTTGATCTAATTTATTGTTTTATCTTTATTTTGTGTTTTTGGGGTGTGATACTGAGTATATTTATAGTCACCCTTGCACATGCTTTGTGCTCACACATATTATGTCTATGCAGATATCACACAGTTTGGAGATGACCTTGACAAGTATGGAGTTAGTGGAGATGGAAGAGCTGATGCATAGTAGTCGACAATGGTACATGGTGGGAGAAATTTGGTGATAGTTTTCATTCCAAGAATCCATGTAGCAAAGACACGTCTTCCCTTCCTGGAGTTAGATTCACCCGGGGGTTTAGTTTAATGCATTTTTTATTTCCTTTATGGGTTATGTATTTGTAGTGTTTTACATGTAGTTTGATGTCTCATGAACACTATATACACTATTCAATTTATTATTTATATATTTCTATTTTTCTTTACAATTATTATGCATTGGAAATTCATTTTTTCTATAGGTTGTTATAGTTTAAGGGCTCCCATGTATGTTTATGTATTCTTGGTGCTTGTTGCCAGCCCTTGATCTATTGGAGGCAGACTTGAGGTGACAAACTCAGCTCACTATCGACCCATGTTGTAACATATCAAGATTTTAGAATATATGTATATAAAATAAATTTTAAGTGTTCAATAACTTTATTTACACACAACATCGATCTTAGATAAACCATACAATATTGTTGAAATATTATTATTAAATGTAAATGTTATTGCATAACCATTGGATTAATGAGTATAAATATGACTAATTGAATTATGAAAATGTATCGATTAATTCTTAGAAAATATATACTTAAATTATAATAATAAGAATAAAATTATATAAGACCTATTTTTTCAAGAATTTCATTTTCTACAAATTATGCTTTTTTATCTAAATAAAATATATTGATCACTATAGATCGATGATGAAATATACTGATAATTTATATAACCAAAGGAGTAATCATTTATACAACAATTATTAATTGGATATAAATGAAAATAAAATCATATGGAGGCAATTTTGTTTTCAACTTTTTTTTATTGTGTGCAATTATTTTATCTTAAGAAATTGAATTAATCGCTATTAATGAATGATTTCAATGAAAAGTGTAGATAATATATTCAATCAAATATATTAAAATTTGTATAATGTTTTTTAATAAGATAATAATGAGAATAAAATCAATTTTATGCTTAAAAATACATTTTTCTCTTAAAATGGTTTTAACGCGTTTTCTGTGCGGATATTAAAATTAATTTCTATCACTTCCAAGAATTGAATATTGTAAAATGGATTCAATATTTGAAATCTTCATAATTAATAATCAGTAACAAGTTCAATTTAATTTTTTATCCATAATGAATAGTTACTATGGTAAAATTTTTGTTATCACAGTAAGAGTTAGAAGTGTTAAAAGAGAGGTTAACCTAAGAGAGGTTAACCTAAGAGAAAATGTTTAAAATAAAAAAAAAGACTTGTTTAAATCTCATTAGTTGATTGTATTTCAACCTTATTCTTATTATCTTTGAAAATATTATAATTTGGATTCACTTGACTTGAGAAAGGCATATATTATATAATAATGTTTTAAATATTTTTTAGTTTGGCACCCACCTCACTTATAAAAGGAAACATCATATCCCCGCTTATCCACACCACTTGAGAACTATATTTCAATCATGATATACCCAAATCCATTCCAAAATTTCCTCCCCATGTCCTAGTGGTCTTGGTCTCACCAAAATACCATCTCAATAAGGATTAAGGTGTAAGATAAAGAAAGATACCCAAAGAATAGGTAATTGTCTTTACCAATCTATTTTGAGTTTTTTCTTCCTTAAACTCCTAAAAATATTCTAAAACTATATTAAAATGATGAAATCAGTATTTTTAATATGATGAAATTCTGTAATGTTATTGGTACAACCTTTTTCTTTCTTCTTTATATCTGATGGAAAATAAAAACATTTCTCATGTACATGTACAAACTACCATCTCCATGAAGAGATGGATTTTATTTTTCATCACCATATCTAATGAATGGTAATATAAATGGATTTAATGGGTATACTTTTTATAACATAATTATGATTATGTAAAGATAAAACATTATCTCATTTCTTACCCTCCAATTCATTAGAAAACCATAACGTTTCTCGTGCGTATGTGTAAACTACCACCTTCACGAAGCGATGCGATTAATTTTTCATTTACTCTTTACATGGTTGATAATAAGGATAAATATAATGAATATATGACATATATTAAATTATTATGATTGTAGAATGATAAATCATTACTTACCTTTCTTTCTTTCCATTCGTTGGAAAATGAAACATCACTCGTGCATACGTACATACTACCATCTCCACGAAGTAATGAAATTAATTTTCCATCACTGATTTATATGAATGGTTATAAAACTATATATAATGAATAAATTTGATACTTATGACATGATTAATATTTTGGAGATGATGAAACCATGACCAAGGTTCAAGGACTGGAACTGTTGAACTGAAACTTACATGGGAAACTAAACAGTTAACACTTCAATATTGATTTGAATGAAGAATTGTTAATAACTGGGTAATTAGAAATTATAAGGGAATTATATATTATAGGGTAAGTATGAATATTATTATGTTATAGATTTATAGTAAATCTAAATTTATTATACTGGAGGTTAAGATTGTATATGAATAAAGTCAGAACTTGAGGTAAGAGTTTATGTTACAATCTCATTTCTATTCATGATTATCTATATTAAGTTTCCAATAAGAGAAATTATATGATCCTTATATTTTAAGATCTATCCATTTTCTTATTATCTGGTTATTTCTTTAGTTTTTCATGTTTTCCTTTCATACTCATCTCTTTGATACTTAAAATGATTAAGAAAATGTTTTTATGAAAATCCACCCTTATTTCCTCTTTTGGGTCCAGAATATTTCTTTTTTATATCTATTTTATTTAAATTGTTTTATGGAATTTTTTACCTATACTTAAATGTTTTAAAAAGTTCATTTTTAACACCTTTTAATTTCTTTAAAAATTATTAAAAACAAAATTCTCAAAGTTTTTAATGCAACCCACTTTTCACTTTTTACAAAGGTGTGGAATCGGTTCCCATGGGGATAGTTTTTCTGCCTGTAGAGAACGCGCCCCATGCACCACCAATTTTTCAAATCTCTCCACCCGTGCTCCTATATTCATCCCTCCCAGACACGTCTTCATATCTTTCTCTAGTGGAGGACATTCCTCCTCCACCTCCTTAAGTGCCTCCTCCCATCACAAAACCTCCAAATCTACTTCCCCCTAGTGCGCTAGCTTTTATCCTACCAAATCCTTATTTGAAAGAGATCCTTATCCATTCGACTCCCTCTAGTTCTTCCCATCCTCCACCATTCATAGATATTCATCTAGGTGAGATCCATGTAGCTTCAGTGGATGGCTCCCCTTCAATCTACTTTTCCCTAAATTCTTTTAAGTCGGTGGTTCGGCTTCATCAGTGGATGCTTGTAGCTTGGTTTGGAGTGAACAAAACCCATCTCCCCTATTTTCATATTTTCATGCTGTCATGGGGTTTTAAGGCTCCATTTTGTGTCTCCATCCTTGACAAGAAGGCCTTCTGTGTGGTTCTTGACTCTCAGGTCAATTTTATGAAAGCATGCTTTCAGAGCCTACACTCAGTTTGCAAATGGAATTTCAACTTATTTTGGTTGTCTATAGATGCTCACTACGACCATGAATCCCCTCAAGATGTGGTATGTATTATTCTTCTAGGTCACCCCCTCCCTTTCCATAACTATGCTTTCCTCCATGGTATAAGAGATACACTGGGTAATTATTACATGACCCATAGACCTTAGAGGAATTCATTGCCCATAGGCTTCAAACATTACATACAACCCAGACTAACTACTTGAAACTGCTTCTCCCCCGCATCTTCATCGTGAAACCAGCTCTCCACCTTCGCATGGCTGTTCGACTAGGTTATCCCGTGCATGCAGAAGCTTGTCCCGATGGTAGATGTCATACCCTCTCATTCTTACAATCTGCGTAGCTTCTGCTGTGGTGAAAGCTCCTTGCTCATCCTCCTATAGAGCTTGTTCCTTGTAGGTTGTTTAGTTTGCATATGCACTTAAGGTGACTTGAAGGCCTTGAGGTGGCCTGAAGTCCTTACTGACCTGAAGTCTTGTGTGGCCCGAAGGCCTTAAAGGACTCAGGGACCAAATCAGTGGCTCGAAGGTCCAAACGGGGGCAAATTCCCTATTGCTACAGTGCCAAACAGTGCCGGCTACAATCCCGCTACAGTACCTACTACAGTACTGCACAGTTCCGCTACAGTACCTACTACAGTACTGCTACAGTACTGCTACAATACCTACTATAGTGCCTGCTACAGTGCCTGCTATTGTCCCTACTACAGTACCCCCCTCAGAAATTGTGCCTCCGCCTGGATTAGATCTTGGGTCTCCTGGATGCACTTAAGAGTCCTCACCAACCGGGATGAGGCTCATGTGCCCCCCTCTTAGAGAAGTGAATTACTTCTTATATTGATCCCTAGATACTTCACTAAGGTAGCTGGTAATTCCCATTTACATGCCCTCTCTGATTCCTCTGAATTGCAGGCTCTGCCTTTGCTGCCCTCCCCATATTCTAAGGATTCCTCTAAACTTCAAATGAATACTTGCATTGTTATTATTCTGTACAACCATACTCCTTTCTTATGTCCAGGTTATGAATTTTCTCTCTCTTTGGTATTGGGTCAACCTTTATCTTTGGGTAAGGTGTCAACTAAATGAGAAGACCATCCTGCTCGTCATAAAGGGAAAGAACCCCTTTCTTCTTCAGGACCCCCACAATGATTCCCCTCCAGCAACAAACCCCAATCATCCTGTATAATGTTTATTGTGTATTATCACATGAGGACTCAAGAATGGATACTAGTGTGTTTTCTCCTCCCTCATGTGGTTCTTATACCAGAGCTTAGGCCTAGTAGGAGAAAGCCTCTTCTTCACAGGGTTTGTTGTGATTTTCTGCACTGGGGGCCAAAGCCAAGATCCCCTCTCTACAATGATTTCGTTGCTCATGTGGAATTCCTGATTCCTGTGGGCATGGGTTAATTTTTTTTTCTAGAATATAAGATTCACCATAATAGGGTGGATTTGGTTGCAGTACTTAAACAAAAAAAAACTCCCTTATAAGACTGGGGACTTCTCCTACAAACTTGGTCTTCATAATTACATGCATGGTGACCCAATCAATCAACAAATATGGATTTTTTTGAATAGATTCCTCTCCATAGATCATATTTCCTTCTTATACCAATAAATATCTACAAGTATTAGGTTCAACAAATCCACTTTATACCTATCCATTGTTTATCCCAAATGCTATTAGAGGGAAAGAGAGGTGTTATTGAAGGATTTAAGAAACTTCAATCCGGGTGATGAGGATTGGCTCATTGGTAGTGATTTCAACTCCATACTCAATCATTCAGAAAAGAAAGGTGGGGGGGGGGGTGGTCTACCCACTGAGAGATAGGAAACATTTTTTAAATTTTTTTTCTCTTAACAAACTCCTTGACTTGGGGTTCATAGGGGATAAGTTTACATGGTACAACAATCAAAAAGGAAACCGACATATTTTGATCTGGCTCGATAATTTCTTGAAAAACTTTCAACTCATATCCTCATTCTCAAATTCCAAAGTTGAGTATCTCAGAAAATTGTACTCTGAACACTCCCCCCTTATACTTACCCTTTCTATTAGAAGTACCCATTGTGAATGTTTATTTTTCTCAATCCATTGGGGTGATGAACTTGATTATCATCAAGTGGTGCGATCATCCTAGAATAAAGGTATGGCTGACAGTTATTGGGTGGGGTTTCATAACAAGCTCAGAAGGCTGTAAGAGGACCTGCAAAGATGGGATAAGAATAAGCCCTCCCGGTTCCTTGTCTTGAATATTCTTAAGGCTGATATTGACCATGGTGATCTTGAAATTGAGTATTAGTGGGATGAGGATGTTTTCGGTAATTTGGTTGGCCTGATGAACCGTTTGGGTGACCTTCTCCTTGAACAGAAAAGGGTTGTTAGAGATAAATCAAAGGTGAAGTGGCTTAAAGAAGGGAACATAAACCCAACTTTATTTTAAGTTTACATCAAATATAGGAAGAGATACCATGCTTCAAATATTATTCTTGAGGAAAAATATTTCTCCAATGACCCCAACATTGTTGGAGGTATGGATCAGAACCATTTTCATTCCTTACTTGAAGATTCCAACCCTCACATTCAGGAGGGATATCCAAGTGGAAATGATGAAATTTTTTATGTTATTCCTCATGTTATTTACCATGACATGAATGGTTTTTTTGAGAATATTATAGATGAACTAGAAATTTGGGCAGTACTTTTCTCCCTCAACTCAGCTAGTGCCCCGTGCCCAAATAGTTTCCCAGGGTCCTTCTATACTTTTTCCTAGAATATCATCAAGACGGAGTTGGTGACCATCATCCATGATTAATTATGATGAGGGTTCTTACTAAGATCAGATTGTGCCACCACGTTGCTCCTTATTCTAAAGTTTAGAGACTCTTCCTCCTTGAAACAATTTAGACCTATTAGCATGTGCAACTTCCCCTACAAAATATGTACTGCTATGATCAACCGAATATTAGCAGTGCACATTCACAAGTGGGTCTCAGATGAAAAAAAGGATTTATCCATGGAAAATCCACTCAAACTTCCATTGATTTGGAATAAGAGACAGTGGGCGACATTAACAGAAAGGTCCCAGGGTTTAATATAGCCTTCAAACTTGATATGGACAAGGCCTATGATAAGGTTTAATGGAGCTTCATTATTAGATTCATGATATGTATGGTCTTATCCAAGTGGGTGATTGGATTGTTCTTTAGATTAATTGGGTCTACATGGTTTTCTATGACCTACATTAGGAAAAGCTATGGATTCTTTAAATTTGATTGAGGGTTAAGGCAGGGAGATCCCCTACCCCTAGTGTGTTTATTCTGATCCAAGAATCATTTAGAAAATATATGAATAAATGGTGAAATGGATGCCACACCCATCCCTTTAGGTGTAGAGCCAACATCAGTGGTATTTATCACCTATTATTCATGGGCAACCTCCTTTTCACCAATGAAAGTAGCAGGTCCATTTAAGAGATAAATTAGATCCTTGATATTTATTGTAAATAAAGTGATCAGCTCATTAACATAGAAAAGAACAGTGTCTACAACTCAAGATTATGTTCGGATGGAAGGGGAAATAAAATTGAATAAAATCTTGGGGTCCCTAGAAGACATTTTCCCATGGAGTACTTAGGGACCGTAATTTCACCAGGAAGGATCCGAATCCATCACTTTTATGGTGTCATCGATAAGATTTCCTCATGCATTATCAACTGTAAAAATTGTTTTCTTTATTTTAAAGGACACATCTCCCTGGTTAACAACATCTTAAATCAATTCTTATACATGTTTTGGTGGTCATAATTGTTCCCAATACGATCATCCATAACATTGAGAATATTATGGATGGCTTCATATGGGATTCACAAGCGGAAGAGAGATACCACTGGGCTTCATAGAATAGATTGGTCCATGATGCTGAGGATAGTGACATTAATATTAGAAGCATATCAGGCACTATGAATCTCCTTTAAGCAAGGATAACACGGGATGTGATGGTTGGGAAATCACTATAGGAAAATTTCATCTTTAAGAAGTATGGGTCATGTTTTGATGTCATAGGAGGCAATAGTTCCAAGCTTTGGGATATCAATCAAGGTCACATCTACAAGCTCCAACAATATTCGAAATGGATTGTGGGGGAAGTCTCGATTAACTTCTGGAAAGAAAATTGGGTTGGAAATGTTTTGGGTTTCCCTCATTGTCCAGTGCCCGATATCACCTTCTCTCAAACAAGCAACTTCCCTATCTTCATACAATATATTCTCAATCACCAACAACATGAGGTTTATCTTGGTATCTCTATCTCCAATGAACTGAATAAACTTGTCTTCACTGTAACTGTAACATCCCAAGTAAGTAAAAAATTATGTATTTTCATATCTATGTCTATTTATGAATTAGATAGTGTTTTAAGAGGTTTAAAATGAGAATAAATCCAATCTTAAGCATGTAATACTCTAATATTTTTTTAAAGATTGTTTTACCGCCTTTTGATGACAAACCATTTTTAAATCTATCTTTTGACAATTTTATGAGCTCTATTTGTCAAAATAAACTTATTCTTTAGTATTGGGACATTGAAATTTACTTTGGATAAATTTTTGGTATTTTTCTGACAATGTTCATTTTTTTAATGAATAGTGAAAAATACTGCATTTTACTTCAAAACAGCTTTTTCATCTAATTTAATTATATGGTTAGATTGTCCTTTTAATTGGTTTTAAAGTTTAATTAGAATATATTTTTACAATTTAATCCAATGGTGGTAATTATAATTAATTTCACTTTGAAAGTGGACATAAACAATTGTCAAACTTTTGATAGAAATTGTTTCTAAAAAACCCGCTATTTGTTTTGACAACGGGAATCATTTTTAAATTAATTACTATAATTTTTGTGTTTGGAATTTGGTAAAATGGATTCCATATTTGGAATTAGAATGTCCAAATTATGTAATTAAGACTCTTTTGTTTTTAGACACTATGAATAGTAACGACGGTAAATATCTTTAATTATCGTGATTAATTAATAATCGGGTAGTTAAGGGTAATAATATAATATCATAATAATAAAAAATTACCCCAAAATGTGTCATAATGATACTGGTTGTGTTATGACCGACCATGGGATGCCTTCCAAACTTAGGAACCCCATGGAATCACTTTTGGGTGATAGTGACACTTTATCATTTTATTTTTAAAGAGAGGAGAATATCATAAAAGTATGTAACACCTAAGTAAAACAATTTTAATTTTTTCTACATAAATGATCTCTTGGACTATAAATAGTCATTGGAAAGCTAAAAACATTTCCTACATCATAGTATTTTTTTATAATTTTTATACATTAAATAAATTAAATTTTTTATGACACCATGATGATGCAGTGATTACCTCATTAATGAATGATTTCAATAAAATGAAACGATAATGTAAAATCTAAGACATAAACTTGTCAAAAACCTATTGGGTGAGTATATTTCGAACCCTTATCACCTTATCCTCGAAATATATCAATGTGGGACCTTTAAAATCCGAAACTCATTTTAATATAAAGTAACATTTCTTGACTTTCTAAGAGTGCCCCTCCTCCCTCTTATAAAAGGCCCCCACCTCTACTTCCTTACCCACACCTATCAAGCCATTGGATCATCCAATATCTACTCATTTTATCTCTACACATCCCTCTCTTCATCCTAGAAGCCTTACCTTAGGCATAAAGCTCTTCAAGAAACCCTTTTGGTTCAAACCAAGAGGAGTTACCCGATTTAAAGGTAATGTCTTCACTTGTGTTCTTTTGTTTTATTTTGCTTCTCCAACCCCATAAACTCTTTTTATTCCTTTATTTTGTAACAAAACCAGTATATTAAATATACTAGGATGTTTTTATGTGAAGGATTCGAGCTACACTTACACACACCTTCGTCTAATGGTTAAAGAACATACTGTTTCTGTGGATGGTGAATTTCTGGATCACGAAACGATGATTGTTCAATCTTCTTTTAACACCTTTCATGGTGGCCATTAAGATGTCACTCTATTTATATATTATATATATTATGTTTATGTTTTCTTTATGCTTCTGTATTTTTCATTTATGGCATACCTTTATGGTTTTCATTATGGGTAAACGCGATATCTTCATTTTAGGAAGTGCGGACTACCGCCCCCTCAAAGTGATTTGATTCGTTAATGCCATATGTGGGATGTATAAATGATGGAGTTAATGATATTATATATGATATTATACCGGAATTATAATATACCTCTATATCATTATTATTTCATTCCATTAAATATGAAATAGAAATGAAAGTAGCATTCATGCGTACGTACGGCTTACCGTCTCCATGAACGGTGCATTTCATTTCTTACCTCTAAATGTTATGTAATATTATAAATGAATGTATATACTGGATATATATGATATATATGATATCTACATCATGAATATAATTCTGGATATAATGGATATTTTACCACATGAACAACTTGTAATTATAAGGAGTTTATTTTTGACTCAAGTACCAATGATCGACAAAACGACCGTTATTAACTTAAATAATTACATAGTGTTCATAACATGGTAATAAGTGATATAAAAGGAATAATGAAATTGAAAAAGGTTCTTAAGCAAGTAAAAATTAACTCAAGTTTATTATTCAGGAGATTAAAGAACGATCGAGTCAAGTCGGATACGAGCTAAGGGACTTCGTCTCAATCTCCTTTCATTGAGACATATTTTGTTTTATACACAACTTTCTTTTATACGATATATAAACCCCTTTGAATTTTACTTTTATCCAAAAGGAATCTTTTTATGAGAACCGTTTTACTAAACGACAAAAGGGAATGTTTTTGTCGTACGTATGCGGCGACAACGACTTCTCCACCACCGTGACCATTATTTGAGTGTCGGATTCCTCTACAAGCCATAACTTTTTTTAAATGAAAAATAAATACCATGTTTTACTTTTCTTTTATTTTGGTATTGAAAATGGTATTGAAAATGTTTTTATTATATCAATGTGTTGTATTGATATCTTGTGATTGAAATGTGGAAATGTTATGTTTCCTTTATGCATATTTTATGTGATATGATTATGTTATGGTTCTTGGGAATTTTTTATGAAGATGGGTGGTTCTGTGATAAAATAAGGGCGGGTGAGCCCGATATAGCTCTCCAATGCATTAGATAACGCGAAGGGGTTAAACGCTAAGGTTTCTCCGAAGAGATTTAGGGAATATACTGTGATGGGTATTCCAAACGTAACCATGAGGGTTACTCCCTACGTAAGAATGTTATGAATGCATGAAGTTACCTTTATGTATTATGATTTCTATGATTTATTCATGATTTGATGAGGTATGTTAAAGTGATTATGTTTTATGAGTAAATTATGATTTCATTGATTCTTATGTATACATGGACTAATGTTTTCGTTCCGTATTTTTATATACCTTATTGAGATTTTTATGCTCATCCCAAGTTTTTGAAATGTTTTTCACAGGTCAAGGGAAAGGTACATGATGTGATGATAGTGTCAAGGAAGTGTCATGAAAGAATCCATGTTTTGTTTTAAATATGTTTCCTTTGATGGGAAAAGTGAATACTGTATTTAATGTAACCACTTTGTTTAAATGTGGAATGTAATGCATGATTTATGATCTAATTCTCTAAAACTCTAAACCTGAAAAGACCCTCAATGTGTAATCTTGTAATAACTCAAGATTAAGTAAGGTTTAAGCCTGGGGCGTTATAGTTGGTATCAGAGGTTGGTTTAGATTACTTTAGGAGTTAGAATTTTATTAAATGATTAGACAAAAATATTTTTTTATGGTCAAATTGAAATGATATAGCATTTGAAGATTACCATGTTGCTTCATCTAAGACATGTTTTTTCAGAATGGTTTTCCACAGAGGAAACAGGGAAGCAGTGCTAGGAAGACATATAGAAGGAAATGACCTTCTGAATCAGCATCCTGAGATGGTCAGAATTGGAAATGAACAGTTTGTTGTAGTAATGGCGCATTTGACTCAAGCGATAAATGGTGGTGGTATCCATGCACGAGATCAGCCAGATCAACCGTAGAGGAACATGTCAGTGGTGGAACATTTCATGAGGCAACATCCCCCATAATTCAGAGGATCATCTGACCCTGTGCTAGCTGAAGGGTGGATTAAAGCACTGGAGAATATTTTCAATGTCATGGGGTGTTCAGACAATCAAAAGGTTAGTCTTGCTGTTTAACGTTTGGAGGGTAAAGCAGATCAGTGGTGGTCGATGCTTAAAAATATCAGGTACGCTGATGAGATTGATGCTCTTGACTGGGATGAATTCAAAGGTATGTTTCTTGAGAAGTATTTTCCTAATGCTGTTCGACTTAGGATGGAAAATAAATTCTTAGAATTGAGGCAAGAGGACGACTTAATGGCTGTTTATGAAGAAAGGTTCACTCGATTGGAAAGGTATGCTCCAAATTTTATCCAAGACCTTGATAGTAAAATCAATAATTTTTACTCAGGATTAAATCCAAAATATCGAAGGGCTTTAGCTTCTCGCGAGTTCAAGAGTTATGAAAATTTTGTTCGATGTGCTGAGAAGGTGGAAATGGAGTTTTCCGATGATCAAATGTTCTATAACAACCAACAGAAGAAGAGATCGAGGTGGCAAGAGAAAGGGAATAATTCTTCAAAAAGGTATGATGGTAAGAAAACTAAGATTCCAGTTTGTGATAAATGTGGTAAAAGGAATGCTGGGGAATGTCTTCTGAATTCTGGAAAGTGCTACCGATGTGGTAAGATGGGACATAAGGCTCGTGATTGCACTGAAAAAGATCAGGGTGATGGTAAGACCAAATTTGATTTACAGTTAGTGAAATGTTACAAGTGCAATGAGATGGGTCATTATGAAAACGAGTTTCTGACAAAGAGCTCGAGTGATGGGAAGCAATCAACCTACAAGAAAAAAGGAGTGGTGAAATCCTTTGCAAATACTTCAGTAGATGTTGGGCCATCAAATGAAGCAGTATCAGGTACTTTGTTTATTTTCTCTTAGATTATGCTAATGTGTTGTTTGATTCGGGGTCTACACATTCTTTCATCTCTGAAAACTTTTCTAGTAAATTGGGAATTCCATCTCAAGAAATGACTCCTGAACTTGTGGTAAAAACACCTGGTGGAAATGTTGAGGCAAAAAGAATTTATAAGAATCTTCCTATCCTTATCCGTGGAAAGAACCTACTTACAAACCTTATTGTTTTACCTCTAGTAGAGTTTGATGTTATCCTGGGTATGGATTGATTCTCTGTTTACCATGCTAAGATTGATTGTAGAGCTAAAGAAGTTTCTTTTCAGAAAGACTTTCAGTTTGTGTACAAGAATGAACCCTTACTATTGATAACATATTAATAGGCTGAGAAACTTGTAAAAGATGGAAATTAATATTACCTTGCACATATTGTTGAGAACAAAGGAACCATTCAGATTAATGATGTGCCAGTGGTAAATGAGTATCCTGATGTTTTTCCTGATGAGTTGCCTGGAATAATACCAGATCAGGAAGTTGAATTTACTGTTGACTTAGTTCCTGATGCTAAGCTAATTTCAAAACCCCCTTATCTAATGGATCAAATTGAACTTTTAGAGTTGAAGGATCAATTGCAAGATTTATTAGAGAAAGGTTTCATTCAACCTAGCACATCACTATGGGGTTCTCCTGTCATATTTGTTAAAAAGAAAGATGGTTCTTTGAGACTTTGCATTGATTATAGAGCCTTGAATAACATCACTGTTAAGAACAAATATCCTTTTCCTCATATCGATGATTTTTTTGATCAGCTCCAGGGAGCTCAGTATTTTTCAAAGATTGACCTGAGATCGCGGTACCATCAGTTGAAGGTAAATGAAGAATATGTTCCGAAGACCACGTTTCGTACAAGATATGGCCATTATGAATTTGTAGTAATGCCTTTTGGGTTGACCAATGCACCTTCTGTATTCATGGACCTTATGAATTGAATTTTTCAGAGTTCTTGGATAAGTTTGCGGTTGTTTTCATTGATGATATTTTGTTGTTTTCTAAAAGTAAAGAGGAGCATGAAAGTCATTTAAGGGTTATTTTGAAAACCTTAAAAGAAAAGAAATTGTATGAGAAATTCAGCAAGTGTGAGTTTTGGTTGCAACAAATTTATTTCCTTGGTTACATTGTTTCTAAAGATGGAATAACTGTTGATCCTGCAAAAACAAAGATTGTTGAAGAATGGCCAAGACCCACAAATGTAACTGAGATTCATAGTTTTCTTGGTTTGGCAGGCTATTAACGAAGGTTTGTTAGAAATTTTTCCCAGTTATCTAGTCCAATGACTAAGCTAACTCGGAAGGGTGTTATGTTTATCTGGACAAAATAATGTGATGATTGTTTTTAGGAGTTGAAAAGAAGATTGGTGAATGCTCCAGTTTTGGCACTACCATCAAGGAATGGTGGGTTTATTATCTACAATGATGCTTCATTGAAAGGACTTGGTTGCGTCATAATGCAGAATGATCAGGTAATTGCTTATGATTCACGTCAGTTGAAAACTCATGAGGTAAATTACCCTACACATGATTTGGAATTAGCTGCTGTTGTTTTCGCTTTAAAAATTTGGAGGCATCATTTGTATGGAGTAAAGTGTGAAATATATACTGATCAAAAAAGTTTAAAGTATATTTTCACTCAGAAAGAACTGAACATGAGATAGAGGAAATGACTGGAATTAATCAAGGATTATGATTGTACAATTCATTACCATCTGGGAAAAGAAAATAAAGTGGGTGATGATTTGATTCGAAAAAGTAATGCTTCATTAACCATGTTACATTTGGAACGTGATACTTTGGTTACGGATTTGATGAAATTTGGAATAGAATTTGTCAGTGTATGATGTTCTTCTATTTTGTTTCAGGTATCAGTGAAATATTCTCTATCAGACAGAATTAAGCGAGCACAGAAGCAAGACAGTGAGTTGTAGAAAAAGGTAGAGCTGATTCAGAAGGTTAAGTTTCCTGAATTCAACATTGATAACGATTCTGTTTTGATATTTGGGAAGAGATTGTGTGTGCCGTGTGATTCACCGTTGAAGAGAGAGTTGTTATGTGAAGCTCATAGTTCTCCGTTTTCAGTTCATCCAGGCAGTACTAAGATGTATAGAGATCTTTGGGAGTACTACTGGTGGGATGGAATGAAAAGATATATTGCTGATTTTACTGTGAAATGTTTGAATTGTCAACAGGTTAAAGTAGAGCGGCAATTACCGAAGGGGATGCTTCAACCTTTACCAGTACCAGAGTGGAAATGGGAGAATATATCCATGGACTTCATTGTGGGATTGCCGAAGACACCTCAAGGTAATAATGCAATCTGGGTTATTATTGATCGTTTTACTAAATCTGCTCATTTCCTTGCTATATGAGATACTTTTCCTCTAGATCAACTTTCTCATTTTTATCTCAAAGAGATAGTCAGGTTACATGGAGTTCCCCTCTCTATTGTATCTGATCGTGATCCCAGGTTTACTTCTAACTTTTGGAAAGGCCTTCAGAAGTCGTTGGGTACTGAATTAAATTTTAATACAGCTTTTCATCCTCAATCAGATGGGTAGTCAGAACGAACAATTTAGACTTTGGAGGATATGCTACGTGCTTGTTTGATGGATTATCAGGGAAGTTGGGACCAAACATCTTTATTTGGTTGAGTTTTCTTATAATAACAATTTTCATTCTAGTATACAGATGACACCATTTGAGGCATTATATGGGAAGCGGTGTCGAACTCCAGCTTTTTGGGATGAAGTGGGTGAAAGGAAGTTGATGGGACCAGAATTGGTAGAAGAGTTGGCAGAAAAAGTTCAACTGATACAGAAACACATGAGAACCGCTCAGAGCAGGCAGAAAAGTTATGCGGATAATAGGAGGAAGGATCTCTCTTTTGAGGTAGGTGATCATGTCTTCCTCAAAGATTCACCAATGAAAAGTGTGATGCGATTTGGTAAGAAAGGAAAGCTGAGTCCAAGGTTAATTGGACCATATGAAATTCTGGATAGAGTTGGATCAGTTGCATACTGAGTGGCTTTACCTCCGAGTTTATCTCAAGTACACAATGTTTTTCATGTTTCAATGTTAAGGAAGTACATGCTAGATCCATCTCATGTTTTGAGTCCACATGTAGTTCAGTTGGAAGAGAACCTATTTTATGAGGAACAACCTGTCCAGATTCATGACCACAGGGAGAGAGTGTTACGGAATAAGGTGATTCATCAAGTAAAGTTTTTGTGGAAAAACCACATGATTGAAGAGGCAACATGAGAATCTGAAAATGCATTGAGGGATAAATACCCCCACTTATTCGATAAGTAAATAAATTGCGGGGACCCAATTTTCTAAATGGGGGAAGGATGTAACATCCCAAGTAAAGAATTATTTATTTTCATATCTATGTATATTTATTAATTAGATAGTGTTTTAAGAGGTTTAAAATGAGAAAAAAATCCAATCTTAAGCATGGAATACTCTAATATTTTTTTAAAGATTGTTTTACCGCCTTTTGATGGCAAACCATTTTTAAATATATCTTTTGACAATTTTATAATCTCTATTTGTCAAAATAAACTTATTATTTAGTATTGGGACATTGAAATTTACTTTGGATAAATTTTTGGTATTTTTCTGACAATGTTCATTTTTTAATGAATAGTGAAAAATACTACATTTTACTTCAAAACTGATTTTTCATCTAATTTAATTATATGGTTATATTGTCCTTTTAATTGGTTTTAAAGTTTAATTAGAATATATTTTTACCGTTTAATCCAATGGTGTTCATTATAAATAATTTCACTTTGAAATTAGACATAAACAATTGTTAAACTTTTGATAGAAATTGTTTCTAAAAAACCCGCTATTTGTTTTGACAACAGGAATCATTTTTAAATTAATTACTGTATTTTTTGTATTTGTAATTTGGTAAAATGGATTCCATATTTGGAATCATAAGGTCCAAATTATGTAATTAAGACTCTTTTGTTTTTGGACACTATGAATAGTAAGGACGGTAATTATCTTTAATTATCGTGATTAATTAGTAATCAGGTAGTTAAGGGTAATAATATAATATCATAATAATAACAAATGACCCCAAAATGTGTCCTAATACTACTGGTTGTGTTATGTCCGACCATGAGATGCCTTGTTCCAACCTTAGGGACCCCATGGAATCACTTTTGGGTGATAGTGACACTTTATCATTTTATTTTTAAAGAGAGAAGAATATCACAAAAGTATGTAACACCTAAGTAAAACAATTTTAATTTTGTCTACATAAATGATATCTTGGACTATAAATAGTAATTAGAAATATAAAAATATTTCATACAACATAGTATTTTTTTTATAATTTTTAGACATTAAATAAATTAATTTTTTTATGACACCATGATGATGCAGCGATTACCTCATTAATGAACAATTTAAATAAAATGAAAAGATAATTTAAAATCTAAGACATACACTTGTCAAAAACCTATTGGTAGAGTATATTTCGAACCCTTATCACCTTATCCTCGAAATATATCAATGTGGGACCTTTAAAATCTGAAACTCATTTTAATATAAAGTAACATTTCTTGACTTTCCAAGAGTGCCTCTCCTCCCTCTTATAAAAGGCCCCCACCTCTACCTCCTTACCCACACCTCTCAAGCCATTGGATCAGTCAATATCTACTCATTTTATCTCTCCATATCCCTCTCTTCATTCTAGAAGCCTTACCTTAGGCAGAAATCTCTTCAAGAAACCCTTTTGGTTCAAACCAAGAGGAGTTACCCGATTTAAAGGTAATGTCTTCACTTGTGTTCTTTTGTTTTATTTTGCTTCTCCAACCCCCTAAACTATTTTTATTCCTTTATTTTGTAACAACACTAGTATCGTCAATATACTAGGATGTTGTTATATGAATTATTTGAGCTACACTTACACACACCTTCATCTAATGGTTAAAGAACATACTGTTTCTGTGGATGGAGAATTTCTGCCTCACGAAACGATGATTGTTCAATATTTTTTTAACACATTTCATAGTGGAAATTAAGATGTCACTCTATTTATATATGATATATATTATGTTTATGTTTTCTTTATGCTTCTATATTTTTGATTTATGGCATACCTTTATGGTTTCCATTATGGGTAAACGCGATATCTTCATTTTAAGAAGTGCGGACTACCGCCCCCTCAAAGTGATTTGATTCGTTAATGCCATATGTGGGACGTATAAAGGATGGAGTTAATGATATTATATATGATATTATACTGGAATTATAATATACCTCTATATCATTATTATTTAATTCCATTAAATATGAAATAGAAATGAAAGTAGCGTTCATGCGTACGTACGACTTACCGTCTCCATGAATGGTGAATTTCATTTCTTACCTATAAATGTTATGTAATATTATAAATTCATGTATATACTGGATATATATGATATATATGATATCTACATCATGAATATAATTCTGGATATAATGGATATTTTACCACATGAACAACTTGTAATTATAAGGAGTTTATTTTTGACTCAAGTACCAATGATCGACAAAACGACCGTCATTAACTTAAATAATTACATAGTGTTCATAAAATGGTAATAAGTGATATAAAAGGAATAATGAACTTGAAAAATGTTCTTAAGCAAATATAAATTAACTCAAGTTTATTATTCATGAGATTAAAGAACGATCGAGTCAAGTCGGATACGAGGTAAGGGACTTCGTCTCAATCTCCTTTCATTGAGGTATATTTTGTTTTATATGCAACTTTCTTTTAAACGGTGTATAAAACCCTTTGAATTTTACTTTTATTCAAAAGGAATCTTTTTATAAGAAGCGTTTTACTAAACGACAAAAGGGAATGTTTTTGTCGTACGTATGCGGTGACAACGACTTCTCCGCTGCCGTGAACATTATTTGAGTTTCGGCTTCCTCTACAAGCCATAATTTTTTTTAAATGAAAAATAAATACCATGTTTTAATTTTCTTTTATTTTGGTATTGAAAATGGTTTTGATAATGTTTTTATTATATCAATGTGTTGTATTGATATCTTGTGATTGAAATGTGGAAATGTTATGTTTCCTTTATGCATGTTTTTGTGATATGATTATGTTATGGTTCTTGGGAATTGTTTATGAAGATGGGTGGTTCGATGATAAAATAAGGGCGGGTGAGCCCAATATAGCTCTCCAATTCATTGGGTAACACGAAGGGGTTAAACGCTAAGGTTTCTCCCAATAGATTTAGGGAATATACTGTGATGAGTATTCCAAACGTAACCATGAGGGTTACTCCCTACGTAAGAATGTTATGAATGCCTCAAGTTACCTTTATGTCTTATGATTTCTATGATTTATTCATGATTTGATGAGGTATGTTAAAGTGATTATGTTTTATAAGTAAAGTATGATTTAATTAATTCTTATGTATACATGGACTAATGTTTTTGTTCTGTATTTTTATATACCTTACTGAGCTTTTTATGCTCATCCCAAGTTTTTGAAATTCTTTTCACAGGTCAAGGGAAAGGTACATGATGTGATGATTGTGTCAAGGAAGTGTCATTAAATAATCCATGTTTTGTTTTAAATATGTTTCCTTTGATGGGAAAAGTGAATATTGTCTTTAATGTAACCACCTTGTTTAAATATGGAATGTAATGCATGATTTATGATCTAATTCTATAAAAATCTAGATTTGAAAAGATCCTAAATGTTTAATCTTGTAATAACTCAAGATTAAGTAAGGTTTAAGGATGGGTCATTATAGTAACCTCATTGGGCTTATTATCTCCTAATGTTTACCACCTTTTTTTGCACACGGACACCAACAACGATACATGGGGTGGTTTGCAATGGTGTAAAGAAATTACTACCAAGTTAAATTTTATTATCTAGCGTATTCACAATCATTCTCTCCTAAATGACGAGGAAGTCTAAAAAAGGGTATATACATGGACTCCAAGTTTTTATATTGATTCTCACCCAAGTAAGAGACAACTGCCTATATTTTATTTTAAGGATATTGGGATTATGAGGTCTAGAAAAACTATAGCATCCTTTGAGGGAGAGATGTCCAAGGTCTGTTTGGAAAGCCGTTCCTCTATTCATGGTTTCAAAACTCAGATGAAAACACCCATGAAATAAATTCTTAGGTGATGATGTTCACTACGGTATGTTGGATTTTATGGTCTCCTCAAAAAAAATCCAAACATACGGGACTCATTATTTCTCGGTTGGTTTTGCAGGTGAAGTCCCAGTCACTCACTGCAGAGTTGGGTCCTCTAATCAAGCACAATGAGCATGCCCCTTCCCTGCATTAGCTCATGGATGGATGAACTGCAGGGGTCACGCCTCTTATTAACCCTACCTAAGGAAACTAGGTTAGATGGTTCCCCCCCAGAGCGTGTCTTGAAACTGAATATTGATGGATCATGTACGCAAGTATGTATGCATGGAGGTGGGGTGGTACATGATCTAAATGGCTCAATTTTTTTGTATTCAGTGTTTGGCATAGTAAATAACATGTTATATTTGTGCCATTATCATGGTATTATCCTTAATGAGGTGTAATCTGACTCCTCGATCATCCTCAACTCCATAAAAGGTGTGATCTCTACCCCTTGGTCAATCTCATATATTATTCAAAAATAAAGTCAGTTTATCAACAATAGCTTTAATATCACTCGCATGGAGGGAAATATGGTCACAGACTTCTTGGCTTCCCAAGCTACTTATGATAATCCTTATAACATCTTTAATTGTACTGGGTCTCTTCCCCATGAGTGTGTGAATCTGGTCTGGGCCGAAGCCCTCGATCTTCATTACTTTAGACCTCCATAACTTGTTTTAGGGTTTCTCTCCCTTCTTTTTAATAAAAATACCTAATTTTGGATGGGAAAAGGTGTAAAAATAATGTTCTATTTTAATTTTTATGACATGAATGAATTTTTACGCTATTATGTCCTTCATTAGTCATGAAGTTTTCTTTACAAGTTTTAAAGATTTTAAAAATAAAATCCTATCCCCATTTTTATGAGAAATTTAGTTTTTAAAATTTATCAAAAGAAAAGGGATATTTTCTATTGATTTTGAAAGTGTATTTTAAATGATTTTATAAAAGATATTTTTCATCTATATCAACATACTTTAAGTATTTCTATGACTCACTGGGGATTTGATCTTATAATATGATCCACTTTATTTCACTATATGTATTTTGATGATGATTATTTAATGAAGCTAGTTTCTTTCCCATGGGTTAATTATTCTATGATAAAATGATGAATGTTTTTATGATCCTGTGTCACACTCATGTATGGTTTTTATTATATGATTGGTGAATATTAAATTATATAGTCCTCCGATGCATTGAGTAAATATTTATGTCTCATGAGATAATGTGAACTAGAATGGGCCCTGAACCCAGTTCAGTAAGGGAATCTATCCACTATGATAGTCTTGGTAGTGAGCCTTGACTAAGGTAATGATGAGAATGAGGAGTGAACCCAATCCACTATGAGACTGTCCAATATAACAGTATTCATAGCGATCCTTGACCAATGACATGATATGAATAAGGAGTAGACCTAATCCACTATGAGAATCTATCCACTATATAGTTTTGATCATGATCATTGACTAAGGAAATGATTTTATATTCTTATGTATATTCCACAAACTTATGTCTTATTCTTATGATATGAACACATGGCTCATGATTGATTATTGATGATTCCACACTCTTATGAGTCGTGTAATTTATTATGACAAAGACTTATGCCATGACTTATGATTTATGGTCTACGGTTTGTTGGGTATGTTTTTTTAAGTTATGATCATGTTTTCATACCCATATACGTATCTTATTCCTATTTATGATCATCAATTTATATCTACCATGTTTACCTTTATTGATCATCTGAGCTCACCCTTTCTTATGTTTCCATTTACCTAGGTTATGAATAAAGTTTTTAAGTAGGAAATATCTAAGAAGGGTACTTTGTGAGAATAAATTTATGGAAGATGTTGAAGATATTTCATCAAATAAGTTGATTATGTATCTTATCTTCAAAGACACTCAACCTTTATGGTTATAAAGCATGACTTATTTGCAATATGTATTAAATATTTATCTAAAATGATGTAATATTTATGTATATAATGTTCATGTAATTATAGTTGGTATCAAATCAGGGTTTAGTTATTTTTGAATATTAGGTTATGAGGAAAATGGGGTTAGAACATAAGATAACCTATGATAAACTGAAATCGTGATAAGATGAACCTAAAGTTTCATAAGTTGCTAAGAAGGTTTCACAATTTAAGACATATTTAGAATGATTTTTATGATTATATGATTTCTCACTTTGATTAATGATGCTTTGTACTCACACTATGCCTTTTGGTTTTAGTTAATGAATGAAACTTTAATGAATCATGTTAACAACAAATTTTAAGGACAATACAATGGCTATCCTTATGAGAAAAAAATGGAATGGGAGTTGGAATATAAAATATTGTTTCTATGTTCATGAAAATATCTCATGTTATGAATCATACTGAGATTACAAATGACTAAAGGAAGGATCAACACACCATTGAGTCTTTTCTGATTCGACATACAACTTCCTTCTATGGGACCTATGATTTACTAATTTCTGAGCAAAGTATCGGTACCACTAAAAATATATTTTTCATTATCCAATGATTAATAAATGAAAATTTTTTCTTGGCTATCTATTATTTGAAAAGTGAAGTTGATAAATGAAAAAATATGATTATGAATATGAGGTAAGAGGAAGATATTGACACCATGACATGAGAAGATTTTAAGAGTCTATTTTTCAATAAGTAAATTCCCTAAAATCTTTATACAAGAATGGAAAGGAAATTCCTTGAGCTTAAGCATAAGGATGTTGAATCCATTAGTACCTATAAGGTAAATTCCACCAAAATTACAAGGTATGATGCTAGTTTTCATTAACCCTAACATAAAAGTTGATCATTTCTTTATTGGATTAAAACCAAGTCTCCAAAATTTGTTATCCATGAGAGACTTTAGTAGTTATGAATAAATCATTTGATGTGCGAACAAGGTATAAATAGAGAGTGGAGACTCCCATTATTCTCATTGTTTTGGGGGACAAGAATAGTAAGATAGATCTTCGAGAATATTCAAATAATAAAACCCATGGAGGAAAGAAAATTAATCTTTCTATATACCAAAAGTGTGGAAACAAGTATGTGAGAAATTTCCTTAAGGGTACTTTTAAATGTTTTAAGTATGGTAAAGAAGGACATTTACAAAATGAATTCCAAAGAAAAGTGAAGGGGTTAGCCAATGAAATGAATGGAGAGACTTCTCAACTAAATGCAACAACCATAATCTTATTCTATAATTGTAAGGAGTATGGAAATTATGCCAATAAGTACATGAATATAAGATTTAATGATGAAAATAATAATAAATAACCTATTAAGCTAATAGACAAAGGGAAAGCTCATACAATCACAACCACTAAAGCGAGTCATGATAATTAATTGGTGAAATGTACACTTATCATCCACTTTAGAACTAAAAATGTCTTATTTGATCTTGTTCTACCCACTATTTTATATATAACGATTTTTTAAGGGTATCATATCACCACCTCAATGATTATATGTTTAATTATCAATGAAAACTCCTAATGGTATGATGATCACATCTCAAGTCTATAACTCCTCTCTAATTGAAGTTTATGGGAATGTGACTTATGAAAACCTTGTTATTCTCCCTCCAGTTGAATTTAATGTGATATTGGGCATGTATTGACTCTCTTTATATAGAGAACATATCAATTTACAAGTATGAGAAGTCATATTTTATATTTTGAATCAACCTATGGCTATATATAGGTGTGAGGATGAAAATGAAATGATAATGGAAATTATTTTCATTATATGGGTATTACTACCTATTCATGAGGGGGTACTTATCTAAAATGGCTGGGTGGAAACTCAATATTAATTATATGTCTATTTTTCAGTAATATGTCAATGTATTTCTAGAAGAGTTTTCTATTCTTCCACTAAATTGTGAAGTTTATTTTTCAATAGAAATCATACTTGGTGATATAAAAATTTCAAATAATCTATATATAATGGAAAATATTGAGTTTTAGGAATTGAAGAAGTAAATACTTCAGAATTTGGATAAGGGATTCATTCAGTAAAGTTTTTCACCATGGGGTGCACCTATTTTTTTGTTAATAAGAAATATGATAAAATGAGTCTTTTCATTGATTATCTATAACTTAATAAGATCAATATCAAGAACAAGTATCCTCTACCCATATTGATTACTTTTTTGATCAACTGCATAGGGATCAATACTTTTCAAATATTGAACTTCATTATGAATATCATAAATTAAGGGCCAAGAAGGAGGATATACCCAATACAACCTTCCACATGATATATGGTCACTATATTCATATATTTAATGAATAATGTATTTAGATATTACCTTAATTAGTTATTGGTATTCTTTATATATGATATTCTTATATATTCAAAGAAAAAAGAAAAATATGAAGATCATTTGAGGATTGTGTTGAAGACCTTGAGGAAGGAGAAACTGTAAGAAAAATTTAGTAAGTTTTGAATTTTGGATATAGAAAGTACAATTCTTAAGTCATGTGATCATAAATGAGGGTATATCTATGGATTATTCTATGACGGAAGTTATTGAACAATGACCCAAACCAACCATGGTAACTGAAATTTATAGTTTTATTAGGTTATCTAGATACTACTAATAATTTGTGAGAAAATTATTATGGATATCAAATCCAATAACTAAGTTGACACAGAAGGGATCCAACCTTCTTAGGATAGCGGAATGTGAAGAAAAATTCAAGGAGATGAAGAGAGGGCTGGTCAATGCACTTGAAATTACACTACCTCACAATGGAGAAGGGTTTGTGATATATAGTGATGCATCAATAAAGGGAATTAGATGTTTTATCATTCAGAATAACATGGTGGTATCTTATAACTCATGACAATTGAAGATTCATGAACAAAATTATCCAACTCATGATTTGGTGTTGAAAAAAGTAATTTTTTATTTGAAAACATGAACGCATTATCTTTATGGTAAAAGGTGTGATATATATACTGATCATAAAATATTTAAGTATATATTCACATAGAAAGAGTTAAATATGTGACAAAAGAGATGGGTGGAGTTGGTTAAAGACTATGACTACTCAATACATTTCCAACTTGGGAAAGAGAACAAGGTGGATGATGCTCTGAGTCGAAAGGACCATGCTAGTTTTTCCATGATGAGGATTGAAATGATAGTACCTAACACACAATGAAAGCCTGAAAAACTAGGAATTTAAAATTTTTATGCTGCAATCGATGTGGTGAAATCATCACCAGTATAATCGTGACCTGATTACAACATGAGGAACTCGAATAATTTAATTTAAGAAAAAAAATTAAATTGAAACTGCATGTATTCTATTTTAGATTGGAAATTCATTACACTCATCTTTAGAGATAATCACTCAAAGGAACTAAACTCGAAACTCTCTAGATCAACCACACATACTCCAGAAGCTTGTTTGATTTTCAATCTTTTATATCTAAGTTCTAGCATAGAGAATCAAAGGAACATTCAATGTTGAAATGATTATATGATCATTAAATCTTCGATCTAGGTTGGAAAAATTAGATTGGGGTGCCTTAATCTCTCCTTTCTCTCTTTATAACTTGAGTGATATGAGTGATATGCTCTCAAATTCTTGGGATCAATTGTGTGTGGGAATAGTGACTTCAATTTCCTTAAATATGGGGGTTTCATTTACAAAAATTTCACTTTATCCCTTTTATAAATGAAACCCTTTAAATGAAACCCTTTAAATGAAACCACATTCACTTAGTATGATGTAGTTAACATGTCATAAAAATCATAAATATTTTATCACTAGAAAAATCTAAATCACGATACATGATAAAATATGATTCATTAACTCAGCTAATTTCTCACAAATTAAATAATTAACAATCATAAAATATTAAATATTAAATATTCAATTGAAAAGTATTTTTCTTAATATTCACAAAATAAATTTTAAATATAATAAGTAAATAAATTCAATATATATTATTTGAAACTTGATTAATATTGAATTTATTTATTCCATGCGATTGTTTAAACTTGGACATTATCCGACCCTTGAAATTGGGATTACAATTTCGTAAAAATCTAGTTCTATAGAATTAGACAAGCTTCTAAATATGATTTGTGTGTGACCCTCTAGGTCCTTATCTTGATAGCAGTGAGTTCTACTCATATACCAAGAGCAAATTCTAGTTACCCATCAAGGACCCTAAGGAGATAAGGTATATTCATAGCAACGACAACCTCCTACGAACACACACCATGTAATTTAATATCTTTGTCTTGTGATATATCATAAAGTAGGATGCACACTTTGTTTCATAATCCTTTATTGATTTATTTATTCATGAACTTACTAGACCAACTTACCTTCAACCACCATGGCCATGGATTTAATAAGGTACTAACATCCCAATCAACTGGGCCTGAGGTATCTCTTCCTTTTAGAAGTGAAAAATTATATCTTGACTATTCAACCAATGTAATAACACTAATGATACAGACAATGAAATCTAACTCAACACGATATAAATTCCATGGTTTTTATCTTGAATCAAATTATATGATCAAATGTTATACATTTATAATGATCTCAAGTCAAGAGACCAATACACATGCTTGTAGATAGGAATAACCAATGACACATGAAACATGTGGTGTTCCTATTGGTGGGTCAATCCTCATGATATACTCTAATAATGATAACCAACTATGAATTTCATGAGAAGGAGTCTCAATGTTGATAATTATCTTGCACCTGATAGTCATACATCATCTATTTCTGATCAGTATTATGTATCTATACCATATGACATATTTTAAGATTACTATCCTTGTATCCCTATGTTTTCATTATAGATAAGAATTACTATAAACTATTGATATGAAAAATAGTCTATGTACATTACCATATAAATATTAGATTAAAAAATATCAACACTATTGTAGTAAGAATACATCAGGCACTATTCACTGTATACATGATATGATAATTGAAAAGTAATGTTCAAGTTGGGTCTAGGGAAACAACTTTTACAATAGTCCCACTTACATTAGAACAAAATTTCTAAATATCCTTGTTAGCTCTCACATGATAATATCATGCATTTGTTGTGTTACGACTTTAGTCATTGGGCTTTCCACATTTATGCTGCATAGCTACTCTGCTAACCATGACTTCACCTCCTTGAGTAAGACTCCTCAAGAGATGATATCCATGAATATATTCCTTTTTTCCTCTATTTAAATTTGAAATCTTGGATAATACCATTATAAAAATCTTATCATAATTTATATTGTGATAATAATTTACTTTCGAGGTGAAATTCCAAGAATTGGAACAATTCATTGTGAATTTTTACACTACTTCTTTAGTTGAATCAGAAGCTGCAACATACTAGATATTTGTAGGTATGGATTCCACTGGATTGAATGAGTTTCTATTTCTCATAAACTTATCCTAACTATTATATTACATCATATTGATCTATAGGAATACTAGTTTGTGTCCACTTATAACTAGTACCCCTTCCTCTCCAAGTACCAGGTACATATCACTTGTACTTTCTCAAGTACAATTGGATAGTTCTGATTGCAATCCGTGAATTTCTCCTATATTTATCTTATATTCACCTACAATAAATTATATGTTGTAAATATCATATCTATTACATAACATGACATATGTGATAGATCCATCAATGGATCTTATGGAATTCTACTCACCACTATAACCCCCCCTACATCTCATAAATATCATCTTAGAGAGATCTATACCTTGTGATATTGGTAAAAAATATATCTCAAATTGTTCCAAGTTATATTTTTAAAATTACTTTTCAGTTTATGTACTTTGAATTGTTTTAAACAACCCTCAGATCTACCTTAGTAGATCACATTACATAAAATCTCGGTTTTTATTTTAATTCAATCTTTGGAGAGTTTATTTCATTCTAGTATTAACTAACTATAATACTAAACAATTATTTTCCATATGTTATCAACATATTTTACTTAGAAAAATAGTGGCACTCCCACTAACCTCTTGTATACACCTAGCATTGTTTTTTTCCAAAAGAATTTTCCATGATCACAAAGCTTGCAATAATCCATAAATGGAACTCTACAACTTGATTTTTTTATTGACACTTTTTGGAGTCATAATCCTTTTTTGGTTAGGTATTTTAAACACCCTCTAAGAAAAGTGATCTTGATATCCAATGCCTAATATAATGATCATATAAATTTTCTATAACATGTGTAATTAAAATGAATTTAAGCATGATGTTCAGTGCAAAGGTTTTTTTCATAGACTATATCTAGACATTACTTCTCAAACCTTTCCACTATCAATCATTCCTTATTGGTCTAAACATAACCATCTATGTATTGTTTCTATTGAATATCCACCATAATATAAATATGTGAAACATTCAAAATAACAAGAACTAGAACTTTGTTGCATGAAATACATTATTTAATTTCAATTAAACTTTTCAATTTTATTTTGTTTCTATTTAATTCTTACTTATAAGATTTATTATTCTCAATAAGTAATTTATCATTTGTCATAGTGAATATAAAACCACCACAATGGTTTTATTCTTTCTATGCTATATATGTATCTAGAACATTTATTTTTTCCACAATTTCCCATGGAACTTGTTCCTATAAAAACTACTTGTGCATCTCCTACATTAGCTTAAACAAAGTTAATATTTCTCCCACAAACTCAAATAGATATGTGCACCCTCTTATATAAATATAGTATATCTATTGACTATTAATTTTATACCATAGGGATTTATATATTATCCTATATGAACTTTAAGATAATAAAGGATATGGGAATTGTGTTTTTCATGATGCATATTTGTTTTTGACTTATCCTTAACAAACTATTTGCATCCAAACACCTGTTATTATGAAATAATGGATTTATTTCATACTATAACTTATATGATATCCATCTTTCATTATAGTTGGAATATGATTATAGGATAATTCCACTATTTGAGAAGCATGAAAGTTTTTTCAATGCATACAATTCTCATCATTGATTCTTCTTTTACTAACATCATGAATATGATGCGTATAAGGAAATGTTCATTTAGGAATTTCTCCATGATACATTTTAATAATGAATACTTTCATATAATACTTATCATCAATCCTCCTTACTAACATCATAACTTTGATGTGTATAAGGAAATTTGAATTTATAAATAAATCAACTCTATATTTATAATGATCGATGAATGAATGGTTAAGATATTCTTTAGATTATGGGCCTGGAGAAACTAATATCTTCCAACCTTGCATGTTTCTCACTTTAATTTTACATTCCTTGACACCTTTAAAGGAATCTCATGAAGTATAACAATTTACCTCTAGTTTATCCTAGGAATATTTGACACTCTCTAGATGAACTAATTTTGAAATCTTTGTGGATTACCTATATTTATAAAGTTTTTTATCAGAAACTATACAAGTAAATATATCAATAATACCTAAGGATTTTAGCTCCAAAGAGTCTAAATACCATAATGGGTATATCCTTGAAAATAAATTTTACTTTTACTAGAAAAATACTTATCTTTCCATGACTAGGTATTATAGTCTTACATTTAATATTAATACTATATTTCTAATGATTCATGTATCACTGAATTATTATTTTTGTATAAAATATCATAAACAACATTCATTTTAAATGTTTTCATAGAATTCAACACACAATTATAGTTTCACAAGAACCATTCACTTGGAAATAAAATTCGTGTGCTTCTCTCCATTGATGTGGGTTTCATCCTTTATTATATACTTGGAGAACATACCCTGACTTCTAGTAATGTCTCTTGAATTCCTTGTTTCCTATATTTAGAAACAAATATGTAATGACATATTGTTTCTATTACCCAAGTAATATAAATGAAATATTTAATTTAATGATGAATATACATAAATTAGAGGCTCGTTCTTTCTTCTTATTCAATTCATTATAATTTCTCTTCTAGTGGTCTATCTTGCTATATGCTAAGGAAATATCCTCCTCTTAAATACTCTCCCTCTTTATCTTTGGTTTCTTAGAAAGATGTTTCAAATGTTCATTTGGTTATGTACTTACAGTTGACTTTTTCACCCTGTCTTTCTTGTTGTTCACCTTAAGAATTAAAGATTTAACTTTCTTTTAAATTATTATATTCTTAGAGAACCTATTCCAAAAGATATTGAGGTGGTTTTCCTAAACTATTCAATTGATAACTTTTAATGAAAGTGGAGAAAATTGATGGTAAGTATGAGAGAGTTAGATAAACTGAAAGTTCTTGATTCATCTCGAATCATAATTCTTCTATCCAATCAATACATTATATCATTCTGAGTACATGAGGAACAACTTGAGTTCCATCTTTCAATCTATATATGGTCAGTGTGATCATAATCTCATTGATTCCTTACTTCATTTTCTACTCACATACTTCTCAGAGATGAGACAACTTGGTATAACTATTCATTTCCTTATGTTTAATTTGAAACTCTTAGGAAATTGATGATATAATTATGATATATACATCAAATGAACCATTTACAAGTATCTTATAAACATCTTTATGATCCTCACTTTCTTCTTGAGGAGCCTGATCAGCTAGTGGGGACTCCAACACATATAATTTTCTTTCATATCATAGTACTATGCACAAGCGCTTTCACCATTTTTGGTAATTTATGATGGTGAGGACATATTATCTTAAAGGTTTCCTACTATTTTATTGAACCCTAATATCCCTCAACTATTAATTTAGAATATCAAGTATCTTAGAGTATTCTAGTGGAAACAAAACTTAAAACATCTCCTCATAGTCAAAGTTATGGCTAGGCCACTACTTAGAGAGTTTCATGGTAAGATTATATCTATAAAACCACATTAACTCGCAAATCCTTGATATGTTGAGTAGAGTCTCATATTCTATAATGGATTACCTTTCATTGATCAAAATTTTCCTCTAAAATTTCACCAATCTAGATATGACTACTTCTTTGATGTAAATTTTAGTTAATTCGACCCATAACTCTTATAAGAACTCTCTAGTAATAGGAGGCACCCTCAAATAGGGTTTACGAGCACCTCATATAATTTTGTTTTTCAAATTTAAGATATGGAAAAAATTAATAACTTAGTATATCTTTTAGAGTTTTTAATTTTTCTCGGTGAATGTAATCCATTTTTATTCACACTTTATTTTTCTATGTGATCAATCTCACATCTTTACAATGCAATAAATAGAAAAACAAAATTCACCATGCATGTTCATTTTATCTATAAATGGTTGGTTATTGTTCTATGTGATTGTTTACATATGCACATTCACAAAATAATAACAAACCATGAATAAAAAAAATTAATGATTGATCATGAGCATTTACTACTGGTTGATCAATTGAGCGTAATCTAAGGGGTAATTACCTGAGTCTTGTCTGAATCATATTGCATTTCCCACCCCGTTCAATGTATTTACATATTTTATAGAACTTTACCTTGAATTAGAGTGATCCAAATCTTCATTTTTCAACATCATAATAAATAAATACCCACACAAAGGTGAGAGAATCTTGGGAATGCGTAATGCACATGTAATGCAACTCTCGTGGACATGTGGACCCTTATATATTTAATGAGGAAGGAAGATGATGCACATACCATCTATTTAATTAATTAATTATTAAAAACATCAACTAGATGAAATAATTAAATAAATAAATAAAATCTAGATATACATAGTTTGGTCATCACTCATGACCCGTCGATACACAAAATAAATGTGTAATAAAATTAAATTTATGATAAATTTAACTTGAGGAAATTAAATATGAATTAAAATAACTTACACTAATTTTAATTCACATAATATATGTCTCATGATATCCATAATTTTTTTTAAACCATTCCAAAAATTCAAAATTTAATTTTTGATTTTTTAAATTTTTCTCAACTCCAGGCGGCCTGGAAACCCTCTATAAGTGGTTTTGGGCCAACCCATCTTGGATGCCAGGTCGACCGACAGTGGTGCCTCCAGTGGGGAACGTGGTTCTGGATGGTGTATTGGGAGGGGGGGGGATTACAACCTCCCCCATTTAATAAAATAAACATTTTTTTAAAAATATTATGCCTCTCGCTATAGTTGAGTGGTATATTTGTCAATTCATCCCCCACTTTGGGGGAGAAAAATTTTAGTGTGTGGCTAAGATGCCCCTTATATTATATATATTTTTAATCCTTCATTGAATGGATTTATACTTATATATATATATATTGTTTTTTTTTTCAAAACATATAGCTATAGGATTTGGATATTTTTGAAACTTCCACATGCACGTTGAATTATAGCTTTTCCAAAAAATACTATTCCAGCCACCAGAAAATGGTCAGCGTATAGGGGTTCACCAAAAACAGCCACCACCCACCACACCAAGTAAAATCAAAATTTTCCTTCAATTTTAGACTCTATAACTCCATATTTTGATCTTCATATGATCGTATCATGATGATCCAATGTTGAATTAGATCTCTATCTAGGATGATGAGACCATAATGATTCCCTATTATAATTTGATGCAAATTTAATTTTAACAAGCTTAAAAAATATTTACTCTTTTATACCAATTTTTGTACTGGGTGCATAGAAAAAGCCCAAAAAATTGGAAATTTAAATTTTTTTACTGTGACTGATGTTGTGACATCGCTAACAACATCATTGCAGCTTGGTCATGACAAGAGGATCTTACATAATTTAATTTAAGAAAAAAAAGTTAAATCACAATGGTACTTATTTTAATTATGATTAGAAACACGTTATAATTTTCAGCGGATATCATCGCTCAAAGGAACCAATATCAGAACCCTCTATATCATCCACACACTTTCCTTAATCTTACTTGATTGTTGATATTTGATCTATAGGTGCTAGAATGGAGAATCAAAGGCACTTTCAATGTCAAAACGATTGAGGGATCATTAAATATTTGATCCAGATTGGGAAACATCGATCAAAATGACTTAATCTATCCTTTCTCTATCTATAACTTGAGGGAGAGGATAGATATGCTCTCAAATTTGTTGGAGAAATTATGTACGAGAATAGTGACTTCAATTTCCTTAAATTGGGGGGTTTCATTTATAATTTTTTTTAATTTATCCCTTTCAAAAATGAAATTCCATAAATGAAACCACATTCACCATGTATGATGTAGTTAACATGTCAAAAACACCATAAATATTTTATCACTTGTGACATCTAAACTGTTTTACATGATAAATATGAGTCTTTAACTCGACTAGTTTCTCCCACATTAAAAATTTAATGAAAATAGAATATTAAATATTTAATATATGTTTGAAAAATATTTTTCTTAATATTCAATAAATAAAATTTTAATATAATAAGTAAATAAATTAAATAAATATTATTCAAAAATTGAATAAAATTGAATTTATTTTTCCCATACAATCGTTTAAACTTGATAGTATTTAACCCCCGACATGGGTCTTGCAATGTCGTAAAACTCCAATTTAATAGAATTGTCCAAGATTCTAAATGCGCTTTGTGTGTGACCCTCTAGGAACTTATCTCAATATTAGTGAGTACTACTCACAGATCAGGAGTGTATTCTAACAAATCATCAAGACCCTTAAGGAGATAATGTATTATCATAACAACGAAAACCTCCTATGAACACATGCCATGTAATTTAATATCTTTATCTTGTGATATATAATAATGTAGGATGCACACTTTATATCATCTTCCTTTATCAATTTATTTATTCATGACCTTATTAGACCGACTTACCTTCAACCACTAAGGCCAATGATTTAATAAGGTACTTCCATCTCAGTCAACTAGGCCTGAGATATCTCTTCATTTTAGAAGTGACAAATTCTATCTTGACTATTCAACCAATTTCTTACCACTAATAACAAAACCAACACAATATACCTCAACATGACATAAATTCCATGATTTTTTTATTAAATCAATGTACACGATCAAATGGTATACATTGATAATGATCTCAATTTAAGTGACCAATACAAATTCTCATAGATAAGAACAACCAATGAAACTATAAACATGTGGTGTTCCTATTGGTGGGTTATTTCTCATGATCTCCTCTACTCAAGATCACCAAGTATTAACTTCATGAGGAGAAGTCTCAATTATTATGATTCCCCAACACCTGATAGTCAGACATCACTTATGTCATGTCAGTATGATATATTTAGACCATATGACATATGTTTAAGATTACTATCATAGTATCTTGAGTTTCTCATTATAACTGAGAACTAATATAACCTGTTGATATGATAAATAATATATGGGAATTACTATATAAATAGTGGAAAAATAAATATCAACACTATTATGGTAAGAATACACCATGAACCCATTCACTTTATACATGATATGGTAATCAAAAAGTGATGTTCAAGTTGGGTATAGGGAATGCACTTTTATGACATGAATGAGATCAAATACTTATGGATTTTTAGAGGATGGACATTGAGATCATTAGGAAGGGAGAAATATCCTATATTTCTATGATGAATATTCAACTATCCATCTATAGAATATTAAAGTGGCACATCAGGAAGATGTGAAGCTGGAAAAGAAGGTAAGTATTTTTACGAAGTTAAACTTTGACCATGATATAATGATTAAGTTTAGGATCATGATATGTATCCCATTAATACCAGAATTAAAGAAGGATATATTGGATGAATCACATAGCTCATCATTCTATATCTATCCTGGAAGCATGAATATGCATGGAGATCTTAAAAAGTATTTCTGGTGGGAAAAATTAAAAAAGGATATTATAGATTATGTATCTTGTGCTATCCTGAGAGTGAATGCACCGACTCAAGAGGGTGTGTGTATGTGTGTGTGTGTGTGTGTGGGGGGGGGGGTGAATTGAGTTCTTTGAAATGTTATTAACTTAGAAAACCACCCACTTTAAAATATAAATAACTTATGATCTAAATCTTAACACAAACAACACCGGAAAATAAAATCAAAAAAGAAAGACAAGACATGGATATTTATAGTGGTTTAGGGAACATAATTCCCCTAGCCCACTCCACCAACACTCTTCTCCATGAGTTTGGTGTTTTTCACTAGATAATTTTTTTATGGGGACTACCATCCTTTTTTAAAGGATTTCATGACTGAGTACAAGTAGTAAAAACTTGATATAACAATAGTAGGGGATTTTAATCGAGCTTTAATAAGGATTTAAAAACAATAACATTTAAGGTTCATTTACTAGTAACCTTTATAATTAAAGAGAGAATAAATAGAGTGTTTACATGCTAATATCATAGTTGTAAAATAAAACTAAAAAAGAGAATAAATATCTAGGATAGATGATAAGAATAAAATGAATCATGAGGAGAGTCAACTGAACACAACAAAGATAATCGAGAAGACACAACTATAGATTATGATACTTATTCTTCTTTTTGAGTAAAATAGAGTAGCACACTAGATCTTAGAGAGATTTCTTGGATAATAATTTAGGAAATTATATTCTTCTCAATATATCTCTTTCTCACATCCACACCACATAATAAATTCATAAAATACTTCAATTTTAATCGCACAACAACATATAATTAATATATATAATTTTATATTTAAAACCACACATCCTTTTCTTAGAAATACCTCAGCAATATTACTTTCCATTAAATTATCCCTGTACTTGTTTCCTTTCATGGTACTTGCCTATTATTATAATAATTTTTACTATAAAGAGTTAAATCAATAATTAATGAATGCATGATGACATTAAATCCCACTGAAAGTGCTCCAACAACAATAAATACCAATTTTCAGAATGACATAGATGATTAAAGATCACCACATAGTTGTATTATACACATTTTAATTTAAGTATCTAAATTGATCTAAGTATCAATTTTTCATGTAGTGAATTATATACATAGATGAATTTTTATATGCCTTCTTCATTTATCCAATTTACACCATGCAACCAATTTTTACACATAGATGAAATGCTTCACATATCCAAATTGATTCATGTTTTAATTTATGTAGACAAATTTGATTTAGGTGAATTGTATTATATATCCATTTAGATCCATGTAGCTAATTTCACCATGTATCTGATCCACATAACTATTTAATCAATGTAACTGATCCATGTAACCGATTACTCCATGTAACCAATTTATGTAGTCGATTGATCTATGTAATCGATTTCTAATATAGGAGATTGATTGATGTAGCTAATTTACATAGACGAATGATCACATAGTTGTTTCTCCATGTATAAAAATTCCGCATATAGCTGAGTCTCAACTTCTACTTCAACTATTTTCTCAGAAGATAGTGTACTAGGCAAAATCTGAAATGGCCTCTCCTCAAGAGTAACAACAGTTGTCTCAATAGAATTCTCAATAGTCTGAACAAATTCAACAACTCTAGAACCTTCTACTTCCTGAATCTATGATAGATAAACCATAACGGGTCTAATAACTATAATTGAAGGCTCATATCTGATAGCCACTATATTCTACACCTCCTTAGTAGGCATCATCTCAACAAGTGCTACATCCCTAGGTGGAGAGATGATTTCACGATGAAGATGCTGGGGAGGAGCAGTTCCAAGTAGTTAGTTTGGGTTGTATGTAATGTTTGAAGCCTACAGGCAATGAATTCCTCTAAGGCATACGATCCATGTAATACTTATGCCTATATGCCTTGTTAGGGTTCCACCTCAACCCTTGAAAGGTGGCTTATCAAAAATAAATAAAAAATGAAGGCCTTTGGGCCATTGGAGGAGGATCCTACCACAGGGATAATAGTTTAACTTACCTGTTCCTTTTCATTAGTAATGCATGAACCATATCATGTACCTTGTAAGTTTGAGATTCAGATTATTTATTAGGATATATAAAATTTAAATATCCTAAAATAATACTTTCTTTATCTCTCCATCTCTCTAGGTAATCATAATATGAACAAATTTACTCAGGACCTTCCATTATACTTCCAAACCCTTTATAGGATTTTTCTCAAAAGAAGAGGTTCTGAACAAAAACTTGAATACTTCTGTTGGTCCTAATAAACTTCTATCAAGCAAGGTCTGACTAAATTTATAGTCCCCATCATGGGGAAAATAAATAATTTCATCCAATTCAAATGATGAAAGCAGTAAAACTTTCCCATTTACACTTGATGAAAAAACAGCCTCTGTTCCACTGAACTAAAACTTGAAATACCTCATAAACTCATTTACCTATTCCTTAAATAGAAAACCAGATTTATTTTCATCAAAAAACAAACTCCAAACCTTGAAACTGAAGTAACTTCTTTAGTAAAATATCCATAAATTTCATCAAATTCATATAGATGGCCTTTCCTATAAAAACCATATGCAGTGCACTACTTCCTTTTGCTTTCTTAGATAAATAATAGATTCCATCATCTTCACACTTTGATTTTCCCATGGAATATTGGTTTTTTAGAGTTTTAGTAATGAATTGATAGAGATGAGGGAAAATATCGATGGTTTGGATTCTGGGAGAATAAATTTACATGAAAAGTGAAGGGGTTAAGAGCCGATTGGGTTTTAGGTCACTGACTTGATTCCAAAAAGTATTATGTACCTGATTTGGTTTTTGGTCGATTCTAACTAAAAATAAATAAAATAAAATAGAAACTAAATGAACATATATTTTTTCTAAAAACAACATGCTTAATTTAAATAAAATAGCATAATACATTTTGAAAATAAATTAAAATAAATCAATTCATTTAATTGAAACATTTTTAATAAAATAAAATAAAATAAACTCATTTATATTGAAACGACCCCAATTATCTTTTGATAAAATCAAAACAATCACAAACAAGGGGCTTAGTAAAAATATCTTCCAACTAATTCTTATTAGAGATAAACTCAATAAAAATATAACCTTTTTGAGTATGATGTATCTATAAATGATGCCTTAAATCTATATGATTCATTCTAAAATGATTTATTGGATTATTTTAAATGATGATAACACTATTGTTATCACATTTTATTGAAAATTTATTATAATTTAATTGAAAATCCATTAAGGTGTGTTTCATCCATAATACTTGTGAACAACTGTTACCAACAACAATATATTCTGCTTCATTAGTAAATAATGCAATAAAGTGTTGTTTATTACTAAATCAGAAAACTAGAGATTTACCTAGAAAATGAAAGGTTCCAGATGTACTCTTCCAATCTATTTTACTACCATCAAAGTTGGAATCCAAATAGAAAGTTATATTAAAATCAAAAGTTTTTGAAAAAACTAAGGAAAGAGAAATTATTCCTTTTAAATTCCTTAAAATTATTTTGGACGCCATTAATTGAGATTACTTAGGGATTTATTAAAATATAGAACATAGTTATAATGAAAACATAATGTTTTGTCTATTATAAGTAAAAAAAATAGTCTCCCAATTATTCCTCTATATAGTTGGTTGTCAACTAGTTTCCCAGTTTCAACCAATTCAAGCTTTTCATTAGAACTCATAGGAGTTGTATGTACTTTAACAATTTTAAGTCCAAAACTTTTAAGTAAGTAAAGTATGTATTTTATTTAATTTATCACATTACCAAAGTATTTTTGATAAATATTAAAACCTATAAAATAATTTAACTCATATATCATGCTCATTTCAAATTATTTTTGCATGAATTTTGAAAATTCATAACACAATTTTTTATTTGTAGAATAAAAAATTACATCATAAATACATATATAAACTAAAAAATATATGAAGATTATGTTTTATTAAATAGAGTAGGATATTCATTTCCTACAGAAAAACCATTTCATAAAAGAAAAAAATTAAACATTCATACCAAGCTCTTGGTGCTTGTTTAAGGCCATAAAGAGATTTGGTTTGTTTAAAAACTAAATTTGGAAAATGAGGATTTTCAAAACTAGGAGGTTCTTCAAAATAAAATTCCTTTATAATAATTTTTTTAGGAAAGTAGATTTTACATCCCTATGATATAATTTGAAATCTATGTGTGATTCATAGACTAGGAGAATCCTAATGGATTCTAATCTACCTACAGGTGCAAAGGTCTCTTCATAATCTATACATTCTTCTTGGTTGTATCCTTTATAAACTATTATATCCTTATTTCTTATGATCACACCATTATCATCCCATTTATTTATAAAAACCCATTTCATTCCTATAATGAGATAGTCAGACAGTCTATTAACCAATTCCCACAACTTGTTCCTTTTAAATTGGTTTAACTCTTCTTGTATTGGTAAATCCTAACTCTCATCCACTAATCTTACACTATAGTCTTAATTTATAGTTGAGATAAAAAGGAAGAAAATTCTTTAAGATATCCTACACTCCTTCTAGTCCCAATCACTTCATCTAAAATTATCATAACTATTTAAAAGGTATGGTTCTTAAGGGTTCTAGGCTATCTAGGTAACACACTTTCTGGTTCACTATTATCCATCCTTTCAATATTTGGTTATGGAAAATCAAGTTCCAAATCATCATACTTTTTATTATAAAATAGAGGGTTAGGTCTAATGTTTTTAAAATAATCACTTAGATCATAAAATTGAGTCATTTTGTGATCAAAAGAATCACTTTCATCAAATTTTACATGATTTGATTCTTTACAAATATTTTTTCTTTTTATTAAAGACTCTATATGCATTGGTAGTGTTATAATAATCAAGGAATATTCCTTTATCATAATTTTGATCAAATTTTCCAGGATTATCCTTAGTGTTTAGAATATAAAACTTTCATCCAAATACTTTAAAGTATTAAACTTTTGGATTTATATTATTCCATAACTCACTAGGAGTTTTCTTTAAAATATGAATAATTAGAACTCTATTTATGACATAACATGATCTATTTACAGCTTCATCCCAAAAATGAGTAGGAAGGTTATATTTACATAATATTTTCTATCAATTTATTTCAAATCCTTATTCCTAATTTCAACAACACCATTTTGTTGACGTGTCTCAGGGGTATAAAAAGTGTTTTTGATTCCATGTTTTGAATAGTAGGAATTAAACTCATGGTTTTAAAATTCTTCCCCAAGATAATTTCTCAAAGAAATAATTTTAGCATCTTTCTATTTTTGAACCAGTTAAAAAAAACTTATAAAAATAGAGAATGATTCAATTTTAACACTTAAAAAAAAACCCTTGCAAATCTATAAAAATACTCAACTAACACATAAAAAAATATTTTCCTCTTAAGATTTAATTTATAGATGGCCCAAAAAAATCCATATGAATTAGTTATAGGGTTATAGTAGTAGCAACATCTTTAATTGGCTTAAAAGATGACTTTTATTGATTTACCATTTGGTATGCATCATATAGTTTCTTTATGTTCAATTTAAGTTGAGGTAAATATGAAACTAAACTCCTTTTAGAATATTTAATCAAATAATATACATTAAAATATACAATTATTCTATGCCAAATCCAAGATTCATTTGTTTAAATATCTAAACAGTTCACTTTTTATCTACTTAAATAATTAAGATCTTGAGTATAAATATTTTATATTTTAGGTTCCTTGAATTTAATAATTTTATATTTAAAAATAGAACATGAATTATTTAAAAAATAAATAAAATTACCTTCATCACAATGTTGAAAAATACTTATCATATTTTTATTTAATCCTTCCACATAAAGAACTATATTGATGAGGACTGATCTTGGATTTCTAACTTATCCAACTCCCATAATTTTTCCTTTGGAATTTTCACTAAAAGTGATATAACATCCATAAAGTTTTGATAAGGATTGTGAATTAGAGAAATATCCACTAATATGGTTTGATAATATACTATATATATACCATTTTTCATTTATTCTATTAGACCTTTTCCCTATAATGAAAAAATCAAACAAGAAATTGTTTTGGTTCCATATTCTCTCGGGTCTGGAAATGTTATTAACAAATGATTTGGGAAACCAATTTTTTTTGGGTGTCCAAAAAATCCAACACTTAATTTTGGATTTTTTTTGATATAAAATAATTCTTAACTTCAGAAAATTGAGGATTTATTAAACTAAAATTATTTTCATAGTGACCTAATTATCCATAGTGAAAACAAGTAGTCTTAGAGAGGTTCTTGTTCTTAGAATTAGACACAAAATAGTTTTTATAAAATTTTTTTTTTTCACCTTGGATTTTGATTCCAAACTTATTTTTATAATTTTTATTATTACCAAGAATTTAATTCAAGTAATTTTTAACTTTTTTGAAAACACATACAAAATATTTGAAGTCTGTAACTTCCTTTTTCAATTTTTCAATCTTATTACCATGTTCAATATATGATGTAGTATAATTTTCCAGATTAGTTTTCAAATATAAAATTCATTTATTTAAGTTTTATTTTTCATTTAAAAAAATATTATATGACTTTTTAATAGTTTTATTTTTCTTTTACAATGATTTGTACTTAGTTTCTATCATGATATAATATTGATTTAGTTCCTCATAAGAGCAATTTTCATTTTCAGATTCAAACTCATGCTTAGAAGAATAATATGAATGCACCTCATTAGAGTGTTCCATAAAGAACATGTTAGCCTTTTGATTAGAATTTTTAGCTTATGATTCTAAATATGTGAAATCACTATAATCCATTTAAGCACTCCATGTGGATTTCATGGCCTTCTTGTATTTTTTCTTGTAGCCAACTATCTTAAAGTAATTTTCCTCGAACTTTTTTTCTTGAATCCATGGAAAATATGGATTGATGTGTCCAAGCCTATTGAATTCATATAATCCAACATATTTAGGTTTTCCATCATGTTTCTTGAACTTGGGATTCTTGAAACCTCCTCTCTTATTATAGAATTTTTTGAATTTCCTATCAAAGTGAGAAAGATCACTGTCTAAAGCAGAACTACTTGTGATATCTTCATCAAAAAAATAATCTATTTGTATCCCTTTTATTTTCTTATAATCCTTTGAAGGTATAAATTTTAAAGTTTCATTATCCTTCTTAAATAATCTATGCTCTCCATATTCAGTGTAACGTCCCGAACTGGGATCCACTATATCAGTGCCCTGAGCTGGTTTGTCACATGCCCTCAAGTGACACAAGAGACTACCAACTAGAAATGAGGGTCTAAAGGTGGTATAATGGAGATACCATACCCTCTAAATCAATAATAAATATATAAGAAGCATAGATAAAGGCAACAAAAAATAATAACAACTGAAAATAAATAATAAATGAATAAATGTTCATGAATGAACATGCTATAATGTAAAAGCAATAGAAATGAAATAAGAACACATGGTGGCAGATATACAATAAAATCCATGTAAAATTATTGAACAAAAGTCTCCAAGGCCAAATCCATGAGAATCTTGAGCATCATCTCAGTCATGTGCTCCTAATATTCAAGTACCCGAGTGACAACACATAACATAATCCATGATCCCAAACATGCAACCATGTGGTCTGTTTGGGAACCAAATACCATCCCAAATAGGGTGTGAGATATACCCAGTAAGCCACCACCAATAGTGTCTACACTAATCTAGTCTATGAATATAAAATAACTAGTGTGTAGGTATATCAAAATGAAGTAGTAAATACTAAATAAAAACATGTTAGGCTTAGGTTCCTTAAAGACACCTGGCTGACCATACCTACTTTAGCCTAAGATAAAATGTATCTACACACCTTCCATCATGTATATATATGCATGCATAAGACAATCATATGAAAATATATACATTCACCAGTGTGGAATCTAGGTTTAGTACCAATGAATCCATAGGAAATGATCACATATCTGATAAGGGTCGTCATGAACAGGGTTCAATACCCTTGATCACAATATAAGGGATTCCATACCAGGTTCCATAACTATAATCACAATATAAGGTATTCCATTCCCAGGGTTCCATACCCATAATCACAATATAATGGATTCCATGCCCAAGATTCTATACCCATAATCATAATATATGGGATGCCATGCCCAGGGTTCCATACCCATAATTACAATATTAGGGATGACATACCTGTAATCATAATATAAGGGATGCCATACCCAGGTATCATAAGGTATAATAAAAAGAAATAATAAAGAGTTCATGTCCATAAACCTTCCATAACATAAGCCAAGTACATAAATTGCTTCATTCCATTATTAATTAATTAATAAGGCCTTGTAGAGGTCCATGCCACTATCAATTTTTCATGTGAGAGGGCTCAAATATTTCATTCATTTATTAGTATGGTCCATGTGTAGGTCCTTACCATTAAAATTACATTCCATTTCAATTAGTCACTTAATAGGCTATGAAATTACCCATGTAATTAATCTATTTAAATATAAGTAATCAAGAGTTCCAAGCAAGTACACATGCCCATTTGTAATCTTAAACAATTCATTTATCAATAATTAATCAATTATCACTCTTGGAAAATTAAAAAAAATGGCCAATAAGGGACACTAATAGGACACACCCAAGGGGTGGAACAAGTTGAGGTCACCTACCTATAATTATGCAAATGGTTATAATGAAGGATCTAAGTTTTAGTTTAGATAATCAATTTAGGTTATCTCACATTTTAGGAGAAACACATAGAGAATCCAACATATAACACAATGACATAATATATAAATAATGGGACTTTAAGGAAAAAATCCATAGTCCACCTACCTCATTCTTAGGAAGGTCCACTAGTCCAATACCACACTTTGATTTGATCCAAACAAGTGAAATTAGAAGAATCATCAAAAACTCTAAAATTAGGGAAAAATAGATCACATAGAATTATCATTCCATATAGCAATGGAAAACAAATAAAGAAGAGATATGGTCATTAGAATTTCCAAGAGGCTTCCAATGCAATCGACAATGATTAAATAAGACTAATAAAAGAGGAGATTCACCAAGGAGGAGGAGAGGAAGAGGTAGGCACTCATGGGGGAGCTACTGGAGAAATGGGGAAGGAAAATTGGTGAAAATCCTTTTAAGGGAGGAGGGGTAAAAAAGTAATTTTCTATTTTTAAATTGGTGCATGTTTAGGACACACGGTTTGTCTAACCATGCCCCAACAATATGGATCACACTACCTAATAGCCTTACCCTACACAGTTTAGCCACACAGTTTGGGCTAACTATGCGCCAACTGTGCGGTGCTACTTGTTAAGTGGCATTAACCATGAAATCTAGGAACACGATTTATCCAACAATTTGAATTCCATATATCAATGTTGTAATAACCCATGTTTTTGAAATGGATGAAATTATAAGGGAATTTAAATTTTTGGTAATTACTGGATGGGTCATTTTTAAAAAGGAACTTCAGAACGAAATTCTGAGAGTTGGAATGTTTAAAGGTGATGTCTTTAGACTCAGGTGAAGGCCCGAGAACTTTCTTGGGTAGATCAAGGAGTTTCAATAGTGCCAGACCGAGGAAAGATAGGTTTTTAAAGGACCTTTAGTAGGTGCACGGTCTATCAAACCATGCAGCTTACTGTAGGAAACTGTGTGGCTTATTTCTAGGGGAAAATGGATTTCTCACAGTCTGTGCACAATTAAGAAAATTATACGGGACAAACTATTCGAATGGAGTTTCTTAAACATATGGGTTCCGCATTGTTGGTGCATGGTTTTCCAAACCGTGTGGATTAAACCATGCCTGACATGATATTTTAAAAATGCGATTTATTTTAATTAAATTAAAATAAAAAAATTAAAACCTAAAATCTACTCTCCCTCAACCACCCCTATTATGTGATTCACACCAGCCTAAGGGGATCTCCCCTTAGATGCAATAACCCCTCTACAGCCCTCCTCGGATCTTTGATTCCGGCCGGATTTCTCCACGATTTCTATGGGAATCACCAAGGTAGATTCCCTCCTTCATTCTACTCCCTATTTTCGGATTAGATTTGGCCCATCCGTCTCCCTATGGAGTGAGGACAAAACCCTAGGGTTGGTATTAAATTTTATTTTTATTTTTCTTTTGGTTCTAGGTTGTGAAAAGGGTGTCTTAGGACCTGTTGGTCCATTTTCTAGAAACTGGTGCTGAAGGCGAGGCAGTTCGGGTGATTTCGGTCCTCCAGCATTGTTTTAAGGGTGTTGCGATCATTTTAAAAGTGAACACACACATTTTTACCAGATATGAATATATATATATATATTCCGTGCAAGGGTTCTCTCATGGTGTGGGGAACACGTACATCTGTTTAAGGATATATATATAGAAGTGCGTACGGGCGAGTGGGAAACTGATTGAGTTAGAAAGCTTTGTCTCTAGCCATCTTTTAAGGTAGGGTCCCTAACCTTAAAATTTCTAAATTAAGAATTTATTAGTTGATTATGAAATGATTCTTGATTATTTGAATTGAAAATTCTAAATTGAACTACTTATGAGGAATAAAATGATTTATTTGAGAACAAAGTCATTTTTTTATAATAAAACCCCTCCATCGGAGGTGTGCTACCTTCAAGATAAAAAAATATTTATTATCCTGTTATGTTTTCTTAGCTTGATTATTTGTGGTTATTCTTATTCTTTCCTAGTTAGAGGAATCTTGTTTAAAAAAACTGAATATGGTTTTCTTATCTAAGATAAGTATTGCCTCCTTTTCATGTTGACACACTTGTGTTAAATAATTATTTTAAACTAGAATGGAATTATGTGGGTGGGTAAACCCATGTGAAATTATTAAGTGTAAATAGTATTAAATGGGAAGGTATTCCATGTGATAGGAATGAAAGTGAAATGTAACAACGAGTGGGTTTACTTCTTGGTTGCATGGGTTGTGAATGGGAATTAATGAAAGGGTAAATTAATTATAATGAATCTAGTGCATTTGATGAAAGTGATGGATAATGGGGGGTATGATCATTATATGAATTAAATTAGAAAGGTATAATGAGTGGGTAAACTCATAGGATGTAATTAAATATGAATTGTCAACATGAGAGGGTATGCTCATTGGTTGACTTGTGATGTATTTAATGGTAAATGGTGATATGGGTGGGTATACTCATATGGCTTGTTTAAAAGTAAATAGAACACATGAGTGGTATACTCATGTTGTGTGTGACATATCTGAGTGGGTATACTCTCTAAGTGTATTGTTATGTTTTTAAGGGTGGGTATACCCTTATTCTTATGTTTAAAGCCTCATTTTGAATTGTGATGAATGGGTGGGTAAACCCATGGTAAATGGTTAAATGGTTTATATGAGTGGGTATACTCATATGTAAATGAATTAATGGTCTGATAGATGCCATGGAATGATCTCCATGGATCTGGAACATGGTTGTGGAGGCCTTGGGTTGATTATTCCCCTTGGGTCTTGATTCTGTGGGATGTCTCGGGCCCAACTACCCCGTGGATCCAAATTTCTTGGACTCGCATAGGACATGTCAGTATGCATTCTTCTAGGACTCTAAAAGTGCCTAGATCGATTTTCCATTGGAATTCCCATGAGACTCGATGTGGATGACTTGGATGAGTTCCTTGGATCCAACCCTTCGTGGTATAGATTTATTATATAGATTCATTGGTACATGACACCTTGGATCTTGACTTAAGCGGTCTACACCTATTTATATGGAATGATCGTGAGGTATGTGATACACTATAATATACAACTTTAACATGGTAAATTGTGACATTTTTTGATGTACGATGAGGCTCTGTTGTTTGTTTATTTGTGCATTGCTTATAACTGCCTTGTTAAATGAGCTTGACTATCTTTTGTAGGGAGCCTTGTGGGGATATGTTTGTATATCTATTTTAGCAGATTACATTCCATGAGAATTTATTAATTTTATTTAAAAAATATGTATTTACCTACACACTGCCTATTTACATATTGCACATATTGGTTAGGGATTGATACCAGTGGTGCCGATCTACTGAGATTTATATCTCACACCCTACTCAGGACGCCATTGCAATGGGGTACCTGAGTAAACACTTTTCTTTTATATGGATATGGTCCTATGGTTGTGTTGTTTCCTCTCTTACCTGGAAGTTAGAAGCAAATGATTGAGCAGGATCTCAAGATGCTCTTGGAGACCGCCTTTGGGCTTTGGCTATTTTCTTTATTTTTTTACTGAGATATAAGGCATGCTATTTTTTTAATGCTTTTAGATATTTAACCCATGACATGAATGCATTGTATAAACTGGCATTGGAAATTTTCTATATTCATTAATTTTTTTTAATTTTCTTCCTATGCTTTGATTATTAATTATTATTGATTATGATATTATCTGAGTTTTTACTCTATTACCGCTGTGCACTCTGAAAATGAGGGTATAGTCTCCCCACTGAACTACCTTTACACCCTCATTGATAGTTGGTAGCCTCTGACGTATGGGGAGACACACTTGAGGTCATGTGGTGACCAGTACAGCTACCGGTTTTGTGGTCAGTCGTGCCAGGACCTTACAAAGTGGTATCAAAGCTTGTTTTCCTTTGTCTTACTATTTTGGGTTAGTAGATAGGAAACTAAGAATGTGTAGGCACTTGGTATATAGTTGTTCCTGGGACTGATCACCCCACTTATGGGGAATGAAAAAGTTGATAGGGTTGAGAATTATTGTTATACTATTCGATGTTACAATTGTTATGAGTTCACCTTGGGTGAATGGTGTATTTTTCGATGCTTATTGATTCTGAAAATTTTGGAAAATCTACCTTGGACTGATATGTCAAGGAAGTTTCATTAAATGAATCATGTCATGAACTTATAAATTCTCATTCCATACATATATTCCATGCCATTTAGATTAATTAGTATCATGCCTTCTAATTTTGGTTATGTGCCTTGGGTGTAATGCCATGCATTTGATTTTCTTTAGCATGCCTACTTGTATAACATGTTTATCTGATTATATGCCATGATTCTATGTTATATCATGTTCTGTGTTATTTCTTATGATCACATTCTAGATATGTTTTGGTATATAAATGGTTTCATGGGATGAATTTTTTTTTTGTGTTTACGACGAGATCCAGTTTCAGTTATAAGGTGTATGGGGTCCTTATAACTGGAAAAGGGTAACCCGTGTATTCAAACCATTGAAAAGGGGATAATAAAATTAAAATTTTAAATGGAATTGGATGTGATTAATGGGAGCCAAATTCTAGCGGTAAGGTTTATAGGCACCTTATTGATTGGTATATGTCCACCTAGGTGGCTAAGCCATTTATAACCATGGTGTGTTTGGGAATGGTTATAAATGTAAAACTATTGAGTTTTGATTTGAACTAGTGTAATTTGAAGGTTGTCAAGTTTTTCACTTAAATGAATTGATTTTATTAAATGGGATCCAAATGAAACTTGTAAAATGTATGGACACTTTATGGATTGGTAGATGGCCACTCATATCACTGGACTATTATGAGTGTAAGCATGTGATGTTGTGAAATGGTTTGTTAATTTTCAAAAATGCTCAACTGGACCCAATTAGGTCATTTGGGGTTTGTTTTTATTAAATAAACTATTATGGGGTTAATTTTTGAAGAACCTAGGTTGAATAAATGGGAACCTTGGAGGTCTCCTTTCGGTTAAAAGGAATTTAGATGCTAAATTGCCTAGTTATGATGGAATTCCTTTCAATGTAAAATGTTTAAAGAGGGAGTTTGTTATAACTTTCATATTTTACCTATGGGGCATTTTTTAGAACCAAGTACCTTGTTTGTGAAATGGTACTATTGGGTTTGTTAAATTTCTTTTAAATGTTTAATGTTAAAATGAATTAATGAATGGATTTAAATTAGAACCTGAAGTGGTGTCCTTTGTTTGAACCCTCATGGAGGGGTAGTTTTAAATGTATCCTATGGTATTCCTTGGAATAGAAACATGAGCATTATCCATAATATGTTTATTTTAGAATTTGATTAAATAAAAAAGGGTCTTTTGAGCCTAGTGAAATCTGTTTTGCATGATTGAGAGATAGGTTTGATGCATATACTTCTTAAGGGGCTAGACCATGGTAGGTATCAACCTCAGAGATTGTGATATCTTGCTTCCTCTATAAGCCTTTTGACATTGATACCATTTGGGTTCAATTTTCCCTATTAGTACTTTTGGGTTTTAAATAGACACCCTTGTTTGGAGGTGTGGTCATTGTGCTTTGACTCTTGATGTGGGAAAAATCATCGATGAATTCTTGGTTCAATAGGTTAGAAATGCCTTGGGCATGGTTAGTTTCTTAAGAGTCCATGTGAAACTCTCTTTTATTTGGTGATGGATGACTCAGTATGTTTTCATTCGAGTTAATGGTTGTACGAGAAGATGTGTTGTTGGATTTTGTGAACTCGGGGTTGTATATGTTGACATACATGGTACCCATAGAGTTTTTAATGATGTAAAGAACTAGTTGAGTTCAGTGTGATTGTGGGTCCTTTGATGTTGAGGATGTTCTTGGGTTAACTATAGAGTATAGTGGCCAGGGTGTTAAGGAAACAAGTTCGTCCCACTGCTCGGGAGGACTTTTTGGGACTTAGGTATTTTGACATACTGATTGGCTTGATTTAGGATTTCATGCCAAATGTTTTGATGTGGTGATCATGGTTCATGGAACATCAAATATTCGTTTAAGATATTCCGAGCTAGTGCGCTTTGAGTGGTTGGTCTTTTCTTTCAACGAAATGGGAACTCCTAAGGTGGGAATCATCACATTGAATCTGGTGTGTGTGTTGGTGCTTGCTTGGTAGCACGACTTCAGTGAGGTTGGTAGTATGGAAAACCCTTTAGAAACTCCATTAGTCTGGGAAGAGTTTCAGCGGTAATCCAGAAAGAATGCGAATGCCTCATGTGGTATAGGTATCAAGGTTAGGTTGTTGATGCATCGGAAAGTGAAGTCGGGCTATTCTAAAGGATCGACCAGTAGTAGTTTGACCAATTTTCTTGGTTTACTCTTAGTGCACTCTTCTGAATGAGATGATCATGTAACCTATCTTGACATTATCCTTGATGCACTAGGAGAGTGTCAATTATACGTCATGCTCTACTTTAAAAGCTATGGGGGGGTGTTTCGTGATCTCTTCCTAGGTTGTACATGGGATACATGGTTCTTTGGGTTACACTTTTATTCATGATGAGGAACGACAATTTTAAATATCATAGTGATGGATTGATATGGGAAATTCATCGGAAGTAGGGTGATGACATCTGTGTACATGCTTGTGTTAACTGATTAATTCCTTGGGGAGGAAGGCATTGCAGTTCGATTGGGATGCATTGGTCCCCTAAGACAGGCATCTTTGAGAATGGTTTTCCTGATGTGGCTTGGGTTGTTTCCTTTTTTACTTGTTGTATATGGTTGGAGATGTAACTTTTTCAAAGAACATGTTACCAATTTAAAGTCGAGTGTGGTTTTTGGGTCGTTAATGTCTTTCGAGGAGAGTATGTGTGACTGGTTTTGTGGATGTTTGAGGTTTGACCATTTCCTTCGATGATGTCTCTGTTATGACCTCAGATGTAATCGAGTTATACCAGTTAAAGGAATCACATGAGGAGCATCTCTAGAATTCTTAGGATGTATCTTTTTAGGTAATTACAATGGTGGGAGGTCCATGGTTTGGAATTGGCTGTTAAATGCTAATAACCTTGGTGGAAAGAACCAATGGGTGGTTGGATAAAAGGATAATGACAAGATTGTGTCTCTGGTTGCGTGGACTCGGTTATGTTCCATTTTTCTATTTGGGTTAGAGCTTGAGCTTGGGATTAGGTTTTAAAGGCTTAAGTTTCTTGGGATTGTGAAATGGTTAAGGGTGCATTTTGCGTTTAGAAACGCAACGCGACTGTTGAACAAAACCTCACAACATCTTTGGGCTGGGTGATGTTTTTGTAGTTCCCAAAGGCTTCTTATGGATGATAAGTTTTTAGGTGGGTAGATTGTAAGAACCCCTAGTTTTGAACTGGACAAAGTTCTAAGGGAATTTGATTTTTTGGTAATTATTGGATGAGTCATTTTTAAAATAGAACTTTAGAATTGAATTATAAGAGTTTTAATATTTAAAGGTTATTTATTTGGTTTCAGGAAAAGGTCCAAGAACTTTCCTGGGTAGTTCGAGGAGTTTTGGGAGTACTGGATCATCGAAAGATAGGTTTTTAAAGGACCTACAATGGGCACATGGTCTGTGCACGATCTGTCAAACTGTGCAGTCTACTGCAGGAAACCGTGTGGATTATTTTTGGGGGACAGTGGCTTTATCATGGTCTGTACATGATTATGCTAATTTTGTGGGACAAACTATGTGAATAGAGTTTCTTAAATAGAGGGGTTCCGCATGTTTGGCGCACAGTTTTCCAAACTGTGAGGCTTAAAATGTGCACGATGTGCTGTTTTAAAAATGTGATTTATTTTAATTTAATTAAAATGAAAAAAAAATTAAAACCTAAAATCTATGCTCCCTCAACCATCACTCTTACGAGACACACACTAGCCCAAGGGGATCTCCCCTTAGATGCACTACCCCCTCTATGTCCCTCCTCAGATCTTTGATTCTGACCTGATTTCTCCACGGTTTCTATTGAAATCACCAAGGTAGATCTCCTCCTTCCTTCTCCTCCCTATTTCCAGATTCGATTTGGCCCATCCTCCACTCTACGGTGTGAAGATGAAACCCTAGGTTTGGGATTAAATCCATTTTTTTGTTTTTCTTCTGGTTCTAGGTTGTGAAAATGGTGTTTCGAGACCTTTTGGTCTGTGTTCTAGAAACCGCTGCCAAAGGCGAGGTAGTTCGGACGATTTCAGTCCACGAGCATAGTTTTGAGGGTGTTGCAATCATTTTCCAAGTGCACACACCCATTTTTTCCAAGTATTAATAAATAAATAAATAAATAAATAAATATATATTCTTTATACAGGTTCCCTCATGGCATGGGGAATACATACATCAGTTTAAATATATATATATATATATATATATATATATACACGCGGAAATGTGTGCGGGAAAGCGGGAAACTACTTGAGTTTAAAAGATTTGGCTCATGCCATCCTTTGAGGTAGGTTCCCTAACCTTACCCTTTCTAAATTAAGAATTCATGAGTTGATTATGAAATTATTCTTGATTATTTGAATTTCAAATTCTGAATTGAACTACTTATGAGGAATAAAATGATTTATTTGAGAAAAAAATATTGTTTTTATAATAAAACCCCTCCATCAGAGGTGTGATGCATTCAAAATAAAAACATAGTTATTAGCCTGTTATGTTTTATTGGCTTGATGATTTGTGATTTTTACTATGATAACCTAGTTAGAGTAATCTTGTTTTAAAAAAGAGATATGGTTTTCTTAGCTAGGATAAGTATTGCCTCTTTTCATGTTGACACACTTGTGGAAATAATTCCTTTGAACTAGAATGGGATTACGTGGGTGGGTAAACCCACATGAAATTATTAAGTATAAATAGTATTAAATGGGTGGGTATGTGGTAGGAATGAAAGTGAAAGGTAACAATAAGTGGGTGCACTCCTTGGTTTCATGGGTTGTGAATGGGAATTAATGAAAGGGTAAATTCATTATAATGAATCTAGTGAATTTGATGCAAGTGATGGATAATGGGTGGGTATACTCATTATATTCCTTAAATAGGAAATGTATAACAAGTTGGTAAACTCATAGGATGTAATTAAATGTGAATTTTCAATGTGAGATGGTATGATCATTGGTTGAATTGTGATGTATTTAATGGTAAATGGTGATATGGGTGGGTATACCCATATGGTTTGTTTAAAAGGAAATAGAACACATGAGTGGTATACTCATGTTGTGTGTCATATATGTGAGTGGGTATACTATCTAAGTGTATTGTTATAGTTTTAAGGGTGGGTATACTCTTATTTTTATGTTTAAAGCCTCATTTTGAATTATGATGAATGGGTGGGTAAACCCATGGTAAATGGTTAAATGGTTTATATGAGTGGGTATACTCATATGTAAACAAATGAATGGGTTGATAGATTCCATGGACTACTCTCCATGGATTTGGAATGTGGTTGTGGAGGCCTTGGTTTGATTATGCCCCTTAGGTCTTGATTCTGTGGGATGTCTCGGGCCTTACTACCCCGTGGATCCGGCTTGTTTAGACTTGTATAGGACATGTCGGTACACATGCTCCTAGGATTCTAACTAGTTCCTAGACTGAGTTTCCACTGGGACTCCCATGGGAATCAATGTGTATGTCTTGTATGAGTTACTTAGATCCGGCCCTTCATGGTCTAGATTTATTATATAGATGCCTTGGTATATGACACCTTGGATCCAGCCTTAAGTAGTCTACATTTCTTTATATGTAACGACTGTGAGGTATGTGATATGATCAAATATATGACTTGAACGTGGTAAATTGTGACATATTTGGATGTATGGTGAGGATGTGTTGTTTGTTTATTTGTGCATTGCTTATAGCTGCCTTGTTAAAGGAGCTTGAATATCTTGTGCAGGGAGCCTTATGGGGCTATGTTTGTATATCTGTTTTAGCAGATTACATGCCATGGGAATTTATTACTTGTATTTACAATACACATATTTACCTACACACTTCCTATTTACATATTTCACATATTGGTTAGGGATTTATATCGACGGTGCTGACCTACTGAGATTTATATCTCACACACTACTCGGGCCAGCATTTCACTGGGGTACCTGAGTAAACTCTTCTTTTTTATAGGGCTATGGACCTATGCTTGTGCTGTATTCTCTTTTTTGGTTAGAGTGGATACTCAAGAGGGTGGGTGAATCGAGTACCAATTAAAATTTCTGTTAAAAATATTCCTATTGAAATCCCCCAATTTAAATAACAAGCTAAACTGTAGTGAATTTGTAATACAGTAAAGGGTCAGTTAGGTTCTCAAGAGATTGATTAGTTCTTAGTTAATCTAGTCTAAAGATTAATTAACTTTTGAAACTAACCTAATGCTTTATAATAAATACAAACACTTTCTAGTTTAACTATCAGAGTTACTTTAAAATAGGTTTGACTTTAAATTACTTAGCAGTGGAATAATCAATATAGTTTAAAACAAAATAAAATAAGAACAGCAGTTTAAAACAAGAGGTTCAGTCTCAAGATGAGACTTAGTCCTCTCAAACAATTTATATAATTTTTGATCCACACCCTAGATTGGGGTAAAAAACAGTACAAATACTGTCCAGGTCCTATGACCTCTACCACAGTTCTTTGTGGGAAACAAAACAATAGCACACATGCTATCTAGGTCACACTTGACCTCTACCACTATCCACAGTGGGATAAAAGTGAGCTATAGAAGTTTTGTTTGGGGATTTAGAAATCCTCCAGTTAAGCACAAGAGATAGCGTGTGTCTAAAAATACAGAACACACACACTGCTCAAAATATAAATAAAAGAATCACTGAGAGAGATTATATATGAGTTTAGAAATTCTCTAGTGATTTGAAATGCAGCTCTTTACTCCTTTTGATTAAACAGAAATGCGTGTGAGTTCTTCTCTGGTTTTTGTCTTGAAAACAGAGTGTTGTTTTTGTATTCAAATTCCAGTATACTGAAATATTGCTCGAGGTTGTAATAGGCTTTGCAGCACAACAATATCCCTCATCTTCTAGCAAAAGTTCTTCTCTCCTTTAAGCTCTGGTTCATTTGTTATTTTTTGTATCAGATGAGTACTCACTTATTTTTAGCGCCTTTTATGCCTGGATTTTGTCTTTCCTTTTATAGATTTCAGCTCCAATAATGGGAATGATTACCTTTTTACAGGTATGAGGTACGGTTCCTGAAATACCAACCACTAAATTAATTAATAGTATGCGCATTAAATTAAACAAATATGACCATTATCATTATATTAATAATATTGACAAAGTATAGAGTTTGAGTAGCAGTGACTGGTTAACAGTCATCTTCCATCAGTAGCTCTCTGTCGATATACTTGTAATGGTGGACTGTGTATCAGTGGATGCCTTGTATCGGTAGCTATTTCTTTGTGTAACAGTAACTCTATGTACCGGTAGTTCCTTCTATCGATAGCGTTGGTCTATCGCTAACTGGCTTGTACTGATAACTACTTATATTGGTGGCTCTCTCTATATCAGTAGCTATGCTTATCGGTAGCTGTTCGTCTTTCGGTTTGTATTGGTAGGTCTGCCCGTATCGGTAGCTATGTGCATACCGGTAAACTTGTTCTATAGGTAGCTGTTATGCATACCGGTAACTAATTATTCATATCAGTAGACTTCTGTACCGGTGTACTTAGCCTTATCAGTAGCTGTCTATCTGTTTGTATCAGTGATCTTCATATCGGTAGATCTGGATATAACAGTAGGTCTGTCTGTTTATCTGTATCAGTAGCTATGTGCATACCGGTAGTCTTAACACCTATATGTTCTATGCAAAACAAATCTAGATTGAGTTAGAATTATCTCAAAGTATGTATAAACATAGACAAACATTTACTAACATATTCAAAAGATTACTTTGATATTTTTATCAACTTGATAATAAAATGTCATAGATTAAAAGAATTAATATATATATAAACATTATTTGTGATTATCAAAGCATGTGAAAGAATAATTGAGATTATCAAAACAGGTGAGGTCAACAATCTCCCCCCTTTTGATAATCACAACTTATGGTATTGTAATCCAAAAATAATCATTAATGTATCAGTATAAAATACAATGGGTCTTATTTCTCAGTGTGAGTAATGAAGTTTTCAAATGTGAGATTTAAAAAGAATATTAGAGGAGATAGTATTAGAATCAATTGTATCAGAGATATACAACCAATGTATCAGAGGGAAATGTATTATGCTCATAAAATATAACGATTCTTCATATTAGTTCTCCCCCTTTGTATTATTTCTCCCTTATTATATTATTTCTCCCCCTTTGTGATTAGAAAAAAGTGAGAGAGAAAGGAAATACAGGAAAATAGAAGTAACAGAAGGTAAAAGAGAGAATGAAATAATTGATATATTACTTGAGGCAAAAAAATACATAGAAATACAAAATTGAACAAAAAAAGAATACAAGAGATTCCCATCAAAGGTCCTAGCCACTAATCAATCCACCTCTTGAATGTCAACTTTGGATTTAGCTTTGGGTTCAGAGGTACATTCAGGCTGGGTAGTTTCAATAGAAGGATTGGGAATTCTAGAAAGCACGACTGGTGGTTGAGCAACAGAGACTGTTCCTAGCCGGTAGTGGGTAGCTCTCTGTGTGATTATAGGAGTGAGACTTCAGATTTCTTGGACTGGAGTCATCTAAGAAATGGAGGCAGACTGAGCAGAGGCAGGCAAAGATGGAGGGGCAATGATAGGGGTACTGTCTACATGAAATAATGGTAGCAAGAGATTCCTAAAGTTCATAATGATTCCTTATCCTCTCTCCATAGAAGAAATGAAATCATCCTTGTTCTCCATGAATTTGTTTAGTGCAGGGGTCAACTCTATGAGCTTGCTGACTTGTTCTCTAAAGTCTTGATTTACAGGAGGTAATTTCATATTTTCCAAAAGAATTTTGAAATGGTTGGTCAACTGATGTTTGGTATATACTTTCTGAAAATAAGAATAAACTTTATCCTTCACTTATTTCTGAGAGGCAGAAGCTTCTCTCATATAATCGTGAACAATTTTCATGATATCTCTAGTGTTAGTTACCACTTTACTTAGGGCAGATGAGTCGACAGATCCACTGGTTGATGCTGAACCAAGATCCTCTTTCATCAAAGCTCGAATCTGATCCAACTCTACTGAAGGTCTAGAAGTAAGAGAACTGAAAGAAAAAGTCACAGTTTCCTTGAAACTTTTAGTTAGCCCACTGATAAGATTTTTCACTACAAAAACCTGGGTGCTGACATGCTTCTCTATGGAATGATTAAATTCCTCAAATACTGATACCATTTGGCTAACTACACTCTTTACAAAAGTCAAATCCTTGTCTGATTGAGATTTAGAACTCATATAGGATTCCAGAGAGATAATTGATTTCTTTAGAAATTCAACATCCTCTGCCAAGCTCGACACTTGATTCTGTCAAGCCTTGGCTTCATCCATCATCTATGCTATAGTGGTTGACACACTACAACCAAGAGAGAGTTCAAAAGATTTTTCCATGTTGCTCAGATCCTCATCAAAATAGCCCTTTAAGTCTGCAACAGATGCAATCAAAGACTCTTTCATCTCAGACTTTAAAGACTCAAGGTCATCCCTAGTTACCATACTAGCAGTCACAACAATAGGTGATCTTTCTGTCACAATAATATCCACATAGGCATTCATAAAATATTGAAAAGATGAAATCAGTGAAGTTTCCATTCTCCTTACTTCTTCCACAAAGCTGTAATTTAGCTCAGACTTTAACTAATACATATCAGGTTTTCTAACTATATACTCAGGTAATAACTCAGAGAGAATATCATAATTGACTTCAGGTCTATTGAGGGATGCCTCATTATCAGAATCTGGATAATCCAATCCACAAACCACAAAACCTGGGTCTACTTCCCAGTCTTTAATTTCATTAGCTACTAATACATTTCCAAATCTAGTTTGATGCTCCCCCTCAACTGGAGAATTCTTCTGTATAGAAATATCATCTTCAAAAGCTCTTTATTCCTTAGAATAATCTTCCAAAACTAATTCCAATTCTCCAATAGCAGGAGGCTCCTTAGGAATAAGTACAGGTCTATCAACTTCATCAAGAACAACCTCTAAAGGAATAGCAGAACTTCCAATAAAAGTACTTAAACTTAAGGTGATAGAAGCAGATGCTTCGGTTTCAGATTATCTTTATTCTTCCTCATTCTATAGGGTAGCCTCTTCTTGATCTGATCTCTGCTGGTCTTCCTCATCCACAGGTGCCTCTCCACCGCTTACTCCCAAAATAGTTTCTATACTAGGTAGATTCAAAGAAGCATTTTCCTTTTCTTGTGATACAATTTCAGGAGTTGGGATAGGAGGAAAGTCCAGATCTACTCCATCTACTGCAGAGAAATCCTACTCATCTGAATCATCACTATACTGTGGCTCCTCCTCATCAGGTCCTAGACCTGGATCTCTCTTATCTTTTGGTCTATTTGGATGGTCCACTAGATTGAACTTGTCATATATCTTCTCATCATCAGTAACCCACTGCCTTCTCCATGGGTTCCATCTAATCTTCATGTACTTACATAATGTTCTTGTGATACAAAAATTGTTTCTTACCACCACTATATCATCCTGAGACTCACCAACTCCCTTTACTTTAATCATAACCGAAATCAATTTGTCAAAGAATAATGCATTGGTTTTTGATTTGGGTCTGGTCATATTCTCTATTTGAATCATTAACAGCCTACACAGATTCACCTTCACACCATGACTTAAGAGATGAAATAAATAAATATCTTGATACTTCGGATTTTCAAAGTCCCCTCTCCTTGGACTTAGCACATGTTGAATGAATTTGAACAGTAGTCTGTTTTCTCCATCCATTTCTGTAGCCACTACTTTCCTAGGAGTGCCATATCCTGTCAACTCTTCCAAGGAAGTTTCATAGTCAAATATGTCACTAGTAGGAGGTATTGTCTTCGATGAATACCCAAATACTCCTTTATGTGGTACCTTCATTCATTCATCCCATTCAATGGATGAAAAAGCTATTTCCTTGCCATTTACCAATGAAACCATTCTATTCTCCTTATCATATTTCTCAAAGCGCACAAAAGAATAGAACTCTTTTATCAGCTTCAGATAATAAGGACCATTATTGTTTGTGAAACATTCTAGAAATTTATGCTCCTCAAATATTCTTAGGGTCAGTGATTTTCTTGGAAAAATCCATTCTGCACACAGCTCCTTCTCAATTATAATTTCTCTATTTTGCAAGTGCGGGTTCACTGGATGCCTCCCTGAACTTATTCGATTGACACTACTACTTGCTTCAGGCCCTGTCTTCTGCTTCTTCGCATTCGGCTCATCAAAGTCGTCTCTGACAGTCATAAGTTTTGTTTTTTCCATCTCTGGATTGAAGAAATTAGGGTTTTCGCAAGATTCGGGGATTCAAGGAGTCGGGTTTGAGAGAGGAGAGTTTAGTGGATTGAGAAGTAAATAAGACTTAGTTTTTATCATTTAGGAATCCTAAATAAAACATAATAGGTATAATATAAATGATACAGATTCTGAAGGCTAAAGATATAGAAGTTTAAAAACATCGTAACCTATCGGTAACACATACTAGTGAGGATTCCTAACGGTGAGGTATATCGGTGAGGTTTCTAATGGTGAGGTTTCTAACGGAGAGGTATATCGGTGAGGTTTCTAATGGTGAGGTTTCTAATGGTGAGATTTCTAACAGTGAGGTTTCTAACAGTGAGGTTTCTAACGGTGAGGTTTCTAAAAGTGAGGTTTCTAACGGTTAGGTTTCTAACGGTGAGGTTTCTAACGGTGAGGTTTCTAACAGTGAGGTTTCTAACAGTGAGGTTTCTAACGGTGAGGTTTCTAACGGTGAGGTTTCTAACAGTGAGGTTTCTAACGGTGAGGTTTCTAACAGTGAGGTTTCTAACAGTGAGGTTTCTAATGGTGAGGTTTCTAACGGTGAGGTTTCTAACGGTGAGGTTTCTAACAGTGAGGTTTCTAACAGTGAGGTTTCTAACAGTGAGGTTTCTAACCAAATTCTATCATTCCTAACTCATGTCTAATGTAACTTAACCTATCTAAACTTAAAGTCTTGGTGAAAATGTCAGCTAATTGATGTTCAATACCTATAAATTCAATATTAATATCACATTTTTGGTAATTATATCTCAAAAAATGGTGCCTTACATCAATGTGTTTAGTTCTAGAGTGAGACACAGGATTCTTAGAGATGTTAATTGCACTAGTGTTATCACAATTTATAGAGACATGTCTAAAATGATATCTGTAGTCCAATAATGTATGTTTCATCCACAGAATTTGTGCACAACAAATACCAGCAGCAATGTACTCTGCTTCAGCAGTAGACAATGCAACCGAATTCTTCTTTTTACTATACCAAGATACTAGGGACTTACCTAGAATATGACATGTTCCAGAAGTGCTCTTTCTATCTAACTTGCAACCAGTAAAGTCAGCATATGAATAACTTATTAAATCAAAAGATTGTCTTTTTGGATAAAACAAACCTAAATTTGTAGTATGTTTAAGATATTTGAAAATTCTTTTAACAGAAAGCAAATGGAATTCTTTAGGATTAGCTTGAAATATTGCACACATACACACACTAAACATAATATCTGGTCGACTAGAAGTAAGGTAAAGTAGACTTCCAATCATACCTCTATAATTTGTTTGATCAACTGGTTTCCTAGATTCATCAATGTCCAACTTACAGGTGGTACTCATGGGTGTATCACTTTCCTTAATACTATCTAAACCAAAAAGTTTTAAAATATCCTTTGTATATTTACTTTGATTTAAAATAATACCATTTTCATTTTGAAAAACTTGAAATCCAAGAAAATATTTGAGTTCTCCCATTAAACTCATTTCAAATTCATTTTACATACTCTTTGAAAAATCAATACACAAAGTATTTTTAGAAGATCCAAAAATAATATCATCAACATAGATTTGTACTATCAAAACATCTTTAGAAATTATTTTAATAAAGAGAGTTGGATTAGCAATCCCTTTAGAAAAAACTTTTTAAATAAGAAAATTACTAAGTCTATCATACCAAGCTCGTGGATCTTGTTTCAAACCATATAAAGATTTAGAGAGTTTAAAAACTCGATTTGGAAAATGAGGATTAGTAAATCCAAGTGGTTGTTCAATAAAAACATCTTCAATTATAAAACCATTTAGAAAATCACTTTTAACATCTATTTGATATAAATTGAAATTCAGATGAGTAGTATAGGAAAGTAGAATCCTAATAGCTTCTAATCTGGCTATAGGAGGAAAGGTTTCCTCATAGTATATTCCTTCCTCTTGACTATACCCTTATGCAACTAGCCTTTCTTTTTTCCTAACTATATTTCCATACTCATCAACTTTATTCCTAAAAACCCATTTAGTGCCTATGGGCAAAGTGTTCTTAGGTCTGTCAACTAATTCCCAGACTTTGTTTCTTTCAAATTGATTTAATTCTTCTTTCATAGCCATTACCCAAAATTCATCATTGATTTCATCATTGATATTTTTAGGTTTTAACTGTAAAAGAAAGGCTTTATGTTCAACCTGGTTTCTTAGAGAAGCTCTAGTCTGTGTCCCTCTATCAAGATTACAAACAACAACCTCTAAAAGACGATTCTTTAGAATCCTAGTTGATATAGTAAAGGTGGGACTAGAAATTTAAGGTTCTTCTCTAGATTCAGGTTCTACAGAAACAGGTTCTAGAAAGTTTCTAGAATTTGATGTCTTTACAATAAGTTCATTGATTTTATCATTAAGGTTCAAAACAGAGAAATCTTTTTCAAGATTTTAGATGGAATATTTGGGTTCATGTGGATCAGTTTCATCAAACTTGATGTGAACAGATTCTTCCACACATTTGGTTCTTTTATTAAATACTCTATAGGCTTTTCTAGTTATAAAATATCCTAGAAAGATTCCCTCATCACTTTTTGAAGAAAACTTGTCAAGATTATATTTAGTATTGAGAATAAATACTTTACAACCAAAGACTTTAAAGTAATTAACCTTAGGTTTCCTATGGTTCCACAACTCATAAGGAGTTTTTTGAGAAAAGGTCTAATCAAGACTCTATTAATAATATAACAAACTGTATTTACAGCTTCATCCCAAAAGTAAATTGGCAGGTCATACTCATTAAGTGTAGTTCTTTCAATTTACTGAAGAGTTCTATTCATTCTTTCTACTATACCATTCTATTGAGGTGTCCTAGGGGAAGAAAAGTTATGATTATAGCCATTGTGTGAGTATTAAGATTCAAAATCATGATTTTCAAACTCACGGACATGATCACTTCTCAGGGTTTTAATCTTAAGTCCACTAAGGTTCTCTACAGACTTGGAGTATTTCAAAAATTAAGAACAAGCTTCACTTTTGTGAGAAAGTATACCCAAGTATATCTAGAAAATTCATCTACTAGGACATAGACATAGTGATTCCCATTTAAACTAGAAACTCTAGAAGGTCCAAACAAGTCCATGTGAACCAACTCGATAGGTTGAGAAGTTGAAACTTATTTCTTTTATTTAAAAGAAACTTTATGTTGCTTTCCCTTTTGATAGGGATTACAAACTTTATCAGCTAGTAATTCAAGTTTAGGTAGGTCTCTAAATAAGCTTTTCCTAGTCAGTTTTCTATGTGAATGAATATTGCAGTGTCCTAATCTTCTATTCCATATCCAAGATTATTTATGAAAATCATTTAAACAAGTAACATTTTGTTTGGCTAAAGAATTCAAATCAACTACATAAACATTTTCATTTCTCAAATCAGAAAATACGAAAATATTTTTAGAATTAAAAAAATTACAATAATAATTTTTAAATTTAACATTGAAACCATAATCACACAGCTGAGAAATACTTAAAAAATTATATTTAAGTCCATCAACAAATAAAAATTTGGAAATTAAAATAGAATCAGTGTTACCAATCTGACCTAAGCTGATGATTTTTCCTTTTGAATTATCACCAAAGGTGACATGACCTCCATAAACTTTGATTAAACTCTTGAAGCATGAGTAATATCCAGTCATATGCCTTGAACATCCACTGTCCAAGTACCATACCTTCTTATGGGAGCTCTTCAAGCAAGTTTCCTACAAAATAGGTTTAAACATAAAATGATTTTGGTAACCATATTTTCTTGGGTCCAGACAGGTTAGCAAGAAAAACTTTTGGTACCCAAATTTGTCTAATGGGTCTCATACAATCAATAGATTCAAACAATTTTGAAAGATAAACTTTATTTGATATATAGCCATGTGAATAACTAGTTGAAGAATATGCATTTCCAGAACTATAACTAGCACCATTTTGTCCAGATTTAGGAATAAATCTATTTTTAGTAATCTGTCTCTGTCCAGGCTGATAGCCTATTTTAGTGGTATATTTTGGTGCCACCTGTTTTCCTAGCATTTGAGTTAGAGTATTCTTCCCATTTGTGAATTTCTCTAAGGCCTTCCTTAATTTCTCATTGGACAATTTCAGTTCATTATTTTCCTTAAGTAATTGAGGAATCTTTTCCTTTTCTATATCAAGTGTAGATTTAACAGAGATGGTCAAAGCATACTGTTTCTTTAAGGTCTTATACTTGTCCTTAAAATCATTACAGGTTTCTTCTAGCATATTACAGTATTCAAATAATTATTCACTAGACATATTTTTAGATTCAGAATCAGAATCGACTCCATAATAATAAGAATTTAAAGCAGGAGTATCCAATGTTACCTCAGATTTGTTTGTCATAAAACACATATTATCTTTTTGAGATTTTTCATCCTGAGAAGAATCAGAATCACTTAAACTATCTTCTGAAGCACTCCAAGTTTCTTTCATAGCTTCTTATATTTACTATCCTTATAATTATATTTCTTTTTGAACTTTAACTTCAGACAGTCTGCTTTCACATGTACTTTCCACTTGCATTCATAACATACGATTTCATTACTCTTATCATACTTTTTCCAATCCTTCTTCCAATGACCTTTGTTGTCATATTTTCCTTTCTAGTTTGATTTTCTGAAGAATTTCTTCTTCCTGTAGAACTTCTTGAACCATCTAGCTATCTGAGCCATCTCTTCATCACTATCATAATCTTAACCTTCACTTGTTGAGCTTTCAGTAGGCATGTGAACTTTCTCTTTGTCCTTTCTCTTTGAGGCAGTAGATTTAAATGCTCCTAACTTCCTTTTTGGTTCGTCATCTTCTTCCTTATTTACCTTTAGCTCTTCTTCATACATCATCAACTTACCAATTAATTCTTTAACAGGCAGTGAACTTATATCACACGATTCTCTTATTGAAACTGATGTGCCTCTCCATATTTCTGGCAGACATCTTAGTATTCTCATAATCTGCTACTTTACAGGAACAAATTTTCCAAGTGAGCTTATAGTGTTGAAAATCTCATTGAACCTGAGATACATATCAAAAATAGGTTCATCAGACTTCATTTTAAAATTATCATACTTAATAGTGTAGGTATTCAATATCATTTCTTTAACATTGGTTGTTCCCTCATGGGAAATATCCAAAGTGTCCCAGATTTCATAAGTAGTTTTACAAGAAGATATTATATTAAATTTTTCATCTCCTAAAGCACGGTACAAAGTATTCATTGATTTACAGTTATTATTGTAATCAGTCTTAGTAGGTTTATCCCAAGTAGTTATTTCAGTTTATCAAATCTTATATTGAGTCTCTATAGTACTCCATATGTCAAATACCATACTTTATAAATGAATTTTCATTTTAAGTTTCCATTGGGCATAATCTGTACCATTAAAGAAAGGTGGCCTGTTGGTAGCAGCACCTTCAAGTCTATTATCCATAATTAGATTTTAGATAATATATTTAAAGAGATAAAATTTAGAACTAACATAAATTTAAGATCTTTAAGATACAACTAAAATCACAGTTGAAAAAACAGAGTATTTGGTAATCCTTTATAAATAACAACCTTCCTCTGATACCAAATGTTGGTCGGAGTGGATACTCAAGAGGGGGGGGGTGAATTGAGTACCAATTAAAATTTCTGTTAAAAATATTCCTATTGAAATCCCCCAATTTAAATAATAAGATAAACTGTAGTGAATTTGTAATATAGTAAAGGGGCAGTTAGGTTCTCAAGAGATTGATTAGTTCTCAGTTAATCTAATCTGAAGATTAATTAACTTTTGAAACTAACCTAATTCTTTACAATAAATACAAACACATGCTAGTTTAACTATCATAGTTACTTTAAAATAGTTTTGAATTTAAAGTACTTAGCAGCGGAATAATAAATATAGTTTAAAACAAAATAAAATAAGCACAACAGTTTAAAACAAGAGGTTCAGTCTCAAGCCGAGACTTAGTCCTCTCAAAAAATTTATATAAATTTTGATCCACACCCTGGATCGGGGTAAAAAATAGTACAAAGACTGTCTAGGTCCTATGACCTCTACCACCGTTCTTCGTGGGAAAAAAAACAATAGCACACAGGATATCTAGGTCACACTTGACCTCTACCACTATCCACAGTGGGATACAAGAGAGTTATAGAAGTTTTTTATGAGGATTTAGAAATCCTCCAGTTAAGCACAGGAGACAGTGTGTGTCTAAAAATATAGAGCACACACACTACTCAAAATATAAATAAAAGAATCACTGAGAGAGATTAGATATGAGTTTAGAAATGCTCTAGTGATTTGAAATGAATCTCTTGACTCCTTTTTATTAAACAGAAACGCGTGTGAGTTCTTATCTAGTTTTTTTCTCGAAAACAGAGTGTCGTTTTTGTATTTGACTTCCAGTATACTCAAATATTGCTCGAGGTTGTAATAGGATTTGTAGCACAACAATATCCCTCAGCTTCCAGCAAAAGTAATTCTCTCCTTTAAGCTCTGGTGCATGTGTTCTTTTTTGTATCAGATGAGTACTCACTTATTTTCAGCGCCTTTTATGCCCAACTTTTGTCTTTCCTTTTATAGATTTTAGCTCTGGCAATGGGAATGATTACCTTTTTACAGGTATGAGTTACGATTCCTAAAATACCAACCACTATCATTAATTAATATTATGTGCATTAAATTAACCAAATATGACCATTATCATTATATTAATAATATTGAAAAAGTATATAGTTTGAGTAGTAGTGACTGGTTAATAGTCATCTTTCATCAGTAGCTCTCTATCGGTAGACTTGTAACGGTGGACTGTGCATCAGTGGATGCCTTGTATCGGTAGCTATTGCTTTGTGTAATAGTATCTCTATATACCGGTAGTTCCTTCTATCAGTCACGTTGGTCTATCGGTAACTGTCTTGTACTGGTAACTACTTATATCGGTGGATCTGTCTGTATCGGTAACTATGCTTATCAGTAGCCATTTGTCTGCCGGTTTGTATCGGTAGGTCTTCCCGTATTGGTAGCTATGTGCATACCGATAAACTTGTTATATCAGTAGCTGTTATTAATACCGTTAACTACTTATTCATATCAGTAGACTTCTGTACTAGTGTACTTAGCCTTATCAGTAGCTATGTATCTGTTTGTATCAGTGATCTTCATATCGGTAGCTCTAGATATAATAGTAGGTCTGTCTATTTATCTGTATCAGTATCTATGTGCATACTGGTAGGCTTAACACCTATCTGTTCTATGAAAAACACATCCAAATTGAGTTATAATTATCTCGAAGTATGTATAAACATAGAAAAACATTGATTGACATATTCAAAAGATTACTTTGATATTTTTATCAACTTGATAATAGAATGTCATAGATTAAAAGAATTAATATATAGATAAACATTATTTGGGATTATCAAATCATGTGAAAGCATAATTGGGATTATCAAAACAGGTGAGGTCAACACTCTTGTACTTAGAAGTTAGGAGAAAAGGACCGAACGAGAGCTCGAGATGCTCGTGGAGATTGCCTTTGGGATTTTTTTTTATTTCTGTACCGAGATGTAAGGCAAGATATTTTTTTACTACTTTCATTTATGAAACCCATGACATGTATACGTTGTATAAACTAGTGATGACCATTTTCTATATTCAGTTGTTATTGAAATTGTATTCCACTGCTTTGATTATTGCTTATTATTGCTTCCGCTATTATCTGGGTTTTTACTCTCTGTTACCATTGTAAACTATGAAAATGAGGATATAGTCTCCCCACTGAACTACCTTTACATCATCACTGCTAGTTGGAAGCTGTTGGTGTATGAAGAGATGCATTTGAAGTCAAGTGGTGACTGGTCCGACTACGAGTTTAGTGGTCAGTTGGGCCGTGATGTTACAAATGTCTACAATTTATTACAGATCTCTTTTATGACCATTCATACCACCTTTCATAGTTTAAAAAAATGTGCAACACCCCTTACAAGGCTACATGGTTTCTCTTGAGGGGCCACATGGTTCAACTAAACCACAAAACCTCACCCACCTCTCCTAGAAAGTGATTTTTCCATGCTCGATACCCCTAAAACTCATCCCTGAGAATCCTTAAGGAACACCAAAAACAAAACCCGATCTACTTGGGTTGTGAATTTTCATTCAAATGGTCACATTGAGTTCCCAAATTCCCAATGCATATCTAAGAATAACCTAAAGTATATAGTACATAATCCATTAAAACTTGATCTAATAATCATATTCAAAACTAAAACATTAATATAGTTCTTACCCGAGGCCATTTAACCCGAGGCATGATCTCTTCATGGTCTCTTTCACCATTCATCTTATGGAACTCCTGATCATAGGTCTATCATGAATGACCAATTTTGAGTTTCAATACCTCCACCATCATAATTTTCTATTTAAGCATGACCTTATCATTATTGAGACACTCCTGATATGTTTATCATTTTAAAATAGTATTTGAATTCCAATCACCCCAACTCAACCTGGAGGCACCAAATTTTCCTTGAAAATCCTCGTCCGCACTTTAAGATACACTCATCTCATCCTAACAACATGCCTAATGCGAAAACTCACCAAATACATCCATTTTTATGATAAAACTCAAATTGAACTACATCCGGTCAATTACTTTTGGAAAAAACTCATCTCCTATAGCCAACACGTCCCTAAAAGTAAAATTTGAAGCCTTTATCCCAAGGCAGGTTAAAATCATTCCAAGCATGGTCACCAAATCCCGTAACCAACTTTAATGACATATCACAACTAAACCATCCCTTGACCAAAATATGTCATCATTATATAACACCGATACTGATACTATCCCAATCCTGCATCCATGGATCATCATAAGTTACTTTGGGATCAACACCCTCTTCTTGATTTCACTAAAACCCATAATCAAAATCCATACCTATAGTTTACCAAGGATTCCAACTATACAATAATTCCATTTATTTTACATCACATGAGTTCCAAGCTGACCGTCTAGTGACCAGTCCCAATATTCCATGACCCTTCCCACATGAGGGCTCCTACTAGTGACCAATTTCCCTCTCACTACCTTAGGATCATACTAATTATCACCCCAATGAAATGATTACCTCGTTTCAACCATCCATTCTAAGATATAATGAAGTGATAACATAAATTCAAACCATCACCTATCACCACTTTTGAGATGATTTTCACAATGTTCATCAAAAATTAAAGAACAATGAGGGTCACCCATCTTAAACAATCATTTTTTGTACTATGCACCAAATAGATTTTCTTTAAACCAATCCTAGAGTGAAATTATTAAAGAGTATCTTTTCAAACCATAATAATGTTTATATAGGTAGATCAGTGTATAGCCGATGCTCTCTTAGCATACTCAGGATGATGTTAAGATAAGAGGAAGGATCACCTCTATACTAGAAGTACACTGAGGTTTTATTGGTATCATGTATCACTCATCCTGAACCATGATCAATTTAAAATAATCTAAGATGCCTTTAATTACCCCTAACACCATGTATCCTGACCATATTTTTCAAGGTTCAATCACGAGTAAATAGTCTCACATCACCCAATTGATTTTATGGATTATCTCTTCATACAAGTCAATTCATTTAATTTACCCCAAATCTATGAGTAACCATGCCTGAAAGAATCACTTAATTAAAACCATCAGTCCTCATCTCACACTTGGCTACTCACCAATGTTTAGTTTCAAACAGTTACTACACACAATCGGCACAAACTACTTATCACGAAAAAGGGATGTACATATGGTAACACGCAGTTTGAGTCTTGAATCATACACCAGTGAATCATTCATTAAAATGTTCAAACTGACTATGATACTTGGAATGTAAGTCTCATTAAGGTTGGATCTCCCTTGGAAATCACCTCCAAATTAGGCATCTACATGTGCCATAAACTATTGAATGGACGCACTCCTCACGACGTCATTTAGGATTTCAAGAGTTAACAAGATTATCACCCTCCATAAGTTGTTCTATCCATTTACATATGGTCATTTATATTTATGTTCCTTCTACATAGAAGAAAATACTATTCATGACCAACGCGATACTCCCCACCTTAGGAGTGTCCTTGTCATTGAGCTAATGAAAACAGAGTTCATCCAAAAGCACATTCTCTATCACCAGTGAATGTAGTTCCTAGATGAGGAAAATGTGCTTATGCTAAGTGAAAAAATGAAAAGAAGGATAAAATAGCTTCTTATAAGAATGATAGATTAGAAACATTCTTAAACGTACACATGGAATTCATATCGAGTCACGTTCACACACATCATCAACATACAACATAAAAGAGAAGATTAAAACTGAACAGTAGTGTTACCACACATGATCCTTTTTATAATGCTATCTTGGGCATTGGGATAACTTATCCATCTTATGATAGCTTAAATCTATGTTACTCTCAAGAAGCTTTCACACCTAGGTCACTTTACTCCAGAGATGACCTATGAACAGAGCTTTCCAATACTCATGAATCCTTCCAATAAATCATGAATCCACATGGTTTAAGGTATTACGCGACCTCATTTCTTGAAAAATATATGATTTAACATATCAATTTTAAATCATTAGTTTTATGTATAATAACATGTGTTACTATGATATTAGAATAGTGTAATAGGTACTACATAATCCTAGCATGCGATAACCCATTAAAGATGAAGAAGGTAACATGACCAAAAAAGTGGATGACCATGCTTGAGGTATGTCTAACCTACTAAATTGGAGTATTACATGATTCCCACACCCACCCATCTACCTTGGGGTGTCGTCTCATCAATAGAAATCCTACTCAGGACAAATGACACCTGAATGGTGCCACACGTCTAAAACTCTTCATTAGAATTTATGAATGCTTTAATTTTTTCAGGCCACTACCTCTATAAGATTAGACCTTCAATTGATCAAGGAATCAATACTAAACACAGTTACACCTAAAAATTCACTAGGCCTCACCACATATCTATTTGGTTCAAAAATAAGAGAAATAATCCAACTGAGTTCTAAGGGAAACACTCATGTTCCCATTTCAAGATTTTATCAAGGTAAAACTAAGATAAACCTTACACGAGGGTACTTATCTAAGAACACCTATACAGGTTTTCATTTTTAAGGAATTTAAGTGATTCTATTATTCTAAAATATTTGAAGTAGCTCATATTAAAAGGATATGAAGTACCAGTTGTCAAGTAAAACTATACTAAGAACTTAATTTAGTTGGAACCACACTACATTACAGAAAAATTATCCTATAATTTCCTTTTATTTTTTTTCAATTTCATAAGTTTTCACAACTAGTCTTGGTTAAAGAAATTTTCAATTTCCAAACTATAGAGGAAAACACTCTTTAGGTTGTAATTGACATTTTAACTAACTGATGCCTCATAATAATAAATCTCAAAAGTAGATAAGGAGTCTTTTTCTAATTAAGGGGATTGATCAAGTGCCACCATATGTTTATATGTTACACCATATAAACAATTGAAGATAATTTAAATAACCATCCCATTAACATAACCATACCCCCATGAGGTTTAGTATCAAGGAATATGAAAAGTAAAGGCAACCTAAGTGGGTCCCGTCATATCAATCTGGGTTTAATTATATGGGAACTCATTCCAAATTTATGGAGTAAACACTCTATAAATTAAAATTGGAATCACATTTAAATGAAACCCATAACAGTTAAATTAATAAAATTTCAAACACCCTTAATGGGTTTATATTATAAGAAACATGACCTAACTGATCTATTTGGGTCTAGTTGTGCATTTAGGAACTTAGTCATACAAGTTGTCATGCCTAAATAATAGAGGTATGAGATTTTATAAAGGAAACCATTTTTTATAAGAATTATAATTTAGAATATATCAGGGTTTAGTTAGATGAATTACCATTCCAAAGTTATAAAGGTACTTTCCTTTATAAGTTACAATTGGAATTCAGGTAACTACAACCAAGTTTTTTTTGATCTCAAATATTTCAAAATAAAGTATAATGGTTTGATTATATGGGTTAACATTTATAATTTATAAAGGAATATACACTTTATAAATCGTTAATGGTTCCCATTTAATCACAACTATAAGTGTTTCATCCCCTGAAACTAATGGTCCATGGCTCAAACATGTCATAATTGGTTAATTAAGGTTCCAACATCAAAATTTATGGGTTAACACCATTCAAGTTGATGTAGAAACTTGAAGAACCAATCATATATTTAAAAAAAACATGGAAATATATCACATATAAAGGAATAAAAAAAGATTATTATACATGAAATAATGATGAATAATCATGCAAGCATGGTGTAGGACTAAGAATGCTAATAAATTTGAAAAGACACATCTATAAATCATCAAGAATTAAATAAATGAAACCTACATGGAATAGAATATGCATGGTATGTGAATATCTATGTGCCTATAATGAAGCATGTAACAAATCTTACTTACTATATCAAGCCAAGGGTGAAAATCCATAAATCAGTAAATCAATAACCAATGGAAGTACAACAATCTATTGAGGTAAAATAATAATAAACTATAATATATAATAACATAAACACCATTACCATCCATGGACACATGGAATTTCCATCATGCATGGGTTGACTAGACCCAGACACAATCTATTTAGCAAGCGCCAACACATTCTCAGTCACCCATCTACCATCCCAAAAAAAAATACAAAAATAAAAGAAACCCCTGATACCACTAGTAACATCCCAACCTAAGAGACAATATATTGGTGCCCCAAACTGATTCAACACATGTCATCAAGCATACCTCCCCATACTCCATAGGATGCAGAGTAGAATCGAGGGTCTAAAAGTGGTACAATGGAGAAACTATACACTATGGATTAGTAACAAATATAGTGAAAGAATAGATAAATAAAGGCAGTAGAAAATAATAATGACTAATAATAAATAATAATTGAATAAATGTTTATGCATGAACATGATATAATGTAAAATAAATAGACATATAACAGGAAAACATGGCAGTAAATATTCAATACAATACATATACAATGATAGAACAAAATCCTTCAAGGATAACACCATGAGAATCCTAAGCACAGAATCAGTACTGTGCTCCTAAAATCCATGTACAAGAGTGACAACACATAGCATAATCCATGATCCTAAACCTACAACCATGAGAGCTATTTAGGTACCAATCGAAGACTTGAATAGGGTGAGATATATACTCAGTAGGCCACCACTAACAACATCTACACTAATCCAGTCCATGAATATAAAATAAGAAGTATGTAGGTATATCCAAATGAAGTAGTAAATACTAAATAAAAACATATAAAATTTAGGTTACTTAAAGACACCTCGCCAACATAACTAATTTAGCCTAAGATAGAATGTCTTTTCACACTTGACATCATGTATATGTTGGTCATGTGTTGTTTTGACAATACTCTTTAAATATTATTGATTTTGATGCTAAAAAATACCCTTGTTTTTTTACTAATGATATTTATTTAAGTGAGTTTAAAGAAATTAATATTATTTTCAATATTATGGATTTATATTCAAGTTTTTAATCCATAATGAATATTTATCAAAGTTTTTGGAAAGCGTTTTGGTGTTTCTGAAAACATTGTTCATACCCTACATTGGAACATGTAACATAAAGAATGAACACTATATTCTATTAATGTGTGTATAATTTATCATCCCTATTCTGAATAGTTTTCATATGGATTGGAAACCCTAAATTTTCATATAGATTTAAAACACTACATTTGGATAAAAATTTGGAATATCAACCTAATTTTGAAGTGATGAATCATTGTTCATACCCTACATTCGGAGAACCAACATATGGTTAATCAACCTTATGTTTGTAATCAACCATACACTGGAAGGATGGACATATGGATTCTTATCACTATGCTATTTAATAGAACCCAATGCTATGAAAAGGAACCCTACACTACAAAAAGGAACCCTATACTATGTAGTTCAACCTTACATTTTTTTTTCAAACAATGAAGATTTAAATTCACAATTTTGTTTGAGATTTTTTCAATGGTATTGAATGAAATAAAATATCGATTGAAATCATTTATATGACCAATTTAAAGGTTTGTTATGATTTATTTAAAGAACCATATTCAATAGAGATGATCACTCATATTCTTAAGGGATTTTATGACTCCCCTGGACAATTTGAATTTGAATACCCATGATATATCAGACTATTTATTAGATCTGCTCAACCAAAAGAGAGTTATAGATGAACAAAGTATTCTCAAAAGAAATAATGTTATGAGATTTGATAAAAATTCTTCTGCATACTTGTGAATATATTTTTCATATATATCTGCTGAAAATATATTTTGACTCTATTATTATCTAAAATGTCTATGCTTTGGAGATATACTTCTATAACCTCATACCACTGTTTTTTGATATTCAATTTGAAGATAATTTTCAACCAAAATAGATTCAGAGTTATTATTTATTGAATAAATTAATTTATGGAGAAGAAGATCCATCTAATGTCAGTTAATGCTTCTGTAATTGTGATTTACAACCCGAACCATCAGCAAATCAAACTCTTTTGATTTATTGTAGTTTTAAATGTTTGTACTCAGCTGTGGAGAAGTTCTAGCTTCTTGTACTAAGATATGGTTAACCAGTTCTTTGTAAAAGAACCAGAAGGCTCTATTTAGCCTTTTTATAAAGGTGTAAACTTCCTGTACTCAATTTTGAATTTTAAGGTCTTACGATAAGAGGAAATTTCTAGTGAAAATCACCAAACTCGTAGAGAGAGAATTAGTAGAGTGGATTATGGGATCATTGTACCCCAAAATACTATAAAATTGATATGTTATTTTTTTGTTTTTCCACTACTCATATTCATTATTGAAGAGAATGATGCATATTTTCATAAATCACAAAAAATTTAAAAACCAAAATCTTTCAGGATTATCAAAAAGACACAATTCACCCCCTCTTGTGCATCATTGTACTATTCTGACCTAACAATATACATATACATACGTAAGACAATCATATGAACATATATACATGTATCATCATGGACCTGAGGTTTAGTACCAAAGTATCCACATGATAATATCACATATCATATAAGGGACTTCATGCTTAGGGTGTCATTCCCATGATCAAAATATAAGTGAATCCATTCCTAGGTGCCATACCCATAATCACAATATAAGGTATGCCATGCCCAGGATTCTATACCTGTAATCACAATATAAGGGATGATATGCCTAGGGTTCCATACCTGTAATCATAATCTAAGGGATTCCATAACCAAGGTTCCATACCCTTTATCAAAATATAAGTTACTCTATTCCCAGGTATCATAATTTATAATAAAAATAAGTAATAAGGAGGATGTTTCCATAAACCTTCTATAACATAATTCATGTAAAATAATTAGTTCATTCATTTATTAAGTAATTAATAAGTCTATTTAAAGGTCTATGCCACTACTAATTTTTCATGTGAGATGGGTCAAGCGTATCTTTCATTTATTGGTATGGTCCATGTGTAGGTCCTTACCACTGGCCTTATATTCCATTTTAATCAGTCATTTTATAGGCCATGAGATTACCCAGGCCATTCGTTCATTTAAATATAAGTAATTAGGAAGTCCAAATAAGTACACATGCCCATTTGTAATATTAAACATTTAAATTATCAATATTTAATCAAATATCACTCTAGGGTAATTACAAACAATGGCCTATATGGGCCACTAATAGGACACACCTAATAGGTGGACCATGTTGAGGTCACCAACCTCCAATTATGAGAATGGGTCTAAAAAAGGGTCCATGTCACTATTTAGACTATCAATTTAGGTTACCTCACATTTTAGGAGCAACACACAGAGAATGACCAATTTTGAGTTACAATACCTCCACCATCACAATTTTCTATTTAATCACGTCCTTATCATTATTGAGACACTCCTAACATATTTATCATTTTAAAAGAGTATTTGAATTCCAATCACCCCAACTCAACCTTGAGGGACCAAATTTTCCTTGAAAATCCTCGGCCGCCCTTTAAGATACACTCATCTCATCCTAACAATGTGCCTTATGGGAAAACTCACCAACTACATCCATTTTTATGATAGAACTCAAATTGAACAACATCCGGTCAACTACTTTTGGAAAAAAACTCAGCTCCTATAGCCAACACGTCCCTAAAACTAAAATTTTAAGCCTTTATCCCAAGGCAGGTTAAAATCATTCCGAGCATGGTCACCAAATCCTGTAACCAACTTTAATGACATATCACAACTAAACCATCCCCTGACCAAAATATGTCATCATTATATAACACTGATACTGATACTATCCCAATCCTGCATCCATAGATCATCATAAGGTACTTTGGGATCAACACCCTCTTCTTGATTTCACTAAAACCCATAATCAAAATCCATACCTATAGTTTACCAAGGATTCCAACTATACAATAATTCCATTTATTTTACATCACATGAGTTCCAAGATGACCGTCTAGTGACCAGTCCCAATATTCCATGACCCTTCCCACATGAGGGATCCCACTAGTGACCAATGTCCCTCTCCCTACATTAGGATCATACTAATTATCACCCCAATGAAACAATTACCTCGTTTCCACCATCCATGCTAAGATATAATGAAGTGCTAACATAAATGTAAACCATCACCTATAACCACTTTGGAGATGGTTTTCACAATGTTCATCAAAAATCAAATAATAATGAGGGTCACCCCTCTTAAACAATCATTTTTTGTACTATGCACCAAATAGATTTTCTTTAAACCAATCCTTGAGTGAAATTATTAAAGAGTATCTTTTCAAACCATACTAATGTTTATATAGGTAGATAAATGTATAACCGATGCTCTCTTAGCATACCCAGGATGATGTCAAGATAAGAGGCACGATCACATCTAGACTAGAAGTACACTGAGGTTTTATTGGTATCATGTATCACTCATCCTGAGCCATGATCAATTTAAAATAATATAAGAAGCCTTTAATTACCCCTAACACCATGTATCCTGACCATATTTTTCAAGGTTCCATAATGAGTCAACAGTCTCACATCACCCAATTGATTTTATGGATTATCTCTTCATACAAGGCGATTCATTTAATTTACCCCAAATCTATGATTAACCATGCCTGCAAGCATTACTTAATTAAAACTATCAGTCCTCAGCTCACACTTGGCTACTCACTGATGTTCAGTTTCAAACATTTACTACACACAACCGGCACAAACTACTTATCACGAAAAAGGGATGCACATATGGTAACACCCGGTTTGAGTATTGAATCATACACCAGTGAATCATTCATTAAAATGTTCAAACTGACCATGCTACTTGGAATGTAAGTCTCATTAAGGTTGGATCTCCCTTGGAAATCACCTCCAAATTAGGCATCTACATGTTCCATAAACTATTGAATGAATTCACTCCTCACGGCGTCATTTAGGATTTCAAGAGTTAACAAGATTATCACCCTCAAGAAGTTGTTCTATCCATTTACATATGGTCATTTATATTTATGTTCCTTCTACCTAGAAGGAAACACTATTCATGAACAATGCGATACTCCCCACTTTAGGAGTGTCCTTGTCATTGAGCTAATGAAAATAGAGTTCATCCAAAAGCACATTCTCTATCACCAGTGAATTTAGTTCAAAGATGAGGAAATTGTGCTTATGTTAAGTGAAAAAATGAAAATAAGGATAAAATAGCTTCTTATAAGAATGATAGATTAGAAACATTCTTAGACATACACATGGAATTCATATCGAGTCACGTTCACACACATAATCAACATACAACATAAAAGAGAAGATTAAAACTGAACAGTACTGTTATCACACATGATCCTTTTTATAATTATATCTTGGGAACTGGGATAACGTATCCATCTTATGATAGCTTAAATCTATGTTACTCTCAAGAAGCTTTCACACCTAGGTCACTCTACTCCAGAGATGACCTATGAACAGAGCTTTCCAATACTCATGACTCCTTCCAAGCAATCATGAATCCACATGGTTTAAGGTATTACACGACCTCATTGCTTGAACAATATATGATTTAACATATCAATTTTAAGTCATTGGTTTTATGTACAATAACGTGTGTTACTGTGATATTAGAATAGTGTAATAGGTACTACATAATCCTAACATGCGATAACCCATTAAAGATGAGGAAGGTCACATGACCAACAAAGTGGATGACCATGCTTGAGGTATGTCTAACCTACTGAATTGGAGTATTACATGATTCCCACACCCACCCATCTACCTTGGGGTGTCGTCTCATCAATAAAAATCCTACTTGGGACAAATGAAACCCGAATGGTGCCACACATCTAAAACTCTTCATAAGAATTTATGAATGCTTTAATTTTTTGAGGCCACTACCTCTATAAGAATAGACCTTCAATTAATCAAGGAATCAATACTAAACACAGTTACACCTAAAAATTAACTAGGCCTCACCACCTATATATTAGGTTCAAAAATAAGAGAAATAAGCCAACTGAGTTCTAAGGGAAACACTCATGTTCCCATTTCATGATTTTCTCAAGGTAAAACTAACATAAATGTTACACGAGGGTCCTTATCAAAGAACACCTATACAAGTTTTCATTTTTATGGAATTTAAATGATTTTTTTGTTCTAAAATATTTTAATTAGCTCATATTAAAAGGATATAAAGTACCAGTTGTCAAGTAAAACTATACTAAGAACTTAATTTAGTTAGAACCACACTACATTACAGAAAAATTATCTTATAATTTCCTTTTTTCCAATTTCATAAGTTTTCACAACTAGTCTTGGTTAAAGAAATTTTCAATTTCCAAACTACAAAGGAAAACACTCTTTAGGTTGTAATTGACATTTTAAGTAACTGATGCCTCATAATAATAAATCTCAAAAGTAGATAAGGAGTCTTTTTCCAATTAAGGGGATTGATCAAGTGACACCATATGTTTATATGTAACACCATATAAATAGATGAAAATAATTTAAATAACCATCCCATTAACATAACCATACCCCCATGAGGTTTAGTATCAAGGAATATGAAAAGTAAAGGCGACCTAAGTGGGTCCCGTCATATCAATCTGGGTTTAATTATATGGGAACTCATTCCAAATTTATGGAGTAAAAACTCTATAAATAAAAATTTGAATCCCATTTAAATGAAACCCATAACAGTTAAATTAATAAAATTTCACACACCCTTAATGGGTTTACATTATAAGAAACATGACCTAACTGATCTATTTGGGTCTATTTGTGCATTTAGGAACTTAGTCATACAGGTGGTCATTCCCAAATAACAGAGGTATGAGATTGTATAAAGGAAACCATTTTTTATAAGAATTATAATTTAGAATATATCAGGGTTTAGTTAGATGAATTACCATTCCCAAGTTATAAAGGTACTTTACTTTATAAGTTATAATTGGAATTCTTGTAACTACAACCAGGTTTTTTTTGATCTCAAATATTTCAAAATAAAGTATAATGGTTTGATTATATGGGTTAAAATTTATAATTTATAAAGGAACATACACTTTATAAATCATTAATGGTGCCCATTTAATCACAACTATAAGTGTTTCATCCGATGAAACTAATGGTCCATGGCTCAAACATGTCATAATTAGTCAATTAAGGTTCCAACATCAAACTTTATGGGTTAAATCCATTAAATTTGATATAGAATCTTTAAGAACCAATCATATATTTAAAAAAAACATGGAAATATATCACATATAAAGGAATAAAAAAATATTATTATACAGGAAAGAATGATGAATAATCATGCAAGCATGGTGTAGGACTAAGAATGCTAATAAATTTGAAAGACACATCTATCAATCATCAAGAATTAAATAAATGAAACCTACATGGCATAGAATATGCATGGTATGTGAATATAAATTTTCCTATAATGATGCATGTAACAAATCTTACTTACCATATCGATCCAAGGGTGAAAATCCATAAATCAGTAAATCAATAACCAGTGGAAGTACAACAATCTCTTGAGGTAAAATAATAATAAACTATAATATAGAATAACATAAACACCATTCCCATCCATGGATACTTGGACTTTTCGTCATACATGGGTTGACTAGACCCAGACACAAGCTATTTACCAAGCGCCAACACATTCTCAGTCACCCATCTACCATCCCAAAACAAAAATACAAAAATAAAAGAAACCCATGATACCACTAGTAACGTCCCAACCTAAGAGACACTATATTGGTGCCCCAAACTGATTCAACACATGTCCTCAAGCGCAACTCCCCATACTCCATAGGATGAAGATTAGAATCGAGGGTCTAAAAGTGGTACAATGGTGAAACTATACACTCTGGATTAGTAACAAATATAGTGAAAACATAGACAAATAAAGTCAGTAGAAAATAATAATGACTAATAATAAATAATAATTGAATAAATGTTCATGCATGCTCATGATATAATGTCAAATAAATAGACATATAACAAGAAAACATGGTAGTAAATATTCAATACAATACATATACAATGATATAATAAAAGCCTTCAAGGATAACACCATGAGCATCCTAAGAACAGAATCAGTACTGTGCTCCTAAACTCCAAGTACAAGAGTGACAACACATAGCATAATCCATGATCCTAAACCTACAACCATGAGGGATATTTAGGTACCAATCGACGACTTGAATAGGGTGAGATATATACTCAGTAGGCCACCACTAACAACATCTACACTAATCTAGTCCATGAATATAAAATAAGAAGTATGTAGGTATATCCAAATGAAGTAGTAAATACTAAATAAAAAAATATCATCTTTAGGTTCCTTAAAGACACCTGACCAACATAACTAATTTATCCTAAGATAGAATGTCTTGTCACACTTGACATCATGTATATGTTGGGAATGTATTTTTTTGACAATACTCTTTAAATATATTTTGATTTTGATGCTAAAAAATACCCTTGTTTTTTTACTAATGATATTTCTTTAAGTGAATTTCAAGAAATTAATATTCTTTGAAATATAATGGAATTATATTCTAGTTTTTAATCCATAAGGAATATTTATCAAAGTTTTTGGAAAGCGTTTTAGTGTTTCTGGAAACAATGTTCATACCCTACGTTGGTACGTGTAACATAAAGAATGAACCCTATATTCTATTAATGTGTTTATAATTTATCATCCCTATACTGAATATTTTTCATATGGATTGGAAACCCTAAATTTTCATATAGATTTAAAACACCCCATTTTGATAAAAATATGGAATATCAACCTAATTTTGAAGTGATGAATCATTGTTCATACCCTACATTCGGAGAACGAACATATGATTAATCAACCTTATGTTTGTAATCAACCATACACTGGAAGGATGAACATATGGATTCTTATCCCTATGATATTTAATAGAACCCTATGCTATGAAAAGGTACCATACACTACAAAAAGGAACCCTACACTATGCAGTTCAACCCTACATTTTTTTTTCAAACAACAAAGATTTAAATTCACAATTTTGTTTGAGATTTTTGCAATGGTCTTGAATGAAATAAAATATCGATTGAAATCCTTTATATGACCAATTTAAAGGTTTGTTATGATTGATTCAAAGAACCATATTCTATAGAGAGGATCACTCCTATTCTTAAGGGATGTTATGACTCCCCTGGACAATTTTAATTTGAATACCCATGATATATCAGACTATTTTCTTAGATCTGCCCAACCAAAATAGAGTTATAGATGAATAAAGTATTCTCAAAAGAAATAATGTTATGAGATTTGATAAAAATTATTCTGCATAGTTGTGAATATATTTTTCATATATATCTGCTGAAAATATATTTTGACTCTATTATTTTCTAAAATGTCTACACTTTGGGGATATACTTTTGTAACCTCATACCACTATTTTTTGATATTCAATTTAAAGATAATTTTAAACCAGAATAGATTCAGAGTTATTATTTATTGAATAAATTAGTTTATGGAGAAGAAGATCCATCTACTATCAGTTATTGCTGCTGTAATTTTTATTTACAACCTGAACCATCAGCAAATCAAACTCTTTTGATTTATTGTAGTTTTAAATGTTTGTACTTAACTTTAGAGAAGTGCCAGCTTCTTGTACTAAGATATGGTTAACCGGTTCTTTGTAAAAGAACCAGAAGGCTCTATTTAGCCATTTTATAAAGGTGTCAACTTCCTGTACTCAATTTTGAATTTTAAGGTCTTATGATAAGAGAAAATTTCTAGTGAAAATCACCAAGATCGTAGAGAGAGAATTATTAGAGTGGATTATGGGATCTTTGTGCCCCAAACTACTATAAAATTTCTATGTTATTTTTTTTTTGTTTTTACACTACTCATATTAATTATCGAATAGAATGATGCATATTTTCATAAATCACAAAGAGATTTAAAAACCAAAATCTTTCAGGATTATCGAAAAGACACAATTCACTCCCTCTTGTGTATCTTTGTACTATTATGACCTAACAATATACATATACATACGTAAGACAATCATATGAAAAAATATACATGTATCGTCATGGACCTGAGGTTTAGTACCAAAGAATCCACATGAGAATATCACATATCAGATAAGGGAATTCATTCTTAGGGTGTCATTCCCATGATCACAATATAAGTGAATCCATTCCTAGGTGCCATACCCATAATCACAATATAAGGTATGCCATGCCCAAGATTCTATACATGTAATCATAATATAAGGGATTCTATGCCTAGGGTTCCATACCTGTAATCATAATCTAAGGGATTCCATAACCAAGGTTTGATACCCTTAATCAAAATATAAGTTACTCCATTCCCAGGTATCATAATTTATAATAAGAATAAGTAATAAGGAGGATGTTTCCATAAACCTTCTATAACATAATTCATATACAATAATTAGTTTATTCCATTATTAAGTAATTAATAAGTCTATTTAAAGGTCTATGCCACTACCAATTTTTCATGTGAGATGGGTCAAGCGTATCTTTCATTTATTGGTATGGTCCATGTGTAGGTCCTTACCACTGGCCTTCTATTCCATTTTAATATGTCATTTTATAGGCCATGAGATTACCCATGCCATTAGTTCATTTAAATAAAAGTAATTAGGAAGTCCAAATAAGTACACATGCCCATTTGTAATATTAAAAATTTAAATTATCAATATTTCATCAAATATCACTCTAGGGTAATTACAAACAATGGCCTATAAGGGACACTAATAGGAAACACCTAATAGGTGGACCATGTTGAGGTCACCAACCTCCAATTATGAGAATGGGTCTAAAAAAGGGTCCAGGTCACTATTTAGACATTAAATTTAGGTTACCTCACATTTTAGGAGCAACACACAGAGAATCTAGAATAAGAAACAATGAAGAAATCTATAAACAATGGGACTTTAATAAAAAAAATCAATAAACCACCCAAATAATTATTTAGAAAGTACACTCATCTAATACCAGGATTTAATTTTACTCAGAATGAGATAAATTGAAAGAATCATGAAACACATTAAAAATAGGAGAAAATAGCTCACACAAAATTAGAATTACATATGGTGATGGAGAGTGATGAACGAATAAAGGGGGTAATTAGAATTATCGAGAGGCTTCCAATGCACCCAATAATGATGAAATCAGACCAATAATGGAGGATATTTAGCAAGGAGTTGGAGAGAAGGAAGTAGGTGTGCATGGGGGAGCTTCTACAGAAATGGGGAAGGAAAAAGGGTAAAAAACCTTTTAAGGTAGGAGGGTAAAAAAGGTAATTTTCCCCTTTTAAAGATACAAATGGTTTAGATAACTGTGTGCCAACTATGTGTCTCACACTTAACAAGATCCATACCCCTCATGGTTTGAACTCACGGTTTGGGATAACTATGAATCAACTATGTGGTGCTACTAGTTAAGTGGCACTAACCATATAGGCTAGGCATACAGTTTAGACAACTGTGTACATCCCATATGCCCATGTCTACAATTTTTATAGAGCTCTCGGACAACCATGTGTCCCAACTTTTTGGTTTTAACAAACTATGAAATACCCCTTACAAGGAATCATGGTTTCTCCTCAGGGGACACATAGTTTAAAAAAACTATGATCCCTCACCTACCTCTCTTAAAAAGTGAGTTTTTTAGTTATCGATGACCATAAAACTCATACGAACTCTCGAGACACCTATTGGGCCTTAAAACTCATCTAAAAATTACACTTTTAAGTGTTTTAATGCTCATGTTTATATTCCAAAGCTTAAATCAAGACATGTCTTATCCACTAAATGAAATGTTCAAACTCCCATAAAATTTTCAATGGTCCAAAAACATGAGATGCTACATTCAGAATCCATATTGTCCTCATACATCATAAGAGTTTCAATAAGAAATTTTATTTTAAAATTATTAACCTCTATTGATTGTATAATATTAGACAATATTCCACTCCATCTTGGTGGTACAATTTTAAGGATTTTCAAGGCTTGATATGGTTTAGAAATGGGTTCTCCTAAAGAAAAAAATTATTTATAACCTCAATGAGTCTTCCACTCAACCGAGTGATTCTCTCAGCTTCCAAATTTATAAAAGTGTTGAACTTAATTTTGGAAGTATTGTATCCAAGAGCTTACATATTTTTTGTAACATCATATGAAACTTATATAGTAGTCTAAATTTCACGAGATTTCTGAAATTTTGAAACTCGGTTGAACCATCTAGACCTACTCCAAATATTATAGAATTCATAGCCTTATAGTTTAGGTCATAGATGGATTAAGTGTTAACATCCCATATTTTAGGTTGTATTTTTGGATACATAAGGCTTCATGACTTTTAGATAGACTGTCAAACCATGTTTCCTTAGATATATGATCATCCACACCTTCCAACAACCATAATTATCGCCATTAAAATAGGGAGATCTTACCATAGACATACCTTCTCTATTGTTATCTACAAGAACTATCTTGAATATGATATTTATACATTAACTTTTGAAAGTTGATAACTCAAAATTCATGAGCTCTGATACGAATTGTTGTTTGGAGAGTGACTTCATGAGGACTCAAGAGGTGGGGTGGGGGGTGAATTGAGGTATTTAAAATGTTCTTCACCTATAATACCACCCTATTTAGAATATCAATAACTTATGATATTTTCCTTAACATAAGTAATCATGGAAAATAAAATCACAAAAAGGAAGATCCAAAACATATATTTATAGTTGTTTGGGGAACAAAAATCCCTTAGTCCACTCCACCAACACTCTTCTCCACGAGTTTAGTGATTTTCACTAGACCTGTCCTTTTTTGGGGACTACCAATATTTTTTCTAGGTATTTCACTACTAAGTGAAAGAATTCAACACTAGGTATAGTAGCCAAAAATGCTTTCAACTAGGCTCTGGTAAGGATTTAGAAACAACAACATTTAAAGTTCTTTTAATAAGAACCTTTACAACGAAGGAGAGAATAATTAAAGTGTTTATAGGTTGATTTCATAGTTTTAAAGTACAAGTTAAAGAAGATAATAAATCTTCAGGATAGATGATAAGAATATAATACAGCTTTAGGAGAGTCTTCTAAGCACAAAAAGATGATCGAGATAGTAGAGTTGTATATTTTGATTATTATTATTTTTTTGGAGTAAAATAGAGAAACACACTAGAGATTAGAGAGAGAGAGAGAGAGTTCTTAGATAATAATACAGGAATTTATTTTATTCTCAATATATCTCTTTATTAGACCCATAACACACAAAAAATACATAAAATACTTCACTTTTAACACAAAACAACAGATCCTTAAAATCTGAAATTTGAGATTTAAAACCACACTTTCTTTTCTAGGAAATACCTTGACAACAATAGTATCTATTAAATTATCCTTATAATTGTTTCCTTTCTTGATATTTTTCTATGTTTATAATATTTTTTACCATAAAGAGGTAAATCAACAATTAATGAATGCACGACAGCATTAAATCTCACTGAAAGTACTCCAAAAGTAATAAATACCAAGTTACAAAAAAACACATATGATTTCATATCACCATGTATCCGAATTCTAGACATTTGAATTCATGTATCCTAATTGATCAACATATCTATTTTTTACATAGCCGAATTTGCATAGGCCTTATTCACACAACCAATTTACTTCTTGTAGCCAATTTTTCCATGTAACTTAAATGATTTACATAGCCAAATTATTTCGCATAGGAATTTTATTCACATATCCAAATTTAACATAGCAAAATTGAATTATTAGAAATTTGGAACCATGTAGCTGAATTCACCACATATCTGATTCACATAACCGATTACTCCACATAACTTATTCATATAGAAAATTGATCTATATAGTTGATTTCTTATATAGGTGATTGATTGATATAGGTGATTGATTGACATAGGTAATTTATGTAGCTGAATTCTCACATATCCATTTTAACATGTAACCAAATGAATCACATAGAAGATTTTACAAACTTAGGAAAATTTCAACTAAAAAATCTAGAAATGTATAATTAAAGTTTTTAATAGCCAAAACCTTAAAATAATGATAAAAACCGATGATCACACTTAAAAAAATAATCATTAATATATGATGGGTATTTGAGATCATCAAAACCTAAAGTACATGAAATATATTGGAGAAATATTAGTAGTCTAACATCTCTATGCCTGACATGTCAAAAAGTTAAGTTTAAAAATTTAATTTCTTAGGGGATGTTACAACCATTACCCATTCCAGAATGGAAATGGGAAAACATCACCATGGATTTAGTTGTATGACCCCACAAGACATATAAATTCCATAACATATTTTGGGTTGTAGTATAATTCATTATAAAGCTAACACCTTTTATTGCTATTAGATAAGATTTCTATTTTGAATAGCTTTCCAGTATATATATTAAGTAAGTGGTAAGGATAATTGAAGTATCAAGTTTTATTGTTTCTGATTGAGATTCAAGGTTTATCTCAATGTTCTATTATTAATCAATATTTGAAAATAGAGTTTGAATTTAGCATTGAATTTCATCCTTAGACATATGGTTAGTCTTAGAGGAGTATTCAAACCCTATAAGACATGCTTAATGTTTTCTCTATTGATTTCAAATTCAGCTGGGATCAATACCTTCCTCTAGTTGAATTCTCTTATAACAATAGATTATACTCGAACATTCAGATGAATCCTTATGAAGCCCTATATAGAAATAAGTGAAGGAATATAACATGCTGGGATGGATTTAGAGAATGAAATCTATTGGAACCTGAACTAGATAATGAAATGATAGATAAGCATAAATCAATTAAGTAACACATCAGAGCACTATGGAGTAGACAAAAAAGTTATTTTGATAACCATCAGAAAAATCTAGTGTTTGAAGTTGGTGATAAGGTATTTCTTTGAATATATCCTTGGACAAAAGTTGTGAGATTTATAAAGAAGGGAAATCTAATCCCTATATATATTAGTCTCTTCAAGATTCTTTATCATATCAAGATTGTAGCTTATCACTTGGCGCTTTCACCGAATCTATCTTATGTTCACGATGTGTTCCATGTATCTATTTAGAGGAAGTACTTATCAGATCCTTTACATGCACTAAACTCAAAGGTTATTCCACTTAAGCATGTTCTTTATTATGAGGAAAAACTAGTGTATATTCTTGATCAAATAGATAATGTGATACATAATAAGACCACACACCTGGTCAATGTTTTATAGTGAAACCATATGTGTGAGGAAGCTATGTGGGAACTTGAAGATGTGATGAGGTAGAAATATGATAATTTGTTTGTATTAGAGTAAATAAATTTAAATAGAGAAATTATTATTAATGAGTAGAATATAACACACCTAGATTTTAGAATATATATTTATATTTAATATATTTAGAATGTTTGATATATTTCTTTACATGCAACACCGTGATTAGACGAACCATATTATACTGTTGAAATATAATTATTAAATGTGATTTTCATCTAGATTAATGGGTATGAATAGAACTAACTAAATTATGAAAAATATGTATAAATTTTTTCCTTAAATAAAATTTATTGATTAATTATTATAAAATAAGTACTCAAATTTTAATAATAAGAATAAAATCATATAAGACCTATTTTTTTTCAAGAATTATATTTTCTAAATATTATGTATTTTTACAAAAATGGAATATATTGATCACTACTTATCAATGATAAAATATATTGATAATTTATATAAACAAAGGAATAATCATTTATACACTAATTATTAATTTTCTAGAAATGAAAATAAAATCATTTGAAAGTAAAAAAGAGATATTTTTCAAAAAACTATTTTTATTGTACATAATGTATTTTATCTTAATTAATAAATATTTATGAATAATTTTAATTAAGTTTTATATAATATATTTTATAAAATATATTTACATTCATCTAATGGTTTTTACTAGGTAAGAAATACAGATAAAATCATTTGTTTTCTTAAAAATATATTTTCTCTAAAAATGGTTTTAATGTGTTTTGTGAGTGGATATTTAAATCATTTTCCATGAATTATTGGAATTGAATATTTTAAAATTAATTCCATATTTTTAATCAGAATAATTAATATTAGGTAAAAATGTAATCTTAATTTTTTTATCCATAATGAATAGTTACCATGGTGAAAATCTTGTTACCACGGTAAGGATTAAAAGGGTTAAATGATAGGTTAACCTAAGCGATAAGGTTTTGAGAAACATAAAAAACTTAATTAAATATTATGGATGATTAAATTTCTAACTAATCCTTATTATCTTTTAAAATATGAAAATTTGGATCCACTTGACATGAGTAAGCCATATATTATATAATAAAGTTTCAATTATTCAGTTTTCCACCCACCTCACTTATAAAAGGGAACCTCCACTTCTCACCTATCCATGTCACTTAAGCAATCTAATTATGAAAAGTATTTACCAAATATATTCCCAAATTTCCTACATATTTCATAGAGGTCTTGGTCTTAATATAATACCATATTTATAAGTCTTAAGGTGTAAGATAAAGGACGATACTCGAAGAAGTGGTAATTATCTTTACCAATATATTTAAAGTTTATTTCTTCCTTAACTACATTAAAATATTCTAAAACCTTATTAAAATGATAAAATTAATATATTTAATATAATTAAATGTTTTTATGTTGATTTAACAACCTTTTTCTATCTCTTTTATATCTAATGAAAAAAAACATTGCTCATGCGTACGTCTGAACCACCGTCTCCATGAAATGATGTATTTTATTTTTCATCACCGTATCCAATGGATGGTTATATATATGTATTTAATGGAGATATATAATTTTTATAACATAATTTAATTTATTTAAAGTTAAAATATTATCTACCTTTTCACCCTAATCCGTTAGAAAGTGATGTCATTCGTGCGTACGTGTGGACTACCACTTCCACAGAGTGATGTGATTCGTTTTTCATTTCTGCTTAACATGGATAATAATAAGGATATATTTAATGAATATATATTATATTTTTGATATTATTATAATTATATAAATATCTATCATTATTTAACATTTTTTTCTATTCATTGGAAAATGAAAATATCACTCGTGTGTATGTATGGACTACCATCTCCACAAAGCGATATAATTCATTTTTCATCAATTATTTATTTGAATTATTATAAAAAAATATAAAATGATTAAATATGATATTTATTACATAATAAATAATATATTTATTACATAATTAATATTATTTAGATGATTAAACCATGACTAAGGTGCAATGACCAGAACCGTCGAACCGAAACTTGCATGGGAAACATAACAATTAACACTCAAATATTGATTTTAAGAAAGAATTGTTAATAAGAAGGTCATTAGAAATTATAAGGTAATGATATATTGTAATAAAGGTATGAATATATTTCTCATATAAATGTATAGTAAATATAAATTTATTCTAAATGATGTTAAAAGGGAATACGAAGAATGTCAGGACTTGAGGTAAGGGTTTATGTTATAATCTCATTTTTTTTCAGGATTATCTATATTAAATTTCCATTGAGATAAATTATGTGATACTTGTATTTTAAACCCAATATATTTTATTCTACTATATTTATTTCATTGTTTTTCATGTTTTCATTTCTTTCTCCTCTCTTTGGTACTTAGAACGGCCAAGAAAATGTTTTTAAGAAAAGCTGAACTTATTTTCTCTTTTTGATCAAGAATCTTTCTATTCCATATCCATGATATTCAAATTGTTTCAGGGAAGCTTTTACCTACAATTAATTTTATTAAAATTTTCATTTTAACCACCTTTTAATTTATTTATAAATAATTTAAAGTAATCTTTTCAAAGGTTTGTTGCATGAATTTACTTTTGACTTGTTACAAAAGTGTGGAAAGAATGTTCTCTTTTAATGTATATGACAAGAACATATTTCCCCCCTCATGTCCTTAATTCACAATGAATATTATTTTATAAGTTTAAAAATTTTAAAAAATAAAATAATCTTCCCATTTTTCTGAAAATTTTAGTTTTTAAAAGTTATCAAAAGGAAAGGGATGTTTTCTCTTGATTTTCAAAGTTAATTTTAAATGATTTTTTAAAAGATATTTTTCATATATGTTAACATATTTTAAGGTTTTTTATGTTTAAATGGGGATATGATCTTAATATTCCATCCAATTTCTTTTTTTGGATGGATTATTATGATGATGTTTTAATGATATTTTTATGAAACACATTTCTTTGCCATAGGTTAATTATGTTAAGATGAAATGATGAATGTTCTTATGATATTGTGGCACATTCATGTATAGTTTTCATTATGTTATGGTTGAAACCAAAATTATATATCCCTCTAATGCATTGGGTAATTATTTGTGTCTCATGGTATAACATGAACTGGAATGGGGAGTGAATGCAGTTCAGTAAAGGATTATGTTCACTATGATAGTCTTAGTAGTGGGACTTAACTAAGGAAGTGATGGGAATTAGGAGTGAACCCAATATACTATGGAACACTATCCACTATAATAGTATTATAAGTTACCCTTGACTATGGAAATTAGTTTATATTCTTATGTGTATTCCACAAAATTATTTATTATGCTAATGATATTATATCATGGATTATGATTGATTATTTATGATTATACACTCTTATGAATCATGTATTTTCTTATGAAAAACATTATTACATGACTTGTGATTTATGGTCTATGACTTATTGAGTATGTTTTTTAAGTTATGATCATGTTCTCATACCCATATGATTATGTTATGCTCACTTATGATCATTAATTTATATCTCCCATGTCTACCCTTGTTGAGAATCCAAGTTCACATTTTCTTAGGTTTCCATTTATTTAAGTTACGAAGAAAGTTTTTGAGAAGGAAATATCTAAAAAGGGTACTTTATGAGAAGAAATATGTGGGGGATGTTGAAAATATTTCTTGAAATAAGTTTATTATGCATCTAGTCTTAAAATACACTAAACCTTTACAGTTCTCAGACATTTATTATTTTTGATATGTATTAAATATTCATCTAAGATGATGTAATATTTATGTATGTAATGCTCGAGTCATTATACAAGTGGGTTCCTAATGGGATGAGTCATGTCAGAATGATATCAAAATAGTTAGATTCCTAAGGAAAAAGTTTAGAGTTAATTTTATTATGGGGATTTATTTTAGAGTTAGAGAAAAGATTTTTAGGAAGCCTTAATATAACACCCTCGATTTTAGGTATGTTACACTTTTATTATGAATTTTGAGGTTATATAATATTTGGGTTGAGTTTAATGAGTTTATATATGTATTTTGAGTGTTTAGGAAAGGTTTTTAAGGGTATATAGTTTGATTATGATTAGTGGAAACTATTCAAGAGGAACTAGGAGTCACTGGGTAGGTGCATGATTAGTTCATTGTTTGGACAAACCATGTGGGTGCCCAGGTAAAAACGTGCAATATGGGGGTTATTTGGAAAGTAGAAACGTATAGTTGGTTCATGATATTCCAACCTATGTGACATAACCATGTGGATCCTTGGGTGGTTGTATAGTATCATATTCATGGTTGGAACATGTTTACAAAATCATGTGGCACAACTTTTCATCTCTCTAGTATGGAGACAGTGGCATATGAATAGTTGGCGCATGGTTTGAATAACCATGTGCTCTTATGATGCAACGTGCATTAAATGATTTGAAAATTAGAGTTTAAATCTGATTAAGGCCATGAAACTCTAATTTTTCTTCTATTCTCCCAGTCTCTCAAACTTCTCTCCTTTACTAAGTGCTCTTAGTTATCCTTTTGATCCATAATAATGTTTTAATGATTCTTGGTGCATTAGATATCTGGAATCACTAGTAAGTCTCCATTTTTTCTCTTTCTTCTTAGATCCCACTATCTTCTCTCACATGAAATGTTAGATCTATTCCATTATGGATATATCTATGATCCATGATATGTTTTTATGAGATATTTTTGGGATTTAATAAAGTTAATAAGTTTATAGGATGGATCTAGATGTTTCCTTGTGAATTTCTTCATTGTTTTAGATCATTGAGAGGTAGGTGGATTCTCTAACTTCTCCACTTATTTTAGAACTTGGAGGATTAGTTTTATTTAAATGTTTTTATTGGATTTATAAATAAAATATTAGATAAATTATTTAAGGAAACTATTTGGTTTATAATTTATTAATTTGTTAATTGAAATGGATTTTAGAAAACTCCTTTATTTTATAATTTTTTTTTAAAATTATGGTTTGGTTTGATACAAGAAAGATATTCGATGAAATGTTTTAAATGGAATAAATAATTTATTTTTAATCAATTAATATGGTATATGGTCTTACCATACATGGTTATAGTGAGTTATTTTTTATTGTACATGACCTTGTACAAGGGGAGTGCGCCATTGGGGAACCTGAAGATTTTTCATCTAGTGATGACTTGGTGAATTAGTGTGTAACCACTCATGAGCATATAACTTTCACTTGAAATTCATGTGTGAGTGTGTGTGAGTAAAATGGAAGGGAATTACAAGTGAAAATGAATTAATGAAAAAATTCATTTAGTTCAATTATTTTTCTTAAACTGTATTTATTGTGATAAATTGTTTTCAGTTTATCATCATTTATAATAAATAGAGGAATAATAAAATAGATGGTGAGAAACTCAAAAAAATTTATCATAAGAAATAAAATTTAATAAAAATAATTTAACTAAAAAAATTTATCCAGTCTTTCCTTTCCACTTGGAATACCCATCCTTGTTACTCACACACACAAACACATGCATGCTCGATTATAATTTTATATTCATGAGTGGTTACTCATTGATCCATCGAGTCTTCACTAGGTGAAAAATACAAAAGTTAACCAATGTAACATTCCACTTATACAGGGTCATTTTCAATGAAAAAGAACCCACTTCCACTATATTTTGAAAGACCATATACCATATCAATTGTTTCTACATAAGGAATTTTTTCCCTTTAAAATATTTCATCAAACATATTGCTTGTTCCAAACCAAACCATAATTTTAGAAACATAATTTAAAATTATAAAACAAGTGAGTTTTCCAAAATCCATTCCAATTCAAAAATTAACAAAATATCAAAAATATTTTCCTTTAATAATTCATTCAACATTTTATTTGAAAACCCAATAAAAAAATTCAAATAAAACTAAGACTTCATGTTCTTGAATAAGTGGAGAAGAGTGATAATCTACCCACCTCTAAATGGTTAATGACAATGAAGAAAAACATAAGAAAACTTATGGATCCATACTAGAAACTTATTTCAATCATTGTATCTTAAAATTATCTCATTAACACATATCATGGATCACAGATCAATCTATAGCAGAATAGATCTAATTTTCCAAGTGAGAGAAGATGAGGAGATTTAAGAATAATGAGAGAAAATAGGGATATACCATTGATTCTGGAGATCAAATTCACCTTGAATCATTCAAACTTTCTTCCATATCAAAATGAATCACCAAGATCATTTAATAAAATAGTAGAGTTTGAGATATTGGGAGAATAAGAGAAAAATGAGAGTTTTAGGGATTTAATTTGAGTTAAACTCTAATTTTGAGATCATTTAATGAAAGTTGTATATTTTTTTTAAATCTCGTTCCAACCATAAACATGTTACTACCTCCAAAATAGGGATATTCATGTTATTGACACATGGTTTGGCTAACAGTGCATTTATTTACAACCTTTGGTGTATTGAGTATGTTACCTAAGGTTAGTGACACCTCTATCCCAGTCCAAACCAATGAGTTGTCCTATATTTTGGTGACAATTTAATAGTGTTAATGGATCATAAACACTTGAAACAAATATTCTCAAAAATATATTTTAATCTAATGAAATTAAGATGGATGAAATACCTTTTGATGTTTGACTTTTCCTTAATGTACACACCAGGTAAAGGAAATTTAGTGGCTGATGCATTGTGTAAGAATTCATATAATCTGTTATCTAAAGAAGTTTTAGATTAGTGAAAGTTGATGAAAATTATAGTTGATACTATAACATCCCAAGTAATTAAAGAATTATTTATTTTCATATCTATGTCTATTTATGAATTAGATAGTGTTTTAAGAGGTTTAAAATTAGAATAAATCAAATCTTAAGCATGGAATACTCTAATATTTTTTTAAAGATTGTTTTACCACCTTTTGATGGAAAACCATTTTTAAATCTATATTTTGAAAATTTTATAAGCTCTATTTGTCAAAATAAACTTATTATTTAGTATTGGGACATTGAAATTTACTTTGGATAAATTTTTGGTATTTTTCTGACAATGTTCATTTTTGTAATGAATAGTGAAAAATACTGCATTTTACTTCAAAACTGATTTTTCATCTAATTTAATTATATGGTTAGATTTTCATTTTAATTGGTTTTAAAGTTTAATTATAATATATTTTTACCATTTAATCAAATGGTGGTCATTATAATTAATTTCACTTTGAAATTGGACATAAACAATTGTCAAACTTTTGATAGAAATTGTTTCTAAAAAACCCGCTATTTGTTTTGACAACGAGAATCATTTTTAAATTAATTACTGTAATTTTTGTGTTTGTAATTTTGTAAAATGGATTCCATATTTGGAATCATAAGGTCCAAATTATGTAATTAAGACTCTTGTTTTTGGACACTATGAATAGTAACGACGATAATTATCTTTAATTATCGTGATTAATTAGTAATCGGGTAGTTAAGGGTAATAATATAATATCATAATAATAAAAAATGACCCCAAAATGCGTCCTAATTCTACTTGTTGTGTTATGTCCGGCCATGGGATGCCTTGTGCCAAACTTTGGGACCCCATGGAATCACTTTTGGGTGATAGTGACACTTTATCATTTTATTTTTTAAAGAGAGGAGAATATCACAAAAGTATGTAACACCTAAGTAAAACAATTTTAATTTTGTCTAAATAAATGATATCTTGGACTATAAATAGTAATTGGAAATATAAAAAGATTTTCTACATCATAGTATTTTTTTATAATTTTTATACATTAAATAAATTAAATTTTCTATGACACTATGATGATGTAGCGATTACCTCATTAATGAACGATTTAAATAAAATGAAAAGATAATGTAAAATCTAAGACATAAACTTGTCAAAAACCTATTGGGTGAGTATATTTTGAACCCTTATCACCTTATCCTCGAAATATATCAACGTGGGACCTTCGAAAACCGAAACTCATTTTAATATAAAGTACCATTTCTTGACTTTCCAAGAGTGCCCCTCCTCCCTCTTATAAAAGGCCCCCACCTCTACCACCTTACCCACACCTCTAAAGCCATTGGATCGGACAATATCTGCTCATTTTATCTCTCCACATCCCTCTCCTCATCCTAGAAGCCTTACTTTAGGCCAAAATCTCTTCAAGAAACCCTTTTGGTTCAAACCAAGAGAAGTTACCCGATTTAAAGGTAATGTCTTCACTTGTGTTCTTTTGTTTTATTTTTCTTCTCCAACCCATTAAACTCTTTTTATTCTTTTCTTTTGTAACAACACAAGTATCTACAATATAATAGGATGTTTTTATGAGAAGTATTTTATTTACACTTACACACACCTCCATCTAATGGTTAAAGAACATATTGTTTCTATGGTTGGCGAATTTCTGCCTCACGAAATGATGATTGTTCAATCTTATTTTAACACCTTTCATGGTGGACATTAAGATGTAACTCTATTTATATATGATATATATTATGTCTATGTTTTCCTTATGATTCTTTATTTTTCATTTATGGCATACCTTATGGTTTCCATTATGGGTAAACACGATATCTTCATTTTAGGAAGTGTGGACTACCGCCCCCTCAAAGTGATTTGATTCGTTAATGCCATATGTGGGACATATAAAGGACGAAGTTAATGATATTATATATGATATTATACTGTAATTATAATATATCTTTATATCATTATGATTTCATTCCATTAAATATGAAATATAAATGAAAGTAGCGTTCATGCTTACGTACGGCTTACCGTCTCCATGAACGATGCATTTCATTTCTTACCTCTAAATGTTATGTAATATTATAAATTCATGTATATACTGGATATATAGGATATATATGATATCTAAATCATGAATATAATTCTGGATATAATGGATATTTTACCACATGAACAACTTGTAATTATAAGGAGTTTATTTTTGACTCAAGTACCAATGATGGACAAAACGACTGTTATTAACTTAAATAATTACATAGTGTTAATAACATGGTAATAAGTGATATAAAATGAATAATGAACTTAAAAAAGGTTCTTAAGAAAGTAGAAATTAACTCAAGTTTATTATTCAGGATATTAAAGAAGGATCGAGTCAAGTCGAATACAAGGTAAGAAACTTCGTCTCAATCTCCTTTCATTGAGGAATATTTTGTTTTATACACAAATTTCATTTATACGGTGTATAAAAACCTTTGAATTTTACTTTTATTCAAAAGGAATCTTTTTATATGAAGCGTTTTACTAAATGACAAAAGGGAATGTTTTTGTCGTACGTATGCGGTGACAACGACTTCTCCGCCGCCTTGACCATTATTTGAGTTTTGGATTCCTCTAGAAGCCATAAACTTTTTTTTAAATGAAAAATAAATACCATGTTTTACTTTTTATTCATTTTGGTATTGAAAATTGTTTTTATAATGTTTTTATTATATCAATGTGTTATTGATATCTTGTTATTAAAATGTGGAAATATTATGTTTCCTTTATGCATGTTTTATGTGATACGATTATGTTATGGTTCTTGGGAATTTGTTTATGAAGATGAGTGGTTCCATGATAAAATAAGGGCAGGTGAGCCCAATATAGCTCTCTAATTCATTGGGTAATGTGAAGGGGTTAAACACTATGGTTTCTCCGAAGCGATTTTGGGAATATACTGTGATGGGTATTCCAAATGTAACTATGAGGGTTACTCCCTACGTAAGAATGTTATGAATGCCTCAAGTTACCTTTATGTATTATGATTTCAATGAGTTATTCATGATTTGATGGGGTATGTTAAAGTGCTTATGTTTTATGAGTAAAGTATGATTTCATTGATTCTTATGTATACATGGTCTGATGTTTTCATTCCGTATTTTTATATAACTTACTGAGCTTTTTATGCTCATCCCAAGTTTTTGAAATGTTTTTCACATGTCAAGGGAAAGGTACATGATGTGATAATAGTGTCAAGGAAGTTTCATGAAAGAATCCATGTTTTTTTTAAATATATTTCCTTTGATGGGAAAAGTGAATATTGTCTTTAATGTAACCACCTTGTTTAAATGTGGAATATAATTCATGATTTATGATCTAATTCTCTAAAACTCTAAACATGAAAATATCCTCAATGTGTAATCTTGTAATAACTCAATATTAAGTAAAGTTTAAGGTTGGGGATTTATAGTTGGTATCAGAGGTCGGTTTAGATAACTTTAGGAGTTATAATTCTATTAAATGATTATCCAAAAATATTTTTTTATGGTCAAATTGAAATGATATAGAATTTAAAGAATACTATGTTACTTCATATAAGACATATTTGTTCAGAATGGTTTTCTACGGAGGAAATAGGGAAGCAGTGCTAGGAAGGCATACGGAAGGAAATGACCTTCCAAATCATCATCTTGAGATGGTCGGAATTGGAACTGAACAGTTTGTTGCAGTAATGATGCAGTTGATTCAAGTGATAAATGGTGGTGGTATCCATGCATGAGATCAGCCAGATCAATCGCAGAGGAACATGTAAGTGGTGGAACATTTCATGAGGCAACATCCCCCATCATTCAGAGGATCATCTGACCCTGTGCTAGATGAAGGGTGGATTAAAGCACTTGATAAGATTTTCGATGTCATGGGGTATTCAGACAATCAAAATGTTAGTCTTGCTATTTACCGTTTGGAGGGTGAAGCAGATCAGTGGTGGTCAATGGTTAAAAATATCAGGGATACTGATGAGATTAATTCTCTTTACTGGGATTAATTCAAAGTTATGTTTCTTGGGAAGTATTTTACTAAGGCTGTTCGACTTAGGATGGAAAAACAATTCTTAGAATTGAGGCAAGAGGATGACTTAGTGGCTGCTTATGAAGAAAGGTTCAATCGATTGGCAAGGTATGCTCCAAATTTTATCCGATACCTTGACAGTAAAATCAATCATTTTACTCAGGATTAAAGCCAAAATATCTAAGGGATTTAGCTTCTTGTGAGTTCGAGAGTTATGAAAAGCTTTTTCGATGTGCTGAGAAGGTGGAAATGGAGTTTTCTGATGATCAAGTATTCTATAACAACCAACAGAAGAAGAGACCGAGGTGGCAGGAGAAAGGGAATAATTCTTCAAAAAGGTCTGATGGTAAGAATACTAAGTTTCCAGTTTGTGATAAATGTAGTAAAAGGCATGCCGGGGAATGTCTTCTGAATTCTGGAAAGTGCTACCGATGTGGTAAGATGGGACATAAGGCTCGTGATTCCACTGAAAAATATCAGGGTGATGGTAAGACCAAATTTGATTTACAGTTAGTGAAATGTTTCAAGTGCAATGAGATGGGTCATTATGCAAATGAGTGTACAAAAAAGAGCTTGAGTGATGGGAAGAAGTAAGACTACAATAAAAAAGGAGTGCTGAAATCCTTTTCAACTACTTCAATAGATGTTGGGCCATCAAATGAAGTGGTATCAGGTACTTTATTTATTTTCTCAGATTATTCTAATGTGTTTTTTGATTCGGGGTCTACACATTCTTTCATCTCTGAAAAATTTTCTAGTAAATTGGGAATTCCATCTCAAGAAATGACTCCTGAACTTTTGGTAAAAACACCTAGGGGAAATGTTGAGGCAAAAGGAATTAATAAGAACCTTCCTATCCTTATCCATGGAAAGAACCTACTTAAAAACCTTATTGTTTTACCTCTAGTTGAGTTTGATGTTATCTTGGGTATGGATTGGCTCTCCGTTTACCATGCTAAGATTGATTGTAGAGATAAAGAAGTTTTTTTTCAGAAATACTTTTAGTTTGTGTACAAGAATAAACCCTTACTGTTGATAACATATCAAGAGGCTGAGAAACTTGTAAAAGATGGAGATGAATGTTACCATGCACATATTGTTGAAAACAAAGGAATCGTTCAGATTAATGATTTGCTAGTGGTAAATGAGTATCCTGATGAGTTGCCTAGAATAATACCAGATCGGGAAGTTGAATTTACTGTTGACTTAGATCCTGATGCTAAGCCAATTTCAAAACCCCCTTATCGAATGGCTCAAATTTAACTTTTAGAGTTGAAGGAGAAATTGCAAGATTTATTAGAGAAAGGTTTCATTCGACCTAGCACTGTAACAACCCGAGATTTTATGAAAAATATTCTTTTTAATTTTATTAATGTCTTGTGTTGTACGCTACACCAAAAGGAGCTTGCACAACACACATCCTTTACTTGCCTTGCATTACACGCAATCGCGACCTTTCTTGATAGCGTTTGTAGTACGTAATACTGAGTTTCACTAAACAACGATATGCTATTAAAATATTATTAAAACTAGCCGTTACGAATAGTAATAACCACCTTTTAAAATTTTAGAAATTTTAGCTCTCAAAATGGACTTCATTTTTGGATTCGGAGTATCGAATTTAGCCTAAGGTGAAATTTTGGTACCTTTCGGATAACTTTCATATTTTGATGAATAGTGAAAATTACTAAATTTTAATTAAAAACAACTTTTTCAATCGAAATAATTAATAGTGATAAATTATTAATTTGAGTAGATTTAAAGTATATTTAGAATATATTTTTACAATTTAATACAATGTTGGTCATTGGATGTAATTTCACATTTAAACCAGACATAAACAAGTGTCAATCTTTTGATAGATATTGTTTCTTAAAAACACGCTATTTGTTTTAACAGCGGGATTTAATTATAAAATTAATTAATTCAACTTCTATGTTATGAATTTGGTAAAATAGACTTCATTTTTTAATTCGGAATATGAAATATATCTTAGGATGAAATTTTGGCATTGTTCTGAAAAACATCAATTTTTGATGAATAGTGAAACTACTAAGTGGTAGTTAAAAAACTGAATTTTTCATAAAACATAATTTTACCGCTTCTGTGAATGGAATTTCAAAAATCCGAGAGACACAGTTGATGTCAGTAAGTAAAATGTGGTTCAATGAGATGAAAATAATTTTTGGTGAATAATAACTTTTTACTTTTATTTACCACGGTTAAAAGTAAATAGGGTAATTAAGGGTAACAATGATATTAATATTACCCTAACACATGTCCTAATCCTATTTGACAAGTGTATCTCGACAAAAAACAACCTTAAGTGTAAAATATTATCATTTAGGCCCACTTGGATTAGATTAGGACATTTATTATTAATTTATTTAAAGAAGGGTTAAAATAGTTAAAATCAAAGTTTAATAAGTAAATAATTTTTAATATGGGGTTATACATAAGATAAATTCGTCTATAAATATTAATTAGAAATCTAAAAAGATTTCCTACATAATGGTATTTTATTTATAATTTTTAGACATTAAATAATTTAATTTATTTATGAAACAATGATGATGCAGTAATTATCTTATTAATGAAATATTGACATGATTGATGTTATAAACACCAAAATAAATGTAATTTGAGACTTTTTATGAATTCCACTAATTTTATAGGTTACTATGATATATTAGTGTTGATTTAATAAACTTGGTTCGAACATATAATTCTGTTATGACTTTCACAAAAATCATATATCAAATAGTGTCAAAATTGACACAAAATAGTTTTTAAATCAAATATTATATTATTAATTGTTATTTTATTCCTAAAAATCTAAGGTTCGGACAAATGACTTAGATAAGGATATATATATTAATAATAAACAATTTGGGGTTAGTTTGGCATGTTATAGTAAGTGTATTAACCATATAGTGTAAGAAAACAAAAAGACACGGTAAAAGTTAAATTATTTAACTTAAATTAAAATCTAATTGATAAGGTTAAAATAATAACCTAAAATTGTCTAAATCCTATTGGTTGATAGGATTTCGACCCATACCCACTTTATCTTCGAAATAATACCCTTTGGAACCATTATAAACCGATTTTGACTTTAATATAAAATAATATTTTGAGATATTCCTAATGTGCCCCTCTCCTCCCTTATAAAAGGGCACCTCCTTCCCCTCCTCCTCACACCAATTTGAGCACTCAAGCTCGGCCAACCCCTTCCAAAATCCCTTATCCACTTCCCTAGAATAATCCTAGAGGTCCTGGTCTTCTTCAAAGACCAATCTTAGTTTCCTAAGTGGAGGATTCAAAGAGGCGTTCCAAAGAAGAGGTAATATCCATTACCGATCTTTTCAACTTCTTTCTTCTTCAAATTCTTCTTCTTTAGTTGTTTCATGATAAAGTAATAACATCAGTATTTCTTATATACTGATATGTTATTTTAAATATGAAACAAATCTAATAAACCTTCTATCCATCCTACGGAAAAAGGAAATCACCGCGCGTGCATACGTACGGAATACCGTCTCCACGTCGTGGTGTAATCTATTTTCCGCCACCACCTTAATTGGATGGGTATAATGGTGTAATGAGTAACTATATATGATTATTATAAAGTTATATTGATACTGAAATAGTATACAAACACTTCAACACAATTCCACGACCATGGGAACGATATCATCGCTCGTGCGTATGTACGGACTACCGTCTCCACGACGCGATGAGATTCATTCTCAATGATTAACCATTCATGAATGATTATAAAGTATATATAATAAGTACTAATGAAATATATGACATAATAATGATACTGGATTTATTTATATGTATGTCATCTACTTAATTCCATTCAATTCAATAAGGAAACGAAAACAGCGTTCATGCGTACGTACGGACTACCGTCTCCATGAACGGTGTATTTCATTCCATTTACTGATTTATTATATATATGTATATTATGAATATATATATATAAATAATGTTTTATATTCTGGAATTATGTAATCATGATCTAAGTAATCATATGAATAATTACAAGTCAAAACACGGACGACAAATGAAACAATTTTACCCAAAACGCTCTTTAACATGGAATTTACAAAAGAACGGGTAATATAATGTCATAAGTGAACCATATATGATATCCTAACAATGAATATGATTCTGTAATAAGTCAATGACATTATTTAAATAATTATACAGGAGGTTCGGACACTTACGAAGCAAATCGGACCTAAGGTAAGGGAATATATCACAATCTCATTTTATCCGAGATTGTTTATACTTTGGTATTTACTGGGGTGTATTTTATCATCCACATCCATGTTTCCTCAATATGTAATATTATTTCCATCCACCTACAATTTTTTAAATCCAATTTTACCCTTCGGTGATTTTTTAGTAAAGGATATGGAAGGAATCTTTTGTCATTTTTCGTACGAGGTACTTTTTGACTTTTCCGACAAAAGTACGAAGAATGTTTTTTTTAACATATACGGCATGAATGGTTTTTTAAAACATTATTTCCAAGAAGCTTCCTTTACAAGTTTTAAAGTTTATTTTTAATCAACTTCTTTTATTTTAAAGTCGTATGACATGTTAAGAAAGGAAAAATGTTTTTGAAGTAGAAAGGATATTTTCCTCAAGAATGGAGTTCAAGTGTTTTATCAAAATTATTTTCCATCTAAGATAATAAAGGGTTCTGTTTTTATCCCTATTATTACATTGATTTGATCATGTTGTGATTGAATTATTTTTATGAATTCCTTTATCTTGTATGAATTTTTTTATGATGTCATGATGTTTAAAGATTCCCATTTGTATTACATGGGTTATGCAATGATGTATGATTTATGATTTTGTGGCACACATAAGAATGGTATCATTATGAGATGAGTGAGACCTATATCTCCCTCCAATGCATTGGGTAAAGATTTTATATCTCATGAGATAGACATGGCTGGAACAGTAGGTTATACCGGTTCAGTGAAACAGGACTGAAACGAGGGTGACTCGGTTCAGAAAGGGACTTTGTCCACTAAGATAGTCTTGGAAATGAGTCTTGACTAACAAGAAATGATTCTCTATGATTATATGTGTATGCCACAAAGTTTCATGTTTTATGTTATGATTATTGGGATTACATTTCACTTCTATGATTTATCCCGTGTTATGATATTATGAGCTCTCTTTTTTGCCAGTTAAGATTTCCAAAAGCTATGTTCTTATGTATATGATGTGATTGATATTTCTTTTGTTTACCCTTACTGAGCATTTGAGCTCACCATTTTATGTTTTCTTTTCCCCAGGATATAAAGAAAGGTTTTAGTTATAAAAAAAAGAAGATCTTTATGGGAGATGTTGAAGATCTTTCACCACGATTAGAAGATTATATTACGAGTTTCCAAAGACACTAAACTATTACGGTCCTTGTGTGTGTGTTTTTGTTATGTACTAAGTATTCCGCAAAAGTAATGTAATGTCCATGTAAGTCAAGCTTCGGGTCTCTACAGTTGGTATCAGAGGAAAGGTTTAGTCAACCTTTGGAAACTAGGATGAGAAAACATTAGTGAGATCCCTAGAGATATTTCTAAGGTATGTCTAGGGATGTCCCTAAGGTTAAGTATACGTATAGGTTATAGTACTAGAACTACGCTAACGATCATAGAATTAAACCTAAGATGTTAGATATTGAAGGTACTCCCCCATTATTATGTTGTTTTCCCTAGCATGATTTTTGCCTCTCACACTATTCTTTTTGGGTTTTAGACGATGGCTGGAACCCGAAGGAACCGTGTTGATCAATGCAATGGACAATGAAATGATTGTCCTCCTGAACAAACAAATGTTATGGGAGATGGAGTGAAAAATCTTATTGCTATCCTTACACAAGCTATGAATCATTATGGACTTCCAAATGAGAAGAGAAGGGAACAATATTCTATTGAGTCCTTCATGAGGCAACGTCCACCTTCTTTCAGTGGGTCTTCTGATCCACTTGTTGCTGAACAATGGATCAGTACCACTGAAAAGATATTTTCAGTTCTTCAATGTTCTGAGCATGATAAAGTCATCTTAGCAGTATATCGTTTGGAAGGTGAAGCTGATCAATGGTGGAATCTTATCAAGAATACGAGGCAAAGAGATGAAATTGAGTCCATGGAATGGGACGAGTTCAAGAACTTGTTTTTCAGTAAGTACTTCCCTCGTATTCTTCGAACAAAGATGGAAAAGGAGTTTCTTGAGCTGAAGTAGAAGGATGATGAATCTGTTGGTATATACGAAGAAAATTTTACAAGACTTGCAAGGTATGCATCTGGCATTATCATCCAACCTGAAAGTAAAGTTTATTGATTTTTCAGTGGCTTAAAACCAAGTCTTCGAAGGGCATTAGCTATAAGAGACTTTAGTAGCTATGAAGAAATTGTGCGTTGTGCTATCAAGGTAGAAATGGAAGTTGGTTTTACATATCCATCTCATGGTTTTGACAAGAAACGAAAGATGGAGTTCAAGGAGAAATCTCAGAATAATGGTGAAAAGAAAATGAATGTTTCCTTATGCTCAAAGTGTGGAAAGAAGCATGGTGGAGATTGTCTTAAAGGGACTAGAAAATGTTTTAAGTGTGGAAAAGAAGGTCATCGAGTAGCTGAGTGTCGAAGTAATGGAAAAAGGGTTTCTAATGATGTGAACAAAGCAAACACTGCAGAGAACGCACCACCAACACTTCAATGCTTCAAGTGCAAGACAATGGGACATTATGCTAATAAATGCCCTAATCCAAGGGTTAGTGATGATCAACATGAGCAACCACTTAAGGCAAAGGACAAAGGGAAGTCACATGCGATCACTATTGGCGATGTTGAATATGATAACGATGTGGTGGAATAATTAAGTGTGAATGTAATGGGATTCCAAAATAATTTTGTATCATAAAGTATTGGAATATTTATGTATTGGTCTATTGTGGTTTTCAATAATTTTATGGTACCAGTAACCATGGAAATTGATTGATATATTCTTGGAAAAAGAATGATATGCGCATAATGAAGGGAAAATGAGAAAATTAAATATTTGACAGTATTCATGAGCTCATGATTGATATAAGGACTAAGTGATATCATGGTTTGAGTTTATAGAATTCTGAGGATTTTGGTATGTGGAAAGTGTTAACTTTTAACTGCATTCATGTTTTCACTAAGGTTCAATGGGTATTCAAGAGAGTACATGATTAAGGCCTTTGAATGTTTGGAATGTGACCAACAAGACATATTTTATGATATATGGGGATCAACGGTGGTATTAAATCTCTGGTAATCGTTTTCACTATATTATGAGAGTGGACTGAAGTATTATGGATAATCCTAAAGATTGGAATGGATTATGTTGAACATAAGTTAGTATTGTTTAAGGATAGAAGTTTTTTCGATATTATTGATGGGATGTTATAGTAATATAGTATAAAAAAAGGACAACCTACAGGACGGGCGACAACCCATCGCGTCGGACAAGGCTGTGGGAATCGAACCCACAACCGAAGTGCGACTGACCTTTATTGCCTACCACTGGACTACAGGAAGTCCCTGTTTAGTAGAAACTAGTTTTATTATATTAAGCAGTATGATATATGAAGTATAAGTCCATTTTAGGAACCATATATGATTAATCTCACTATAGAATGACTTATGTATATTTAATAACTTTTGCTAACCTTTTGTTTGAGACAGATGGAATGACCCGTCATTCTATCACATGATCTACTAACACTTCACGAATAACAAATTCAACTTCATTTATTTAAGAGATGAAGTGGAAATTGTTAAAGACACAAACAACAGTGAGATTGTACCAAAATAAAGTAAGTATTTATTCTAATTCAAATTCTTTAACTTTAGGGAAACGATCTTGAAAACCAAAAATTTTGTCCTAGTGATCTTATATCTGATGAATCAGATGGTACCTTAGATCGTCACAAATTTATGGCTTTGTGATTACTGGCTTTTCCATAGCCATGTTCTCTACCACTCTCCATCAGAACATGATGGTTAGATTTCTCTTCCATATCCATATTTTCACCTATGTGGAAACCCAGTGATTAGTTTATTTGGGTAACCGTTACGTTTCATACTTTTGTTTTTAAAGATTGGTTTTGATATTCCTTTTTACGATGTGGGTTTCTATTAAATAAACTTTCGAATAGTAAACCATTTATAACCTCGACGAATTTCGAGGGCGAAATTCATTTTAAGGGGGGTAGAATGTAACAGCCCCAGATTTTATGAAAAATATTATTTTTAATTTTATTAATGTCTTGTGTTGTACGCTACACCAAAAGGAGCTTGCACAACACACATCCTTGAATTTCCTTGCATTACACGCAATCACGACCTTCCTCAATAGCGTTTGTAGTACGTAATACTGAGTTTCACTAAACAACGATATGCTATTAAAATATTATTAAAACTAGCCGTTAAGAATAGTAATAACCACCTTTTAAAATTTTAGAAATTTTATCTCTCAAAATGGACTTCATTTTTGGATTCGGAGTATCGAATTTATCCTAAGGTGAAATTTTGGTACCTTTCGGATAACTTTCATATTTTGATGAATAGTGAAAATTACTAAATTTTAATTAAAAAGAACTTTTTCAATCGAAATAATTAATAGTGATAAATTAATAATTTGAGTAGATTTAAAGTATATTTAGAATATATTTTTACAATTTAATACAATGTTGGTCATTGGATGTAATTTCACATTTAAACCAGACATAAACAAGTGTCAATCTTTTGATATATATTGTTTCTTAAAAACACGCTATTTGTTTTAACAACGGGATTTAATTATAAAATTAATTAATGAAACTTCTATGTTATGAATTTGGTAAAATAGACTTCATTTTTGAATTCGGAATATGAAATATAGCTTAGGATGAAATTTTGGCATTGTTCTGAAAAACATCAATTTTTGATGAATAGTGAAACTACTAAGTGGTAGTTAAAAAACTGATTTTTTCATAAAACTTAATTTTACCGCTTCTGTGAATGGAATTTCAAAAATCCGAGAGACACGGTTGATGTCAGTAAGTAAAATGTGGTTCAATGAGATGAAAATAATTTTTGGTGAATAGTAACTTTTTACTTTTATTTACCAGGGTTAAAAGTAAATAGGGTAATTAAGGGTAACAATGATATTAATATTACCCTAACACATGTCCTAATCCTATTGGACAAGTGTATCTCGACCAAAAACAACCTTAAGTGTAAAATATTATCATTTAGGCCCACTTGGATTAGATTAGGACATTTATTATTAATTTATTTAAAGAAGGGTTAAAATAGTTAAAATCAAAGTTTAATAAGTAAATAATTTTTAATATGGGGTTATACATAATATAAATTCGACTATAAATATTAATTAGAAATATAAAAATATTTCCTACATAATGGTATTTTATTTATAATTTTTAGACATTAAATAATTTAATTTATTTATGACACAATGATGATGCAGTAATTATCTTATTAATGAAATATTGACATGATTGATGTTATAAACACCAAAATAAATGTAATTTGAGACTTTTTATTAATTCCACTAATTTTATAGGTTACTATGATATATTAGTGTTGATTTAATAAACTTGGTTCGAACATATAATTCTGTTATGACTTTCAAAAAAATCATATATCAAATAGTGTCAAAATTGACACAAAATAGTTTTTAAATCAAATATTATATTATTAATTGTTATTTTATTCCTAAAAATCTAAGGTTCGGCCAAATGACTTAGATAAGGATATATATATTAATAATAAACAATTTGGGGTTCGTTTGGCATGTTATAGTAAGTGTATTAACCATATAGTGTAAGAAAACAAAAAGACACGGTAAAAGTTAAATTATTTAACTTAAAGTAAAATCTAATTGATAAGGTTAAAATAATAACCTAAACTTGTCTAAATCCTATTGGTTGATAGGATTTCGACCCATACCCACTTTATCTTCGAAATAATACCCTTTGGAACCATTATAAACCGATTTTGACTTTAATATAAAATAATATTTTGAGATATTCCTAAGGTGCCCCTCTCCTCCCTTATAAAAGGGCACCTCCTTCCCCTCCTCCTCACACCAATTTGAGCACTCAAGCTCGGCCAAACCCTGCCAAAATCCCTTATACACTTCCCTATAATAATCCTAGAGGTCCTGATCTTCTTCAAAGACCAATCTTAGTTTCCTAAGTGGAGGATTCAAAGAGGCGTTCCAAAGAAGAGGTAATATCCATTACCGATCTTTTCAACTTCTTTCTTCTTCAACTTCTTCTTCTTTAGTTGTTTCATGATAAAGTAATAACATCAGTATTTCTTATATACTGATATTTTATTATAAATATAAAACAACTCTAATTAACCTTCTATCCATCCTACAGAAAAAGGAAATCACCGCGCGTGCGTACGTACGGAATACCGTCTCCACGACGTGGTGTAATCTATTTTCCGCCACCACCTTAATTGGATGGGTATAATGGTGTAATGAGTAACTATATATGATTATTATAAAGTGATATTGATACTGAAATAGTATACAAACACTTCAACACAATTCCACGACCATGGGAACGATATCATCGCTCGTGCGTACGTACGGACTACCGTCTCCACGACGCGATGAGATTCATTCTCAATGATTAACCATTCATGAATGATTATAAAGTATATATAATAAGTACTAATGAAATATATGACATAATAATGATACTGGATTTATTTATATGTATGTCATCTACTTAATTCCATTCAATTCAATAAGGAAACGAAAACAGCGTTCATGCGTACGTACAGACTACCGTCTCCATGAACGGTGTATTTCATTCCATTTACTGATTTATTATATATATGTATATTATGAATATATATATATATATAAATCATGTTTTATATTCTGGAATTATGTAATCATGATCTAAGTAATCATATGAATAATTACAAGTCAAAACACGGACGACAAATGAAACAATTTTACCCAAAATGCTCTTTAACATGGAATTTACAAAAGAACGGGTAATATAATGTCATAAGTGAACCATATATGATATCATAACAATGAATACGATTCTGTAATAAGTCAATGACATTATTTAAATCATTATACAGGAGGTTCGGACACTTACGAAGCAAATCAGACCTAAGGTAAGGGAATATATCACAATCTCATTTTATCCGAGATTGTTTATACTTTGGTATTTACTGGGGTGTATTTTATCATCCACATCCATGTTTCCTCAATATGTAATATTATTTCCATCCACCTAAAATTTTTTAAATCCAATTTTACCCTTCGGTGATTTTTTAGTAAAGGATATGAAAGGAATCTTTTGTCATTTTTCGTACGAGGTACTTTTTGACTTTTCCGACAAAAGTACGAAGAATGTTTTTTTTAACATATACGACATGAATGGTTTTTTAAAACATTATTTCCAAGAAGATTCCTTTACAAGTTTTAAAGTTTATTTTTAATCAACTTCTTTTATTTTAAAGTCGTATGACATGTTAAGAAAGGAAAAATGTTTTTGAAGTAGAAAGGATATTTTCCTCAAGAATGGAGTTCAAGTGTTTTATCAAAATTATTTTCCATATAAGATAATAAAGGGTTCTGTTTTTATCCCTATTATTACATTGATTTGATCATGTTGTGATTGAATTATTTTTATGAATTCCTTTATCTTGTATGAATTGTTTTATGATGTCATGATGTTTAAAGATTCCCATTTGTATTACATGGGTTATGCAATGATGTACGATTTATGATTTTGTGGAACACATAAGAATGGTGTCATTATGAGATGGTTGTGACCTATATCTCCCTCCAATGCATTGGGTAAAGATTTTATATCTCATGAGATATAAATGGCCGGAACGGTAGGTTATACCGGTTCAGTGAAACAGTACTGAAACGAGGGTGACTCGGTTCAGAAAGGGACTTTGTCCACTAAGATAGTCTTGGCAATGAGTCTTGACTAACAAGAAATGATTCTCTATGATTATATGTGTATGCCACAAAGTTTCATGTTTTATGTTATGATTATTGGGATTACATTTCACTTCTATGATTTATCCCGTGTTATGATATTATGAGATCTCTTTTTTGCCAGCTAAGATTTTCAAAAGCTATGTTCTTATGTATATGATGTGATTGATATTTCTTTTGTTTACCCTTAATGAGCATTTGAGCTCACCATTTTATGTTTTCTTTTCCCCAGGATATAAAGAAAGGTTTTAGGTATAAAAAAAAGAAGATCTTTATGGGAGATGTTGAAGATCTTTCACCACGATTAGAAGATTATATTACGAGTTTCCAAAGACACTAAACTATTACGGTCCTTGTGTGTGTGTTTTTATTATTTACTAAGTATTCCGAAAAAGTAATGTAATGTCCATGTAAGTCAAGCTTCGGGTCTCTACAAGCACATCACCATGTGGTGATCATATCTTATTTGTTAAAAAGAAAGATGGTTCAATGAGATTTTTCATTGATTATAGAGCCTTGAATAACATCACTGTTAAGAAAAAATATCCTTTGCCTCATATCAATGATTTGTTTGATCAGCTCCAGGGAGCTCAGTATTTTTCAAAGATTGACCTGAGATCGGGGAACCATCAGTTGAAGGTAAAGGAAACAGATGTTCTGAAGACTGCGTTTTGTACAAGATATGACCATTATGAATTTGTAGTAATTCCTTTTGGGTTGACCAATGCACCTGCTGTATTCATGTACCTTATGAATAGAATTTTCCATGATTTCTTGGATAAGTTTGTGGTTGTTTTCATTGATGATATTTTAGTGTTTTATAAAATTAAAGAGGAGCACGAAAGTCATTTAAGGGTTATTTTGCAAACCTTAAAAAAAAATTATATGGGAAATTCAGAAAGTGTGAGTTTTGGTTGCAACAAATTTATTTCCTTGGTCACATTGTTTCTAAAGATGGAATAACTATTGATACTGTAAAAACAAAGGTTTTTGAAGAATGGCCAAGACCCACAAATGTAACTGAGATTTGTAGCTTCCTTGGTTTGGAAGGCTATTATCGAAGGTTTGTTAGAAATTTTTTCTGGTTATCTAGTCTAATGACTAAGCTAACTCGGAAGGGTGTTAAGTTTATCTGGATAAAAGAATGTGATGATTGTTTTCAGGAATTGAAAAGAAGATTGGTGAATGCTCCAGTTTTGGCACTACCTTCTAGGAATGATGAGTTTGTTATCTACAATGATGCTTCATTAAAAGGACTTGGTTGCGTCCTAATGTAGAATGATCAAGTAATTTCTTATGCTTCATGTCAGTTGAAAACTCATGAGGTAAATTACCCTACACATGATTTGGAATTAGCTGCTGTTGTTTTCGCTTTAAAATTTTGGAGGCATCATTTGTATGGAGTAAAGTGTGAAATATATACTGATCACAAAATTTTAAATTATATTTTCACTCAGAAATAACTGAACATGAGATAGAGGAGATGGCTGGAATTAATCAAGGATTATGATTGTACAATTCATTACCATCTGGGAAAAGCAAATAAAGTGGCTGATGCTTTGAGTTGAAAAAGTAATGCTTCATTAACAATGTTGTGTTTGGAACGTGATCCTTTGGTTAATGATATGATGAACATTGGCATAGAAGTAGTTGGTGCAGGATGTTATTCTATTTTTTTTTCAGTTATTAGTGAAATCTTCTCTATCAGACAGAATTAAGCGAGCACAGAAGCAAGACAGTGAGTTGCAGAAAAAGGCAGAGCTGGTTCAGAAGGGTAAGTTTCCTGAATTCAACATTGATAATGATTGTGTTTTGAGATTTCGGAAGAGATTTTGTGTGCCGTGTGATTCACAGTTGAAGAGAGAGTTGTTATGTGAAGCTCATAGTTATCCTTTTTCAGTTCATCCAGGCAGTACTAAGATGTATAAAGATCTTTGGGAGTATTACTGGTGGGATGGAATGAAAAGAGATATTGCTGATTTTACTGTGAAGTGTTTGAATTGTCAAAAGGTTAAAGCAGAGCAGTAGTTACTGAAAGGTATGATTAAACCTTTACCAGTACCAAAGTGGAAATGGGATAATATATCCATGGACTTCGTTGTGGGATTGCCGAAGACACCTCGAGGTAATAATGAAATATGGGTTATTGTTGATCACTTGACTAAATATGCTCATTTACTTGCTATACGAGATACCTTTTCCCAAGATCAAGTTTCTCGTTTGTATCTTAAAGAGATAGTCAGGTTATATGGAGTTCCCCTCTCCATTGTATCTGATCATGATCCCAGGTTTACTTCTAACTTTTGGAAAGGCCTTCAGAAGTTGTTGGGTACTGAATTAAATTTTAGTACAACTTTTCATCCTCAATCAGATGGGTAGTCAGAACGAACAATTCAAAATTTGGAGGATATGCTACATGCTTGTTCGATGGATTATCAGTGAATTTGGGACCAACAACTTTCTTTGGTTGAGTTTTCTTATGGTAATAATTTTCATTCTAGTATACAGATGGCACCATTTGAGGCATTATATGGGAAGTGGTGTCGAACTCCAACTTTTTGGGATGAAGTGGGTGAAAGGAAGTTGATGGGACCAGAATTGGTAGAAGAGTTGGCAGAAAAAGTTCATCTGATACAGAAACACATGAGAACCACTCAGAGTAGGCAGAAAAGTTATGCGGATAACAAGAGGAAGGATCTCTCTTTTGAGGTAGGTGATCATGTCTTTCTCAAAGTTTCACCATGGAAAAGTGTGATGCGATTTGGTAAGAAAGGAAAGTTGAGTCCAAGGTTCAGTGGACCATATGAAATTCTAGAGAGAGTTGGATCAGTTGCATACCGAGTGGCTTTACCTTCGAGTTTATCTCAGGTACACAATGTTTTTCATGTTTCAATGTTAAGGAAGTACATGCCAGATCCATCTCATGTTGTGAGTCCAGAGGTAGTTCAGTTGGAAGAGAACCTATCTTATGAGGAACAACCTGTCCAGATTCTTGACCATAGGGAGCAAGTTTTACGGAATAAGGTGATTCATCAAGTAAAGGTTTTGTGAAAAAACCACATGATTGAAGAGGCAACATGGGAATCTGAAAATGCATTGAGGGATAAAAACCCCCACTTATTCGATAAGTAAATAAATTGCAGGGATGAAATTTTCTAAAGGGGGGAAGGATGTAACATCCCAAGTAAAAAATTAGGTATTTTCATATCTATGTCTATTTATGAATTAGATAGTGTTTTAAGAGGTTTAAAATGAGAATAAATCCAATCTTAAACATGGAATACTCTAATATTTTTTTAAAGATTGTTTTACCTCCTTTTGATGGAAAACCGTTTTTAAATATATCTTTTGACAATTTTATAATCTATATTTGTCAAAATAAACTTATTATTTAGTATTGGGACATTGAAATTTACTTTGGATAAATTTTTGGTATTTTTCTGACAATGTTCATTTTTTAATGAATAGTGAAAAATACTGCATTTTACTTCAAAATTGATTTTCATCTAATTTAATTATATGGTTAGATTGTACTTTTAATTGGTTTTAAAGTTTAATTAGAATATATTTTTACCATTTAATCCAATGGTGTTCATTAAATTAATTTCACTTTGAAATTGGACATAAAAAATTGTCAAACTTTTGATAGAAATTGTTTCTAAAAAACACGCTATTTGTTTTGACAACATGAATCATTTTTAAATTAATTACTATAAATTTTGTGTCTGGAATTTGGTAAAATGGATTCCATATTTGGAATCATAAGGTTCAAATTATGTAATTAAGACTCTTGTTTTTGGACACTATGAATAGTAATGACGGTAATTATCTTTAATTATCGTGATTAATTAGTAATCGGGTGTTAAGGGTAATAATATAATATCATAATAATAAAAAATGACCCCAACATGTGTCCTAATGCTACTTTTTGTGTTATGGCCGACCATGGGATGCCTTGTGCCAAACTTTGGGACCCCGTGGAATCACTTTTGGGTGATAGTGACACTTTATCATTTTATTTTTTAAAGAGAGGAGAATATCACAAAAGTATGTAACACCTAAGTAAAACAATTTTAATTTTGTCTAAATAAATGATATATTAGACTATAAATAGTCATTGGAAATCTAAAAATATTTCCTACATCATAGTATTTTTTTTAATAATTTTTAGATATTAAATAAATTAAATTTTTTATGACACCATGATGATGCAATGATTACCTCATTAATGAACGATTTAAATAAAATGAAAAGATAATGTAAAATCTAAGACATACACTTGTAAAAAACCTATTGGGTGAGTATATTTAGAACCCTTATCATCTTATCCTCAAAATATATCATTTTGGGACCTTTAAAATCTGAAATCCATTTTAATATAAAGTAACATTTCTTGACTTTCCAAGAGTGCCCCTCCTCCCTCTTATAAAAGGCCCCCACCTCTACCACCTTACCCACACCTCTCAAGCCATTGGATCAGCCACAATATGCTCATTTTATCTCTCCAAATCCCTCTACTCATCTTAGAATCCTTAACTTAGGCATAAAGCTCTTCAAGAAACCCTTTCAGTTCAAACCAAAAGGAGTTACCCGATTTAAAGGTAATGTCTTCACTTGTGTTCTTTTATTTTATTTTGCTTCTCTAAACCCTTAAACTCTTTTTATTCTTTTATTTTGTAACAAAAAAAGTATCTACAATATACTAGGATGTTTTTATGAGAATTATTTTATTTAAACTTACACACACCTCCGTCTAATGGTTAAAGAAAATACTGTTTCTGTGGTTGGCGAATTTCTGCCTCACGAAACGATGATTGTTCAATATTATTTTAACACCTTTCATGGTGGCCATTAAGATTTCACTCTATTTATATATGATATATATTATGTATATGTTTTCCTTATGATTCTTTATTTTTCATTTATGGAATACCTTATGGTTTCCATTATGGGTAAACGCGATATCTTCATTTTAGGAAGTGCGGACTACTGCCCCCTCAAAGTGATTTGATTCGTTAATACCATATGTGGGATGTATAAAGGATGGAGTTAATGATATTATATATGATATTATACTAGAATTATAATATACCTTTATATCATTATTATTTCATTCCATTAAATATGAAATAGAAATGAAAGTAGCGTTCATGCGTACGTACGGCTTACCGTCTCCATGAACGGTGCATTTCATTTCTTACCTCTGAATGTTGTGTAATATTATAAATGCATGTATTTACTGGATATATAGGATATATATATGATATCTAAATCATGAATATAACTCTGGATATAATGGATATTTTACCACATGAAAAACTTGTAATTATAAGGAGTTTATTTTTGACTCAAGTACCGATGATCGACAAAATGACCGTTATTAACTTAAATAATTACATAGTGTTCATAACATGGTAATATGTGATATAATAGGAATAATGAACTTGAAAAAGGTTCTTAAGCAAGTATAAATTAACTCAAGTGTATTATTTAGGAGATTAAAGAACGATCGAGTCAAGTCGGATACAAGGTAAGGGACTTCGTCTCAATATCCTTTCATTGAGGCATATTTTGTTTTATACACAACTTTATTTTATATGGAGTATAAAAACCTTTGACTTTGACTTTTATTCAAAAGGAATATTTTTATACGAATCATTTTACTAAACGAAAAAAGGGAATGTTTTTGTCGTACATATGCGGCGACAACGACTTCTCCTCCGCCGTGACCATTATTTGAGTTTTGGCTTCCTCTACAAGCCATAAATTTTTTTTAAATGAAATATAAATAACATGTTTTACTTTTCTTTCATTTTGGTATTGAAAATGGTTTTGATACTGTTTTTATTATATCAATGTGTTATTGATATCTTGTGATTGAAATGTGGAAATGTTATGTTTCCGTTATGTATGTTTTATGTGATACGATTATGTTATGGTTCTTGGGAATTGTTTATGAAGATGGGTGGTTCCGTGATAAAATAAGGGAGAGTGAGCCCGATATAGCTCTCCAATGCATTGGGTAATGCAAAGGGGTTAAATTCTAAGGTTTCTCTGAAGAGATTTTGGGAATATACTGTGATGGGTATTCCAAACGTAACCATGAGGGTTACTCCCTACGTAAGAATGTTATGAATGCATCGAGTTACCTTTATGTCTTATGATTTCTATGAGTTATTCATGATTTAACGGGGTATGTTAAAGTGCTTATGTTTTATGAGTAAAGTATGATTTCATTGATTCTTATGTATACATGTACTAATGTTTTCATTCTGTATTTTTATATACCTTACTGAGATTTTTATGCTCATCCCAAGTTTTTGAATTGTTTTTCACAGGTCAAGGGAAAGGTACATGATGTGATGATAGTTTCAGGGAAGTGTCATGAAAGAATCCATGTTTTGTTTTAAATATGTTTCCTTTTATGGGAAAAGTGAACATTGTCTTTAAGGTAACCACCTTGTTTAAATGTGGAATGTAATGCATGATTTATGATCTAATTATATAAAACTATAAACCTGAAAATATCCTCAATGTGTAATCTTGTAATAACTCAAGATTAAGTAAGGTTTAAGGCTAGGGCCTTATAGATATTCACCTGGATTGTTCTGAACAAGGAGATGTTGTGGTTTTCTTTCTAGTTTCTTATGTTCTTGATTTTAATGAGAAAATTAAATATGCTAAAACATCTAATCATGAATGTATAACCATAAGCTCAAAAATCAATTAAGTGGAGGCCATTATGGTATTAATGTTATATGGGAAATATGTGTTGTGTTTTAGAGATCATATTTTTCTTCCTATAGCTTATCAGTAACACCTTCTTTCTTCTTATCACCAATCGAGATGGGATTTTCATCCTGATATTTAGAAGATTTATAAGTTAATGAGAGCATTGTTTTGGTGGGATGACATGTAAAGTTGGGTGTGGAGTATGTCTTGAGATTCCTCACCTTTTAACAAGTCAAGTAATAGCACCAATAGCATATTTATATATTGGAATATTTACCAATAACCATGTGGAAATGGAAACATATAACTAAAAATTTTGTTGCAACTCTATCGAGAACGGTTCTAAAAAATGATGATATATGGTTGATTATGGATCAGATCACAAAGTCAGCTTACATCATCCCTATTCATGAATCTAATATGATGTAATAAATGTCAAAAATCTAAATTTTAGAAGTTGTAAAGTTTCATGTTATACTAGTTTCAATTGTATATGAGTGGGAACTCAGGCTTACATCTCAATTTTGTAAATCCTTGAACCATATCCTTGGAACCCGGTTGACCATGAGCATGGATTATCATCCTAAAATGTATGTAAATTCAAATGAATGATATAAAAATTAGAATACATGATTATATATCATGTTATGGATTTTAGAGTCTCATGGGAGGATCATATATCATTAGTGGAGTTCTCATACAATAACATTTATTAGGCCTCGATACATATGGATGCTTTCAAAGATTTGTATGGACATCCTTTTAATTATAAAATTTGTTGGGTGGAAACATTTGAGATTTAAAATTTAAATATTATTTTTATGCATGATACAACATAGAATATTTAGATGATTATAAATAGGATTATGATGGCCCAAATTCATCAGAAATCATATGAGGATTATCATCATTGACCATTATTATCTGATGTGGGTGATATTGTTTTCTTGATATTTTCTATAAGGTTGTAGCATCATCATTTTTCTAAGAAAGGAAAATTTTATCGTTATCACATAATACCTATTATATTATAGAATTAATTAGTGATGTGATTTATTGATTAGAATTACCACCAAGATTCAGTTCTGTGCATAATGTATTTCATGTATCTAAATTGAAGAAGTACCTTGACTATGTTATTTAATGGGACCATATTGATATATATATTGATTCTATGCTAATTCATGTGTTTATATAGATTGTATATAGATAATAGAATTTGTTACATGAAAATAATATCACTTTGGTATGGGTTTTATGGCGGCATGGTCAGATTCAGGAAGAGACATGAGAACATGGGAAGGAAATGTTGGAGAAATGGCTAAAACTTATCCAAAGAACTGGAACTATCCAATGTTCTAAGGATGGAAAAAATAATTATTTGGAGGATTTTACACCCTCAATTTTAGTTACTTTACCCTTTTATTATCTATTTTGAGGTTATATAATACTTAGGTTGAGTTTCGAGAGTTTTTGGATAGTTTTGGAGTGTTTTAGAAAGGGTTTTAAAGGTTCATGGTTTGAGGACAATTAGTGGAAAATATGAACATTCACCTAGAAACTATGTAATAGGTTATTAGAGTCACTGGGTAGGAACATGATTAGTGCATGGTCTGGCCAAAACCATGTGGACACCCAGGTGAAACCGTGTATGTTGTGGGTTATTTAGATAGTAGAAACACATTATTAGTGAACATTTTTTCAAACCGTGTAGCACAACCATGTGGATCCCTGGGTGGATGTATAGTAGAACATTCATAGTTGGAACTTGGTTTTCCAAACTATATGGATATTTGTTTTAGATATAGTATCATTCACATGACTTGATAAATCATGTCACCTAACCATATAATGTGAATTAAATTCTCTAAAAAATAGAGTTTAACTCAGAATAAGGACTCAAAACTCTCATTTTTCTCTTATTCTCTCAGGATCATGAACTCCTCTCCTTTACTAAGAACTATTGGCAATTCCTTTTGATCCAAAAACATGATTTTATGATTTAAGGGGTATTGGATTTCCAGAATCAATGGTGAGTCCCTATTTTCTCTCTTTTTTCTTAGATATTCTCATCCTCTATCACCCGAAACATTATATCAATTCCATTATAGATAGATATATAATCCATGATGTGTTATTATGAGATATTTTTAGGATATAATTAATATAAAAAGTTTCTAGGATGTATATAGAAATTACCTTATGCCGTTCTTTTTTGTCTTCAATCATTGAGAGGTCGGTGGATTTTATCTCATCTCTAGTTATTCTAGAACTTGAAGGATTAGTTTTATTTGAATATTTTTATTGGATTTGGAAAGAAAATATTGAATGAGTTATTTAATGAAACTATTTGGTTTATAATATAGGAATTGGTAATTGGAATGGATTTTGGAAAACTCCTTTGTTTTATGATTTTAAATTATGTTTTTAAAATTATGGTTTGGTTTGGAATAAGAATATTGTTCGATGAAATGTTTTAAAGGGAAGAAATTCTCTATGTGGAATAAATTGATATGGTATATGGTCTTGGAATAAATTTTTTACATGAGTTATTTTTCATTATATGTGACTCTGTATAAGGGGTGTGTTCCATTGGGGAATCTGGATATTAGTCACCTAGGGATGACATAATGGATTGGTGAGTAACAACTCATGAGTATGGAACTATAACCTATCATGCATGTGTATGTGTGTGTGTGTGAGTAACATGGATAGGCATTCTAAGTGGAAAGGAAAGAATAGACAAATTGATTTAGTTTAATTGTTTTTTATTAAACAATACTTCTTATGATAAACTGTTTTGAGTTTCCCACCCTCTATTTTATTATTCATCACTTATAAAATTATATTTTATAAAATTTTCTAAAATATCCTTGTCTTAGTGGTGTGTTTTAGGAAATATATGTGTATTTTTTACTGAGTGTAATACTCACCCCCGTACTTGGGAACTTTAGTGCTTTGACAGATGTTGTTTATCAAGACACGAGAAAGGGAAAGTTATCTTACTTTTCCACTGATGCATATTGATATCATGGGTGAGGCATGTGAAGTTAGATCTTGGATCTTGTTTAGGTGATGCTTGGTATGATTCCACCTTGGTTTCATAGGATTTTTTTGGTCTTTCTAGGTTGATGAATATCATGACCCCATCCCTCTAAAGATACCACAATGAAGAAAGAGAGATAATGAACCAAGTCCCACCTCCAGTAGGTCCTGGGTTAGCAACTAGCACCAGGGGTATAAAAATTTCACAGACATGGGAGGCATTACTTTCTATAATAAAACAAGATCAGGAGATAAGATAAAAAAATCCACAAAACTCCAACTGATAAAATAAAGTTAAACAAAAAACAATCCAAAATCCATGAATAATGTAAACTGATACACATAAAAGTATCCAAATATACCAAAAGACAAGTTTACAAAGCGAATCTCAATAAATCCAACCCAACTAGTAATTTCTAGATCGGTCCCCAAAGTCCTCCTGAAAACCTGAAAAATAGTTTATATACATAGGGTGAGAATTACAGGTATATTCAGTTGGTACATAACCACAGTCTCAAGTGCACATGTGAAAACAACATGCTAATGCACCATTGAACAAACAATAGAAAAGAAAAGAACTTATACAAGCCAACTAACCGGAACCCTACCTAACCATTGATCCCACACCAAATCACGTATCCAATATAATAATATAACATTATGATAATAACAAATCAAGGTGCCTCGCTACCAATTCCCTACTAATTTTTTCTCTCTCACGCTCCAATGTCAAATATCATGTGCTCCCATCCCTTTAATACAAATCAAATCATATCACATCACATATCATCTCATCACATCTTTCCCAATGAAACTTGGGCCATCTATGATGTGGTTCAAGATGCATCCCTACCAACCCCACCCTCACAAGGTATAGCATTCTATGCTAGCATCATGAATCACCACACCATGTATCACTTGAAGACACCTAGTCTATAACATCTCATTGCATCATATAAATAGAGTAGTAGGGTATCATGAACATGAAGGACATGGACCTCCTGACCAAATATAATAAAACATGACCCCACCACAAATCACATATCATCACAACCTTATCAAATCACATCTCACCCAAAACACCTGGTCCATCACTACATATATCACCCAAATACACATGGGCTATCATTGTTGAAGCAAGAGTGGGGAAGAGGGGGTAGCCATCCATCTGTATCACCACCAACCTAGATATTGTGGAAAACAACCAAAACCCAGAACCTATGATATTTGGTAAGGTTATTGATATTAAAAATTCATTAAATATTTTATATTACTCCTATCACTTATTTTTTTACTGAAAAATTATTAATTTACATTCAATGTTCATGTTTTGATCATAAACATATATATAGATCATTGTTTGAATTCATTCTATTACTATAAAGTTTAATTTTTTGATCACATATTTAAATATAATTATCCAAATTATGTGATGATTATTTTTTAGTTCTGATTCAATTTCCAACAAATCATTCAATTAAATCTTTGGCTAATTTGTTCATTTGAAGGGCTATAAGGGCCACACAAAAGGCCCACCGAATCTATGATAAAAACCAGACCATCCATGATGATTGAATTTTTTTAATAAATATAGAAGATAAAATTTGATGAAACATAGTAATATATTCAAGGATATAAAAATACATATTGGATAAAAATTTTAAGTCCTAAATAAACCAATAACTGGCCCAATTGATGCATGATAGTCCATCCCATAATTCAATATGAGATTTTAAAATAATCCAAAATTATTTACTTTTCACTCTATATATATGTCCAATTGATATGTAATTTCATTGATAGAAATTAAATATATCAGATCCCAACTTTTTAGAAGATTTTTTTTTTGATTTTAGGGCATCTTAATAGCCATAAATGCATTCACATTTAGGCCATGGAAAAATCAAGGATATTTCTTGACAACATCACATGGTTTGGGAAAACAACCAAAACATTAGCTCTAAAATTCCAATTGTATAAAAATTTAGAGAGTAAAATTTCCACATCTATATATAAAACTTTGAAGAAAAATATACATTAATATCCAACTGTCTAAATGGTCAAATTCATGAGCCAACTTGAAGGGAAGTCTTAGAAGGAAAATAGTCCACCACCTTTAGCTATAAATTCATCCCCCTCTTCTCCTTGAAAGAGTTTGGAACTTAATCACTCAGGTGGATATATTTTCATGACCATATAATTTAAAAATTTCTACAAGGACCTTTAAAACTCAAGTTTATACTTGAGATACCATTCCTACTTTCTTTATTTTTATGTAGTTCAAGTGTTTTGAACTGTAATTGTGTAAGTGTGATTGTAATTTCATTTGAATTTTAATTAATGTTTAATATTAATAATATCTTATACTCATCAAACATATTTTATATAATATTAATGTTATTATTATTTTTAAAATCAAGTTTAAAACCATTTTCCTATTTTTCTTTCTTATTCAATAAAGAATATGTGTTTACCTCTATTAATTTGTGTGTGTTCAGTGCATATTTTTTTTCCTCATCTCATTCCTTTTTTCTATTCATTTACCAAATTATCATAATAATCCTAGATAGATTAATAAATGTATCAATGTATGAGTAAATAATATATTGGGGTGAGCTATAATTTTGGGATGTTATTTGATTGAGAGATTTTTCTCGTCAAATATTCTTTAGGTTAACATTGTGTATGTTAAACTTAAAATGTAATGGATTAATGACATGTTTTGTTTAAAATTTGGATTAAATGTGTTATTATAACCATAAATACACTAACATAAACAATTTTAGTTTGATATTATAAACCTAGTTAAGATAAGTCTTGTTTTAAAGCCTCAACACTTGGGAATTATGATCAAAACCATCTTGTGAAGTGGGTATTAATTTACTACAATATAACGCAAAGCTTAAGGATATCATAATCTTAAATAGAAAATAATGAAATCACCCCAATATTTAATTTTTTTTAGATAAAACTTCATCCATTAATAAATTTAATTAAGCTATACAAATAAACCCCCATTCAATATACAAAAAAACAATTGAATCTAAGAAAATAGTACCATCACTGAGGATTAAAACCGAGTGCCTCTATACACATTAGTAGAGCAATATACCTTTTAATGGTTAATAATAATCAATATGTTATGCTTAAAATGGAACCCTTTGTAGGTATGGTTCAAGTATTAGTTTTTTATTTTGATTTTTATAAATAAACAACAAAAAATTTAAAAATAAAACAAAACAAAATCTGAAAAAAAACACAAATAAAACCCACCTTTCTCATCCTTTCAAAATTTATATGAATTCACCATAGCTTCTCAAACAATACATAAGATTATTTTTACCCATAAATCAAGTAAAAACTTTTCTGACTCAGGAGGAACATTTGGGATAATCAAATATCTCAAGACCCATTCATTTACTATACAATTGATCAAGATATGAAAAATCCTAGGGAACAAACCCTTAAAGAACTCAATACCCTTGTTATGAATTACCAACCCCTTAGTATTTAATATCCAAATATTTAAGAAAATTTAAAACTCAAATCAGTTTTGATTCATCTTCTACCTCATTTAAATGGGATATCCAGTGAGGACCCACATCTTCACTTTATAGAGTTCTAGGTGGAATTCTCTACCATGAAGCCTAAAGGGGTTTCTAGAGAATAAATCAAAATTTGAGCATTCCCTTTATCTCTAGTTGAATCCTCTAATTCATGTCTCTATTACCACCCTCCTGGTTCCATAAACATATGTAATGACATAAAGAAACTTTTTTTAGAGAAATTATCCCTTGCTTATTGAATAGATTATATCCGAAAGAAAATTAGTAGTATCCATCAATTCTTTAATGAATCCCTTTATTAGTACTGGGAGAGGTTCAAATATATTAGGGGAACTTTACCACACAACTAAATCCCCGAACAACTATTGATCCAATTCTTATATGTGGGGTTATTGGGTATGTAGAGAACTCTCACTGATGTCACAAGTAGTGGTGCTCTTGTTGAAAAAACTCATGCAGCTGCATGATATATCATAAGCAACATGGATTTAAACATGAAGAAATTCCTTACTCAAGCACATGTTCAAGAAAAAAGTCTAAGAGAATCAATCCATAGTTCCTAACAATATTAAAGAGTGGATGAGTAAACTTATAGGTCTTGTGAAACAACTAGTGGTGGATACCAAATACACAACCTCATCTTATCCACAATCTATTTCCTTAGACCTATAAAAAATTGTGTAATCTACAGATCTCCAATTTATCCAATTGAAACATTTACAAAAATACAATATGATCCATCAGATTCATCTGTACCAATGAAGATCAATGTAGCATTAGCTCATTGAAATACCAAACCTTAATAACTAGGCCATTTCATTAGAAACTCCAACCAACCCCACTCCGAGCCCTTATATTCTACCTATATCCCAGGCTTGAGGTATGGTAATACCCTCTATCATCCCCCTCAATTCCATATTCAAAATATAGACCAATTCCAATATGGTCAAGGTGGTGGTAACTTCTAATAACATTATCCCTTTATACCACAAAATCAAAGGATCAATCATCCTTCTTCTCCTTCTATCTTCCACTATCATAGAGAGACTTCCCAATTCCCAACCCAATACAGGAACTTTTCTAAGAACCCAACTCAAGGAAATACCAATGCAAGAAATGACTCTTATTCTAAGTATCCATGGGAAAGCATTGTGTAAGAGCTTTCCACCTTCACCCATTCTAGATTTAAAATCATTAAAAATAAAATTGGTTAACTTGCATCCCACCTAATTCAGAAACAACAATCCAATTATTTCCAACTCCCAATTCAACCATTTCCAAAATATAAGGATAATATAAGCACAATTGTACTTTAATCTAGAAATCAAATTTCCATGACTTATGGTTAATCCTCTAAATCCCCTTTAAACGTTGAGATGGAAAAATAAAAGAACAAAAATCTAGAAAAAGAACTTGAATACATTCCATCACCTCCTTCTATTCCTCTAAAGAAACCAATTCCTTTTCCTCAAGCTATCTCTAATACTAAGAAGCCCTTTGATCCCAATTCTGAAATGCTTGAAATGTTTAGACACATCAAATTCAACATTCCCCTCTTAGAGGCCATCAAAAAATTCCCTAAGTATGAAAATTTTCTTAAGTAATTTTCACCCATAAGAGACAACTTAGGACCATTGAAAATGGTTCAACCCAGTAGAACATTCCCATAAAGTGAAAATATATAGGGACATTTATAGTTCCATACCAAATAGGGAGTTCTAACTTTGATTATTCACTCATATAACTATGATCCTCGATAAATTTCATACCCAAATCCATCTAATCTAATCTTGGTCTATTTCCCTTGTACCCAACAAGTGTTTTCATCCAATTATCCAATAGAAGCACTACTGGTCCTGAGGGAATAATTGAGGATGTCCTTGTTTAGGTTAATGATATTATATTCCCATATTATTTCTCTATCCATGAAATGGAAGGTGATACATCCTATTCTTTATCCCCATTATTCTAAGAATAATACTCCTAATGAATTATAGAACCAAAATTCAAGTCCATGTAGTCATATTATCCATGGAATTTGGTGACCAACTGGTAAAGTTCAATATTTTTCAAGCCATGCAATACCCATCATAAGATAAATCATAATTCTATATCAATGCTTTCAAGTAAAGTTATGATATTATATTCAACCCCATTCCATAATGTTCATCATGTTATAATAGGAGAGATTTTTTTAAATTTTCATGATGATTAAATAAGTCATAAATGGGGAAATTGATGCTGAAATTTCATTCATAGAATTCATCAATCTAAAGGATCTTTAAAAATCCCTATAATATCATATTAACTCTGATATCTACTTCTACACCATGGATAATATTTTGGAAAACAAATAAAAACCATCTGGAATCCCTTCCTCTATTCCTAAGTCGTCTAGACTATAAATGAAGGATGAAACTGATCTGAAACCCCTTCCTAAACACCTAAAGTATGCATTTCTTTTCCATGAACACTATTTTCCTATAATTATCTATACTGAATTTACTGAAACCATAGACTCCAAACTTGTTTAGGTGTTAGAGGAAAAGAAAAAGGCCTTAGGTTGGACCCTAGATGATATACCAAGCATTAAATGTTCCCTTTGAATGCATCAAATCCATCTAGTAGAATCATCCAAAACAATAAGATAACCACAAAGAAGACTCAATATACTCATATTTGAGGTATTTAGGGAATAGATCACCAAGATTCTTCAAGATGGTATTATCTACACAATTTCCTATGGTGAATGAGTTAGTCCTACTCCAGTGGTACCTAAGAAGGGCGGGATAACTATTATCACAAATGAATATAAATAGGTGGTCACAACTTGAGTGAAAAAAATGGCATGTGTGAATCAATTATCAAAAATCGAATGCTAAAACACAAAAATATCAGTACCCTCTTATTTTCCTTGTTCAAATTATATAAAGATTACCCAAAAAGTCACATTATTTCTTTCTTGATGGACACACTAGATACTTTCAACTACCAATAACACCTCAATAATAAGAAAATACTACATTCACTTAACCCTTTGGAACATACACATATAGGAGAATATATTTTGTCATTTTAAATGCTCTCAAAACATTCTAGAGGTGTATGATGAGTATCTTTTTTGAATTCATTGAGCATATCATGAAGGTCTTTATCGATGAATTTAAAATTTATGGAGATCAATTTAAATACTTCTTTCATTCACTCTCCCTAGTCCTAAAAAGTGTTTAAAATTAAACAATGTGATAAATTTTGAAAAAGTTAACTTAATGGTTACTAATGGTATTGTTCTAGGGAATATAATTTCACATGATGGTATTCAAGTTTATCCTACCAAAATTTAGGTAATCCAATAACTTCCTGAACCCACATCAGTTTGATACATCTGATCATTCCTTGGTCATACTAGTTTCTATCAAAGATTCATCAAAACATTCAGCAGGATTTCCCTCCCACTCACTCCTCTACTCCAAAATGATGTTACATTCCATTTTAATGAGGATTTATAGATAGACTTCTTTGAAATAAAATATTTTCTTAAATATGACTCAGTAATCCAATATCTACATTGGTACTTACCCTTTGAATTAATGTATGATTCTTATGATAGGGACATTAGGTCCATTCTTGGTCAAAGAAGAGAAAAAATTCCTCATGTGATCTATTATTCCTCAAAAGAACATAATGAAACTCAATATCATTACACTATTACTAAAAAGGAACTTCTATATATGGTTTTTCTTTAGATAAATTCTAACCCTATCTCTTAGTTTCCCTAATCAACATATTTATAGACCATTTAGATTTAAAGTTATTACTCAAGGAAAGTGATTCCAAATCGAGGATGATAAGAAGGATACTAATGCTCCAATAGGTTGACCTTGAGATCAAATATAAGCCTAGAAAATAAAACCCAATGGATGATCACCTGACTAAAATTTATAATTCTTCTCATTCTAAAATCATCCATCCTAGATTTCCCACTGAACGCCACTCATCTCTCACTACAAATTTACTACAGTATGCCCCAATTGTAAATTACTTGGTTTCTAGTGTTTTTACTAACTTTTTTTCCAAAAAAAAAGAGAATATGAAAATTGATTCAAAATGCTATTTTTATGAAGATAATAAACTTTGGAAAATTAGGGATGATATGGTGATTAGAAGATGTGTTGATGAAGATAAACATTCCTCTATCTTATAATTCTACCACTCAATGCCGGGTGGTGTCTAATTTGGACAAAAAAGAACATCTTGAAAGGTCCTTGACTCTAGATTCTTATAGCCTTAACTCTTTATGGACTCACATGAGTTCTTTCAATCATGTCCCACTTACCAAAAGTTTGGAATAATTTACAAAATAAATAAAATTCCCCCGAAGACCATAATATTCTGTGAGATCTTCGATGTTTGGGTCATCAATTTCATGGGATAATTTTCCCTACAAATGGATTATCCAACATTCTTCTTATGATTGAATATATTTCTAGGTGGGTCGAGGCCAAGTCCCCTAGAAAAGTATGATGTACATACTATTAGTGATTTCCTCAAAATCTATATTTTATATTGATTTAAAACTCCACATGCCTTGATTAGTGACTTAGGAACCCATTTCTGTAATCGAACCATAGAATATATTTTGAAAAAATGGGGTTTTACATTAAACATAAACTAAATATCATCCCAAAATAAATGACATGGCCGAACTTTCCAATAGAGAAGTGAAAATAGTTCTTGAGAGAATTTTTAATCCTGTAACAAAATATTGGTCTGAAAGACTTAGTGAGGCACTTTGGTCTTAGCGAACTACCTATAAAAAACCAATTGGGATGTCTCCTTTTAGGATAGATTTTGGTAAATCATGTTGTATACTAGTTGAAATCCAACATAATTCATTTTGGGATGTGAAAAATTTTAATTTTGATTGTAAAAAATATGGTTAAGAGATATTGTTGCATTTGAATGAACTTTAGGAGATTTGATTTGATTCATATGATAATTATAATATATATAAAGAAAAGGATAAGGAACTCCATGACAAACAAATCATGTGAAAGGTATTTCATGAAAGTGAAAAGGTAATTATCTTAAATTCTTGATTTCAGCTTCACCCAGGTAAGCTTAATTCTCATTGTAAATGTCCTTTTATTTTTACTAAAGTTTTTCCATTTGGTGTAATGTAATTCAAAACCCCTTATTGTAAAAGGAAATTAATGGTTAATGGAAATTATTTAAAGAATAACCATTATAGGAAATACACCTTGAGAACCACATTAACTTCCATCAGATCCCCAACTACTATAGTATACCCACCACTGGATAGAGATAACAACCAACCAAATCCAAACCAGGGGGAACCTCTTTCCCTTTAACTACCTATCCCTCTCTTCCTTCACCTTTTATCTCCCTCTATATAAATATATCTCTCTATTTCTCTATTTCTTCTTCTTCCTCTCTCATTCTGAAATTTTCTCTACTTTATTACCACTTTATTTATAAAACCCTTTTCCCTCTTTCTCTTTTATGTGGGCGTGTATTACAAAAATACTAAAAAAACTAAAAGTAAAAAAAAACATTAAGAGTCATAATTACTCAACACTAATTTTTGAAAATTTTCCAACCATTTTGGGGAATCCAAAGAATTATTTCATCTCATTTTTTTTATTTTCAACATAAACTTGGATAATAAATTTTCTTACAAGAACAATAACATTTAAATGCAAGATTTTTGATCTAAAAAATTATTCTTCCCTAACCGTGAGGAACAACATTATAATTCATTACAAGGTAACCTATGATCATATTTTATATTCTGTTGTTTTTACCCCCAATTGTGAGTCTTGAGTTTGTATACCTTTGATCTGAATTTCATAATTTAGTATACATTAATATGATAATGGAATTTTATGAACCACTTGAGAATCAAAATAGAATAATAGTCTCAAATTACCCTTACATTGATTTTACTTTGGAAATCCCCTCCAAGACTATGAAAACCCCCTTTTTATAAGCACATTACAAGCCCAATACTTTTTCCCACCCAAAATCTACATGTATTTTCATTCCATAATTTATTTAAATTTAAGTGCATGGGAATGAATTTCATTTTGCGTACCATTTCCTTGATTTTCAACGTGTCTTCATATGCTTGAGGGAAAGAATCTATTTAAGAGTGGGGGAGAGTTTGTAATTTGGTGAGTTTTGTTAATGGATTCATGTTTATATTATTTTGAATATATGTTATTGAAAATTATTCAAAGAAAAAGTAAAAAAAAGTAAAAAAAAAATAAAAAGAAAAAAATAATGGGTTGTGTCTCAGGTAGGTAAAAAATAACCCTCCCTAAACTTTTTATATTCTTATAAAAATTACAATTAGTATAATTATGAGGTCAAACAAGTGTTGGGATATGATTGTAATATTTGTTCCAATTAAAACTAAAAAAAAATAAAAAAATAAAAAAAAAAGAAAAAAGAAAAAAAGAAAAAAAGAAAAAAAGAAAAGAAGAAAAAAAAGAACACTTGAATCATGTTTTCTTGAATATGTAGAGATTTTTTTTGTTTTGTACATATTTTATCTTTTCAAACCCTTCTAATTTTCTCCCTCTCTTTTCTTCCTTCACAAATTAATTCCCTTATAAACATGTTTTTCCATTTTCATCCATGTATCATTTCAGAAAAATTGTGAATTTGTTTTTCTATGTTGATGTTTTACCCCTCTTTTCCTATATCTTTTTGATTATATTCCTACCATCTCATAACCACTAAAAAAGGACTAAAAAATACATCTTTATTATTATAAAATTTAGGTCAGGTAATTTAAGATGATAACTCTTACAAACTTTAAGATTTCACTCTTGGTTGGTGAATGAGTGAATCTCCTTGAATAAACTTACATCATATTGAGAGGAGTGTGTTTTGAGTACCCAAATTTTCTAATTAAAATTTTGAACATGAAAAATGAATTATTTTTGGAACATTATTACTATAACAAATTATGGTAGAATTATTTATGAATGAGTGAACTAGTTTTTCCTCCCCTGATTAGTTAAAACAAAATTTTATTATTTATTGGTGAGTGAAAAAGATTTTTTTAATGTTTTTGTGTTTGCATACCTAGGGACATGAACTATCTTAAATGTGGAGGATTTGATATTAAATATTCATTAAATATTATAAATTACTCCTATAACTTATTTTTTACTAAAAAATGATTAATTTCCATTTAGTGTTCATGTTTTGATCATAAACATATATAAAGAGCGTTGTTCGAATTCATCCAATTTCACTTCAGTTTAATGTTTTGATAATATATTTCAATATAATTTCCAAAATGATATAATTATTTTTATTTATTGATCGTTAATTAATTTAAAACAAATCATTCAACTGAATATTTGGCTAATTCTTCCATTTTAAGGGCTATATGGGCCACACAAGAAGGCCCGCCAAATTTGGGATGAAAACTAGAATAGTTGTTATGTTTGAATTTTTGGGATCAATAAATAATAATTTTTTTATGAAACTAAAAAATATGTTCAAGGATATCCAAATACATCTTAGATAAATTTTTGAAGGCCCAAAACAACCAATAAGTTTCCTAATTGATGTATTAAAATCTAACCCAAAATTCTATCTGGGATTTTAAAACAACAAATAATTATTGACTTTTATCCCAATATAAAATCCCAATTTATCTGTAATTTTTCTCGAATAAATTAAAGATATAGTAGAAAAATTTTATAGAATAAGTGGTTTGGATTTGATGTCATATTCATAGCCATAAATGTATCCACATTTAGAACATGAAAAAATCCAGGATATTTATGGTCATAGTACATGGTTTAGGAAAATAGCCATAACTTTGTCTCCAAAAGCCCAATGGATTCTATATTTAGAGTTTTAACTTTAAATATATATATATATATATATATATATATTAATAAGAATATATCTCAATATTAAGCTATCTAAATGGTAAAATTGGAAAGCAAATTTGAAGGGTAGTTTTGGAAGGCAAATAGTCCACCACCTTTGGCTATAAATTCACCCCCTATTATCCTTGTAAGTGGTTGGAAATTTAGAAATTAGGAGGATATGTTGTAATAAACATATCCTAGAAAAATTCTTGTAATTAACTTCTAAAATTAAGTTTTTTACTTGAGATACCATTCTTCTTTTCTTTCTTTTCATTCACCTCAAGTGTTTTGAATTGTAATTGTTTAAGTGTGATTGTAATTTCATTTGAATTTTAATAAAATTTTCACATTCATAATCTCTTATCCTAATAAAAACTCCATTTTATTATATTAATGTTTTATTTTTTTTCAAATCAAGTTGAAAACCATTCCCTTATTTTACTTTCTTATTCAATCAAAAGTTTGCGTTTTCCTCTATTCATTTATGTGTGTTCAGTGCACAATTCATTTTCTCACACCATTCATTTCTTTTTATTCATTTACCAAATCATCATAATAATACCAAAAAAATTACTATACATATATTTGGATGATTAAATCATCTATTGGGATGAATCATAATTTAGGAATGTTAAGTTATTGAGGGATTTTTCTTGTTAAATATTCTTCAGGTTAGCATTGTGTAATTTAAACTAAAATTTCATGGATTAATGACATGTTTTGTTTAATGCGTGGATTACATGGATTATTGGAATAATAAATACACTACCAAAAAGAAGTTTTGATTGATATTATAACCACAGTTAATTTAAGGATTGAATTAAATCCTCAACACTTGGGAATTCTGATCAAAATCATCTTGTGAAGTGGGTGTTAATTTAATGTAATACAATGAAAAACTCAGGGATATAATTATCTTAAATCCTCAATAATGAAATCCACCCAATTTTTTATCGCATTGTTAAATAAAACTTAATACATAAATAAATTTAATTAATTTTCTCAAATAACCCCCATTCAAAATAAAAAACAAAAATAATCGACTCTAAAAAAATAGTACTATCACCGAGGATTTGACCTGAGTTCCACTATATACATTAGCAGAGAAACAAACCTTTGAACAGTCAATAAGTGATAAATAGACTCACTTTAGTTATCCAACTCAGGTGGAGATTGTATAGAAATAACATAAACATACATGGTATATAGATAATAGACAATACTCAACCTATAGGTTCACATCAACCACACTAGCGCACACCACATCACTACCACCATACCATACATCAACCATCACAACTACTGCCACCACTATATGTAACACATCATATGACCACCACACAAGACACAAACAATTCCCACTTTCAGTTATAGGTCCCACCAATTTTATTCATTTATCCATCCCATTTCACATTATGAAACCCACTCTTTCATTCAATTAATTTAATCCATTCACCACACATCTATTTCTAACCCATATTACTTATTTACCAACCTATTTCATTTCATTTTATCGTTGAAATATTTTCCATGGCTAACCGGGTAACTAACACAACCACACCACACACCAACTGGCCCTACTCACACAACCGCCAACTCATCACCATACATCCTCTATCATCTCCACACCACATCGCCTAGTCCATCTCACCAAATCAATCACACATCACACAACCACAACAACCACAACACATCACGCACCACAACCTCATCGCACAACTCCGTCATATGACACAAAATCACCACATGTTATTTCCACCATGAACCGTAACCATTTCATACCAAAACATCACATCATATCCACTATGCACCACATCATACAACTTCCCACATCACATCCATTATATCCAACCAAACACTGCATCGCAACCCCACACATCATATAGCCCATATATTTACCTATATCATCACACAACAACCCAAACCATACAGGGAAATACAACAAGCATAATCACACTCAACAATGCACATCCCGACTTCCACATTTATTATGGGGCTTTTATCACATTACCTATTTATTTATCATGGGTATTATCACACAAACAAGGTTTACATGGGAAACCATTTTATTAAAAAAATATAAGTTCTTTAGACTTTTATTTAGGGTGTGATCACACAACAACACAACAGGGGTCATCACATCATATCATATATAGTGAAAAAAGGCTCCTAACAACTATCATATCCAATAAGGCAACAACATGGAATAGTATCATCAATAACAATATATATCAAAGCAGTAAGGCAGATGATATATCCATATAAACATCAATTCAAAAAATTCTAATTTATTATCCTATTATGACAACCCTTACTATCCACAAAATGGAAATAAAAATCATAAAATCTCTATACATAACATGTAAAAAATATAGAATAGGGATCCCATACCTAAAAGAAGATTTATAATCTAACTACGCACCACACAGTGAAGATGAAATAATATTCAACTAACAACCACATAAAAGAAACCATGGACCACCAACACAACATGAAGAGATCATTAAAACGCAACCCAACACATACCCGGTTTTCAAAAGTACCATTGTAGAGAAACTATTAGAGAAGAATAGAAAGAAAACCATGGGAAAGAGAGACAAAATCACCACAAATTACCAATGAAAAACCATCATAACCCAAGGATCAAGGAAAGGGAAGATGGGATGGAAGATCTCACAAAATATTCTAGGGTTTTCCCATAACCAAGAGAGAAAATGACTGGTCAAATTAAAGGAAATTCATTCAAACAGTATTATAAACAACTAGAAACTTTCCCCCTTTACAACTAAATTACTAGTTCATATCATCAATTCCTTAGAACCATATAACTTAAACCATAAAACCACTTTTTAGATCGTAAAACTCTCAAAATCTCAACTTCCATTAAAAAATATGAATTTTAGGGCCTTATTAACTTCTATTATAAGTTCCACTTTTATGGCGTAAAGAAATCTCATGCGGTATCCCCTTGCCACACACATTTTGTAATCCGCTATCTTGACAAGATATAAAACAAAAACTTATGTCATAAAATCCACTTTTATAGTGTAAACGGACTGATATATTTCTGATGTAGCTCTAACTCCACTGAACCTCATCTACCATCCTCCAAAAATCTCAAACTTCCCCAAACTGTCAAAGTAACAGGTTGGGAAAGCACAAACCATTACACTAGATACCACTAAAATGATTTTCACCCTCGAGAATCAAAACCAAACCTGAATAAGGAAATGGGTTAGAATAACCACCCTGATATACCTCTCAAGTTTCTTGTTACAACTCAACACTACCACCATCCATACACACTCAACCATGATTCCCATAACACATCTAAGGCAACCACATCACCACATCACCACATCAAAACCCCTTACCAAGAACAACACTACACATCCGGTTCGAGCCATAACCACCTCCTTTACACACAACCACATCACCACATAACCATTTAAACCTCCACATATCCCAAACAAAATACTACCACAACCAACGCACAAAATTTTACCAAGCACACAAATCAGGGAATTCCATCTTCCATGTCAAGATATTATCTGATTTGGGTAGAATTGACTCAACTACATGATTTTAATCATGTCATAGTCCAATGCATCTTTATTAGGATTCAGGTCATCCACTTTTCATATTCCAGAAGCTTTATCACATGTCATAACATCAATAAAAAGTATCACATCTCATAAAATATTATGATCCAAACATCACATCATCAAGAAAAAACCAAACAAAGAAAAGAAAAAAATAAAAAAATCTGAGTATTGGGCACACATATACATATCTATATCACAAGTACTCTCCTATAGGACACCATGCCTTTATAATATGTGAACCAATGGAATGGTTCATCCTGATAAAATCTTATATTTATGATCTTATATCTCTACTAGTTACTCCACAAACATCACATCATCCTCAATATCCAACTCTCCCCAGTCAATGATGTGGGAGTCACAGTGATGATAACCAAAAATATGGGACATGTGGAAGAAAACATGGATCCTATCCAACCATGGTGCCAATTCCAACTAATATACCACATCACCAACTCACCCCAACACCTCAAAGGGCCTGAAAAAATAGGGATAAACCTTACTCCCTTCGCCAAACCTCCACTGCCCTCATCGAGGGGAGACTCTCAATAACACATGGTATCCAACATTAAACTCCAAGGGACTATGTCTATGATCATAATAGGCCTTATTATGGTATTACACAACCATCATACTATATCAAACCAACAATATCTTCTCAATTTTACTCTGCACCACATCAGGACCAAGAATTGCTGACTCCCCAACACCCATCCAACACAACAGAGAATGACACGACCATCCATGACTTAAATGGGGCTATACAAATGGATGATCGATAGTTATTATTTTATGAAAACTAAACCAAATGAAAGTGAATTACCCATGATCTAAGAAAATCTAGGATGCAAGCTCGCAACATAGCCTACAATATCTGAATGGTCTATTTCGTCTTCCCATTTGTATGAGGGTGGAAAGCTATGCTAAGGCACAACTAGGATCCAAACTAATGATGCAATTCCATACAAACTGGTGAGGAAAAATGAGGATCCCAATTATATATATTGGTCCTCGGTGATCTATGAAGCCTAACCACATCATCTATATACCGACTCACTAAAATATCCATGGTACTCAACTCATGGATCTCCAAAAAATTGGCCTACATCACCAGTCAGTCCAATATCACCCAAAAAAATCACAACCTCCCTGATATTGAAGTAACCCAATGAAAAAAATCCATTTATAAATCATCAAATTTACACTCAATAACATTTAAGGACTAAAATAAACCTCTAGTAACATGGTTCTCTACTTTCACCTGCTAAAAAACCAGACACCTCACCAAAAAATCTTCCATTGATCATTTCATCACCACCCACCAAACCTGTCTCTTCAATCCATGATACATATTTTTGACACTAGGATGTACCGCTAAAGGAGAGATACAAAAATAATGAAAAAAATAACATACTAATTTTTTATAGAATAAATAGCCTCCCTGTAAAAAATATCTGATTTCCACTATCCTCTGACCATCCCTTAGGGGTATTAGTATGGCTAACACAGTCATGCATAACCTCTTCCTTTGAGTCTCCCCACTGAGACTCCTCTACTAACCACATAAAATATGACTCCATAGTCATCTTATAAAGAAAACCATGGTCAATAATCTCCCCAACATCAAGACTAATTATTGAAATCTCCTACACCACTTTCCAAATATCCATAGATTCTAGAACCACATATCCTTGGGACTTCCAACTCAATACCTCAACCAAATTTCCCCTTTTGGAGGAGTAAAAGATCTCAAAAATCATAATACTAAAAAAAATCCATCCACCTCTACTAGCATAGATTTAGATACCACTAAGATAAAACATATTTCAAGATATTTTGGTCCCTAAAAACCATGAAACACTCACCAATGAGGTAATGTCACAAAAAATTTAGCATAAACATATCTGCCGCCAACTCCAGATCATGGTTGGAATATTTTTTCTCCTGGGAATGTAACTACCTAGAACCATGAGAAATCATCACTCTCTATTCCATAAATATGAATCCCAATCCCAAACAATAAGTGTCATAGAAAACCTCAAAAAAAAACTCCCTCCTTAGGCAGCTGAATCACTGACCAAATTCCCCTTTAGGTAACCACACGTTGCTTGACATTGATCAGTCAACATGAAATATTGGTCATTCCTAGTTAATGATATCAGTGAGGATGAAACTTAATTGAAATAGAGTAAAAAACTTTGATAATATTCCATGAGACTAAGGAAACTACAAACCTATTCCACATTCTTGAGTGCTTCCCAAGAAAATACTACCCCAATATTCAAATATTCCACTAACACACCCTACTAAGACACCTGATGTACTCATAAATGCACCTCTCATGTCTAGAGATAAAACTTGGAAATTTTTTTGTAGATATGGTGGTGTCGAAAGACCTTCAAAATATCTCTAAGATTCTCTAAATGATCCTCCTATGACCTTGAGTAGATCAAGATATCATCGATGAATATGATGATGAACTGGTCCTGGGAATCACAAAACATGGAGTTAATGAGTCCCATGAACAAGGATGGTGTATTCATAACACTGAATGACATGATTACATACTAGAAGTTCCCATATCTACACCTAAAGATAGTATTCAAGATATCCTTATCCTTTACCCTCAACTAGTGATATCTAGACCCCGAATTGATCTTATAGAACCAGCTAACTCCTCTAAAATGGTCAAATTTTTTTTGTATCCTTAGAAGAGGTTAAGGATTCTTGAATTCACCTGATTCAACATCTGGTAGTCTATAAAAAACCTCATACTACCATCCACCTTCTTGGAGAAAAACACTAGAGCACCCCTTGGAGAAAAAATAGGCCAGATGAAACCCCTCTACATGAGATCATTCACATGAAACCTCAAATATTGTATCTCCATAGGTTCTATTTCATAGGGATCCATCAAAATAAGGGATGCGCTCGGATAAAAATATATCCTAAACTCGATGTCACATCAAGGGGGTAGTGTCATAACCACCTTTGGGAAAATTTATAAGAACTCCTCCACAACTCTTGAAACATCCCCCACTTGAGATTTCATGGAAAAATCGGCCAATTGAGACAAAATAGGATCCATTTTCCTACCACCCATATGATAACCTTACTCACCATAGAATGTCAGTTGCTAGATCTCCATATCAGAAAATGAAACTCTCCTCTAGAATCATTCAATGACTGCATTCATGTAATACAACCAATCCATGATGAAAAAAATTGCATGGTTGTATATATAGAAAGAATAAGTCCCCCACATACTGGTGCTAACCCATCACTAGTCTATATCCCCATTACACATCAATTAAAGAATAATAATCTCCAATTGGTGTGGATATCACCAAGGAAAATGGAATCCTCTCCCCATCCAATCCCCAGGAATGGAAAAAAGAAGGATCAATAAAAATGTGTGAGGCCCTCAAATAAAAAAAACACATACAAGGGTTAATGATAAGTTAATCGTACCTAAAAAAACTCCTAAATATGTTCCTTAAAATTCTTTACTAGAAACTATATTAAGGATAAACTCCTAAAGAAATAATCCTCTTAATAAATTTAATATTTTTCTTCACCTCAAGATACATTGGGAGTGTAATACTTGATCACTGAGCACAAAGCCTCCTACAAATTTCATTCTCTAGAGTACTCATGAGGGAAAAAATATAGAGAAAAATTTATGAGGTCCTTGAACTTGATCCTAAAATCTCACATTCTCTAGTTCCCATACTAAAGGGAGAGTAACTCCCACCTCTTGGCTTCCCTCATCATCGATGAAAGGAAATCCACTTGGAACTCCCTTAGAAAGTCTGGCCAAAACACATCCACCTCATTATAGTCACCAATAAATAGTGAAGACCACTAAAAATTGATCCCTATATATGGATGACTAGAAATGACACCCAAAACTCAACTCACAATCAGATCAAACCAAAAGAAATCTTGAGATCCTCCGACCACCGCTCTATCTCCAGATCTTATAAACTACCCTTGTACATTCCCAAAATCTGCCATTGAAAGGCATGAAAATCACACTACCAAAACTCATACCCCTCTATTAGGTCAATCCTATGATGGTCAAACAGATCATCCTACTAAACTTCAACTTCCTGATATACTCACAGATGATGAACATAATTCATTTCTAAAAAGAAAGGTGAACATCCTAAGTTCAATAACATGAAATTTTAAATAAATAATTTATTTATTTCATTTTATTTTCCATAAAAACACAATTCAAACACAAACACAATTAATCATGATATATGTACCTATTATATGTCTCTACCCTATAAGTAGATCCACCACACTTGGTTGTTTAATAAGATCAGAATTCGTGTACTAGATCACAGGGGGCCCTAAAATCCAATGTATTAGCTGGTCTCCCAAGATTATTTCACACACTAAGATCAATTGAAACTACTGCCCTACCAACCCATGAAATACTCATAAAACCTAACTCTAAACTATATCCTATATCTCAACTATTAGATTTGATACCACTCCATCATGACCCCATCCATACAAAGATAACACAATGAAGGAAGAGAGATAATAACCACCCGAGTCATGACTCCAGTAGGACTTGGGTTAGTAACTAGCACTATGGGTATAAAAATCACATAGATATGGGAGACATTACCCTCTATAATAAAATAGGACAGAGTTATAGGATTAAAAAACAATAAGAAAATATATTAGATAAAATAAATGTAAACCCAAAACCATCCTACAATGCATGAATAATGTAAAGTGATACACATAAAAGTCTCCAAATATAAAAAAAGAAAATTCTATAACAGCGACTCAAAAATAGCTCCAACCAAACTAGTAATTTCCATTCCAAACCCCAAAGATCTCCTAGAAACCTAAAAAACAGTTTTTATAGGTAGGGTGAAAATAACAGGTATACTGAGTAGGGATATAACCAAGGTATCAAGTGCACATGTGAAAACAACATGATAATGTGCTAGTTACCAAACAACAAAAACCAATAAGCACATATACAGATCAACTAACTAGAACCCAACCTCATTATGGATCAATCAAGAAATCATGCATCCAATATAATAATATAACATCAAGATCATAACAAATAAAGGTTCCCCACTGCTACTTCCCCACTGATTTTCCACTATGACACCCCAACATTGAATTTCCTATGCTCCCATCCCTTCCATACACATCACATCACATCGCATCACATCTCATAAAATCTTTCCCGAAGAAACCTAGGCTATCTCTGATGTGGGTCGGGATGCATCCCTAAATACCCCACCCTCTCACGGTCTAGTATCCTATGCTAAAATCATGCATCACCACACCACATATTTCCTAAAGACACCTAAACCATCACATCTCATTGTATCATATAACCAAAGCAATAGGTTATCATGAATGTGAAGGAAATTAACCTCATTCCCACCTATAAACACACATGAACCCCACCACAAACCACATATAATCATAACCACATCACATCACATCTAGCCTGAAAACACCCGATCCATCACTATACATCTCGCTCAAAGATCAGTGTTGAAGGAAGAGCGGGGAAGAGGGGGTGGCCATACATCAGTATGACTGCCAACCTATATGTTGGGTTAAACACTCAGAACCCAGAACCTATGAGTATTGGTAAGGTTATCCAACATGGGTGGGGAACTTATAGAAATAACATAAACATAAATGGTATATAGATAGAACAGAACACCTAACCTATGGGTTAACATGAACTGCACTAGCTCACATCACATTACCACCACTGTAGTACACATCAATCATCACAACCACTTCCAACACTACATGTAACACATCATACAACCACCACACAACCCACTCAATATACCCACTTTCATTTATAGGTTCCACAACTTTTATTCATTTAGCCATCCCATTTCACATTACAAAACCCATTCTTCTATTCAATTCATTTAATCCATTTAACACACATACATATATAGCCTATATTGCTTATTTACTAGCCTATTTTATTTTGTTTTATCATCACAATTTATTCCATGGTTAACCAGGAAACTAACATATCCACGACACACAACATTTGTCCCAACTCACACAACCACAACCTCACCACCATACATCCTCCATCATTGCCATGCCACATCTCCGAACCCATATCACCAAAACAACAACACATGTCACAACCACAACCAAGACACTATATCACACACCGTAACCTCATCACACAATCCCATCATATGGAACAACATCACTGCATGCCATCACCATCACGCACCATAACCACCACACACTACAACCACACATCACAACCACTGTGCAATACATTGTACAAATTCCAAAATCATATCCATTAAAAATAATAAACCACTACATCACAACCCCAAAAATCACACAACTTATCCAATAATCACCATCATCACACAAAAACCCAGACCATGCGGGGAAATAAAACAATAAAAAGCATACACAACATCACACAACCCAACTTCCATATTTATTTATAGACTTTTATCAAATTACCTCTTTATTTAGCATGGGTATTATCAAACAAAATAGGTTTCCATGGGAAAAATTTTATTATCCAAATATATGTTCTTCATCCTTTTATTCATTATGTGATCACACAAAAAAAAGGGTCATCGCGTCATATCATATACATTGAAAATAAGGATCTCAAAAACCATCATTTTTAGAAAGGAAATAACATGACATAATATCATCTACAACCACATATATCAAAGTTGTAAATCATGAGATATCTCCCCACACCCATAAGTTTAAAACATTCCAATTTATTAACTTATTATACTAACCCATACTATCCACCCAATGTAAATGAAAATCATGATATTTCTACACATAGCATGTAAAAAGAATAGAACGAGGATCCAATACCTCAAAGAATATTTCTGATATCACTGTACACCATAGGGTGAAGAAGAAATAACCCACAACTCAAAACCACATAAGGGAAACCAAATATCAACCTACATTGCATTAAGGGATCATCAAGACATAGAACAACACATACTTAGATCACAACAGTACCACTATAATGAAACTATGAGAGAATAACAAAAAGAAAAACATAGGAAAGATAGAAAAAATCACTGTGGATCATTAAAGAGAAACCACTAGAATCCAAGGATCAAGGTGAGGGAAGATGGAATGGAAGATCTTCCAAAATTTCCTAGGGTTTTCCCAACATCTAAGAGAGATAAAAATCATCTGAATAAAAGGAAATTCGAGTAAGAATGATTTACAAAAAACTTGTAAATTCCCCATTTATGGAATAAATTACAATTTTATGCTATAAATTACTTAGTCCCATATAACCTACATCATAGAAAAAAAATTTAGGATGTAAAACTCCTGAAACCTAAACTTCCTCTAAAAACCATAAAATTTAGGGATTACTTAACATGCACTGTAAGTTATAATTTTATGGCATAAAACCATCTCACACGGTATCCCCTAGATATACATAATTTGTATAATGTTGTCTTGAAAATATATGAAACATATACTTAGGCTGTAAAATCCAATTTTATGGCATAAAAGGTGTACTATAGTTATACTATAGCTCTAGCTCCATAATACCTCCTCTTGGATCCTTAGAACACCTCAGAATTCCTTAAATAGGCAAAGTAATAGGTCAAGAAGGAACAAACCATTATAATGGATCTTATTTCCATGGTTACTATATTATTATTTTTCTATTGGATCTACCATTGAGTCATAATGTTTATAATCATGCATCATCCATTTGTTTTGGTTGCTTATGTTTTTTCTTCATAGGTTGTTCTTTTCTAATGGGAAAATCATCCCCTAATGTTCTTTTATGCCCTTGGTATTTATTACTAACCGTTGGTGTATTGGGGATGTCACATAAGGTTAGTGGAACCTATAACCTAAACGAATCCAATGATTTGGGTAGGGATGTTACACTTGAGCTCAGTTATCAGACCAATAAGACTAGTATAGATGTGGTAACTAGAGTATCCTTTCACCAAGACTATGATATCCTATTAGTCAACATGAAAATATATACCATCATTTAAGTTAGTACATACATCATTTAGTAGCCAGTTGTGATGATTTATGACCTTTATATTACAGATCACCTAGATATTCTCTAAGTAAACTATGGGTACCCCTGTATAATAGAGGATGCTACCCACATAAAACAAATTCATATTCATAGATAGGTTCACATATTTTTTGTACCCATGGTTGATTATTTCACAGTTAAGTGATGAGACATCAATTTAGAGACCTATTGTGGAGTATATTTACCCTAAGAGTAAAGGGAATATATTTCCCATAATTTTCTTAGTGTAGATTCCTTTATAGAGAGGATGGTAGTTCCCCCAAAGATGAATAAGACTCCATATATTTTGAATATGGTATGTGCACTCCAGTGATAGATACATCATTATATTTTAAGGTGATCCCAATCCTTAGATGATAGAGGATTGGTTAGTGTATTGTATTTATGTTATAAGGCCAATTCAGACATTCACTGACCAGATAATTATTATTATAATTAATTTTACACTTATAGGGAAGTGAATCCTTGTTTGATGTCTATACGAACTCATGATGATAATATCCTACTATAATAGAAATTTAACCCATGCCCCCTGTATGAGTTTGAAATTTTGGTTTGTGCCTTCTTGCATTCCCCATCTATACCAAAAAAACAGAGAATATTTTGGAAGTTGAGATTTCCCGAGATGTAATACACCCTGAATTTTGGAGAAGGACAATGCTTCCCTGTATATATCCACAGTGGTTCCATGGATAGGTCTCCATGACGAATAAAACTTTGATATTAGACACACAAATTCCATTAGATTTATATCCTTTTAAGAGATAGTTATAATAAGAGAGTAGGTGGTACATGAATTAAAATATATAGATGATACTTTAGACCATCTATATTACAACATTTAGGCAATCCTTATAAGAACTAGAGTGCTGACAGTCAAAATCTAAATGGTTGCACATGACTGATGAATATGAACAAGTGGTAAGTGACAAGTCTTGAGGTATGATTCAATTCTTCTTTATATAAACATGTGCTTATAAATATCAATAGGTTACATTTACCCTTTCATATTTACTATTCTAGGTATAGTTATTCTAGTGGAGGTCATTACCAAACCTTTATTGCTAGAGACTCTTATTGATGGTAGTCATCTTTTGCTCAAAATCTAGGAAAATGTAAATTTTACCATTAGTGAGGAAGTTATTTATTGGGATTGAAACTGATCATTCACCAGATGGAAAACTTACCTAATTGAACTATGTAATCTATGGTAGAGTGGTTATCTATAGTGGCTATTGAATTCATGAAATTCATCTTAGAGGATAGAATATGGTTACCATTATCAAGTGTTTGATTTTCATATCATCTTGATTCATAGGTTGCACTGATACTTCATAATATTTAGTAAGAGTTGGGATAAGATAAGGGAGATGATGTATAATTAGTATATTTATTGTAAGAAGGTTGTTATTGGTCTCTGTGTGATCTCCCCAACCATTAGTTTTTATAGGCAAAGCTTAGGTTTGGTTGGTCACATTTCCAGTTTTGTGAGAATAACACTCCATGGGAAGAATTCGTGGAATTTTTTAGAAATAACATAAATCCTAATGATTTTTTTTTGAAATAATGAATTCCATGTTTTGAATATAATAATGATGGATTTTTTAGCAGTCTTCATTGATTCAAAAAATGTTTGAACTAAAATGGTGGGTGATTTACATAATAATTTGGAGGTTTTTTTGTAAATCTTTATGATTTTTTTCCAATCATAAAAAATACTTGTTTCCATATTCTAATTTGATTTTTTAGGTGGATACATTATTTCTTATAGGCTTTTGGTATTTTAAGTAGCTTTTGGAAGCTTAAAAATGGGGTTTAGAGATTTTTTATAAGGACCAAAACTTATCATACACAAATATTACATATTATTAGACTGAAAATTGTTTTTTTATTATGTAAACAATTTTAAGGGAAAAAGTGAGAAACCATACATGACCTCACCACATCACCGATTCACCACTTAAAATCATACAAGCACAATGTAAGAAATCCATTCAAGAAAACCATCACAACTAGAGCTGAAGTCACTAAGAAAGGGTTGAGGTGCCACAAACCAGGGAGAACGAACATCAGGAAAGATGGAAAAAACTCAGAACCGGTCTCCTCAAATGCCCACTGATGCGACCATTGACACCATCCCAAATCCACAAACCCACCGGTGGACTCCAGTCAGATTCCGCCCAACTCTCCAGCAAAGTGAGATGGCCCTGAAAAGAGCACATACAAAAAGGTGACGAGGAAACCCAAACGAGGAAGCCCAGGACATCCAGACACCACACCCTACTCCATAGGCAATTGCAACGCAACCTCGGACCAAACGCTGATCTGCCAAACCCTTTCCAGTATCTCCATGTTTCAGCATCTCCAAAGAAGAACAAACCCAAATCCAAGAAATTGGAGAGAAAACCTGCAAAAAAACCAGCCATCCACCCATCAACAGATCCACAACAAACGTAAGTCATAAAATAAATCATGATATCTCATATGATATGAATCATAATGGAAAAAAATAAGACGATCCATGATATAATAACATTGGTATAATACATAAATTTTTGGAATATACATAACCATAGGAAATCTTATGTCAAGGGCACCCACCAAGAAATTCATAACATGTTTGGATTGGGCTAACCACCCATGTACCTGCTTCAGGCTTTGGATAACCTCCTTTGTACCCTCTTTTGGGCTTGGGATAACCTCCTATGTACCCCTTTTGGGATTGGTATAACCTACCATGAACCCTTTGATCTCATATAATATTAATCATTACCCAATGCATTGGAGGGAGATATAGGTCCCAACCATATTGGTTATAACATAACCATTGTCCTTGGTTATAACATAACCACCATCCTTGGTTATAAAGAAACCACCATCCCTGGTTATAATACAACCACCATCACATAATGTAAATAATACATGTGTATTCCCCAATATCATAAAACATACATCATATTAGAACCCATGAAAATAAATGGGTTTCATATACATTTCATCATTTCATTATAACATGACCTGTGAAAAAAATGCGGGTTTCATATACATTTTATTATGGTATAACCTGTAAAAAAGAAATGGGTTTCATAAACATATTTTCATCATAAAAATATGCCATTCATTGAAAGAATAAGAATGATATACTTGGAAAATATCCTCATTAAATAATATGTAACATTAAAGGATTTCATATTATATGGAAAATGATTTTGAAATGGAACTAGGAATATATCTTGAGGAAAATAACTTTTCTTTAAAAAATCACTTTTTAAAACTAAAAAAATTCATAAATTTTTTTATAAATCTTTTTTTTTGAAAATATAATTTGAGACTTATAATTTAAGTTTAAAAATAATGAGTTGGTCATGATTTCATAAAATACCATTCATTCCATTCTTGTTAAAATAAATATTCCTTTCACATTTTTAGTAAAAGTCAAACAAGCATTATTTAGAAAATGACATGAAGTATAATTTAAAAATATTTTATTAAAACTAAAACATGGGTAAATATTTATTTAATAAATCATTTATAGAATGTGAAAAACATTTTTTGAAAATATTTTTGGAAAAAAGTTTTTGGAAGAAAAAGGGGTTTTCGACTAAAAAGAAAAATAATGATTATTATTCTTAAAAAAAATTCTTTTAAGCTCTTGAGTACATATAAAGAGGAAAATGAAGGTAAAAATTTAAATCAATTACATAAATATAGTATAGTAAAATTCATGAGTTTCTATAGATATGGGTTATAATATTTCATCATTGGAAATATAATCATAAACAATCTTGGTAATGATGAGATTGTATCATAAAACCCTTACCACTTTGGTAACATTAAATTATAAGACCCATGAAAGAATAAAATCAAATTAGACTTATAATATAATTATAATAAATCAATTAATGATATTTCATGTCAAAGGGGTTGTATATAATCATTTTAAAATAATATAGGTGAATAACATAAGGTATGTCTCAAAGAAGGAAAATTGAGACAAAAATCCCTTACCACTTTGGTAACTTTTAAATCGTAAACCCATAAAAGAGTGATCCTAAAATGGATATGAAAATATACATAAATTTAAGGATAATAATCATATAATATATTCATATTTAGTATATAACCCACATAAAACAAGTAGGTTGTGTATAGACATGTGTCCCATAGAAGTAAAAAGAAAGAAAAAAAATCCTTTACTGTAAGTCTTGACATATTTGGTACATGTTAAAAAAAAATTTATAATAAAAATAAGTTTATTATACATATATTATAGAAACATACTTATATATATCATACTATATATGATTTACTTATGACCTTTTATTTCTCTCTTATTAACAATTCCTTGTTAAATTCACGTTTCAGATAATAACCGCTTTGTTTTTCATTCATGTTTTGATTTTTTATTTTCAGTAATCTTACATTGATCAAGGTTCCATAATATAAAAATGTTAACTATTATATAAATAACATATATATTCCATATATATTTACTTAGAGTAATCCATAAAAGTTAGAGATCAAAAATCAAATATACTATTTATGGAGACGGTAGGTTGTACGCACGCGTGAACACTGTTTCCATTTTCTCAATGGATTGAAAGAAATAAACATAAATAATATATTAACATTATATAATTATTTTTATGTCATATATATGTAACATATTTTTATTTAAACCAATCCTTATTACCTTCTATGTAAATCATATGCGAAGAACGGATCACATAGCTTCGCGAAGTGGTAGTCCGCCGTCGTACGAATGATGTTATTGTATTCCCATGGAATAAAAAGTAAGAGGGAATATGTGATATCGTGATTATTTAATCATAATAATATTATAAATATAATATATAAATAATAAATTCATCATTATATTTATCCTTGATAGTTTTTGGTAGAAAATGAATAACAATAGTTCACGAGCAGGTAGTCCTCCATACAAATGAATGATGATTTCATGACACATTTGATGGAAGAGGTGAAGGATTTAGTTTATTACATTATAATTATAATATATAAGTATATTTAATATACTGAAATTTTCATATAATTATGTTTTAATAATAATTTAATGAGGTGGAGAAAGAAATAATATAAAATTCTTGATTAGGGACGTTACCTCTTCTTCAGAAAAATTCTTTTTCTTTCACCAAAAGAATTATTAGGTTGGATTTATAAAAAAATAGGGATTATATAATTATAATAAGGAATTAAGGAAGTTATTTTTTTAGGTAGTTTCTAAACCAATGGGTTTTTGAAGTGAAAATAGAAGAGGAGAGGGGGTGACCATATATAATTGAGGCGAGTGGCATTCTTGTAATTTTTAGAAAGAAGAAGGAGTAACCACATTTTCAACATAAAAAATAAAATAGAAACAGACCATTATATATACTATAAGATATAAGGTCAAAATAATTCTAGAAAATTGTTTTTTGAAAAGTTTTGGGTCATTTTTAACCCTTATCTTTTTTATTTTAACCTCCTAGTAAACCCATTTTTACCTTAACCATGGTAATTTAATTTTACTCTTTTTACTATTTATTATGGTAAAAAATTCATTTAAAATTATTATATAATATAAGTTATGATTATTAAAAACATGGAATCCATTTTTCCTAAATTACATTTAAAAAAGTGAAAAAATTTAATTTAAAATTAATATCATAGATGTGATGAAAAAGTGGGTTTTCAAAGAGAAAATGTTTAAAATTTTAAAAAGTATTTATATAAAAATTAAATATAAAATTGATTATAATGAAATAAATTGGATTAATATATGTATATATAATTTAACTAATTTTACTTTTAAAACCATATTAAAATAATTTTTATGTTTTTAAATTCTTTAAAATAAATGACAATTCTTTATAAAAATAAGTATTTTTCAATATTTATCGAAAAAATTAACTCCACAGAAAATTCTCAAAAACTAACCCTAAGATAAAATTGATATGATAATTTCAAAATTTAATGTATTTTTTTCAAATAAATTTTCTAAAAATGGAAAAAATTTATTCTAAAATAAGTGTGCAAAAGATAACAAAATTGTTTTTTAGAAAATACAGCCTTTTAAGTGTAAAATTGGATTTATTCTAATATCTTGTATAGGAAACATAAAAGATAAAATTTAAAAATTTAATTGAATATAAAATATATAAATTTCATTAAAATAATTCACCAAAAGTTATTTTTTTATTTATTGAGTTAAAACACATTTGTGTGCATAATAGTTTTTCGGAAAAATATATCATTTATTTTCAAATAGTTTTTTATTTCCATTTCTAATTAATTGTTTACCTAAGAATTAAATTTATATCATTTTTAAATCATATATTTTCATAATTTATTTAATCCAATTCATACCCACCATTCTATCGGCTAGGTGATAACTATCATGTTAAATTATAATATTTTAATAGTATGTCACATTTCATTTAAAATCGGCGTTCTATGCAACACAAGATAAAATCATTGTTGTTTGTAACACAAGATAAACTTGGTGTTGAGTGTAATAAAAAGTATCAAAAAGTTTAAATTTATTTAGAAAAAAATATTTCACAAAATCCATGGGTGTTACATTCCACCCCCTTAAAAATAATTTCTCCCTAGAAATTCATCACTTCAGTACCAACAATTGAGGATACTTATACCTCATTACATGATCATATCCCATGTAGCTTCATCAAGACGGTGGTTTTTCCAAAAAACATTGACTTGGTGTGTGGTCTAGTTTTGTATAACTTTCTCTATTCGATATAGAATCTCTCCCATCCATTCATCATATGAAAGATCACGCTATAGTAGTACGACCACTGAGTTCAGTACGTGTAATGGATCATGTATATACTTCCTCAAGAGAGATACATGGAACACATTATGAACCTAGTAGAGGTTAAATGTAAGTGTCAAGCAATAAGCTATGAACCTAATACAATAGAAAATTTCAAAGGGACAATATACCTAGAGCTTAGTTTTACCTTCTTTCTTCTATATAGAAAATTATAGAAACACCTTCTCACCAAATTTAAATTCTATGTCACATCATTGATTATTAATATAACATTTTTTTTCAACTTTTTGATTCCCCTAAATGTTTCATAATGACTCTAACCTTCTCTTCCATTTCATCAGTTAGATCAGGTCCCAATATTTCTCTTTATATAACTTCATTCTAGTATGTTGGATCTCTATAATTTTTTCCATTAAGGGCTTCCTAAGGAGCCATATGCTTGCTTAAGTGAATTCTATTATTGTAACAAAACTCAACTAGAGAAATGTGTTGATCCCAAACACCTTATAAATCCATAGAACAAGATCTTAGCATGTCCTCTAGGGTTTGAATTGTTCTCTTAGACTGACTATCTATCCAAGGATCATACACAGTGTTGAAACTCAGATCCATATCAAGATCATAATAAAGATTTCACCAAAAATTCAAGGTAAAATTCCGGTCCCAATTAGAAACAATTGAATGTGGTACTCGATGAAATATTACCACTTCCATAATGTATATTAAAAAAATAGGATATAGAGATAAATTTTCTCTGATAGAAATGAAGTGTGACGACTTTTTAAGGTGATAAACTACAACCCATAATTATCTCAACATCAAATATAAGATAAACCCTTAATGTCACGAACCAAGAAGGATCGCAATCCGACCCGGTTCCCGACCCAATCCGCAAAATGGCCTGAAGGGAGTTCCTGATCCCCACGGTCTGGCACAAGATCCTGGGTATCAACACTAACACATGATAACGATTTACCCAAAATAGTAAACACAAAACAACTGATAAGATAAATAAACCAAAACTGAAAAATAGACAACTAAACTAAAATAAAATTTAAAGGTTTACAAATAGAACCAACATCCAAAAATAAACGACAACAAAAGAAACTAAAACTCCAACTCAAACCTCCAAATGACCAGAGTGGTAGAGCATCCACATGCCTAAACACCAACCTTCACGAGAAGACCATAAACAACCAAAACCACTATCGCTGAGCACGATTTCACAACCTAGAATACACAAGAAACAAAGTCTACATACACCCAAAGTTTTATGTAGGGTGTGATCCAAGAGCCCAGTAGGACATCACACAACAAAAAGGTTCCACATGTAAACATTAATTGACAAATACATTTGCAGGCTTAATAAAATAAAGGACACCAAATATTGAAAAAATTTAAGAGAACAATTTCTATAAAGAAATCACTTTCAAGGAAAAAAACTTAAATAAAAATAAAACACCCTTGCAGTTAAGAAAAATGAAACCTTCAAGAGAACCCAAATGCTACACGGCATGCCTACGGTGAGTGTATAGTGGTCCAGGAGAACCAAAAGTGGGAGAGTTCCTATAGGTACTAGAAAGAAGAATGAGACCCTAGAACATCATGTCTCGGTGAATAGTAGAATAGGAAACACAAAATAATATGTTATCGTGCACGAGCCACTAGTAGGGAAACACATCCATAACCTAGTGGTCTCTAATCATCATCCAATGTCTATCTAGTGTTGTAATTGTCAAACCAGCTAAGTGAAACCGGGCCAGATCCGATTTCGTATCACTAGAACGCTAGATCTAGTCCACCCACCTAGTACCCAGGCTTCCCCTTTTGTGCTCAAGATGTTCCAATTCCACATTTCATGTCAAACTCAGACAAATAAAAAAAACAGGGTGTTACATGAACCCAACGCCACACTTTCACACACACAGAAAACCGTTTGACAAAGTACGCACGCCAAAAGACTTTACCCAACTCAATTAAAACAATTTATTCATTGCTAATAATTGTTTATTAAAAACATATTAAATTTTTATCGTTAATCATTTTTATTAAATCATATTAAATTCTTTGTAAACAAATTCTTTAAAAAGAAACATAACACGAATTTAACATGCAAAACCAACTCAACCCTCCTCCCTGAACAAACATACCCGACGCCACATCAATAACACAACCTACACCACTTGAATAAATTAATAACCCAACCAAACTATTAATAGAACATTTTACCAATTAAACAAATCACTAGAAATTTTATTAAGAAAATCCAAAAGATAAAACCTGAATTTAAACACCAAAGACCCACTCAAATTCCCTTTTTGGACAAAACACATAAGAATGATACACCAGAACATAAACTTAACACTTTGCGAATTTTCACAAAAACAAACGAAAAATTTATTAAACACTAGGAGACAGATCAATAATGGTTTTCACAAAAACAACCTACTCAACCAACACAACACCTTCACTTATGACTAATAACATGCAACGCTATGTCGAAACATAATTAACACCACTTTCATAATGAAAAGCTAACTGCACATATTATTAAACACTAACAATTTACTAAAGATAAGTTTTCAGCCAATGAACGCACCCACCCATATAAACATACTACCAAACAAATTTAACACATGAAAAACTTCAAGAAAACCAAATCTGCACCCAAAATAATTAATCAAAGAACATCATAAATTAACCAAGCTAGAAAATTAATTGATTAAATAATGTTTAAATGAGGAACCACCTACTGGTGTGTAGTGACTTTAGGAAACAATCTGCAAACTCCAGCCGCACGCCACACGCACCATAAGCAAATGGAATTGGAGTTTAAATCAATAATTCGAACAAAATAGAGATTAAACAATGACCCCTAAAGAACCTTACACCCAACGGAAAAATAAAACTCAAAAGAGGAATAAATAACTTAACCAAATTGGGGGCGGGGAGTTGTGGCTGTGCGACAGCAATCCGAGAGGTGCCCGACCACAAGGAGTTGCAGGTAGGGCTTCGACCATGTGGAGGAGGCACCAGACAAGATCCATTGGAAAAAAAGTAAACGGCCATGGGAAGCATCACACGAGAGGTTGCTCCAATAGTAGAGATAGGGGAGGCACAATAGCTGTCCGAGGGAAGTAGGACGGACTAGAGTGGGAAGGCCAGAGGATTTATAGAAAATACAGGGTGCGTGGTGGGAGGCAGGGCGGCCCGAGCGGGAGAGGCAGGGTGCGGCGAACCAGGGCTTCAAGTGTGGTGGTGCAGCTGTGCGAGTTAGGGAATCTGGAAGACAACATGGGTGAGGGGACCAGTGGACAGTGCAGGTGAGCAAGCTAGTAGGTGGGTGCAGTGCGATCCAGAAGAGGTGAGGGGGGAGGTTTCGACAGAAAAAACAACAACAGGGGAGGGGTGTGGCGTGATTCCGAGCAGGAGCAAGAGGTGCGGTGCGTCCAGACTGGCCAGGAGGGATGTGTTTTGAAGGAAGCAGGCCATGGGAGGTAGGCATGGCATGCTGAAGATGAATAGGAAGTGGGGTTATAGGGGGAGGTCTAGGTCACGGTGCAAAAGGAAATGGGGGAGGAAAACCCTACTCAAAACAAGATAAAAAAAGAATAAATAATCAAATAAAATAAAACTAAAACTAAAATGTAAAACAACCAATAATAATAAAGATAAAAGTTATATTAATAATAATAATAGTAATACTACCTAATATAATTATTATCAATAGAAATAATAATATTAATATTTAAAGTAATATAACTAAAACAAGAATAATAATAATAAATAAAATGACTTAATTGTCATCACTAATATAAATAATAATAATAATACTTAATAATAATCAGTAATATCCTCAAATAATAATATTATCAGTAAAACAATTTCTTAAATTTTATCACTCTTTTTATTTTTATTTTATTTATATTTCATTACTCATCATCATTTTATTATTCCTTAATGTTTTAACTCATTTTTTTTGAAAGCTGGGAAGACCGCGCGATCTCAGAACCGTGCCCTTCCCGTACATCCGGTGATGCAAAACCCAAAACACTAATAATAATAATAATAATAAGATAATAACATACCTAATAAAATAAATAATAAACTATACAATGATCAACTTAATAAAATGCTATTAATAAAAATAATATTCTCAATTAAATTATTATCCAAGAAAATAATAATATTCTCAAGTGACATTAATATTGTCATTATTATTATAACCCTTGTTAATTTATCTTATTTTATCAGTTGACTATTGAACATGACGTGCGGTGAGCTGGGCGAGGTCGCACGATGACCCAGGCTAGGCCGCACGACTTTGACCGCGGTGCGTTAGATGCAACCAAGGGAAAAACATTGGTTTCTAAATAAGAGCTCAGAAATTTTAAGTTGGGCCTCAACCCAAACTATCTGATGCCCACTAAAAAATAATATTGAAATAAATAATATAAAAAGGATGGGTGTGAAAATTCTCTCCACCATAAAGATTTCCATCCCCAGAAAGCCACAACTAGAACCAAACCCCAAAGTAGAAAACCACACTCCCTTAAGGTTCAAAGGGGATCCCCACAAACAAGAAGCGAAGAGAGGAAAAAGTATTGTTCTCAGGGGGAGAGACTCAAAGACAACTTCAAGAAACTCGTAAAAATACTTCCTGATATGTGTTGCCCACCCCAAAGAGCTAGAACACCTTCAGTTGACTGATCAAGGAAAGGAACTCGCGCACCCACGGGAAACAACTTCACAAACTGAACACCCCTTAAACAATATTAAATGAAAAGCACAAAATTTGGATAGAATGAATGAACAAGGTCAAACCACATCCAAGGAACACTTTTATCACCTATCACCAAATCATCTCTAGGAACAGAACTAAAAGGCCAACATGGGGAAAGCCTGAAGGGGCTCCCCACCATTTGAAACCTACTAACGCCCGAGAAGAGATTAGAAAACTGACATGGGGAGGCCCAGGTGGACTCCCCACCATAAGAATAGGGTAATATCGGTTTATTTCTGGGGATTCTCAGCGAGGACCTCAATGGTTCTCACAACCATTGCCACCAACAAAAACATACAAACTTTGAGGCCTCTCGACACTGACCCAACACCCCTCCAAAAGGGAGGGGAGGGTGGGCCCCAACCATCAGGTGTCAAACCCACGACCTAATACCAACCAACATCACTACGTCCCTGGATGAGCACTATTCAAAATTGAGATCGGTTTCCCCCCAAACATACCTCATAAGGACTACTAAAGCGATTACATCTAGTGGGAGGCGACCCTCATGACATTAAGGCAATGAGAAAACCACACCTCCACATAGTCATGTAAACATTACGCACCCAAATGGTTTGTTCAAAATGGAATAACCACCGAAAGCAATTTAAACTACCATTACTTTCAGCACCGAAGACAGAAATAAAGTCGGGGTCTCATACACTCTTGGGGTTCCTGACCATGCGCGGGCTTCACTATGAGGCCTATGGATGGATCCCTGATGTTTGAAGCATCTCCTGCCTCACAGCCAAGTATTGAAGACTCCCGAACTGAGCTTCTCATTTTTGGTCTCACACGCAACCACACCACAACCCAGACAACACCAACAAACACAATGCACCAGGACATCCAACTACTCCCACACATAGCATTCACCAACACAGGAGTTTAGATGATACACATGAATCACCTCTTCACCTTAACTAAGAAACTTAATAAAGAAAGATGCATGAAAAACACTCCTCTTTTGACAGAAAAAAATCAAAACTCCCCAAGAGGAGGACACAATCCTATGAAAACAAGGATTCTCTAAGGGTTCCATGAAATCCATCTTTTCTCTTCAAGAGAACTCATGATGAAAACGTCACCAAACATGACCCTTGCGGCCTTTGGAAGCGCTATAAACCTTTCAAGACATCGGTCAATGCCGATAACTTTGAACCGCCTTCACCCTTCCCTGCTAGTATTCCTTTCACCATTTCTAGGGGAACCTTTAGACACAACAGATCCAAACTTCATACCCGATGACTCGAACAACTCAATGATGCCAAAGATCTCATCAACTCCTATCGCGCCTTCCATCTTGATGAGATATGATTCTATTAATTGAAAAGGGTTAGGGATGGACTTAGCACTATCACTAAAAAGGGAGAGTCCTTACTTTAATCAACTAGAGGGTCAGCCAACGACGAATTACCTGTGGCCGCACTTCAATCGCATGTTAATGCTTTATGGGGGGCATACATGAGTCAATAAATAAAACCATGGACCCAACCAAACTGGTCCAATGGTCAATACATACCATAAGAGAACACTAAACATGTAGGGGGAACCATTGTAAGGGATTCCTGAATCACTTTTCAGAATAATTCACTAAGCACACACTTTCATAACAACTTACAAATAAAAATTCAAACTCAAGACACAAATAATTCAAAAAGGATTCTCAGCTTGAAATGCCTCATATACAATATTTCAGAAACAAAAGGACACACCACACAATCACTGATAATTAACACACTGAATTCTCATTTAACCAAACTTTTGAAAATAAATGAAGCTGGTGGGTTGCACAAATACCAATAGTGCCCCATGGTCCCCACACTTGCATGTTCCCATGCCACACCAGCACCTACCTCATGTCCATCCAGGCATTGATCTGCTCGTTCCATTAACCATTTATATTTCCATATACATTCATGCATGTGGTTTCCCATGAGAACACCAAGAATCAAAACCAAACTGGTCCAATGGTCAAGACATACCACAAGTTAACACTAAACATGCAGGGGGAACCACTTAAAGGGATTCCTGAATCACTTTTCAGAATAATTCACTAACCACACACTTTCATACCAACTTAAAAATAAAAATTCAAACTCAAGAAACAAATCATTCAAAAAGGATTCTTGGCTCGAAACACCTCACATCCAACATTTCTGAAACACAAGGACACACCACGCAATCACCGATTATTAACACACTGAATTCTCATTTAACCAACCTTTTGAAAATAAACGAAGCTGGTGGGTTGCAAAAATACCAATAGTGCCCCATGGGCCCCACACATGCATGTTCCCATGCCACACCAGCACCTAACTCATATCCATTTAGGCATTGATCCGCTCATGCCATTAACCATTTATCTTTCCATATACATTCATGCATGTGGTTGCCCATGAGAACACCAAGAATCAAAACCAAACCATTCCATTTTTCAAAACCAAAACATTCAAACCACACCGTTCAAACCTCATACATCATTTCATTTTTGAAGTGCTTCATTTCAAAAAAAAATCCAAGACCAAATCATTTTTACTTAAAAACAATATTTCCATGAATCCACAACAAAGAAACGTGGAATGATGCAAGAGAAAACTAGTGTCAGTGGGTGACTAGAACATATGGTTGGCGGCCATATGCCAGTCATGACACCGCCACAGAGGGTATTATAGGACAGCATCCCTGGATCCACATGGCTTTCCAGACCCTGCGAGATCACTAGGACCTCTAACCCTACTCCTTTTTCATTTCCCCTAAACAAGATTAATCACGAGGACCAACGACTCGGATAAAACACAACTTTGGTAACTCAAGTACCGCCACGAGGTGTGCGGGCCAGGCAACTTTCTCGTAGCTAGAACGTCGAGTTCTGACAACCTTAATTTTGGTATACTCTGCCTCTATCTCAAAATAACACAACACAAGACAAAAAACCTACCTCGAATACCATTTTTTCTCGAACCAAGCCGGGTCGCCATCCGACCCGGCGGCCGAATCGATCCAAAACGTCGCCCAGAGGGAATTCCGGATCCCTATGGGCTCGCACAAGTGCCCGTGTATGAAAACTAACACATGGGAATGATTTTCCCGAAATAATAAACTAAAAACTAGTGATAAGATAAACAAACCAAAACTGAAAAACATACAACCAAACTAAAATCAAATTTAAAGGTTTACAACTGGAACTAACATCAAAAAATAAAAAACAACAAAAGAAACTAAAACCCCAACTCAAACCTCCAAACGACCAGAGTGGTGCAGCATCCACATGCCTCAACACTAACCTACATGAGAAGACCATCAAAAACCAAAACCACTATCACTGAGAACGATGTCATGTAATGCCCCGACCCTAGTTACCCAGAGTCGGTGCATTATTACATAACATTGGCATGATCACAAGAAAGATCAAATCTCGAAAGACCGATTGGTTTAGTAGCCTTAGAAACACTAGATATATTCATAAGTTTTACATTACATCATAAAATGAAAAACTACTACAACAACATAATGTCTCCATAATCCACACTCATATCCCCACATAACAGCCCTGCAGGTCATTCATAATTTACTTCTTCACTTCCTGGGAAAAATAAAACATAGAAAAGGGTTGAGCTCAAATGCCCAGTAAGGATAACAATATAGCGGAAACTTTCATAAATAAGAATAAACATTTAAGGCAATGTATAACTAAAACAAAAGCCTTTCAAACATGAACTTTCAACATGGTATGGCATACATAAAATGAAATAATGCTATTTACTTATTCACATAGATATTATACTAATCGAATAATCACATGCAAAAATCAATAACCACTTTCATAATGTTGGAATGCATAATTCCAGACTATCATAACCACATAGTCAAGGCCTCGTGCCAAGACTACAAATAAGATTTTGTCAAGGCCTTGTGCCAAGACACTAGTTTGTCTCATGAGACCTACCGATGCATCGAGGAGATATAGCGGGCTCCACCCGTCACATATTAAGTCCAATGCATTCCCATATGAAAAGGTTTAAACATAACATAAACATTCGTATTAAAACTAGCATATGAAATGTCAATACTTTCACCATAAAATATGAATGGTATAAAAATAGCACATCCAAAGTCAAACATATCACAAAACCTTCAATACAATATAGAAGTTTTGTATCATAATAAATCAACTTCAAATAATCTTAAAATCTATCAAAGGATGTTGACATAGATGAAATCAAAATTCTTTTTAAAGAAATATCTCCTTTTATTTTGAAATAATTTAAGATCCATATAAATTAAAACATTTTCTTTGAAAATATTCTTATAAGATTGTAAGGAAAGCTTTGAATATTTTATAACGGTGGAAAATAACCACACTCGCCGTATAAGTTAAAAAAAACATTCTTACCTTAATTCTGTCGAAAAGGTTAAAAAGGACCTTGTTTTGAAAACGACAGAAAGATTCCTCTTATAAAAAGTAAAACAAGGGTATAAATGACTTTAACCCATATTCTTGTAAAAATGTTTTGAAATACATTTTGATGAAACATGGATGTGGATGATAACGAGATCCCAGCAGATTATTACGTATAAACAACCTCGGATAATGAAGAGATTGTGAAATAACCCTTACCAATTTGGTAACTTATGAAACATAAAACCCATGAAAGAGGTATCATACAATGAATATGTAAATACACATAAATTAGAGTGTATTACACAAATAATATAATTATGGGTAGTACATATACCACACAAAAGGTGATGGTGGCAATATGACATGAATCTCACGGAAATAAGGAGTGAGATGAAAACCCCTTACCACGTTAATCAACTGAGTCGTATGGCCAAAAGTTAATAACCACCAAATGATTTACATAATAACATGAGTATAAAGAGAATCATGATAATATATATCAAATGGCAGTACACAATACACCACTTTCAATAATTTAGTGGCGAACAATGGAAATCTCACGGAATTGAATGTGAGATAAGAAAATCCCTTACCTTGTACTTTTCCTTGGTTGGGGTAGGTTAACCTCATGTATAATGGTGAAATAATTGTTATTAAATTATACAATAATCATATACATTAATATGATATCATATATGATCTTTTAATATTGATTTGATAATAATATCTTAGTATTATCGTTGTTTCGGGTGTTAACTTACTTGTTTTCTTTTATATGTTTTGTTACGTAAGACATGTTTGTAAAGGATAGGTTTTATATTATTCATATCCAGAATGATATAAAGTCCTTAAACATAATTTTTAAATCATCAAATGATAATTATACTTGAATGGATACGATGGAGAATGAATCTCATCGCGTTCGTGGAGACGGTAGTCCGTACATACGCACGAGCGACAATATCATTCTTTTGATATTAAAATAATATATAAATGGATGGTATATCATATATACAGAATAATTAACATGTTATATTTATTATTTACATGAGTTACACATCATTATTATAACCATCCAAATAATATTATATTGAATAACAATTACACCACGACGTGGAGACGGTAAGCCGTACGTACGCACGTATGGTGACATGTTATTCAAAGGGTGGATAGAATACTGAATATGGTTGTACCATATTTATAATAACATCACAGTATATATATTATACTGGATTTATTATTTTAGAATGGTAACAACAAAGGAAGAAGAAGTGGAAGAAGAAATGAACTTAGAAAAGGGTGGTGAAATCATCACCTCTTCTTCGGGTTCTTCCTTTTGATTTGATCAAAAGGGCTCCTTAGGTTGGCTTTCTGATCAAAATAATGCCCCTAGTTTGTAGTGAGGGAAGTTGGGAGAGTATTTGGGAAGATTTTGGCCGAACCAAAAGGCTTTGAAGGTGTGAAGAAATGAGAAGGAGGAGTGCCCTTTTATAAGAGGGGTGAGGGGCACCTTTGGAAAAGCTAGAGATATTAGTTTATAATAAATTCATATTCGGTTTCCAGTGGCTCCAAAGTTGACTATTCAAAGCTTAAGGTGGGGATAGGTCGAAAACCACTCAACCAATATAATTTAGACAGGTTTGGGTACTTATATTAACCTTATCTTTAAGTATTAACTCTAAGTTAATTAGTTTCACTTTTACAATGTCTCTTTGTATTTTGATATAATATGGTTAATAAACTTACTATATACATCCAAGAGACCACCAAGTGGTCCATTAATGATGAAACTATAATTATATAAGTCTTTTGGCCGAACCTTAGATTTTTAGTAATTTAATATCAATTAATAATATAATATTTGTTTTAAGAACTCTTTTATGTCAATTTTGACACTATTCAATAGTTGATTTTTGTGAAACTCATAACAGATTTATTACTTCGAAAAAAGTAAATTAAATCAATCCTAATATATCATATTATCCTAGAAAATTATTTTAATTCATTAAAAGTTTCATATTATATTTATTTGGGTATTTATAATATCAATTATTTTAATTTTTCACTATTATAGTAATTACTGCATCATCATTGTGTCATAAATAAAATAAATTATTTAATGTCTAAAAATTATAAATAAAATATAATTATGTAGGAAAGCTTTTTACCTTTCTAATGAATATTTATAATCTAAAATCCAACATATATAACCCTATGTAACAATTGTTTTTTTAAAAGATATATGCTTGTGTCATTTTTGTATTCATTTTAACTTAATTAAAATAAAGTGTCATTATCACTTACAAGTGGATCCATGAGGTCCCAAAATCCACCCAAAGATGCCCATGGTCGACCATGTATCAACCAATAGGGTTAATACACGTTTTAGGGTAATTTAGTATTATTATAATATTATTTTTTAACCCTTATTTACCGGATTTACCCTTAACCATTGTAAATAAAATATTTACCGCAGTAATTATTCAAAATGTCTAAAAATAAAAGTTACCTATTTACACAATTTTAACATCCTGATTCCAAATATGTAATCCATTTTCCTAAATTCAAAACACAGAAGTGGCAGAAATTAATTTAAAATTAATTCCCGCTGTTAAAACAAAAAGCGCGTTTTTAAGAGATAATAACTATCAAAAGATTGACACTTGTTTATGTTCGGTTTATTTGTAAAATTATGTCCAATGACCAACATTATATTAAATGGTAAAAATATATTCTAAATATAATTTAAAACTACTAAAATTTATAATTTATCACTATTAATTATTTTGATTAAAAAAGTTGTTTTTAATTAAAATTTAGTAATTTTCACTATTCATCAAAATATGAAAGTTATCCGAAAAGTACCAAAATTTCACCTTAGGATAAATTAGATATTAAGAATCCAAAAATGAAGTCCATTTTGAAATATAAAATATATATAATTTTAAAAAGTAGGTATTACTATTCATAACGGCTAGTTTGATTGGTTGTTAGAACTCAGTGTTGCGTACAACACACGCTATCGCATTATTCAAAGAGAAGCGTACCGTAGAAGTTTGGGGTGTTACATTCTCCCCTCCTTCAAATAATTTAGTCCTCGAAATTTCTAGAATACTATCTCATGAAAAGACTCGAGTGGTTCTTCATCATAAGTTCCTCGGGTTCCCACGTTGCCTCTTCCATCTTATGGTTTCTCCACAAAACTTTTACCAGACGCGTCGTCCGATTTCTCAGTACTTGTTCTCTCGTATCAAGAATCCTGACGGGCTCTTCACAATAGTAAAGATCGGGTTCCAGTTCTAATTCCTCATAGGTGAGTACATGCGTTGGATCAGGCATGTATTTCCTCAACAGAGATACGTGGAACACATCATGAACTTTGGAGAGACTTGGCGGCATTGCCAATCGGTAAGCTATAGCCCCAATTCGCTCTAGAATTTCGAAGGGTCCGATGTACCTGGGACTCAATTTACCTTTCATACCAAAACGTATGACTCCCTTCCATGGAGATACCTTCAGGAAAACATGATCACCGACTTGAAATTCCAAATCCTTCCTTCGATTATCGGCATAGCTCTTCTGCTTACTTTGAGATGCTTTGATGTGATTTTGGATTACTTTCACCTTTTCCACCGTTTCCTCCACCAGTTCTGGGCCTAAAAGTTTCTTTCACCAACTTCATCCCAACAGGTTGGTGTACGACATCTCTTTCCGTATAACGCTTCATATGGTGCCATCTGAATACTCGAATGGAAGCTATTGTTATAGGAAAATTCTATGAGAGGTAAGTATTGATCCCACATACCCTGAAAGTCAAGTGAGCAAGATCTCAACATGTCTTCTAGGGTTTGAATAGTCCATTCTGATTTTCCATCTGTCTAAGGGTGGTAAGCAGTGCTCAAATGAAGTTCAGTATCAAGGGATTTCTGAAGACTTTTCCAAAATCTTGAAGTAAAACGGGGATCACGATCAGAAACAATTGATAGGGGTACTCCATGAAGTCTCACAACTTCATTAATATATAGTCTTGTTAGACGTTCTAGGGGTAGATCTTCTCTTATAGCAAGAAAATGTGCTGACTTGGTAAGACGATCAACAATAACCCATATTGCATCATTCCTTCTAGGAGTCTTTGGTAGCCCCATGACAAAGTCCATCGTAATATTGTCCCATTTCCACTCCGGTATGGGAAGAGGTTGCATGACTCCTCCAGGCTGTTGCCTTCCATCTTTCACTTGTTGACAAACCATACATCTTGACACAAAATCAGCAATCTCCCTCTTCATGTTGTCCCACCAAAAATGTTCCTTCAAATCTATATACATTTTGGTGCTCCCATGGTGTATAGAGAAATTGGAACTATGAGCATCATCCAGTAATTCCTTTTTTAGATCAGGTAAATCGGGAACACAAAGTCTCTTCCCGAATTTCAAAATTCCATCTTCATACACAAAGTCTCTCAATCTCCCATCATTCACAGCTTTAATCTTCTTTTGGAATTCTTCATCATCGGTCTGAGAACTCTTAATCCTTTCTAGTAAAGATGGTTTGGCAACCATTTGGAAAAGCATTGATGTTTCACCTTCCCTGGTTATTCCCATGTCCATCTTCACTAGATCCATGAAAATTGGATCCCTTTCAATTCTCATATTGTTCAAAACTCCATGGTCTTTTCTACTCAAAGCATCTGCCACCTTGTTTGCCTTCCCCGGGTGGTAGTGTATCATACAATCATAATCCCTGAGTAATTCAAGCCATCTCCTTTGCCTCATGTTGAGTTCTTTTTGTGAGAAAATATACTTCAAACTCTTGTGATCAGTATAAATCTCACATTTTTCACCATAGAGGTAGTGACTCCATATCTTCAAAGCAAAGATCACAACTGCTAACTCGAGATCATGAGTAGGATAGTTTTGTTCATGAATTTTCAACTTTCGTGATGCATAGGCAATAACTCTATCATTCTGCATAAGGACACAACCAAGTCCTTTCTTCGATGCATCACTATAAATAACGAACCCATCATTCCCCGATGGTAGAGTCAATATAGGAGAATTGACTAATCTTTTCTTTATTTCTTCAAAACATTCTTCACACACTTTTGTCCAAACAAATTTAACCCCTTTACGTGTGAGCTTCGTTAATGGGTTAGCCAATCGGGCAAAATTCTGGACGAAACGTCGATAATAACCTGCCAAACCAATAAATCTGCGTACCTCAGTTATACTCGTAGGTGCTGGCCATTATTGGATTACCTTGGTCTTAGAAGGATCAACAGAGATTCCATCTTTAGAGACAATATGGCCAAGAAAAGAAATCTCCTGAAGCCAGAATTCACACTTTCTAAACTTCCCATATAATTCATGCCTCCTTAGAGTCTTCAAGATAATGCGCAAGTGATTTTCATGATCTTCGTAGGTTTTGGAGTATACCAAGATATCATCAATAAATACCACCACAAATTCATCGAGATACTCCTTGAAAACTCTATTCATCATATCCATGAATACAGAGGGTGCATTAGTCAATCCAAACGGCATTACAGTAAAATCGTAATACCCGTACCTGGTTCGAAATGCTGTCTTCAGAATGTCTTCCTTCTTCACACACAACTGATGGTATCCAGATCGAAGGTCAATCTTTCAAAAGTATTGAGCTCCATGCAGTTGGTCAAATAAATCATCAATGCGAGGTAGGGGATACTTGTTATTTATCGTTATAGCATTGATCTCCCTGTAGTCGATACATAACCTCATAGATCCATCTTTATTTTTAACAAAAAGAACAGGGGATCCCCATGGAGAAACACTAGGGCGAATAAATCCTTTATTACTCAATTCCTCTAGTTGTTTCTTTAGTTCGACTAACTCTACAGTAGAAATTCTGTAAGGGGTCTTCGATATAGGCCTTGATCCAGGAATTAAATCAATGGAAAACTCAACTTCTCGTTCTGGAGGATGTCTAGGTAAATCTTCCGGAAATACATCTACAAATTATTTCACAACAGGTACATCCTCTATTTTAACATTCCTTTCCTCACCGACAGTTATTTCATTCTCTTCCTCCCCAATAATTGAATTGAGTTGAGCTACTGGGGGTGGATCTAAATAAGAATTAGGTGGTGACGATTCTGCTCTAAAGATAAGGTGTTCCTTATCATTATCATCAAGAATTGTAACCTCTTTCTTCTTACAATAAATCTTCGCATCATAGTCCGAAATCCAGTCCATACCGAGGATTATGTCAAACTCAATCGTAGGTATGACGATGAGATCAGCAGATAACGAACATTTATGTGCTCTAATGGGGACTGATTCACAAAACTTTGTTGCAATGATACTTCCCTTAGGAGTTTTAACTGACAACTCCCTTGTTAAATCAAATTGGAAATATCTAATTTTCTTAGAAAACTGGGAAGATATGAAACAATGTGATGATCCAGAATCAAATAATGCATTTTCTAAACTTGAGGAAACCATTAAATTACCTGCCACCACGTCTTTCAGAGCTTCTACCTCAGCAGTAGTGATAGCATAAGCTTGGCCTTGATCCCTTGGCCTTTTCTGATGTATGTTCTCCTGACGCTTAGGACATTCATTCGCATAATGTCCCATCTCCCTGCAATTGTAGCACTGAACGTTGGTGGCTTCCTTCTTCCCTTTGCAATCATGAGCTTGGTGGCCTTTTTCACCACACTTGTAACATACTCCCATTCACTTCAAGCAAGCACCAGGGTGTTTCTTCCCACATTTACCACATGATGGATATTCAACCTTTCCTTTCTTCCCCTTATTTCCATTCCCAGATTGATCAGCAGGCCTCTTCTTCTCTTGCTTTGCTTTAAAGTCATAAGACTTAGAGAATTCCTTTTCGGTCTTTATAGCACATGAGACAATGTCTTCATACGATGAAAAGGATTGTGAGACTAATGCTCGACGGAGAAATGATTTTAACCCATAAAAGAAACGATCAATATTACTTCTTTGGTTACGTATATAATCACCAGCATACCTTGCTAACCTTGTAAATTTAGCCTCATACTTTGTGACATTCTCATCCGCCTTCTGTCTCAGACTTAGAAATTGCCTTTCCATATCTGCTCGATGGTCGCGAGGAAAGTATTTTTCTAAAAACAGATCTTTGAACTCCCTCCATTCCATATTTGATACTTCATCATCTTCCTTCGTATTTTGAATCAATGACCACCATTGATCAGCATCTCCAGTGAGGCGGTAAACTGTCATGATAACTTTTTCCCTTTCACTGCTCCCCAAAGCCTGAAATATTTTCTCTAGGGAAAATATCCATTGCTCAGCTACTAAGGGATTTGTACTCCCATTGAACGTTGGTGACTGTTGCCTCATGAATCGATCTAACATTGATCCTCCACGCTGCGGATCAGGGTGCTCCATACGGGTAAGGTTATTATTCATAACCTGAGTAAGTTGTCCCAGTATGGTGATTAGCTGATCGGCTCTAGTTGCATCACCAGCTCCACTATAATTATCTTGAGCAGGAGGGAAATCCCTACATGGAGTGCGTGCATTGATACGGTTTCCATTTCTTCCACTAGGCGCCATTTCTAAACAATGGCATAAACTAGATCAGTTTATGAATCAAAATACATAATCCCATACTTATAAAACACTTAACATAAATTGAACTATTTATGGATATAATCCATAATCATAAAAATGTTTTCTTTGAGGAAGTATATACTTATAATCCCTTCAAAATGATTTTTAAAGAAAATGAGAGTTATCCTAAGCATATCCCCCGGGAGTGTCGTAACCAAGAGTGCAACAAGGCCCGTTGTCGTGCACCAGTTCCCGTTCGAGTCTAGCTCAAAGCGGTGTTTTCGGGTTTTACCCCTAGGTACATCTGTGCCAGAGCCACCTCTACCTGCTCGTATCCAGACAGGGATGTATTGCTTGGAAAACTCACAAAATCTCTACAATACCAAAATTCTAGGAAGTTCTTCTATACTAATCCTCAAAGTTCATCTTAGGTCTACGTGCTCTAATCAGAGTTTATCTAAATCTAGCTTCCAAGGTTTGTACTAAACTTCCTCTGATACCAACTGTAACGCCCCGACCCCAGTTACCCAGAGTCGGTGCATTATTACATAACATTGGCATGATCACAAGAAAGATCAAATCTCGAAAGACCGATTGGTTTAGTAGCTTTGGAAACACTAGATATATTCATAAGTTTTACATTACATCATAAAATGAAAAACTACTACAACAACATAATGTCTCCATAATCCACACTCATATCCCCACATAACATCCCCGCAGGTCATTCATAATTTACTTCTTCACTTCCTGGGAAAAATAAAACATAGAAAAGGGGTGAGCTCAAATGCCCAGTAAGGATAACAATATAGCGGAAACTTTCATAAATAAGAATAAACATTTAAGGCAATGTATAAATAAAACAAAAGCCTTTCAAACATGAACTTTCAACATGGTATGGCATAAATAAAATGAAATAATGCCATTTACTTATTCACATGGATATTCTACTAATCGAATAATCACATGCAAAAATCAATAACCACTTTCATAATGTTGGAATGCATAATGCCAGACTATCATAACCACATAGTCAAGGCCTCGTGCCAAGACTACAAATAAGATTTTGTCAAGGCCTTGTGGCAAGACACTAGTTTGTCTCATGAGACCTACTGATGCATCGAGGAGCTATAGCGGGTTCCACCCTTCACATATTAAGTCCAATTCATTCCCATATGAAAAGGTTTAAACATAACATAAACATTCGTATTAAAACTAGCATACGAAATGTCAATACTTTCACGATAAACTATGAATGGTATAAAAATAGCACATCCAAAGTCAAACATATCACAAAACCTTCAATACAATATAGAAGTTTTGTATCATAATAAATCAACTTCAAATAATCTTAAAATCCATCAAAGGATGTTGACATAGATGAAATCAAAATTCTTTTTAAAGAAATATCTCCTTTTATTTTGAAATCATTTAAGATCCATATAAAATAAAACATTTTCTTTGAAAATATTTTTATAAGCTTGTAAGGAAATCTTTGAATATTTTATAACGGTGGAAAATAACCGCACCCGCCGTATAAGTTAAAAAAACATTCTTACCTTAATTCTGTCGAAAAGGTTAAAAAGGACCTTGTTTTGAAAACGACAGAAAGATTCCTCTTATAAAAAGTAAAACAAGGGTATAAATGACTTTAACCCATATTCTTGTAAAAATGTTTTGAAATACATTTTGAAGAAACATGGATGTGTATGATAACGAGATCCCAGCAGATTATTACGTATAAACAACCTCAGATAATGAAGAGATTGTGAAATAACCCTTACCAATTTGGTAACTTATGAAACATACAACCCATGAAAGAGGTATCATACAATGAATATGTAAATACACATAAATTAGAGTGTATTACACAAATAATATAATTATGGGTAGTACATATACCACACAAAAGGTGATGGTGGCAATATGACATGAATCTCACGGAAATAAGGAGTGAGATGAAAACCCCTTACCACGTTAATCAACTGAGTCGTATGGCCAAAAGTTAATAACCAACAAATTATTTACAGAATAACATGAATATAAAGAGAATAATGATAATATATATCAAATGGCAGTACAGAATACACCACTTTCAATAATTTAGTGGCGAACAATGGAAATCTCACGGAATTGAATGTGAGATAAGAAAATACCTTACCTTGTAATTTTCCTTGGTTGGGGTAGGTTAACCTCCTATATAATGGTGAAATAATTGTTATTAAATTATACAATAATCATATACATTAATATTATATCATATATGATCTTTTAATATTTATTTGATAATAATATCTTAGTATTATCGTTGTTTCGGGTGTTAACTTACTTGTTTTCTTTTATATGTTTCGTTACGTAAGACATGTTTATAAAGGATAGGTTTTATATTATTCATATCCAGAATGATATCAAGTCCTTAAACATCATTTTTAAATCATCAATTGATAATTATACTTGAATGGATACGATGGAGAATGAATCTCATCGCGTTCGTGGAGACGGTAGTCCGTACGTACGCACGAGCGACAATATCATTCTTTTGATATTAAAATAATATATAAATGGATGGTATATCATATATACAGAATCATTAACATGTTATATTTATTATTTACATGAGTTACACATCATTATTATACCCATCCAAATAATATTATATTGAATAACAATTACACCACGACGTGGAGACGGTAAGCCGTACGTACGCACGTATGGTGACATGTTATTCAAAGGGTGGATAGAATACTGAATATGGTTGTACCATATTTATAATAACATCACAGTATATATATGATACTGGATTTATTATTTTAGAATGGTAACAAAAAAGTAAGAAGAAGTGGAAGAAGAAATGAACTTAGAAAAGGGTGGTGAAATCATTACCTCTTCTTCGGGTTCTTCCTTTTGATTTGATCAAAAGGGCTCCTTAGGTTGGCTTTCTAATCAAACTAAGGCCCCTAGGTTGTAGTGAGGGAAGTTGGGAGAGTATTTGGGCAGAGTTTGGCCGAACCAAAAGGCTTTTAAGGTGTGAAGAAATGAGAAGGAGGAGTGCCCTTTTATAAGAGGGGTGATGGGCACCTTTGGAAAATCTAGAGATATTAGTTTATAATAAATTCATATTCGGTTTACAGTGGCTCCAAAGTTGACTATTAAAAGGTTAAGGTGGGGATAGGTCGAAAACCACTCAACCAATAAAATTTATACAGGTTTGGGTACTTATATTAACCTTATCTTTAAGTATTAACTCTAAGTTAATTAGTTTCACGTTTACAATGTCTCTTTGTATTTTTATATATTATGGTTAATAAACTTACTATATACATCCAAGAGACCCCCAAGTGGTCCATTAATGATGAACCTATCATTATATAAGTATCATGGCCGAACCTTAGATTTTTAGAAATTTAATATCAATTAATAATATAATATTTGTTTTAAGAACTCTTTTATGTCAATTTTGACACTATTCAATAGTTTATTTTTTTGAAACTCATAACAGATTGATTACTTCGAACAAAGTCAATTAAATAAATCCTAATATATCTTATTATCCTATAAAATTATTTTAATTCATTAAAAGTTTCATATTATATTTATTTGGGTATTTATAATATCAATTATTTTAATTTTTCACTATTATAGTAATTACTGCATCATCATGGTGTCATAAATAAAATAAATTATTTAATGTCTAAAAATTATAAATAAAATATAATTATGTAGGAAATCTTTTTATCTTTCTAATTAATATTTATAATCTAAAATCCAACATATATAACCTTATGTAACAATTGTTTTACTAAAAGATATATGCTTGTGTCATTTTTATATCCATTTTAACTTAATTAAAATAAAGTGTCATTATCACTTACAAGTGGATCCATGGGGTCCCAAAATCGACCCAAATATTCCCATGGTCGACCATGTATCAACCAATAGGGTTAAGACACGTTTTAGGGTAATTTAGTATTATTATAATATTATTTTTTAACCCTTATTTACCGGATTTACCCTTAACCATGGTAAATAAAATATTTACCGCAGTAATTATTCAAAATGTCTAAAAATAAAAGTTAACTATTTACACAATTTTAACATCCTGATTCCAAATATGGAATCCATTTTCCTAAATTCAAAACACATAATTGGCAGAAATTAATTTAAAATTAATTCCCGCTGTTAAAACAAAAAGCGTGTTTTTAAGAGATAATAACTATCAAAAGATTGACACTTGTTTATGTTCGGTTTAATTGTAAAATTTTGTCCAATGAACAAAATTATATTAAATGGTAAAAATATATTATAAATATACTTTAAAACTACTAAAATTCATAATTTATCACTATTAATTATTTTGATTAAAAAAGTTGTTTTTAATTAAAATTTAGTAATTTTCACTATTCATCAAAATATGAAAGTTATCCGAAAAGTACCAAAATTTCACCTTAGGCTAAATTAGATATTACGAATCCAAAAATGAAGTCCATTTTGAAATATAAAATATATATAATTTTAAAAATTAGGTATTACTATTCATAACGGCTAGTTTGATTGGTTGTTAGAACTCGGTGTTGCGTATAACACACGCTATCGCATTATTCAAAGAGAAGCGTACCGTAGAAGTTTGGGGTGTTACATGTCACAACCTAGAATACACAAGAAACAGTGTCTACATACACCCAAAGGTGTGTGTAAGGTGTGATCCAAGAGCCTAGTAGGACGTCACCCAACAAAAAGGTTCCATGTGTAAAGATTAATTAGAAAATACATTTTCAGGATTAATAAAAGAAAGGATACCAAATCTTGAACAACTTTAAGAGAAAGATTTCTATAAAGAAATCACTTTCAACGAAAACAACTTAAATAAAAATAAAACACCCTTGTAGTTAAGAAAACTCAAACCTTCAAGAGATCCCAAATGCTACACCATATGCCGACGGTGAGTGTATAGTAGTCCATAAGCACCAAAAGTAAGAGAGGCCCTATATGTACTAGAAAGAAGAATGCGACCCTAGAAAATCACGTCTCAGTGAATAGTAGAATCAGAAAGACAACAAAATACATTCTCGTGCATGAGCCACTAGTAGGGAAACAAATCCATAACCTAGTGGCCTCTAATCATCATCCAATGTTTAGTTAGTGTTGTAATCATCAAACTAGCTAAGTGAAACCGGGACAGAGCCGCTTCCCTATCACCATCACACTAGATCTAGTCCACCCACCTAGTACCTAGGCTTCCCCTTTTATGCTCAAGATGTTCCAATTCCACATTTCATGTCAAACTCAGACAAATAAAAAAACAGGGTGTTACATAAACCCAACGCCACACTTTCACACATACAGAAAACCGTTTGACAAAGTACGCACGCCAAAAGACTTTACCCAACTCAATTAAAACAATTTCTGCATTGCTAATAATTGTTTATTAAAAACATATTAAATTTTTATCGTTAATCATTTTTATTAAATCATATTAAATTATTTGTAAACAAATTATTTAAAAAGAAACATAACACATATTTAACACGCAAAACCAACTCAACCCTCCTCCCTGACCAAATATACCTGACGCCACATCAAGAACACAACCTACACCACTTGCATCAATTAATAACCCAACCGCACTGTTAAAATAACATTTTACCGATTGAGCAAAAAACTAGAAATTTTATTAAGCAAATCCAGAAGATAAAACATGACTTTAAACACCAAAGACCCACTCAAATTCCCTTTTTGGACAAAATGCACATGAATGCGACACAAGAACATAAACTGCGCACTTTGTGCATTTTCAAAAAAAACAAACACAAAATTTATTAAACATTAGGAGACAACTCAACAATGGTTTTCACAGAAACTACCTACTCAACCAACAAAACACATTCACTTATGACCAAGCACATGAAACACTATGTCGAAACACAATTAACACCACTTTCACAATGAAAAGCCAACTGAACATATTATTAAACACTAACAATTGAATAGAGATAAGTTTTCATCCAATAAACGCACCCACCCATATAAAAATACTACCAAACTAATTTAACACATGAAAAAAATTCAAGAAAAAAAATCCGCACAAAAAATAATTAATCAAAGAACATCATAAATTAACTAAGCTAGAAAATTAATTCATTAAATAATGTTTAAACGCGGAACCACTTACCGGTGTGTAGTGACTTCATGAAACAATCTGCAAAATCCAGCCGCACGCCACATGCATCACAAGCAAACAGAATTGGACCTTAAATCAAGAATTCAAACAAAATAAAGATTAAACAATGAACCCTAATGAACCTTATACCCGCCAGAAAAATAAAACTAAAAAGAGGAATAAATAACTTAACCTAATTGGGGGGGGGGGGGTGCAGTTGTGTGGCGACAAGCTGGGAGGCACCCGACCAAAGGGATTTGCGGGTAGGGCTTCAGCCATGTGGAGGAGGCACCGACCAAGATTCATTGGAAGAAAAAAAAGTTTGTACCCATGGGGAGTAGCACGCTAGAGGTTGCGCCAATAGGAGAGATATGGGAGGCGTAATAGCTATATGAGTAAAGTAGGATAGACTGGAGTGGGAAGGCCGATGTATTTCTAGGGAAGAAAGGGTGCACGGTGGGAGGACGGGCGGCCCGAGCGGGAGAGGTAGGGTGCGACAGACCATGGGTTCGGGGGTGGTGGTGTAGCAGTGTGATTTGGGGAAGCCGACAGACAGCATGGGTGAGGAGACCAGTGGACAGTGCAGGGGAGAAAGCCATTAGGTGGGTTCGGTGCGATCCAGAAGATGGGAGGGGGGAGGTTTCGATGAAAAAAAACAACAGGGGAGGGGTGCGGCATGATTCCGAGCAAGAGTAAGAGGTGACACTTGTTCGGGTTGGCCAGGAGGGTGGTGTTTCAACGGTGGTAGTCCATGGGAAGGAGGCACAACATGATGAAGATGGAGAGTAAGTGGGGTTACAGGGGGAGGTCTAGGTCATGGCGCAAAAGGAAATGGGAGAGGAAAACCCTACTCAAAACAAGGTAAAAAAAGAATAAATAAACAAATAAAATAAAACTAAAACTAAAAAGTAAAAAAACCAATAATAATAAAGATAATATTTATATTAATAATAATAATAGTAATAATACCTAATAGAATTATTATCAATAGCACTAACAATAGTAATAGTAAAAGTAATTAAACAAAAACAAGAATAATAATAATAAATAAAATGACTTAATTATCATCACTAATATAAATAATAATAATACTTAATAATAATCAATAATATCCTCAAATAATAATATTATCAGTAAACCAATTTCTTAAATTTTATCACTCTTTTTATTTTCATTTTATTTCTATTTCATTACTCATCATCGTTTTATTATTCCTTAATGTTTTAACTCATTTTTTTGAAATCCGGACAGACCGCGCGGTCTAAGAACCGTGCCCTGCCCATACGGTTGATGACACAAAACCCAAAACACTAATAATAATAATAATAATAATAATAATAATAAGATAATAACATACCTAATAAACTAAATAATAAACTATACAATGATCAACTTAATAAAATGCTATTAATAAAATTAATATTCTCAATTAAATTATTATCCAAGAAAATAATAATATTCTCAAGTAACATTAATATTATCATTATTATTAAAACCTTTCTTAATTCATCTTAATTCATCAGTTGACCATTAGGCATGACATGCGGTGAGCTGGGCGAGGTCGCGCGGTGACCAAGGCGAGGCCACGCGACTTTGACCGTAGTGTGTTGGACACAACTAAGGGTGAAACATTCGTTTCTAAATAAGAGCTTAGAAATTTTAAGTCAGGACTCGACCCTAACTATCTGATTCCCAATAAAAAATAATAATATTAAAATAAATAATATAAAAAAGACAGGTGTGACACTTAAGGTTACCAGTACCCGTAATCACATGTCCACAAAGTGTAAATGAATTCCTCCTCAAATAACATTGTCACTAAAATATATACAAAACCAAAGGGTTTTATTTCCATAAATGTATCTTAAAATATCCTTAATCTCAATAAACTCCCATCTCATAAAAACTCAAAAGGGGTGTGAATGACTTTGAACTTTATGATCAACCCTAAACTCATAAACCCATGATGGTATCTATAAATATTAAGTTATCTTACACAGAGACATATACAATTCCAAAAATCAATTCACACTTTATTCTTTATATAAAATCTTATATTATATAAAAAAAATTTCATTGGAATCTTGAGTTCATCCTTGTACTGATAGATTATAAAATGTGATTTTATTATTATAGAATCCATATATAGAGATATAATCACCTAAAATTTCACTAAATTATGAACAAAAAGATGTTAATAGGGATTACTAATACAAAATCAAACATGAAATTCCCAAATAAATATGGGAGGATAATAATTCCCTAATTATCATGATTCACTTTATCTTTTTTAATTGAATAAGATTTATATTTTTCCTTTTTATTCAGAGGTTATTATGGATTATCATCCACATTATCCCTTGTATTTGGTAATTGATTTACATAATTCCCAAACTCCTTATACTTGAAATACTGAAGTGTGTGTGGTGGATTTTTTTTGAGTTTTTTACCCATTCATTTAATTAACTATACTCTTCACATAACTTCTACATTATTTTTCTTGACGAGAAGGCTTCCCACACTTGTAACACCCTATTGTTCCTTTTAGGAATTCACCTGAGTGCTTTTTCCCACATTTATGGCATGTAGGTGACTGTAATTTTTCTCCACCATGTGATTTATTCAAGTTCTCATGAGACTCAATCTTCCTTTTCATATCAAAGCCATGGTAATAGTAAAAATCTATAATTTCCATTTCTATCTTCAGTTCACATCAAATGACTTCTTCATTTTACTAATGTCTCTTATATCCAATGATATTAGAAGACTTAATATTAACCCACCAAATAATTGATTAATTTTTCTTTCTAGACTATGATTGAGCTAGAAGAATACCGTGAAAGTCTTGTAAAATTAGCTTCTTAGGTACCAATAGATTCACCATCCTTTTGTTTGATCTCGATAAATTCCTTTTCTATCCATGTTTATATAATATGAGGGAATTACTTATTAAAAAATACCCTCTTAAACCCATCCCATTCCATGGAGTGAAATAACTCCTTTTGAGTCATATTTTTAATAAGGTTCTACCACTTATTTACTTCAAATTTCAAATGATAGAAAATCAAAATGATATTTTCATGCTCTAAATATTTGAGAATGGAAAATATCATTTTAGTGGGACTGATCCGTTTATCAACGACTAGTGGATTAGTAGACCCACTAAAAGAGGGTGGAAGTTGTCTCATAAAATACATAAAAGAACATTGTTCTCTCTTTTTTTCTTCTAGAATATTAGTATGATTTATAACTTGAGAAATTTATGTGAGCATCACAATGAGCTTTTTCATTCCAACTCCATTAACATTTGGTTGCTCAGGAGGACAATAATTGCATTTTTTTCATTCAGCATTAACATAGTTCCTTTGGGTTCTAACCATCGACTAAAACTATAAATCATAGTGTGAGAAATACTAATCACAGTGGAAAACCACATATCCATGAAAAATAAGTTATAGGATTTCTAAATCACGACACCCTCTTTTAAATCTATGACACCTTAGGATTTACCTAGGTCATTCATGGTCATTATTCAAATCCTTCATGATGGTTCATAAAGAGTTATTGAATTTCTAAAAAATATTCCCATGGTGTGTCAAACCAGTCATGCATTAAGGTTCATTTTCATGAACTAGGTGATAATCGAGTCTGGATCAATGTGCCCTTTTTTAGAGTTATTACCCTTTAGTACCTTTATACTAGATCTAAATTCACTTTTAGTTTACATAAAGGAATTTAATTTATTGGAAACAACTCACTATATCCTTTAAAAAAATTCCAATACATTTTCTTATACTTTGAATAATCCATATACTTACCCTTAGTTATACCCCTAGACATATCCTCAGAAATATCCCTAGGGATCTCACTTAAGTTTTCTCATCTGATTTTCTAAAGGTTATCTAAACTTTCTCTGATACAAACTATAAAGTAAAAAACTTCTCATACATAAATATTACATATTATTAGATGAATATTCACTACATAAAATAATTATACACACCATAATTATTTATTTATAGTGAATCTGGAAACTTAGACACATAAAAAACTAGTCTATAAGTGAGCTATGATATATCTCACTAAGTTCTTCATAACTAGAACCGTTATTAGACATATCATTCATAATACATTTATTCATATCAAATGAAAAAACATAAGAAAGGGTGAGATCAAATTGTCAATAAGGGTAAATAAGGGTGATATCAATATGACATGAGAAATACGGCACGTGAACTGAAAATAACATATGAAAACCATACCTTGCATATCACAGATAAAAAACATGAGTCATGGCATAAATCATGGTAGTTAATAAGTCATGAATCATAATGGGATCAAAGAACATGATCCATGGGAGAATATAATTTTAATAAGATATATATTTGTGTCATATACATAAACATAGAAAATATTATGTCAAGGTTACCCACTAATACATTCATAACCTATTAGGCTTGGGATAACCACCCATGTACCTGCTTCGGGATTCTAATAACCACCCATGTACCCTCTTTTGAGATTGAGATAAACTCTTGTTCACCCCTTTTGGGATTTGGATAACCTATCATGTACTATTTTATCTTATATAAAATTAATCATTACCCAATGTATTGGAGGTAGATAGAGGTCCCAACCGTCTTGGTTATAACATAACCTTTATCTTTGATTATAATATAACCACCGCTCTTGGTTATAACATAGCCACTATAAAACAATGAATACCATACATGTTTATACCACAAGATCATAAAACATCTATCATATTATAATCCATGAATATAAATGGGTTTCATATACATTTCATCATTTCATTATAGCATAACCCGTAAAAAAAGAAGTGAGTTTCATAAGTATTTTATCATGGTATAACCCATGGAAAAGAAAGTGGTTTCATAAACATATTTTCATTATAAAAATACAACATTCAAAGAATGAATAATAATGGTATCCTTGGATTATATCCCCAATAAATCATAAGTAACATTAAAGGATGTCATCTTAGATGTAAAATGATTTTGAAAAGGAACTTGGAACATTCCTTGAGGAAAATAACTTTTCTTTTAAAAAACAACTTTTTAAAACTAAAAATAATAATAAAACATTCTCGAAATACTTTTCTTTGAAAATAAACTTTGAAAATTATAATAGAATATTTAAAAACAATGATTTTATTATGAAGGTAAAAAATACCATTCATGCCATACATGTTAAAATAATGATTCCTTTCACATTTTTAGTAAAATCCAAACATGCATTATTTTGAAAATGAAATGAATATTCCTTTTAAAATTATATTATAAAATGTAAAAAATGGGTAAAATTTTCTTTAACAAATAATTTATATAATGTCAAAATTCATTTTTGAAAACATTTTTATAAAATAATTTTTTGGAAGAAAAAGGGGTTTTTGAACAAAGAGAAAAATAAAGAAGATTTTTATTAAAAAAATTATTTCAAAATATTGAGTACATAAAGAGAGTAAAATGAAAGGAAAAAATGTATTATCATGAAATAAATATAGAATAATAAAATTAATTATCTTCTTGAGAGATGGTTCACAATATTTAATCATCATAAATAAAATAATAACCAATCCCTATAACGATGAGATTGTATCATAAACCCCTTACCACTTTGGTAACATTAAATAATAGGCACCATGAAATAAAAAAATTAAATGAAACTTATAATATCATTAGAATAAATAAATTCATGATCTTAAATTTTTAAGGGGCTGTATATTTACCTCATAAAAGAATATAGGTTTATAACATAACGTATGTCTCGAAGAAGGAGAATTGAGACAGAAATCCCCTATCACTTTGGTAACTTTTGGAATATAAACCCATGAAAGAGTGATATTCAAATGGATATATAAATACACATAAATTTATTTATAATAATCAAAAAATAAATTCATAGGTATTATATGAACCACATAAAGAAAATATATGGTGAATATGGAATGCGTCTCATAGAAGTAAAAAGTGAGACGAAAATCCCATACCTTAAGTCTCAAATTATTTTGTACACTTTCAAAACTCATGTATAATAAATATAAGTTTATTATAAATATATTATTGAACCATAGTTATATATATATATATCATACAATATATTATTTAATTATTAATTTTTATTTCTCTCTTATTAATAATTCCCTTTTAAATTCTTATTTTAGATAATAACCTCTTTTTTCATGTATTTGTTTGATTTGTTATTTTTGGTCCTCTTACAATGATCATGGTTCCATAATATACAGAATTTTAACCATGATATAAATATCATATATATTCATTATATATTTATTTATAGTAATCCATAGATGTTATAAATATAAAACAAAATACACCGTTTATGGAGACGGTATGCCATACGTATGCATGAACGATGTTTCCATTTTCTTGATGGATTGAAAGAAAGAAATATAAATAATATATTACCATTATATAATAATTTTTATTTCATATAAATATCACATATTTTTATTCAAATCTATCCTTATTACCTTCCATGTAAAGTGTATGTGAAGAAAAAATCACATCGCTTTGCAAGGCGGTAGTCCGCCGTACACCTAAATGACATTATCATATTCCCAAAGAATGGAAATTAAGAAATAATATGATATATCAGGAGTAAATAATAATAATAATATCATAAATATAATATATAAATAATAAATCCATAATTATATCAATTTTTGAGATGTGGTGATAGAAAACGAATAACATCGGTTTACGTGGCGGTAGTCCATTGTATACACGAAGGATGATTTTGTGATCCATTTGATAGAAGAGGAGAAAAATTTAGGTTATTAAATTATCATAATAATATATCAGTATATATAAGAAACTTATGTTATCATATTAGCATGGTTTAATAAGAATTTAATGTGGTGGGGGATGAAATGAAATAGAATGCTCGATTAGGGGTGTTACCTCTTTTTAAGACAACTTCTTTTGGTTTGAACCAAAAGGATTCTTAGGTTGGATTTCTGACCAAAATAATGATTATAGGATGATATTAGGTAATTTAGGATGTTATTTGGGTTTGTATTTTCTAAAATAACTTGTTTTGGAAGTATTAATAGGGGAGGATAGGGTGTAGCCTTTTATAAGTGAGGTGAGTGGATCAATTGAAATTTTTGAAAATAAAAAGGTGTACCCACGTTTTGAGCTTTCCAAAAGAGTAAAAAATGAACCATTATCAATTATATAATATATAAATTTTAAATATTTCAATAAAATTGGTTTTTTAAAAGTTTTGGGCCATTTTAACCCCTATCTTTTTAGTTCAACCCTCGGTAAACCCATTTTTACCTTAACCGCGATAATTGATTTTTACTATTCATTATTGAAAAAAATTAAGTTGAAATTATTATATAATATAAATTATTATTAATCCAAATATTAAATACATTTTTCATAATTTAATTCATATAACTGACAAATTTTAATTTAAAATTAATCCCACAGACGTGACGAAAAAGCTGTTTTCCAAAGAGAAAATGATCAAACGTTTAAAATGTTTTTATATAAAAATTAAAAATTAAACTGATTAAAATTAAATAAATTAGATTAATAGATATATAATTGAACTAATTTTACTTTTAATATCATATGAAAACAATTTTTAAGTTTTTAAATGTTTTAAATGAAATGACAATTCTTAATAAAAAATAGCATTTTTCAGTATTTATTGAAAAATTTATCACTTAAAAAAATTATGAAAAATTCACCCGAGGATAATTTTTACTTCATGATTTAAAAAATTAATTTAAATTTTAAAAATAAATTTTCTAAAAGTGACAAAAATTAGTTTTAATATTAGTGTTCAAAATGCGACAAAATCTTTTTTTAGAAAAATATTGTTTTTAAGAGTAAAATTGGATTTATTCTTATATATCGTCTAGAAAACACATAAGATGAAAGTTAATAATTTTATTTAATATGTAATATAAAATTTTGTTTAAAATCATTCACCAATAGTGATTTTTTAATTTATCAAGGTAAAATGGGTTTGTGTGCATAAAAATAGTTTTTCATAAAAATATTTCCTTTATTTTCAAATAGTCTTTATTTTAATTTTTAATTAATTAGCCACAAAATAATTCAATTTATATAAATGTATAAACTTTATATTTTAATATCTTATTTAATCCTATTCATAGCTTGCATTATAATGGATAGGAGATAACTACCACATTAAATAATAATATTTTAATAGTATGTCATGTTTTATTTAAAATCGTTGTTGCATGTAAAAAAATCTAAACTCAGTGTTTGGTGTAACAAAATATAAACTTCGTGTTGAATGTAAAGAAAATTATAGAAAAAATTAATTTTTTTCACAAAATCTTAGGGTTTTAGATTTTCTATCCAAATCAGTCTACACAATGACCATGGTGCAAGATGTAGTGGACCCTAATGTTATTCAATGTAAAACAGGCAAGGGAAATGAATGGATATGGTCAAGGAGAACTGGACCATGGCCTAGGTGACCTCACCATGCCCTTTTTGGAGTCCATGGTGAGGGAAAATGACTATATCCTTATCACATACCTGTAGTGGGTTGGCTGTTTTGTGGTATATCAAGAACACCATGACTATGGTGTTAGCTATGGTTTAGGTCCTTTCGGTGGTTTGAATAATTTTTAAATGGCCAAAACCATTACCCTTATTCTCATATCTTGTATTTTTAATGGGGAAGCACATGGATCTTCAATAAGGGACCTTAAATGCGTTGTTAATCATTTCTTATACCCTATTAATTGATTCAACCCTCATCCTTATTGATTCTTGCAATTCAACTGATTTATAGATTATTTATAGGAATTTTATGGAAGGTATTAAATGAAAAATTCCTTATTGAATCCATAGTCTTGAGTGATTCTATCTTACCTCTCCTTAGGTCGAACTAGGGGATCATTCCATCAACCATTATTAGAACTTCTGTTTTGGGGTGATTTGATGGAGAACTCTGGTGGGTCTTTATTTTTTGGGACAAATTCTTCTATTCTTCTTGAATTATCAAGGAATGAGGCTATTATTCATTACACTATAGTGAATTGTGTAGTCTAGTGAGGTTATTCCTAGCACTTATGTAACAAAAACCTTTATTTAGGATTTTTGGAATTCTATGACATCTCGATGGTGATTCTCTTGGTGACTCTTGTTTAGTGAGCTTCTTGCATTCTAGACTTGACATTTCTCTTCTTCAATTGGAATTGAATTTTATAGTTGATGGTGATTGACATTGGGTAAGTATTATGATCACACACATTTGGATTATTCTTATTCCTTGGTCTCATTATAGAACCCATGTTATATTGAATTGAAACCAGTTCTAGGAACTATTGGCATGTAAGGTTGTTCTAGTTAGTGTGTTAATGTGGTCTCGGTGATGAAATTTTTGAAAAACGATGGTTTTGATGTCGATATTCTTTATTTAGGAAGTTCATAACCATTTTAGGTCATGTATATGGTTTTTGTCATGAAATTATGTCATGTACTTATATTCTTCAGACTATGATTGAGTCTGATCACATGTGTGTGTGTGTAAACTATGATACCATATTTGATGTTTGATCTCATATGTGTGAATTCATGGACCATGAGACCCATTTTCTAGTTTTATCACATGTGTGTGTTTGGATAATGTTACCCATGATTTTTGTGATATTCCTTTGGATATCTGTGAATGATACAATGACACTATTTCCATGTGATGTATTTGGTATGCTATGATATTGTTATTCTATACATAGGGTTGAAGTAAAAAGTGAACCCATTGTGGCTCAGTGGCCCTATAGGGGGATCATGTTCATATACTATATGTGAGATGATTAAATGATTGAGTTATATGATAGGGAATGATGTCCTTGTGTGGCCTAACTTGGGGAAATGATGGTCTTATAAGATCCGACATGTGAGGTGACAATAGGGCATGATGGTCTTAAATGACCTAACCTAGGACACTATGCTAGAATACGATGGTCTTGTGGAATGACTTGAGTTGGTGTCAAAATAAAATGGCCTTGTGGCCAACCTGAGACTCATTAGACTTATGGTGGATGTGGGATATAAGTAGTGACCTTGTGATAGACTCTAGTCTACAACTTCTATTATGACTACATTTCCAACATGGGACCAAAATAGGTATGAATGGGGGGTTTTAGTGGATTGGTTAGAATATTACTTCTCAATAAATGATTATATATTGATTTTTGATTGCACATTTATTTATTATATTGACATACACTCTTATGTATGTGCCCTTGTGTTAAAGATACATTGTTGCTCTCCTAATGGGTTTATTCTTGTAACGACCCAAAGTTTCATTAATGGAAATCTCTCTTGATCTAATTAAATGTCTCTTTATGTTTATATAAAATTTCAACTTCTTTGGTTTTATGTTAAGAATTTTTACCATTGCTAATATAGCCGTTGAACAGTGATCACATGATTAGTATAAATATATGGTTTTAACAAATCCAATTTACTCAGATAAAAGAAGGGATGACCTCGTCCAGTAGAATTGCTCCATACGAAGCCCATTTGTCGGATCTTGGAAAAGAGGTGGAATCCTTGGGCTTAGCTCTTGACCAAGACCAATCTAAGCTTCACCATGTCAAGCTCGAATGGGATCATCTATAGGAAAGGTGGAAGTTGATAGAGATTACCAATCGAGCGATGTTATCCGAGCACCCCAAGAGTCTGTCACCATCGCACACCTTACCCTTAGGTCTTATGCGGCTGTTTTAAGGGGTTATGTAAAAAGTATCTAGTACTATGTTCATGTATATTAATTTTGTATATAATAATGTATATAACTCCTTGTCTTTTTTGATACATTGTAAATAGTTTTAAAGTACAAATAGTGTTTTTAGTTATTATTTAATTAAGAATTTTATTTTTTAAAATTAATGGATTTTTGAATTAAATGGTATCTTAATAAAATATTATTATTATTATTAAATTAATTTTTATTAAATATAAATGATCTTATAATTTTATGAATGCAAATATAATTTTTATTAAGGTTTGAAAGCCATTTCTGTCAAAACCCGTGAATTTTCGATAAATGTAAGTTTTTATTTTAAAAGTGTAAATTAACATATTTATAAAATTATTTAGATAAAATAAATGTTATTTATGGAATTAGGATGTCGAAATTATCCAACGGTGAATTTTTCATAATTTTCTGAGACAGTCAAATTTTTGGGTAAAAAAATTAAATACCGTTTAAATATATAATGTGTTTTATGACATCATAATGACCCAATAGTGATGTAATAAAATACTATAAGATTTATTTTCGGCCAAAATATGTTTTAACATTAAAATAATGTAATTTTGGGTTTTTTTGACTTAATTTTCAAAGCATTAATGGACCCCTCAAGACTTATTAAACACCTTGTCTTTTTAAATTAATTTCCATGGGAGTGTGACTCACCTCCACATAAGCAACCCTATTATTTTAAGAATTTAGGACTTTGGCCTTATAAAATATTGTTTTCCTCTTCCCTTTTCTAAAAACCATGGGCAAAAACCATGGTATGGTTTGTGTTTTGGATTAATTTAATATAAGGGGTCCCAAACCTAAATAATAAAGAATTCTTTCACCTTTCCTATATAAACCCACCCAAGATCCCACTTCCTCCTAACTCAAAGCCTTTGGAGTTCATCCAAACTCTACCCTACTCTCTATAGAATCCTCCCAAGGTTCCCCAAGCTCCAAAGAAGCCTCTCACAAGCCTCTCTCTAGCCTTTGGAAGCACATTTCCAAGTAAGGGGTTTTTTCTTCCTTTCTCATTTTTCCCAATTTTCTTTAAGTTATTTTTCCCTTTTAATTTCAATTATGAATGTTGGGGTATGTTTTAGAACCTCCCTCATACTTCCCTATTTATGTTTTAATGATGGGAGACCTTTTCTCTCTCATTAAATGCCTCCTATGTACACCTGTTACTATACCCAAATTCCAAAAGGAACTTCTCTCTCCTCATTTACATTCAAGCAATACTTTTGTATCATGAATCTAAATTCCACTACAATTGTTGTGACATGTATCTATATGACCTCCTTACTTTCCATTACATTTAAATATGATTAGGAACCCCTTTATCTCTTATAAACCATTTTTTATGAATTCTTATGTCACGCTGTTACGCTGCCGAAATCGCACCGATTTTCTAAGCCAATGCCATTGTGTAGTGAATACCATGCCCATTTCTCCATCAAGGGTATTATCCTTTATGCACATTTACTTATTGATTATAAAGTTTCATTTATGAATTCCACATTCCTTTATCGTGGAATAAATGATTATGTTTTATGAATCCATGTTTTATGATCCATGTGGCACACTTATGCATGAAATGAAATGTTTACGAAGGGTGCACCCTTATAGCGCTCCAATGCATTGGGTAAAGTATAGTATCATGATACGTCACGTACAATGAGTGTTGACTCATTCTAATTCAAGTGCAACGAGGGTTTACTCATGCTTTATGTGCAATGAGGATTTACTCATGCTCTATGTGCAATGAGCCTTGGCTCATGCTAATTCCATGTTAAGTGTTGTTGCCACATTTCCATGTTATGATTATCATGCTTTATCATGCCTTTATGTTCATGTTTCTATTGTGCTATATTGATATGCCTAATGTCTAACATTTATTGTACTCCTCATGTTATTCCATGTGTATTCCCTTACTGGGCTTTATAACTCACCCTTTTCTTATCCATGACCTCAGGTTATCCCATGCAATGCTAAGTACGAGGGAATGTAGTGGTCATGTAAATGAAGTTTTCAATAAAGATGTTGTATTTAATGTTTCAAGTTTTTATGTAATGATCCTAAGCCCCAAAGACACTAAACCTCTCAATCTTCTTTGTTGTATCAAGTGAAGTTTTATGTAATAAATCATGTTTAAGTTTGTATTAAAAACCAGGTTTGTCATTGTTGGTATCAGAGGATAGGTTTAGTTATTTTTGGGATTAGGATTAGAAAACCTTAGTAAAGCCTTAGAGACAAGACTAAGTATAATAAAAACATCCCTAAGTTTTGGTAAGTACTGAGTAAGTGGTTTATCAAACAAATACATCCCTGTCTGGATACGAGAAGGTAGAGGAGGCTCTGGAACAAATGTATTCTAGGGGTAAAACCCAAAAACACCACTTTGAGATAGACTCAAACGAGAACTGGTGCACGACAAAGGGCCTTGCTTCACTCTTGGTTACGACACTCCTGGGGGATATGTTTTGATAAATTCACAAGCTTAGTATGAACCCTTATTAAGGGAATTAAAAAAAATTCCCCTAAGAATATATGTTAGAAAGTAGATCATGAAAAGCCTGGATTGAAGCCTATAGACTCATGAGTTAAGGAAATAAAAGTTCATTTATAAGTCATCAACTTTTGTCTTTAGATTACCCTTTATGTGTTACCCCTAACTTTCCTTTTATTCCATCCAATGGCCGGTAATAGGAGGACTCGGGCTAACAACTGATGTGAAGATCAGTGTGATGACTGTACTAATGAGATTCCCAATCCAATGGGAGCGGGAATCACGAACTTTTTCACGCTTCTTTCTCAGCTAACTCAAGATTTGAATAGAAACACGGGTCAAGAGGAATGTTCAACCCCCCTAATAAAGAACAAGTCACTATTGAGAGCTTCATGAGACAGAGGCCTCCTACTTTTAGTGGATCATCTGATCCCACGATCGCTGAAAAATGGATCAACTCCATTGAAAAGATATTCTCCATCCTTCAATGTTACGAACAAGAGAAGGTTATCCTAGCTGCTTATCGTATGGAGGGTGAAGCTGATCAATGGTGGACGTTGATCAAAAATACGAAGCCTGAGGAGGATATCGAGGAGTTGGAATGGAAGGATTTCTGGAAGATGTTTTTCGATAAATATTATCTGCGCACCCTCCATCTTAAGATGGAAAGGGACTTCATTTCCCTCAAGAAAAAAGACGAAGAATCTGTTGGAGCGTACAAGGAAAAGTTCACAAGGCTTGCAAGATACACTTCCGGCTTTGTCGTTACCCCCGAATGCAAAGTTGACCGCTTCTTTGGTGGGATGAAGCCTAGCCTACAGAAAGTATTAGCGATCCGTGACTTCGACAGCTATGCGGAAATTGTCCGATGTACCCTCAAGGTCGAAATGGAGATCGGGGAATCACAGGGGTATCAAGGGGATAAGAAGCGTAAGGTGGAATTAAATGTTGGTGGTCTGATGGATAAATCTAACAGTGCTAAGAAGATAGAGCACCCCTCTTGCCAAAAGTGCGGAAAGAAGCACCCTGGAAATTGCCTTAAGGGGACGAGGAAATGCTTCAGGTGTGGAAGAGAAGGGAACCTAACTGTTAACTGTCGGCAAGAAAGACCCATGACTGCGACAGAGGAGAGGAATGCACCGTTCGAACCTCAACGCGTTTTTCAATGCTAAAAATGAAAATAATCGGGGCCTTTTGCAAATCAGGGCCCTAATACAAGGGTTTTCGGAGGCAACCAACAACCTCCAAGGCAGAAAGGAAGAGCTTTTTCCATCACTTCTGCCAAAGTGAACCCCGAAAATGAAGTGGTGACAAGTATGCTAGTTATTCATTCAAGAAAAGCGAACGTACTTTTTGATTCAGGTTCTACACATTCTTTTATATCTCGAAAGTTTAGTAGAACAATCCCAGCACCACCAAAAATCATGGAAGTGAAGATGTTGGTGAGTACGGAAAATGGTGAAATCATTGCATCCCATGAATATAAGTCCTCCCCTGTTATAATATGTGGATTTAATTTCCCGATGAACCTCATCATACTCCCTCTGGTGGAATTTGATGCAATTCTTGGAATGGATTGACTTTCCTTATATAGAGCCAACATAAATTGTCGGGAGAGGGAAATCACACTCCATATAGAGAATCGACCCCCGATTCTTTACAAATGTAAGGAGGAAGATGAATCTCCTTTAGCTCCATCATCTCAAGCATGGATATTACTGCCCTATTAGAACGCGTATTTGGCTCAGATGATTGAGTCCAAGGAAGAAACCATCCTTGAAGAAATACCTATTGTGAGGGAATTCGTGGAAGTGTTTCCCGAGGAACTGCCTGGTCTTCCTACTAGAAGAGATGTTGAATTCTCAATTGAACTTATACCCAGGGCTTTACCAATATCCAAGACTCCATATAGAATTGATTTTGTAGAGCTTGAAGAGCTAAAGAAACAACTACCGGAGAATCTGGATAAAGGGATTATATGCCCAAGTGCTTCACCATGGGGTGCACCAGTCCTCTTCGTCAAGAAGGATGGGTCAATGAGGCTTCGCATCGATTATCGTGAACTTAAAAAAATCATGATAAAGAACAAGTATCCTCTCCCACGAATTGATGACTTGTTCGATCAGATGCGTGGAGCACAATACTTCTCCAAGGTGGACTTGCGGTCGGGATATTATCAAGTAAGGGTGAAGAAAGAAGATATCCCCAAGACTGCTTTTCGCACAATATACAGGCACTATGAATTCATAGTAATGACTTTCAGACTCACTAATGCTCCAGAAATCTTCATGGACTTAATGAATAGAGTCTTTAGAGATTACCTCTACAAATTTGTGGTAGTATTTATAGAATATATTCTAATATACTACAAAACCAAGGAGGATCATGAGGAGCATTTAAGAACTGTACTAGAGACTTTGCGCAAGGAGAAGATCTATGCAAAGTACATCAAGTGTGAGTTCTGGTTGAATGAGTTCTCATTCTTAGGCCATATCATCACAAGCAATGGGATATCTATGGACCCCTCCAAAATAGATGCAATTGAGGGATGACCGAGGCCAACATCGGTAACTGATATCCGTAGATTCTTGGGGTTAGCTGGATATTATCGGCGATTTGTGAGAAATTTCTCATGATTGTCCAACCCTCTTACCAAACTAACTCGAAAGGGAGTAAAGTTTTCTTGGAGTGATGAATGTGAAGAAAGATTCAAAGAGTTGAAAAGGAGGCTTATCAATACGCCCGTGCTCACTTTACCCACAAGTGGGGAACTTTTTGTGGTATTCAGTGATGCTTCAAAGAAGGGCTTAGGCTGTGTACTGATGCAGAATGATAAAGTGATATCCTATGTCTCAAGGAAGTTGAAAATCCATGAGAGAAACTATCCAACACATGATCTAGAGTTGGAATCTGTGATCTTTGCCTTGAAAATATGGCGACATTATCTCAATGGAGAGAAATGTGAGATATATACTGACCACAAGAGTCTTAAATATATATTCACACACAAAGAGCTTAATATGCGCCAGAGAAGATGGATAGAGCTCATAAAGGATTATGACTGTTCAATACATTACCACCCTGGGAAAGCGAACAAGGTGGGAGATGCCCTAAGTAGAAAGGACCAATCGATTCTATCAATGATGAGAATTGAGACAGATACAATCTTCTTAGACTTGATAAATATGGACATGAGAATCATAAAGAAGGGAACATCATCAATACTTTCACAAATGATTGCTCAACCGTCTCTTTTGGAAAGGTTAAAGGATGCTCAAAAGTATGATGGGGGAATTCAAGAAAAGGTGGAAGCTATCGAAAAAGGAAAATCCTCGAAGTTTAATGTTAATGAAGAAGGAATTGTGACGTTTGGGAAACGACTATGTGTTCCATCAAGTCCGGAGCTGAAGAAGGAACTTTTGGATGACGCACATAGTTCAAATTTCTCTATTCACCCAGGGAGAAAAAAGATGTATCGAGATCTCCGAGAAAACTTTTGGTGGGATAATATGAAGAAGGAGATCTCTGAATATACATCAAAGTTCCTGGTGTGTCAACAAGTGAAGGAAAAGAGGCAGAAGTCTAAGGGGATGATGCAACCATTTCCCATACTAGAATGGAAATGGGATAACATCACCATGGACTTTGTCACCGGACTTCCAAGGAAATCCAAAGGCAACAATGCAATTTGGGTTGTTGTGGATCGTCTTACAAAGACTGCACACTTCATTTCTATTCGGGAGGATTTATCATTGGATCAACTAGCACAGATATATATCAGGGAAGTGGTAAGGTTGCATGGAGTACCACTATCTATTGTGTCTGACCGAGATCCAAGATTCACCTCTAAGTTTTGGTAGAGTCTTCAACATGCTCTGAATACTGAACTGAACTTCAGTACGGCCTATCATTCTCAAACTGATGGCCAATCCGAGTGGACTATCCAAACACTTGAGGACATATTGAGAGCATACTCAATGGCCTTTAAAGGAGGATGGGATCAACATCTTCCCCTGTTTGATTTCTCTTATAATAATAGTTTCTACTCGAGCATCCAAATGGAACCATATGAAGCCCTGTATGGGAAAAGGTGCAGAACACCGGTGTGTTGGGATGAGGTCAGTGAACATAAGCTTCTTGGACCAGAAATGGTCGAAGAAATGGTGGAGAAGGTGAAAACCATTTAGCGGAATATCAAGGTAGCCCAGAGTCGACAGAAGAGTTATGCAGATAACCGTTGATGAGACCTTGAGTTTAAAGTTGGAGGCATGGTTTTTCTATGCATATCTCCGTGGAAGAAGGTCATGATGTTTGGAAATAAAGGTAAGTTAAGTCCAAGGTACATCATCCCCTTTGAGATTCTTGATCGTTCGGGGATGTGGCCTATCGACTAGCACTTCCACCTACCATGGCCAAAGTGCATGATGTCTTTCATGTATCCCTCTTAATGAAGCACATACCGGACCCTTCACATGTACTCTCTTCTGAGGTGGTACAATTGGAAGATGATCTTTCTTATGAGGAGCAACCAGTGAATATCTTAGATCATAGAGAAAAAGTTCTACGAAATAAGACAATGCCCCTCGTCAAGGTGTTGTGGAGAAAACACAAGTTTGAAGAAGAGACTTGGGAATCAGAGGAAATGATGAAGATGAGTTACCCACATTTGTTTTAGTGTGAGAAAAGGAAAATTTCGAGGGAAAAATTTCTTAAGGGGGGAATATTATAATGACCCAAAGTTTCATTAATAGAAATCCCTCTTAATCTAATTAAATGTCTCTTTATGTTTATATAAAATGTCAACTTCTTTGGTTTTATGTTAATAATTTTGACCGTTGCTAATATAGTCATTGAACAGTGATCACATGATTAGTATAAATATAGGGCTTTAACAAATCCTATTTACATAGAAAAAATAAGAGATGACCTCGTCCAGTAGAATTGATCTGTATGAAGCCCATTTGCCGGAGCTCTGAAAAGAGGTGGAATCATTGGGCTTCACTCTTGACCAAGCCCAAGCTGAGCTTCACCATGTCAACCTCGAACGGGGCCGTCTACGGGAAAAGTGGAAGTTGATAGAGATTACCACTCGAGCGATGTTATCCGAGCTACCCCAAGAGTCTGTCACCATCGCACACCTTACCCTTAGGTCTTATGAGGCTGTTTTATGGGGTTATGTAACAAATCGCTAGTAATATGTTCATGTACATTATTTTTGTATATAATAATGAATATAACTCCTTGTCTTTTTTGATACATTGTAAATAGTTTTAAAGTACAAATAGTGTTTTTAGTTATTATTTATTTAAGAATTATATTTTTTAAAATTAAGGGATTTTTGAATTAAATAATATCTTAATAAATTATTATTATTATTATTAAATGAATTTTTATTAAATATAACTGATCTTATAATTTTATGAATGCAATTATAATTTTTATTAAGGTTTGAAAGCCATTTCTGTCAAAACCCGTGAATTTTCTATAAATGTCGGTATTTTATTTTAAAAGTAAAAATTAACATATTTAGAAAATTATTTAGATAAAATATTTGTTATTTCTAGAATCAGGACATCGAAATTATCCAACGGTGATTTTTTCACAATTTTCTGAGACAATCAAATTTTTGGGTAAAAAAATAAAATACCGTTTAAATATATAATGTGTTTTATGACATGATAATGACCCAATAGTGATTTAATAAAATACTATAAGCTTTATTTTCGGCCAATATATGTTTTACCATTACAATAATGTGATTTTTGGTTTTTTTGACTTACTTTTCAAAGCATTAATGGACCCCTCAAGACATATTAAACACCTTGTCTTTTTAAATTAATTTCCATGGGAGTGTGACTCACCTGCACATAAGCAACCCTATTATTTTAAGAAGTTCGGACTTTGGACTTATAAAATATTTTTTTCCTCTTCCCTTTTCCAAAAACCATGGTCAAAAACAATGGTATGGTTTTTGTTTTGGATTAATTTAATATAAGGGGTCCCAAACCTAAATAATAAAGAATTCCTTCACCTTTCCTATATAAACCCACGCAAGTTCCCACTTCCTCCTCACTCAAAGACTTTGGAGTTCATCCAAACTCTTCCCTAATATCTCTAGAATCCTCCCAAGGTGCCCCAATCTCCCAATAAGCCTCTCACAAGCCTCTCTCTAGCCTTTGGAAGCACACTTCCAAGTAAGGGTTTTTTTCTTCCTTTCTCATTTTTTTCCCAATTTTCTTTAAGTTGTTTTTCCCTTTTAATTTCAATTATGAATGTTGGGGTATGGTTTAGAAACTCCCTCATACTTCCCTATTTATGTTTATATTATGTGAGACCTTTTCTCTCTCATTAAATGCCTCCCATGTACACCCGTTACTATGCCAAAATTCTGAAAGGAACTTCTCTCTCCTCATTTACATTCAAGCAATACGTTTGTATCATGAATCTGAATTCCATTACAATTGTTGGGACATGTATCTATATGAAATACTTACTGTCCATTACATTTAAATATTATTAGGAACCCCTTTATCTCTTATCAATCGTTTTTTATGAATTCTTACGTCACGCCGTTACGCTGCCGAAATCGCACCGATTTTCTAAGCCAATGCCATTGTGTAGTGAATACCATGCCAATTTCTCCATCAAGGGTATTCTACTTTATACACATTTACTTATTGATTATAAATTTTCATGTATGAATTCAAAATTCCTTTATCATGGAATAAATGATTATTTTTTATGAATCCATGTTTTATGATCCATGTGGCACACTTATGCATGAAATGAAATGTTTACGAAGGGCGCGCCCTTATAGCGCTCCAATGAATTGGGTAAAGTTTAGTATCATGATAATTCATGTGAAATGAGTGTTGAATCATGATAATTCAAGTGAAACGATGTTTTACTCATGCTTTATGTTCAATGAGGATTTACTCATGCTCTATGTGCAATGAGCCTTGGCTCATGCTAATTCCATGTTAAGTGTTGTTTCCACATTTCCATGTTATGATTATCATGCTTTTTCATGACTTTATGTTCATGTTTCTCTTGTGCTATATTGATATGACTAATGTTTAACATGTATTTTACTCCTCATGTTATTCAATGTGTATTCCCTTACTGGTCTTTATAGCTCACCCTTTTCTTATGCATGTCCTCAGGTTATCCCATGCAATGATAAGTACGAGGGAATGTAGTGGTCATGTAAAGGAAGTTTTCAATAAAGATGTTTTATTTCATGTTTCAAGTTTTTATGTAATTACTCTAAGTACGAGGGAATGTAGTGCCTCATATACTTGTCATTCTCATACTCTTATTTGACTTGCCACTTTGGGGGTCGTTGGTTTATTATTCTTTATAACTTGAGATACATGGTATAACATATGTTTTAATATTATTTATTTATTCTACTGTGTTATTTTTTATTCTTGTATTTATTGATTTTGAGCTTATAGTCTCCCCACTAGTGACATTTGGATCCTCACTGTAAGTTGGAAACCTATTGCATATAGGGAGGTGCACATAAGGCCATGTGGAACTTCGACTCAAACCCAATTATTTGGTTTGAGGCAGTATAAAGTGGTATCCATGGTAGGTTTTACCTCTTTCTTTCTTCTTCACCATGTTTTTTGGAAAGGTAAAAATAATTTATATTGTGTGGGATTTAAGAAAGGGATTTGCATGTATTCTTGGTCAAAAAATGTGTAAAAGAACTATGAGTTACCATTGTTGGGACTACTTTTACAATTATGGTTTTACTCATATTGATTCATATTATATTGTGATGTTACTATTTAATGGAATTTGGGGGTGTTCATGCATCATAAATAAGAACTTAGGATCACATGTCACATATATATACACACCAGTTGAGTGCTTCATATAGTTTTTAAGTTAAATTCCTTGATATGTGGTTTTTGTTTGATGATAAATATATTTTCCCTATTCTGTGATATATCTATGATGGAAATGATTATTTGAACTTGATAATTCCTTTTTTATACACATGGCTGTGAATAAGATACATGGATAGAGAATTAGGCATGAGACTTATATAGTACTACGAGGGATGTGTTTTCTTATTATCAATAGCTTCCCAAGATATGTTTTCTATAGTCCCTTGTATGTTCTTATGGACTACTTAGGTTGTTATCTAATTAATATAAAATTGGTTTTCTAAGAATACATTGGCAGTTTATACTATGCCTCCTTAACACCACTTTATGTGACCATCTAGATAAGCAGACCAAGACTATGAGGATACACCAATTCTACCACTAGTCATGCAGAAGAATATAGTATATCATTCTCCCAAACTCACTCTTGTTGTTTAGGAATAAGATCCACTTCATAAATGAGTCTTCTGCATGGTTCCTATACAAGGTGGAAGAGTTTCCAAGAGTATGGTCGACTATGATTGAGAATTTTAGATCCAACACCCTCCATCCATCCAAGGAACCAAAGGCATTAAAGATACTGATGGGTGGATTGAAATAGTAAACGGGATATTTGATCTAGTATATAATCTAGTGGACTATCGAGTGAAGCTAAATGCCTTCATGCTTTAGGGATCTTCTAGGAAGTGGTGGGGAATTTTGAATCAGGTTGGGAGATATGAAGGTTTGATTTGGTTGGCCTTCAAGGATCTTTTCTTTAAGGAGTTATTTATGAGTATGATGAATTTGGACTGATTATGAGAGTTCATGGATCTTAATCAAGGCTCAATTAAAATATCTTTTTACATAACACCTTTTATGAAGTCACTTTGATTCGCTCTTACCTTGGCTAGGAATGAGGTGCAGAAGGACAAGAAGTTTGAGATCAGCCTCCGACTGAAGTTGAGATGCCAGTTCGAGAACTTTGAATGGATGAAATATGTATAGGTGCTTCAAAAATCATTGATAATAAGAAAGGGTATATATAAGGACAAAGATATGGGTATTCTTTTATCATTAAATGGAATTATCAGTGATAATTTTGGTAGTAGGAAGAGGAAGTCGAAGGTTTTTCACTAGAGAATTAAAAGACAGTTATATTATAGAAGGGGTTATTCAACACATTATTTTAGAGAAAGATTCCCTCAATGTTTCAACTATGGATGTAGTGGGAATTATCACAAAATTTTCCCAAATCCTCAGATCAAATTTTATTGGTGTAGCAATACAAGGCATCTGTAGTGTTTGTTCTTGAATAAAATGCTGATGAGATCTCATAGGGGTTCAAGTTAGATGTAGGAATAGAGACATGAGGATAATTAGGGTCCTAAAATATAGGTTCAAACCCCTCATATGACAATGACTATAGAGATTAATTAATATCAAGGATAAAACCATGGAGCTTAGGTAGGTTGAGTGTATTAGATGGACCAATTTATGACTGGCTGTAGAGAGGGACCTTTGACTATTCAAGGTATGATCTTGATCACCTATATTATTTCTACCACTCATTTTGACACTGGGGTTTCCCATTCATTTATTTCTGTGATTTTTTTTGATGGAATTGACTTACTGCTCAAGTTTTCCTCTGAGTTACTATCTCTTTGTATACCTTTTTGGAGGAAAGTGGATCAACTTTAGATATATACAAGGTTTCCTATAGTGTTTTATGTCTACAAATATCTTTTGGATTTAATGATCCTTGAGATGAATAGATTTGGTGTGATATTTGGCATGTACCGACTAAGTAGTTATCAGGCACACATTAACTTCTCTAGGAGATGTATTTTCTTTACTACGTGCAAGGGGTAGAAGGTTTTTAACTGATTAGTGGGATATTAAAGTAGGTTGAGTGGGAAAATATGTGACACATGATGGAACTATTCGAGTTCAAGTGACTAACATGGTTCTTAAGGTGGATCCAATAGTAACCTCTTCCTTTCCTTCAATGGTGGACCTATATCAGGATGAATTTATGAATGAATTTTTAGGAATATTTATTGAGAGGGTAATTTAATTTTAGATCAAAATCACGCCATTAGTGTAACTCATATCGATTACCCTATATCGTATGATATCGATTGAGTTGACAGAACTCAATGTACAACTCAAGTATTCTTAGGTGAAAGGTTTTATCAGACCAAGAACATCACCTTGAGGTGCTCTGGTGTTGTTCATAAAGAATGCATATGATAATATTTGTTTTTGTGTATACTATAAGAAGTTGTACTAAGTGACCATGAAGAATCGATACCTATTACTAAGGATTGATGACTTATTTTAACAGTTATGGGGAGATCACTGGTTCTTTAAAATTAACTTATAATCATGCTACCCCCAACTTCAAGTTAGAGTGGAGGATATTCCTAAGAAAACATTCAAAAGTAGATATAAATTATAGGAGTATATTTTCATGCCTTTAAGTCTGAAAAATACTATAGCAGTGTTCATGTATCTCATAAAAATGATCTTCCATCTGTATCTTGACTCCTTTGTGGTTTTTGTTGATGATATCCTGATATACTAATAGACTCTAGATATACATGTAAGGAAACTTGATATTATATTTATTACTCTTTGTGCACATCATATTTATTTCAAGGACCATATAAAATATTGAGTTAAAATAGTATCAAATAAATTTAGGACTGTAGATGATGAAATGATCACTATGCCTATAAAATGCCTACCCTTCATTAGATTCCTCTGGTGCATAATCAGATTTCTAAAGACATCTAGTACCAAATCCTCCTTGATAATTATTCAATAAATGAGTATTCCAATTGTAATGAGGTTGATAACCACCACCCTTTAATGCATCATAATGGACCCACAATCCTTAGTAAGCATGGATCCCACCTTAATACCATGAAACATTTTTCTATAAAAACAACTAAGATGTCCATATTATCCACAATTATGAAAATTATTGGGTTCCACCATACAGTAAGGATTAGTATGTATATATTTTCCCCACTTATTGTAAAACACATGGTGTTTTCTTGAAAAATCCCTTGAAACTATCCCAGGAAAAAACTATACACCCTTATTGTACTTTCTTTTCTATCCAAATGAAACACTCTGGATACCCCCCCCCATTGAAACTAAATCTCCACCTAAATCTATATTCCCAAATAAGTTTCTTAGATATAACTATTTTATTAACTATCTCATTAAATGTTGGTAGTAACAAGAGGATCAACATCAACTGAATATCATCACTCAAACCCACATCATCCCTCTAAACTTTAAGGTAGTCATTAGAAAAAGCCTTGGGTGATAGGTGAACTAACTTGGTGAAACATGTAGTATACTCAATAAAAATATTCTCCCCTTACTACAAGGTAAAAAACTCATGAGTCCTCTCCACTCAAAACATATCAAGAGGGAATTACAGATTGAATAACTTCTTGAAAGAGATCCAAGAATGGTCCTTGTGAAACTTCTCTTTTATGTTGGAGTCCCACGAATTCCTTTTAAGACCCTCAAGAATATAAGTGATGAAAACCACCTTTGAGTCCTATAGATTCTTTATTAAATATAAGATCATCCAAATATGCTCAATCCACTACTTAGATTCCTAGGGCCCCTTTTCACCATGGATTATAGGTAGATTTTGTTTGGTAAATTCTGAACCATGATCCACCATTCAACCCTAATTTACAACACCCGTATGACTGAGAGTTTTAATTATGTGAATAAATGCTTCCACCAGTGAGGAGAATATTAGAGGGTTTTCTTATGAAATATTTCTCATAGAAATACCAAGATTAAAAATTGAGGAAAAAACCTTGACCACCAATCGGAACTCAGAGTTTGATATAAAAGTAAGACGACCAGTCACACATCCACACTTACTACCTAGGTTCCATCAATACTAAATTTTATCTACCATATACCCTAAACCAGAACCAAGTAGTGTCATCACACTTCCAACTAGGTAATCCCTTTGATACCATTTTATAATGAACCAACCCAAGTTGACCCGACACGTTGCCTAAGATAGCTCACTATAAGGTAGAAATCAAATTAAAACAAAAAAAGTATCATTTATACATGAAAATGGGTAAAACATAAAAGTATATCATATAATAAAAAAGTAAATGAACATGAGAAAAATATACTAATCTGGAAAATATAAATCCAAGAAAATAGAGAAAAGATGAGACCAACTCTGAAATCACATATCCTTGTGAACATCCATCACCACCATCCCATCCCACTATGAAGACAATGATAAATGAGGGAAACTCATGAGCTAAATTATTCTATTACCTTTACTTGTATCCTATAAAACCAAAACTATAAAATACCAAAGGAAAAATTAGGTTGTGATCACTAAGACCAGTATGATATCACTACAAATTAATATAATGTCAATACACTTGCATCAATTAGTTATAACTTTAAACACATAACTAGTTTATAAAGGAATTCCAAATAAAATCAATTTTTTTTAAATCCATTAGTTTTATTAAAACAACCCATATTCAAATACATTTGAATATGTGAATAAAAATGAATGAAAAAATAGAGTAATCAATCAATCATTCATATATTAGAAGATAACCAAGTTATCATGTAAAAAAATTACATAAATTAATTCAATATAATATAAAACAACATGGGAGTACCATGTACAAGGGTTGTAATCAAGTTTCTTAGAGCACCATATCTACCAACCTATAACTAGTAATTCTATAACCATGGATATCATCCATAAGAAATAACTCCATTTCTAGTCTAACATAATTAAAATATTGTTTTTAAGGAAAATATCCTCTAAAAACCATAATCATTTCAAAACCATCTATGAAAAAATTTCATGTGATTAATCATTTTCAAAAGAAAAACCTCTTTAGAAACTTATTTACAATTCACACAAAATTTAATCTTTTAAAATAACCCCTAAAAAACTCAAATCAATTATTTTCATAAACCAAACCAAAGATATTTCACAAGACCATATGGTAAATAATGGATAGATATAATATATCGAGACACCTACCTCAAGAGCATAGAATACCTTACTGCCTTCAAGAACAGTAATGGAAGAGGAAGATACCTATCCCCCATGAACCTTGATCCACAAGAAGTAATCCAAATAATAATAAAATCACCCTATGCTACTATGGGATAAGAAACTAATTCTCGATAACCCTTCCTAGAACATGCTCGATTTAAAATCTGATCCAAAGGGGAGTGAATGATTGGTTTAATAGATGAAAACCATGTTATGAAATAATTCAACACCCCATGAAATTAACATGAGGTTAGGTAACTATACCTATAATTTTAGACACCTAATTGGGTGTTTAAAAATTTTAACCCTCACAAAACACTCTAGGCCATGCTCTAGTATAGAATTCTAGGCCATTTTATCATGGCCATAATCTCCACCATGTCATAGTGGAGTCTTCTTGGTCTTAGGGGATAGGGAAACCACCAATTCACTCCATCCATGTACACTCCTTGTATAATGGCTTATACCCAATGCCTTGGCCATTTTGGCTTGGCCACAACTTCCAATATACCATGGTGGAGCCTTGTTGACCGTGGGGTGTAGCGTGTTCACCAGTAGACCATGCCTAGGACCATGAACTACTTTGGATGTTTTATCCTAGCTGTTACATATAGGAGACTCCCAAGTGAAAAAATTCTTATACCAGGGCATGGTCTAGACTATTTTCCTTATGAAAAGTCCAAAACCACTTTACAACTTCTAAACCCACCCAAATACTTTAAAAACAAAAAGAACAACCCAATACTCAAAAGAAAATAAATCACATACCTAAAATATAAGGTTGGGTTATCACATTATTGATGTATCTTAGAGAATTATATAAGATGTTATTTTTGTGTTGTCTTGTCCTTTATGAGGGTATTTAATGGAATAAAATTATTTAGGGAAATTAATGGTGAGTTATGGGGAGATTTTATGGAAAGTAAATATGTTCCTTCCTCTAATTCAATTTCTCTCTGTTGGAAATATCTCCCACCCCTCTTCTTCACCGTTGGTGGAATAAACCCTCATTAGAGAATCCATCTCCCCCTATTTGAACAATGAAGGGTGTTTAGGAGGTGGTGAAAATGAAGGGAAAGGAATATGATGTGGTCGTCAAGTGATAACAATATTCCATCATGGTGGGTCTCTCTTTCTAAAACCACATGATTTTCTTTTGTCATTTGATTTTATTCTCTTCTCTTTATGATTGAATCACTTAAAATTTATATAGTGATAAAATAAATAAAATTATGAGAAGTTTAAAATATGATCAAATAAAAAAAAATATTGGTAATTAAATTAGTAATTATTATCAAGGAAAAAATCACGAGTACTTAAAAAGGGTGGAAATTTTATTTAGCGGTTTCTACTTCAATGATTTTTTTGCAATTAATAAAGGAAAATTATTCTTCTTTTAAAATTATTTACATTAAAAATAATTTTCCAACATTGGACATGATTAAATATTTTATATGAATATTAATTGGATATTGAAGAATAACAACATGTGAATATATTATTATTTTCCTCTAATGCAATTCACAATAAAATTAATTTCTTGTTTCAAAAATAATTTTTTATGTGACTATGATTATTTTATAATTATAATCACATCAAAAGGATGAGAAATTAAAGGATATTGGATTAAATATTTTAATTGGATTAATTTCTTAACACATAAATATGCTCATGCTAGTTTTATTATATAATTATTTAATTCCAATCATGGGATGAACATGGAGATGAATCCTCCACATTTATCAAGAATTTTATTTCAATAAAAATATTTTGTTTATTTCTCTAACGAGGATTGTTCTTGGTGAGAAACACTAATATTATTATTTGTATTTGATAAAATATTTCTTTGAAAGATAAAACATTATTTGAGTATTCTTAATCCATTGAGATATTTTCCACCACAAATAGAAAAATTATTGACTCATACCCGAATTAATCAACAAACCTAAATGAAACCCCATTTATGGGTGGTTAGGTATTTCTACGACCAACACTTTCTCAAATATTGTTCTTATGTTCTTTATGAATGAGATTTTTATGAGTTTGTGATGATAAAATAAAGTAAAACTAAAGAATCATGAGTTTAATAATATTATTCTATCAATGGAGGCATGAAAACTAGTAACATATGTGACAATGACATTCATAGCATGGAGATCAAAATTTTGAGATTTTAAAATTTCTGTGACTATAAGCCATGAAGTCTTTGTTCACACACCTTATAATTCACCATCCTTAGTTTTTACTTATTTTCATTAATTCCACACAACGTGTGACCCTTTAATTCTCTCAATGTGATTTGGACTTAGCATCTATTGGAATAAAAAAAATATGTGCCAAGAACTTTGTCGTAGAATCCATGAGATGATATTCATTCAGATAACACAAGTAAAGTGTGGGTAGAAGAGTATATCTATGCATGAAGAAGACACAAATGAGATCACCATGTGCTGCATGACTGATCAAACATTGAAGGGTGGAGACCCTTTAAAAACATTTATCAATTTAGTGACATGGTGGTAAGAATATCACACCAAGAGTAGGCTATATATTTTATACACTATTGATGAAAGCGTTGAAGAAATTGTAAAACCCATTTTTGAGTGTCTTATGGAATCATTTTGGACACAAAAAACACATCTTATAGGGAAACACTATAATTTAGGGTGTATTTTGTTTCATAGGATTTTATTTGACTAATTTTATACCCAAAAATGACTCACATATCAATTTTTTTGGTTTGATGTTTTATGAATTTTAGAATATTCTGGATAGTTTTAATTCAGGTGGGTTCTGTGTGCATACCATGTTCCATGCATTCCATACTCCTCAATTGGGTCTTATTAAATACTATTAATTCTATATGATTATTATCTATACACTAATAATTCATTTACATGAATGGTAAAATGTTCTATACTTTCGTGCTTAGACCCTGCACCCAAGCCTCCTTCCATGAAGCCTTTGTGATCTCATGTCCACTTGCATGGGGTGATTTCCCACTATGGTCCGGGTAGAGGTTATCACTGAAAACTTATTCTCTGGTCACTATTTACCTATAAATAGATCTCAGATCCCTTATATTGATACATAATATCATAAAGGAGAGACAAGATAAGCCAAGGTGCCTCTCTACTTACCCAAGTCTTCACACCTCCTTTATGCAATTTTTTAAAACATGACCATAGGATAGTAGAAGAATTTATGATGAACTAGGGTGAATATCCCCATCTTGGATAGAATATACTAGTAATACAAACACCCAAAATATCCTAGGAGTATAATACTAGGGTTCCTTATAACCTAGTCACCCCGAACGGTCCATATTAGGAGACACTTCACCCCACCCTCTATACTTGAGAGACCCTTTTCTCAACCCTCCATAAATGGTTGAACCTTATGAAAACCCTCCATAATTGGGAAACCCTTCATCCAACCCTCCATAATTGGGAGACCCTTTTTCCATCTATCCATACTTGGGTTCTACTTCACCCAAGACTCATACCTTGCTGCCACTTCACCCATGCCTCATACCTAGGTGCCACTTCACTCAATTCTTTGAAATTGGGTTCCAACTCACCTTGCTACCTTACGAATTTCACCTACCATGAAATGTTCTTCCTAATAGGTGTAATAACCAACCATAATTTCTCATTACAAATGGATAAGATGAATCCAAAAGGCCATCACCAATTCACAATCCCTAATCAATATCTTACTATTCCCCCTTTTAAAACAGAAAAACACTTACCACACGATGTTAAAATACATAGAATGGTCCTTATATATGACCATAAATAGTGTGACTCAAACTATATGGGTTTTGATTCTTTTTCTAGCTGATAAGTAGGATACCTCCTATAGGTTCAATCCCAACTTCCTTTACTTTTTCTTAGGGAATCTTATAAGGTGTAATCCCTAGAACCTACCTTCAAACTGAGTCATCAACCAAGTAAATCACCTCCAGGATACACAAATATAACCCCCAAACATATCCTTCCAACCTAGAATTGCATGGGACTCTTACTAAATTTAATCCCCAACCATACTTTATCCTATTTCGTTACCAACAGATAGGATGAATCAGAAAGGGAAACACCAATGTGTAAGCCCTGCTCAATCTCTTATAGTAACCCCTTTCATGAAAAAAACATCCTTACCACATAATTTTAAACTAAATGGACCAGTATTTCCACATGATCTTAATTTTTGTGACATACACTATGTGTGTTTTGATTAACTTTATAGTAAGATACATAGGAAGCCTACCTAAGGTTCAATCTTAATTTTATTTATTTTTCATTAGGGACTCCTACTAAGTGTAAGCCCTAAAATCTACCTTAACATGAGTTACTGACTATGTAAGGAACCTCTGGTAAATACTGATGCACAAGTCCTACTCGATATCTTATTTTCACCCCCTTTGTGATGCAAACATGCTTACCACATGAAATTCAACACCATAGAACTCTCTTACCACATGACCTTAAATGGTGTGATTCAAACTATATAGGTTTTGATTTATATTATAGTATGATACATAGGAAATCTTCTTTATGTTCAATTACAAATTTATTTATGTTTTATTAGGTCCTCCTACTAGTTCTAATCTATAAAACCCACCTTCACCTGAGTCACCGACTAGGTAAGGAACCTCTGAGCATCACTTGGATAAGCCCCACACATATCCTTCTAACTCACTTGAAAGGACATGAGCCACCATTATGGGAATAATACTAGGTATAAAACCCAAACATACCTTCTACTATTTATTTACCAATAAGCAAGGTGAATTTTAAAGGGGATCATATCCGTAAGACCCACTCAATATTATATTGTCACCCTTTTTATGACACAAACTTCTATACCACATGATGATAAATAGCAAAAATAGGTCCTTCCACATGACCTTAAACTATATAACATTAACTTATATAGTTTATCATTTCTATTCTAATAGGATATTTAGGATGAATCCATGAGTTTCAATACCAACTTTCATTACCTTTTTTGAGGGCCACTTACTAGGTGTAATCCCTATAACCTGCCTTCACATGAGTCAATTACCAAGTAAGGAACCCCTAGACAATAGCAATGCATAATAGTCACACAATATATTATTTTTATACATTTCATGACCCAAAAATCCTTAATTCACAACATTAAACTGCATGGATCGGTCCTACCACATTACCTTAAACTCTATAACTCAAACTAAACAGGGTTTGATTCCCATTCCAACATGATACGTAGGAATCTTCCTTGAGGTTTAATCCTAACATTATTTACTTTTTCTCAGGTCCTCATAATAGGTGTAATCCTTAGAACCCTCCTTCACCCAAGTCATCGAACAAGTAAGGAACCTATGGGAAACACATACATAAACCCCACACATATTCTTCCTACTCCTTTGGTAGAAAATGAGACTACTATATAGTCATCCTACTAAGTGTAGGACTCAAACATACCTTATCCTATTTAATTACCAACACACATGATGAATCAAAAAAGGCCACCCATACCTAACCCCCACTCGATATTCTATTGTATCCCATTTTAATACACATACATCCTTACTATAAAATGTTAAACTACATGAATTGGTCCTTCCACATGACCTTAAACTATGTAAATCAATCTATAAGGGTTTTGATTTATATTTTAGCAACATTCATATGATTTATCCTTGAAGTTCAATCCCAAATTTATTTACTTTTTTCTCAGGACATTCTTCTAGGTGTAATCCCTCGAACCTACCTTCACCCGAGTCACCAACTAGGTAAAGAACCTATAACAAACACAAGAATAAGCTCCAAACATATCCCTATTTATCCCTTGGAATGATACAAGCCTCCTATATGGGCCTATTACTGGGTTTAAGTCCCATATATACCTTCTATTGTTTTATTATCAATTGACAACATGATACATAAAGGGACACCCATGCATAATCACTAATCAATCTTATACTATCTCCCCTTTTATGAAACCAATGTCCTAACTTCATGATGATAAATTTCATTAACTAGTTTTTCTACACAACCTTAAACCATGTGACTCTAACTATATAGATTTTGATTCACATTATATTAGGATATTTAAGAAGCCTCATTGAGGTTCAATCCTAAATTTATTTACTTTTTATTAGGGCCTCCTACTAGTTGTAAGACCAAAAATCTACCTTCACCCAATTAACTGATCGAGTAAGAAAACTCTGGGTAGCACATTCATAAGTTCTACACATATCCTTCATTCTCCCCTAATAGGAAGTGGGTCTCCTATCTAGGCATCTTTCTAGGTGTTATCTATAACCATACCTTATCTTATTTCATTACCAACAAACATGATGAACAAAAAAGGGTAGTTCCAATGTGTTACCCCTACTCAATATATTTTTTACACCACTTTAATAACACAAACATCTTTACCACATGATGTTAAACTACATTGACTGGTCCTTTAACATGACCTTTAACAGTGTGACTGAAACCATGTGTGTTTTGATTCTAGTTCTAGAAGGATATATAGGATTAATTTTTAAGGTTTAATCCCAAATTTATTTACTTTTTATCTGAGAATCATACTAAGTTTAAGACCTAGAACAAGCCTTTACTTGAGTATATGTGACCAATTTCAGAAGAATCAGAAGGATGATAATCATCTGTTTCTTTCTTGCAACACATCTGTATCTCTCTAGATTTATGTGTTTGATCTCTTTGAAATTCAACCTCTAAAAACTGCTGAGATTTCACATTTCTTACTAGATATGGTCTTTCTAAAACTCTTGAATAATGTACATATTCTATTCCTGGTAGACTATGAAGAGGTTATACACACTATCTGTACATACATAAATAAATTCCTATATGCGGAAGCTATCCCCAATCACAATGACGCCCCCTCTGCCATCCTGCTTGTGGTACAAAGAGCCAATGATTTACATGCTAAATGTTGTGACGACTCGGTCAAATACCTTATAGTCTTGAGAAGGATCCGTATTCAAGGTAACTTCCCTAAACCTCTTGGTACCATTGAAGTTTTTTGGTTGCCTCAATTTATAGGATAGATTAAATGCAATATGAATGGCGCCTCAAGGAAAAATCCAGGACCTGTTGGTTACGAAATTTCTTTCAGAGATCACAATAATTATTTTTTAGAGGGGGAACATGGTACATGTGGCTATGCCACAACTCTTGAGGTAGAGATTCAAGGTCTCATTAAAGCGGTTGAAATTTCTCAGAAAAGAAACTAAAACTCTGTTTGGTTTGAAAGTGATTCAACCACAATTGTTCAAGCAGTTTGGCTAGGTTAGATTCATCATGCTTGGAAGCTCACAACCAAATAGAAAAACTACATGTGCAATCTATCTTCAATGAACTTCATCATCACACACATTTATCGTGAAGAAAATAAACTTGAAGACTATATTTCTAACAAAGGGGCCTCTGAAGGGAATTTCACTCACTACTCTAGCATACCCTATGCATTTTTGACTACACTTCAATGTGATAAATTTAAACTTCCCTCCTTCTGACTTGTGTAACTCTACTTTTAATAATTTTAATCCTTGCTGCTTGCTTTTCCAAAAAACATGCCTTTACTTGAGTCACCAATCAAGTATATCACCTGCATGATTCACATGTATAATCCCCACATGTATCCTTCTTTCCCACCTTGAATAACATGAGACACCCATTAAACCCTCCTAATAGGAGTAATCCCCAACCATACCTTCTTCTATTTAATTACCAACATTCATGATGAATTATAAAGGGATACTCATGTCTAATCCCCACTTAATCTTCTATTATATACCCTTTTATTACACATATATACTTACCACATGATGTTAAATTTTATAGACTGGTCTGTCACACAACCTTAAACTATGAAACTTGAACTACATGGGATTTGATTCTTGTTAACCAGGATAGGTAGGATGCCTCCCTGAGGTTCAATCCCAACACCATGCAATATATCATAGGCCTCCAATTAGGTGTAATCCCCAATCCACCCTCACTAGGCCATATTCCCATGAACCTCATGATCACAAGGCTACATTACCTATAAAACATATCCTCAATGGGACATATTCTCTACGAGTCCAATCATACCTATCCTATCAAGTTACTAATAGACAAGATAAACTAGAAAGGGAAACTTTTATATAAGTCACTAATCAACCATTTCTAGGTACCTTTCACCTATTAAACCTAGCTTCATGACTTTAAATCATATAACATAACATTTATTCTGCATATTGTAAAAATACTTAGAATAGGTCCTAGATGTATGATCTATAAAATAAAATCACTTGAAAATGTTTTCATGACTTTAAAAGGAACCACATTAGTCCTTGCCACATGAACTTAAAAGGTATGTCATGTCCCATTAAATTTCACTGAACTGTGTGAATTCTAATTCCATTCATAAGGATATGTAGGAGGCCCCTTTCATGGGATCGATCCCAACTCCAAAACACCCATCACCTCCCTAGATGGTGATAAGTTCCAGAGTACCCAAATATATGGATCTAAACCATAATATCACTAACTAATAAGATAAGGATGGAGAACCTATAATACATAGAGAGGTTCATGTAAACACATGGTTTGAATTTATAACTAACATGGTGGTAATCAATCACACATTGATATTTGGGAAGGGTTCATGAATATGTATTATATTTTTAAGAGAGTCCCAATGTGGCAATATTTCCCACCAAAATGGTGAGTTGAGGTAGACCTCCCATCCTCTCAACCAATGTGAACCTAAAGAATCACTGATAAATTTCTATTATGATATTCCATAGAACCTCACTCCTAGGACTAGTGCTAAAAACAAATACTTTACAACTTTTATGCTAATTGAGGCCACCAAAGACAAACATATCTTTATTCTAAATAATTTCTATAATAAATTCCTTACATATCACAATACTAAGAACTGATAATTTATTATCCTTGAGGATCAACTACATAATAAACTAATTTTTCAATACCTGTGAATATTTCTCTATAATCGAACTACAATAGACTCCTTTCTAGACATATTATAATTTATACCCATATTTATAACCTTGGTAATGGAAATATAAGAAAGGGTTATCTCAAAATCTTTGTAAGGGTAAAATTCATTCAACATATCATCAAGGGTTAGATTATAAGAATATGAGAAAACATGAGCATGAGATAAATATTTAATTAAAAATAACATGGGACATAATATAAGATCATAAGCGAGTATAAGAAAAGCATGTGGGTATGAGAATATAATAACGGTCCAAGATCATAACATCTGAATATCATACCAAATAAACATGGATCAAGAATCATAATTCAATTTATAAGGATCTATGTATAACATAAGACATGAGCCCTCACAACATGAGTATGATGGAAAACACAAGAAGATTGGAATAAATATAAATATATGAATAAAAAAATAGTGGGTTAGGAATTCACTTCATGGTATCCCATAATATAGTGGGTCAATAATTCATTCCCTATCTCCCATAACATCGTGGGTTATAAATTCACATCCCTATCTCCCATAACATAGTGGGCTAGGAATTCACATCCCTGTCTCTTATAAAATAGTGGGATAGGAATTTACATCCCTATTTGTATTACCCCTGGTTTGAGGTATGTCATCTTATTATGTTATTTATTTTGTGTTTTGAGTCATATGATAATTTAATGTGAAGTGTTTAATGGTGTAAGAGGAGAGCTTATAGTCTAGCTACCAAAAATTTCTATAATAAATATTCATGTCATGAAAGGGTTTCAGGACATGAATTTTTTAGGGTAGATTCCATGAAACATTTCAAATCATGAATAGTTTCATCAGATGTTTCAGGATGTGAAAACCATTCACATCATGAAATTAGTTTGTCTATAAAATAAAACTGAGGTGATGTGAATATCAGTGCAAGTGGCCTCTCGATGAATTGACAATGTGAATTCCTAATTCATGTCATAAATGACTCAAGCCTAACCAGTTTTGATGTGTCTAGTGGTTGTAAATTCTCATTCAAATTTTTTCTCATTCCTCTAGAATTCTAGGATTATTATATCTGATTTATGATGAAATTTTATGTCTAAACTCCATTTGAAATAAATTTTTGAGGGTTTTTTTATGAAATAAAAGGTAACAGTCTCTTTCTTATTCCTCATGTTAGATATACTCAAATTGTTTTTCCTAGAACCCTTGATCGGTGTGTAGGACTAGATCAATGGGTTTGGATTTTTAGTAAGGAGATATTCATGTGGTTTGATAGAGGAACAAAAGGAAGAGGCTAATTTATAGATTTTTTTTAATATTCTTTGTGCAAATAAAACTGAGGTAGGTGTATTCTCCCCCATTCTACCATCCTCCAAACTTTTCAACTTGAGTTTTTCTATTTTTATTTTGTTCCTTGATGTAAATCCTTTATGAAATTGATTTGTAAAAACCCTGTTTGATGTGATTTCAAAAGGGTAGGTTTTGAAAGATGAAATTATATGTAAATAAATGTTTTATATAATATGATCTTGGAATACATGGTAGAATTTATTTATATTTCATTGTATGAGGCTAGGTGAAATAGACTAGTGATTGGTACTAACCTGGAAAGGAATAATGGGATACACCTAATGATGACTAGGTGAGGTACAAATCCCTTCTCGCACGAGTATAAGGATTTTCAATCGATATGCATGTGTTTGTGGGTATGAAACATGGTTTGGGTATGCCAAGGGGAAAGTGAAAGAGAAAGATAAATAATTGATTTTGTTAAATAGTTTTCTTAAACTACTTTCCTTTGAAAAATTACTTTGATATTCTCACCCTCCATTTAATATAAAATGTGCTAACATGTTTTTATCATAGTGGCATGTATTGGTAAGTATTTGGGTAAATCCAACTAAGTGATATACTCACCCATTCATGAGAACTTTTGTGAATTTAAATATATTTTCTACTATGATGAAGGGAAGGGTCATGTTTTTCACTTTTCTAGTGGTGATCCTTAATGTCATGGTTTGGATTTTGAAGCTAGAGATGGGGAGTGTTTGTATCTTGGTCTGGGATGGTGCCACTTTGGTACCAATGTCTTTCTATTTGGTGTTCTAGCCTTGCACCTTTATTCCTTTTTTTCTCTGTACTTTGATATTGGTCTTGTTATTGTATTTCATTAAGTTATGTGGTTTATTCTCATGCATCATTTAGTTTGTCTTTGATGTTGTATGTATCTTGACAGGTTGTATGGGTTCTTAGGGAAAATCATCCCCCAATTTTCTTTTATGCCTTTGGAATTTAATTCTATCCTTTGGTGTCTTGGGGATTCCACCTAAGCTTAGTATCATTTTTCCTCTTATCAAGCCAATGAGGAGGGGTGGGGTGTTACAAATGGTTTTAGAGACAAAAAATACCATTACGAGAGATATAAAATATTACTTAATTCATTAGAGGGCGATATAAGACCCCACACATCATATAATAATCATCCATACATATGTGTGCCATGTGAACATGAAAAACATCATATTTAAATATTACTTAATTATCCTATAGAAAATAGATGGGTTTCAAAAAAACAGCCCTTTAATATTTCATAATATATCCAGATATATGAGGTGGATAGTAGCATAAAGAAATATCCCCAGTGAAGCTTAAAAAGTTTGAAGAATTTTTATATAGATTGAAACCACCTTTATAACACCACTTAATAAGGGATAATGATTTTGGTTATTTCAAAACTAGAATATAATCCTATACCAATGGTTCATAACTATTGGTATAGGGTAGATAACTATTGGTATAGCCCATACCAATGGTTCTCCAAACCGTTGGCTCTACTGCCATTGGGAAAGGCCTATACCAACTGTTCTTAGTGAACCATAGGTATAGGGTGGTAAATATTTATGGTTAACCAATGGTTCACAGTGAACCATTGGGATAGAGCTATATCAACAGTTAAAAACCATTGGTATAAATCTATACCGAAAATCCAAACCATTAGTATAGATCTATACCAATGGTTTTGAACTGTTGATATAGCTCTATCCCAATGGTTCACAATGAATCATTGTTTTAATGATATACTAATAGTTTTAAAACCATTGGTACATACCCACCAAAATATCAAGTAGCAGCAGCCCCACCCTTGCCCACTGAACCTATAGATAGCACGAAACATCACATATGGAACCTACAAACTGAACATCCTCAATAAGAAATAGAAAGTCAAATAGAACCAGAAAAAATAAACTATAATGAAACCAATAGGAAATAAAAGAGCCAAAAACAAATTAAAATAGAACCTCCAAACAAAAAAAACCTTCAATACTACCAACAAAATATCCTCAACAAACAGAACCTACAATGCAATCAGTATAGTATCCTCAAAGATCCACAAATCAATGAAAAAAATAATGATAACATAGGAAATAATTTGATGCATTTAACCAGTGATAAACAACATAAAAAAACCACATTACAAATCATAAAACATAAAATGTCATAAATATCAGTTAAAAATGTAAAGGATCAATCTATCCCTCATCACCATAACTACCGTCGTCTTCATCCTCCGTCTCATCCTATTCCTCAGCCTCATCCTCGTCCTCAGCCACATCCTCATCCTTGGCCTCATCCTTGACCTCACCCTCGACCTCATCCTCGGCCTCTTCCTCACCATAATCCTCGCCCTCTTTCTCACTGTCATCCTCACCATCACCATTTCCAGGAATGTTATCATCCCAACCATCACTAGGACTACTACCCCATAAACTATATAATGTATGCACCATCGATATATATGAATTATAGGCCATGAAAGTATATGATGAAAGTTATGGATGTCATGACCCATCCCCCAGGGCCCATGCCATGACTACCCCAAGCCCACCTTCCATAGGCCAGGGGCTGACGACTAGCACCGAAAGGCGTATTCCCTATTACCGAGAAGGAATTGCCTTTATAACCTATAGAAACACACAACCAAGCACACAAAAAGATTTGAACACAAGTTAACAGTATAGAAAAAAGAGTGTTGAAAGTAAAAAGGGGATGGAATACAAGCCTAATAGTAATAGTACAATTACAACTGAAATACAATACAACTGAAGAAAAAGAAAGGCAGCTACTAGGTCATCCTCTAAGGTTCCTACCTGAAAGGTAGGTATAGATCGGCTCCTCATCACTCCACGTCCGCCCATCTCCTTTGTGTACCGTCATGCTATATGGTCCACCTCCAGGCCTCATCAAGTCTTGGTACCCTCATCCTCGATCAGAACTATCCTTCATCTGCACCAAACACAACAAGGTACAGGCATAGCCCGTGCAGGGGTGAGTATACTGATACTCAGTAGGGACCTCGAGACCCTCAAGGTCTCACAAAATCCACCAAGGATAAACCACAAGGCATGAAATCAACTGAAAACCCTAATTAGGTATATTCCCATACGTATACCTAAGTTATCAAGAATACCCATCTCAATCACGAGGGAACACAAAGTACAAATCAAAAGCCCAATGCTCAATTGTTCCACAAAGTAAGGAGTACCACGATGGTAAGTTCCACTTAGGTATGCCACACAGAAGAATACCACCAAGGTATTACCACAATGGAAAGTACCGCTCAGGTGCAGACTCAGCTCACACCAGGTATTTCTTAGGTACAATAGTAGATATGATTAAATTTAGCTACTAAATCATCTTACTCTATTAATAGGCTCTGATGCTGACCCACACATGATCACTATTCATTCTTCACATCATAGCCAACTATTGGGTTCCCGCACTAGGCTTGCCCATCTCTGGGAGGGTCCTCTCCTCAAGCCACTGGTCGATACTACAACTGATATGAAGTCCCACGAAGAATTATCCCAAAGTACTTCCTTGTCATAGGGGTCTTAATGCAATAGAAAGTGCGTCAACCCGACGCTCAGTCTATAAGTTATTAGCCTTTTAGTCCTGAGGGCCCGTTTGGATTCGTGTTCGATCCAACCCGACTATATCTCAACACTATCCAAATCTCAATTAGGGCATACCAAGGGGACCGTCTTGCTCCAGGGTTTCCGGTGCCACAGATGGTTCGTCAAACGGACATCTGGTGCCAAAGTTATGGCCAAAAGAGCGTAAATGGGTTGAAGTTGGCTGGGGTCTAGTCCGACCCGATTCGGGTGACCCAGACCGCTGGGTCTAGCCCGGCCCATGCTGGGTGGCTCAGCATTGGAGGTGGCCTGCGGTGCGATGCAGGGGCCACAAGACTGCGAGGGAGGCGCGAGGCCGCGGGGGGCCATGAGGGCGTCATGGATACCACTGGGCCGCAAGGGTGGCACGAAGGCTGTGGTGCTGCGAGGGAGGCGCGAGGCCATGGGGGTCCGCAAGGGCATCATGGAGGCCGCGAGGCCGTGTGGTCCGCGGAGGCGGTGGGGGCCACAGATTCCATGAGGGCCGCGAAGGCATTGGGGCCCATGAGGCCACGGGGCGACAAGGGGTTGTGGAGGCGGTAGGGGTCGCGAGGGCACAGGGTGGCGAGGGGCCGTAGAGGCCGTAGAGGTAGCGAGGCCACATAGGCGGCGAGGGTCGTGAGAACAAGGGGCGGCGAGGGGCCACGGAGGCCGTGGGGGCGGCGTGAGGCGGCGCAGAGGCAGCGGTCCAGTAGGGTGGCCATGGTGCGGCGGGGCGGCCACGGTGCGGTGGTTCTCCGCGACTGGCCGGATGGCCAGCCGTCCTCTCCACGCAGCGCGGTCATGCGCCATGCCTTCATTAGTAGCCGGTTCGGTCGGCCGCTCTTCATTCATCACCGTGGAAAAAAGATGCCTTCTTCCATCATGAAGAACACACCAATAAAGAAGAACAACAGAGGGGTCAGTCCATGTTTGTTTGGCCCACACCCTCTGCGTTAGAGAGGTAGCAAGAGACAATATCCTCTTCCTGATTTTATGATGAATTATCAAGAACAAGTATGGGGGAATAAATTCAAAAAACCACCCTAGCTTGAAGGTTCGTTGACGTTGGTGCAAGAAAGAAGTCGAAGAAGGCGAAGAGGGTGCCAATGATCATTGCTTCCAAAACCACACTTCAATTTCAGGCTCATACGTCGTCCTATTCCTTGATTTGCGAAGAACGTTCTTCGATGGCATTCTTCGTTGGAGAACCACCCTAGCTCGAAGGTTCATTGACATTGGTGCGAGAAAGAATTCGAAGAAGGTGAAGAGGGTGCCAATGATCATTGCTTCCAAAACCACACTTCAATGTTGGGCTCATACGTCGTCCTATTCCTTGATTTCCGAAGAATGTTCTTCGATGGTGTTCTTCGTTGGAGAACTTTTTCCCACCAAGGAACTTCTTTGCCAACCCAAAACCCTCCCAAACTAAGAGGTGCCAATATAATTAAAATAAGTAGATTAATTATGTTGGTATAGTGGAATAATTAATTGGATCCTTTAATTGCACCAAATTGGAAAAATTAATTGGCCCAATTAGTGAATGGTGTTGGAAAAATTTAAGGTAGGGTAGTTGAGAGGTTTTCTCTCATTAAAGGGGGTTTGGGTGGTCCCTAACTCTAAATTCAAAATGGGGGGTTTAGGATCAGTGGTCCCCACCTCCATAACACACATGTGAGAGGTTTTAGTTCAGGTGGTCCCCACCTTTAAACCATCCACATGGGAGGTTTCAACAAAATGAAAAATAAAATAAAAGTTTATTTTATTTTATTTCTATTTCCACAAAAAACCCAAATTCTATCTTTCACCCTTGACCTACTGCGGTCGAGGTGAAGGTCCCCTTAAGAGAATACCAGCATTGCGAGTTCAACGATGCCCTCAGATTTTAATTCCAAGCACTGGTTCAAAAGTTACAAAAACCTGCTCATACGTTTACTGAATGTACCAGAAAAAAAAGTTCAGAAAATTCATTCCGGGTACACCGGGCCTCGAAATCACGCGCCGTCAATTTTTTGTGGACTCGTAAAATTCCCATACATTTTAAAAAAAAATTACATGGAAATTATGGGTCTTTACATTCTCCTCACATCATGGATTTGCGTCCCCGAAATCCACGTCACAAAACTTGGAAAACAAGTGGTGGTACTGAGCACGAATCTGAGCCTCCCTCTCCCATGTGCTCTCATGTAGGTTCCTATACTGCCAGAAAATATGCACCAGAGGTATCGACCACCCATGAAGGACCCGCTCCTATTGATCCTCAATCTCAAATGGAACCTCTGAAAATGTCGCCCCATCGTCGATGTCCAGCTCGCTGTGGTCGATGACGTGAGAAGGGTCATGTACGTATCTCCTCAGTTGAGATACATGGAAGACATCATGCATGAAGTTTAACTATGGGGTAAGAGCTAAGTGGTAAGCCACCTCACCAACTCTACCGAGGACCTGAAAAGGTCTGATGAACCTCGGAGATAACTTTCCACCTAGGCCGAATTTCCTCAAACCTCGTTGGGGTGAGACTTGTACAAAGACATGGTCACCATCCTTGAATTCTAGAGGTCTCTGTCTCCTATCGGCATAATACTTATTCATGCTCTGTGCAGTCTTCATCTGCTCCTAGATGATCTGGGATTTCTCTGTGGTAGCCCGTACCATCTCTGGTCCCACTATTTCTGACTCCCTTGGGCCAGTACAACACAAAGGTGATCTACAAGGTTGCCCGTACAACGCCTCAAAAGGTGCCATCCCAATGGTGGAGTGATAGATATTATTGTATAAAAACTCCACCAAAGGAAAGTGATCCTCCCAGTTGCGACCAAAGTCAAGGACGCAAGCACGTAGCATGTCCTCGAGGGTCTAAATGGTCTGCTCAGTCTGACCATCCATCTGAGGATCGAAGGTGGTGCTCAAATGAAGCTGCATCCCAAAAGCCTCCTGCAACCCCTTATATATCCAGGAAGTAAAACATACATCATGATCAGAGACAATAATCTAGGGTACTCTATGTAGCCGAACAATCTCATACACATAGAGGTGTCCCAAGATCTCTACTGAACCCTGCTCTCTGATCAGTAGGAAGTGAGCCGAATTGGTGAGACCGTCAACGATCACCCAAATCAAGTCATGACCCCTGGAATTACGTGGAAGTACCGTCATGAAGTCCATGGATATACCATCCCACTTCCACTCGGGAACCTCTAAAGGCTGAACCAATCCTGCTGGTACCTGATTCTCCGCCTTTAATTGCTGACAAGTGAGGCACTGAGAGACAAACTCTGTAACTTCTTTCATCATTCCTGGACACCGGTACTGTCATTGGAGATCTTGGTACATCTTCACCACTCCTAGATGTACCACTAAAGGGGATGTGTGGAAATCCCTCATCACTTCCTCCCGAACAGACACTAGTACCATGGTACATCCTATGAAGAGGATGACGTGATCCCCACCTTTAGAAAATCCATCAGGTACCAACCCTGTGGATATCTGAGCTCATCGATCCTTGCAGTCAACGTTCCCGCACTGCACCTCCCTGACTCGCTAAAGAAGTGGGGGAGTGAATATAAGAGACTGAAGGAAAGCCTCGCCATCACGTTCCATGAAGTATATCTGTGAAGCAGCCAACTGATTCATCACCTCACCTACCAGATCTCCGGCTAAGTACATCTGCTACAATATTAAACTTCCCAGAAGTATAGACTATCTCAAAGTCATAGTCTTGGAGGAACTCAAGCCAACGTCATTGTATCAGGTTCAGGTCCTTCTGAGAGAAGATATACCTGAGACTCTTGTGATCAGAGTACACTGTAAAATGCTCGCCCATCAAGTAATGTTGCCACATCTTCAAGGTGAATACCAATGCTACTAACTCAAGGTCATGGGCAACGTAGTTCTTCTCATGCTGTTTCAGCTGTCGAGAACCATATGCGATCACTGCTCACTCCTGCATTAGGACACATCCGAGTCCGGTCCTTGATGCGTCACAGTATACTACGTACCCTACGCCCTCCTATGGAAGCCTCAAGATGGAGGCACTGTTTAGCCTCTACCTCAGCTCCTGAAAACTCCACTAGCATCTCTCCGACCTCACAAAGGGTTGCCCCTTCTTTGTCAATGATAATAAAGGTACTGAAACTCTGGAGAAATATGGCACAAATCTTTGGTAGTATCCAGCCAAACCCAGGACACTCCGTATCTCTATCACACTACTAGGTGGATCCCAAGTAAGTAACACCTCAATCTTCGCTGGATCCACTGTAACTCTAGCCTCTGAGATGATGTGTCCCAAAAAGTGAAACTTTCGGATCCAAAACTGACACTTAGAGAGCTTACCATAAAGCTGGTGCTCTCAGAGTTTTTCCAGTACTACCTGCAAATGATAGGCTTTCTCTTCCTTAGTATCCGAGTAGATCAAAATGTCATCGATGAAGAATACTACAAAGCAATCAAGTTATGGCTGAAAGATAATGTTTATGAGTCCCATGAACACTACTAGAGTGTTGGTTACACCGAATGGCATAAAAAAGAACTTGTAATGGCCGTACTGACATCTGAAAGTCGTCTTCTGCACATCCTCGTCTTGTACTTTGAGCCGGTGATAGCCTGATCTGAGGTTTATCTTTGAGAACCTCTGTGATCCCTACAACTGATCAAAGAGGTCGTCAATCCTCGGAAGTGGGTACTTGTTCTTTACGGTCACCTGGTTTAGGCGCTGATAGTCAACACAAATTCTCAAGCGCCCATCCACCTTCTTGGCAAACAAAATAGGGTATCCCCAAGGAGAAACACTGGGCCGAATGAATTCCTTCCCCTGAAAGTCCTGTAGCTATACCCACAGCTCATGAAGCTCCGTAGGAGCCATCCGATACACTGGTGTAGATATCGGTTCCATCCTAGGGTACAATTCAATATAAAAGTCCACCTCTCTACGAGGAGGTAGTCCCGAAATATCATGAGGGAAGACATCCACATACTGGTCCACCACTACAAGATAACTCAGACTCTCTACATCAATTTCTCCGAGGGTAAGGCTAGCCAACTGATGAGTGATTGGCTGCACTCTCCTCTGGGTAAGTCCATCATGTGATAAAAAGGCTCCCTTCTCACCGGTGAAGGTAAACCTTGTCCCATCCGTGTGTACACACCGTACTTTGCACCTAATACAGTCAATCTGAGCATGGACTGTAGATAACCAGTCCATACCGAAGATGACATCGTAAGGCCTCAACGTTGGTACTAGGAGATCCCAGCCAAAGCTCTCGCCTCCTAGAGTAAGCTCGAACTGCCGGCACTAGTGCATAATTGTTGAATCCAATCCCGTAGGAGTCTCTAACCATAAGGATCTAGACAATGGCTCCATCAGAATCTTCGAGCTCTAAACAAAGGGAGTGGCAATAAATTAATGATTGGTACATGTGTCTATAAGTACTAAAGCTAAGGTGGAGTAGACACAAATCGTACCTCATATCATCTATGGAGCGCCGTGATCGTAGGCCTCAACTTCCTGGAGCTGAGATCTTCCCTGTCCTCCTGCTCCCTGTGGTCGGGGTGGACCACCTGGTGGTGGTGGAAGTAACATCTCGAATCGTCACCCACCGCCAGTTGTATGGCCAGCTCCTCTGCCACGTCTTCCTGCTCCCTGCGGACCATCTCGATCGAACCTATGTCTCTGCCTGGGTGGTACTTAGACCATCTTCTGATCATCCATATGGAGGGTCATATAGTCATGAGTCATGTCACCCTGACTGCCACATGCGTAACACTACCCGCTCCTGGAATGACTGGATCTTCCTCAGGTGCCCTGCACAACTGACCCTGAATCTTGCGGTCGTCCACCTGTAGGCCTAGTCCTTTTGGACCTCTGTGACATATATCTACTGCCAACTGTAGAAGACTCCACTACGTGATGAATGGTGGTGGGTCTCGCTTCTGGTGACTGCTCAACAAGGACACTCTCTACTAAGAGGGCTCTCTCTAACACCCCCACCTACGTTGGGATGCTAAGAGAAATCATCGAAGCCCTGATCTCCCATCTGAGTCCTTGCTCAAAGGTATGAGCCCTGAAGAATGGGTCTCGAACCATATCAATGGAGTAGAGTGAGAGGTTAGTGAACCTCACTGAGTACTAAGCCACAATCATGCTACCCTACTGTAGATGAAGAAGCTCCTGTATGCGCACTATGCGAAGAGTCGCTGGAACAAACTCTGCCTGAAATAGGCTCTCGAAGTCTGCCCAGAGAAGCATCACCTCGTTGTGAGCCTAGAGCATCAAGATCCACCATATTCCTACTGCTTCCTATAGAAGACTGGCGGAAAGGATCACCATGAGATCAGCTGGTGTCCCTACCAGTCAAAAGACTCTCACCATGGCCTCCAACCAATCCTCAACCGCCTGTGGATCCATCTCTCTCCTGAACTTGCATGGCCTGTAGTGATGGAACTCATGCAACGCGCTCAAGAGGTGTGCACCATATGCTACTGGGGATGGTGGAATCAGTGTCCCAATAGATAATGGTACCACTGGTGCCTCCGTTGGTGCCTCTACTAGAAGAGGGACCTGCACCGAGGCCTTGTCGCTCGGTGGGCTGTCAGTGCATACTATATCTGGAACCCTAGCTGGCTATCTACATGGAGGCAACCTGAAAGGAAACAGGTGTTCCATGATCAAAAAGTTATACTTGGTGAGATGCTTCAAAGATATCACAAAGAAAACTCTTAAAAACACACACGTAATCAGTGTTTTCATGCACTGATTCGGAAATCAGAAGTCAGGGTCCTAGTGTATAGATACGTCGGCCACCGCACCAACACTGGATTCCCCAAACTAATAACCACACTCACTAAAATTAACACTATTTCCATTAAAAAGAAATATCAAAGTCCTATGTTCTATAGTAGAACTGAATGCTCTGATAAAAATTTGTCACGACCTGTCTCCCGGGGCCTATGTTGTGACTACCCCAAGCCCACCTTCCATAGGCCAGGGGCTGACGAATAGCACCAAAAGGCGTATTCCCTATAACTGGGAAGACATTTCCTTTATAACCTGTAGAAAAATGCAACCAAGCACACAAAAATATAAGAACACAATTCAACTGTATAGAAAAGAGAGTGCAAAAAGTAAAAAGGGGTCGGAATACAAGCCCAACAGTAATAGTACAAGTACAACTGAAATAAAATAAAACTAAAGAAAAATAAAGGAAACTAATGGTTTGTCCTATGAGGTTCCTACCTAAAGGGTAGGTATAGATATCCTCTTCAGCACTCCACGTTTTCCCATCTCCTCTGCGTACTGTCACTCCGTATGGTCCACCTCCGGGCCCCATCTAGCCCTGGTACCCTCAGCCTCGATCTGTGTTGTCCGTTGTCTGCACTAAACAAAACAAGGTGCGGTCACAGCCCGTGCATGGGTGAGTATAATGATACTCAGTAGGGACCCCAAGACCCTCAAGGTCTCACAAAATCCACCAAGGATAAACCACAAGTCATGAAATCAACTGGCAACCCTACTTAGGTATATGCACATACATATACCCAAGTTATCAAGAATACCCATATCAATCACGAGGGAACACAGAGTCCAACTCAAAAACCCAAATCTCAACTGTTCTACAAAGTAAGGAGTACCATGATGGTAAGTACCACTCAGGTATTCCACACATAAGAATACCACCAAGGTATTACAACAAAGGAAAGTACCGCTCAAGAACGGACTCAGCTTACACCAAGTATTTCTTATCTATAGTAGTAGAGATGATTAGATGTAACTACTGAATCATCTTACTCTGTTAAGAGGCTCTTCTGCTAACTCACACATGATCTCTCAGTGCTGACCCACATAGGATCTCTAGAAGCTAACCCACATAGGATCTCTAGGTGCTGACCCACATAGGATCGCTCGGTGCAGACCCACACAGGATCGCTCGGTGCTGACCCACACAGGATCGCTTAGTGTTGACCCACACAGGATCTCTAGGTGATGACCCACACAGAATCGCTCGGTGCTGACCCACACATGATCACTATTCATTCTTCACATCACAACCAGCTATTGGGTTCCCACAATAGGCTTTCTCGTCTCCAGGAGGGTCCGCTCCTCAAGCCACTGGTCAATAAGTCCCACAAATAAGTATCCTAAAGTACTACCACGTCATAGGGGTCTCAACGCAACAGACGGTACGTCAATCAGACGCCCGGTCTGTAAGTTATAATCCTTTTAGTCCCGAGGGCCCAATCCAACCCGAACATATCTCAACTCTATCCAAATATCAAGTGGGGTATACCAAAGGGACCATCCCACTCAATGGTTTCCAGATCCACAGATGGTTTTTCAAATGAACGTCTGGTGCCAAATATATGGCCAAAAGAGCGTAAATGGGTCGAAGTTGGCCCGGGTCTGGTCTGATCTTGTCAGAACAACCCGGCCCGACCTGGCTTGGGCCGACCCAACCCGGTTTGGGTAGACCCGGCCCGCGGTGTCCGGCCTGGCCCACGCTGGGTAGCTTGGACTGGGCAGCGGCCCGCGGGGTGGTGCGGGGGCCGCGGGACCGCGAGGGCGGCGCGAGGTCGCGGGGGGCCACGAGGGTGGTGCGGAGGCCGCGGGGCTGTGAGGGTAGCGCGAGGCCGCAGGGGTCCGCGATGGTGGTGCGAGGCCACGGGGGGCCACGAGGGTGGCGCGGAGGCCACAGGTCTGCAAGGTTCGTGGAGGCCGCATGGGCCGCGAAGGCCGCAAGGGACGCAGAGGCAGCGGGGGCCGCGAGGCCGCGGGGCGGCAAGGGGCCGTGGAGATAGCGGGGGCTGCGAGGCCATGGGGCAGTGAGGGGCCACAGAGGCCATGAGGCCGTGAAGGCGGAGAGGTACATGAGACCAAGGTGCGACTAGGGGCCGAAGAGACCTCGAGGGCGGCGTGAGGCGGTGCGGAGGCCGTGGTCCGGCGGGGCGACCGTTGTGAGACGGGGCGGCCGCGGTGTGGCAGTTCTCCATGGATGGCCGGATGACTAGCCTTCCTCTCAACGTAGCACTGTCGCGCACCACGCCTTCACCAGTGGCCGATTCGGCCGACAGCTCTTCGTTCGTCACTGTGGCACAAATCTGCCTTCTTCCACCGCAAAGAACACACAAATAAAGAAGAATGATGGAGGGGTCAGGCCATGTTTATTTGGACCGCACCCTCCATGTTAGAGCGGTAACAAGCGGCTATAACCTCTTCCTGATTTTATGATGAATTATCAAGAATGGGTAAGGGGGAAAAATTCAAACAACCACCCTACATCGAAGGTTCGTTGACATTGGTGTGAGAAAGAAGTCAATGAAGGTGAAGAGGGTTCCAACGATCATCGCTTCTGAAACCATGTTTCGATGTCGGGCTCGTACGTCGTCCTCTTCCTTGATTTCCTAAAAACGTTCTTCGATGGCATTCTTCGTTGGAGAACCATCTCCCACCAAGGAACTTCTTTTCCAACCAAAAATCATCCCAAACTAAGAGGTTCCAATATAATTAAAATAAGTAGATTAATTATGTTGGCACGCTGGAATAATTAATTGGCTCATTTAATTGCACCACATTAGAAAAATTAATTGGCCCAATTAATGAATGGTGTTGAAAAAATTTAAAGTAGGGGAGTTTAGAGGTTTTCTCTCATTAAAGGGGGTTCTGGTGGTCCTCACCTCTAAATTCAAAAATGGGGGGTTTAGGATCAGTGGTCCCCACCTCCATAACACACATGTGGGAGGTTTTAGTTCAGTTGGTCCCCACATTTAAACCATTCACATGGGAGGTTTCAACAAAAAGAAAAATAAAATAAAAGTTTATTTTATTTTATTTCTATTTCCACAAAAAACCCAAATTCTATCATTCACCCTTGACCTACTACGGTTGAGGTGAAGGTCCCCTTAAGTGAATACCGACGCTGCGAGTTCAATGGTGCCCTCAGATTTTAATTCTGAGTACTGGTTCAAAAGTTACAAAAACCCACTCGTACGTTTACTGAATGTACCCGGAAAAAAAAGTTTAGAAAATTCATTCCGGGAACACCAGGCCTCAGAATCACGCACCGTCAATTTTCATGGACTCGTAAAATTCCCATATATTTAAAAAAAATACATGGAAATTTCAGGTCTTTAAAATGGACATAAAACTTCTATAAATATTACAATTTCAGTGTTTTCCATTTGATTTCATTCTTCCACCTATATAGTCCTTTTTTCAGCCTTTTTTTTCTACAGCCTCATCCTATTATACCCATGAATTATCTTTTTCCAAGTTTTTTCTACCATAAATGTTACCTAAAGTGGGCCAATACCTCATCGGGGCAATACTATTCCCTGGTTGGAAACATACTTTTCCATGGTGATCATATCCCAAAACTTGATGTGAGTGATCATTTGGCCCAAATTTGTTAACTTCATGGGAATCAAGGGCCTCCAAATAAGGATATTACAAATAAAATATAATGTTAAGTTAGAAAATAGATATTAAAATTTGAAATAAACAAATAAAAAATTATAATCTTCTACTGTATAAGTTCATTAATTGTGCTTCCATCTTTTTTATTTCTACTTGAGAAAAACATTTTTGCTCGAGGCACACATAATTCAATATTCAAAACCCCCCTCTGTAATAACATTGAATGTAGGAATCCATAATTAAAAATAGGTTACTAATAATGAATTTCATAACTAAAATCAAATGAAAATTAATTCTAAATGAAGCTAAAAAGAAAAACATATGGTAGATGAATTATAACTGAGTATCAATGAATGGGTTATCAATAGATATAACATATATATAAGTGAAAATGTCATAACAATAATCAATAATAAGGTGGTTGTGTGATCACTAAAAATACTTTATTGTTTATTTATTTCAGTATATTTTTTGTAGTTTGACTCAGTTTTTTTGAGATCTATTCCATTTGGTTTGATTTATTTAATTATAGTTTATATGTTTTTAGTTTGAATCAATTTAATTTTTTTTATATTTAGGTTAATTGATTTTGTTTTATTTAGATCCAGTTTCATTTCCTTCAGATTAGGATGGTTCAAGTCTATTAGCTTCAACTAAATTTAATTTAGTATAGACCAAGATGGGTCAATTCATATTGGTCCAATCCAATTTAGTTTTCTTATGATTATATTAATTTATTTTTGTTCAATTTAGTTTAGTTTAAGATTGTTCAATTTTGTTCAAATTTAGTTGAGTCTATTTAGGTCAAGTTAGTTCAATTTGGTTCAATTCAATTCATCTTTATTTGGTTATAATAGTATTATTTCAATTGTATTCTATACAATCCAAATTTATTTATTTATTTTTGTATATTTTGATTCCAATATTAATATTTTCTCAACAAATCCATAATAAGATACATTTTCAAATTGAGGTCTACTATCTGATGCACTGGAATAACAGTCTCTTGTGGTAGTTACTGTAACACCATCCTGTTGTGTTATCATGTTCTTTTATCATTCAGTGATAATAATCTATACCCATTGATCACAATTGATTTTCATTCATGAACCACAAAATTAGGACAAAAAGCCAAAGATATCATTTCCTCAGAGACAGAGCCAACATGCAAACTCAGTACCTAAAATATAAATGAATATTAAATTTAATTAAATATTGATTTTATTTATTTATTATAATAATATTTCTACCTTCAATTTCAACCAAGAAGAAAACTCTTTTCCAGGCACAATCTCTCTCCTTATCAAAGATAAATAATGATACTTTCTATTTATCATTTTTAATGTTGCCTACCTAAAATATAGAAATATATTAATAGATATGTAAAATTTCATGAGCTGAAATAAGATATACATGTTCAGTTTAATTAATTGATGTAGCCATTGAAAATATCATAGTTAAAAAAATCTGTGCGATGTGACATCTCCCACTGTTCAGGGCTTAATGTGATCAATGTATATGATCTGGGAATTCCCCCTTTTTGGGGAAGTGATGTAAAATTGGGTTTAGTTTTCTCATACTATTCTTTGTCATTTCTAATTAGTATATTCCATCTCATAATCATATCAGAAAATTAAATTGAATATAAATCCATAAATTCTTGATCCAAATAACATTTCATGATAGAACCTTTGGGATGATTTCTATTCTAGACATAAGACTTCAATGTAAACACATTTCTTTCAATTGGATACATCCAATGAAAATAAAGAGGTCCTTTGAGAAGTATTTTTGTTAGAATATGGATATTTAGACGCATCATGCATTTGAAAAATGGTGGAGGAAATATGTTTTATAACTCACAAAAAATTAATGGTGCATCTACCTACATTTTTTTCAATAACGACTTCAAAAAATTCATAGCAAAAAGATATCTTAATAAATGGAACAACCAAATAACTAACATCCTTACATTATTAGATAGAAGATGATATATTGCTATGGGAATCAACTCATATATATGGATGTGATAATCATGATTATTTAGAGGTTTTATCTTCAACTATCTTCTATTGACCCATTTTGATATGATGCTTGAATACCCATAAGGAAATATAATAGTCTCCAGTACTTCCAAAAATTGTATTTTTTTGCAGGTGTCATCACATAAGAAGCACACAAAACTTTCAATTTATTTTCACTAATACACACATGATGTAATTCTTGTCTAATTCCCCAATATACCAAGTCATGACGAGATCATAGATCATCTTTTCTATTTCCCTTGATGATTAGAAGAATTGAAAGAAACATTTCACATATATTATTTTCAATGTGTATTACATTTAATAAATGAAATAACAAATTGGTTGAACAATAAGGAAACTCAAATAAGATACTTCTCTTCTTCCAATTATAATAGGTTTTGGTAGAAACATTCTTCTTTTTTCTAGATTTCATCCGACCCTTCCCGAATGAAAAAATGAAATCTTTCAATTCATGAAGCACATCACTTCCAGATATATGTTGAGGTAGATTTTCAGTCTTCATGGTATTGTCAAATCTTTGATGATTATTCCTATATGGATGATATATTGGAAAGAATCATCAATGTCCCATAAAACTAAAACTATGAAGATATTTCAATCTTCTAGATCTTGTATTCTTCATACAAATAGGACATGATAGTTTACCCTTAATTTTCCATCCATACATCATTGCATAATTAGGAAAATCATTGATCATCCACATAATAGAAACACGCATTTAAAATATGCCTTTCGAATATACATCATATGTGTTCACACCCACATTCCAAAGATATTTCAAATCTTTTATTAAAGGTTTTATATATACATCTATATCATTTCCAAGATCAAAAGGTCTAAATATGAGTATACTCATGAAAGTGAATGTTTTTTTCATACACATCCATAAAGGAAGGTTATAAATGTGTATGAAAATGGGACATGTGTTGTGCGAAGAAGAATATGTCCAAATAGACTAAAATCATCACATGAAAGATCCAGACTCACATTACGCATGTCAGATACAAAATCAGGATATCGAGCATCAAATATCTACCATAAAAATCCATCTGTAGTGTTAGCCAAATCATTATTATTCTTATTTCTCCTGGTATCATGACATAACATTTTTATTGATATTTTATCAGACATGAAAATATTTTGGATTCTAGGGATTAATGTATAGTTACACATTACTTTCTATGGAACAATGGATGGTGTTCCATCAGATTTTGGATTCCATTGGTATGTGCCACATTTTATACAATCTTTCCATTCAGTAGTTTCCTCCTATAAGAAGATATAATATTTTAGGAAAGCATGAATTTTATTTTTTGAAAATCCAAGTTCCTCAAATAACTTCCATTACATATTGTTGTTTAATGGAATATCTGCAACATCTAGAAGTAATTCCTTTAAAAAGATAAGAATGTAATCAATGCCGGTATTAAAAATCCCATACATGGTTTTCCCATAAAATAATTAGATTAATAATTCAAGCTTTTTCATTTGACTACATTGTTGATATACTGGAGTCATGGAAGCATCATTCAATTTTTTCACCCTATCAACATCATCATTTTCATTAGACAAATCATGTGTACTCGTATCGAAGTATTCTTAGCATATAATCTATTCCTTCTCATGACGATGAATAAATGGAAACTAGTCATCTAAAAAATTCTCCAATCGAGTCCTCCCATTTAGATCATGATCATTTTGAGATTTCATTTTCTCCCTATTGTGATACCACACATAATAGTTTGTTTTAAAACCATATTTAGTTATATGGTAGATAACTTCTTCATGTCTCAACCAAGGTATTCCAACACAATTATACCATGGGCAGCGTATGTGAGCACTATATGAATCATTTTCAAATTCAAATTCTAAAAATATATCCAACTTATTTTGAAAACCACTTGATATCCGATCATTTTCATACATCCAACTTCTATCTACTCTATACAAAAATTGTTATATGTCATTTCGTAAAAGTAATTAAATAATATTGAAGTTTAATCAAAAATATATTTTAAGAAATGAGAATTGTTCAATTTATATGAAACCATAACTGACACACTAGTTTATATGAGAATCATAATATAAAATAAAAAAATACTATATATATAAAAAAATACTATAAATATAAAACCATGATATTGAATTCAATTATATCTGTGAGTGATAACTATTCATAATACTATAAAAAAATTTGTTTATAATTTATGTTTTTTTAATTTTTTATCTTATTCTATTCAATATTTAAAAAATGTGATACTTATTAAATAAATTCATGAATAAATATTACTACTTCTAGGTAACCATACTATACTTGATTAGGATCAATTTGGGTTAGTTATTTTTGTTTATGATTAGTTTAGTTCTTGTCAATTTAGTTTGGTTGGGTTTGGTTTTTTTGGATCGGGTCAGTGCATGCCTATTAGGGTTTTATTAAATATTGTTCAAGTTAGTTCATTTTATAGCATTGCTATAGAATTTATTTTAGTTAGGTTAAATTTAGTTCACTTATTTTTATTTTAGTTTAGTTTGATGCAATTTAGTATAGTTTGGGTCTACTCAAGTCTACTTAGTCCAGATCAAGTCATTTCAATTCAATTCAGTCTGTTTGGTCAAGTTGGTTTAGTTATTATATAGATATAGTTTGTTATTTAAGTTAGGTTTCAGTGTTTAAAGGGTTTATAGGTTCATTTCATTTATTTTCAATCCTAGTTCGGTCATTTTTGTACAATTTAATTTTCTTAGGGTCTGAGTAATTCATTTCAATTTAGTTTAGTTAGTGGGATATCATAACAAGGAATAAATTGGGATATTATGTGAAACATAGTGGATGTGATAAATAATCATTGTATATATAAATATCACTCTAGTAAAATTATGAAAAAATATTTAGGATTAATACTAAATTTATAGATATCATTTAATTGCATAATTCATGATATTTCTAATCAATGGTGACCCTCAAGTAAAGATAATTTTTTAGTTTAAGTAATCAAAATTGTAGTATTGGTGATCAATGATTTCATAGTAGGATATTTTGATGATAAATATCTTATAAACAACATGTATATGTTATATGTTAAATATTTTATACAACACTAAAGATAATATTTTTTATAGGGTATTTTTTTAAGGTATCCATTGGAAGTATGGAAGTAGGAACAAAATATTTCATTACTACCAATGTAATTATTTTAATGTATCATTGAGTAATGGATATCATGGGTCGAAGATGGGTTAATTCCATCTCAAGTGGGTTTTGTATCCTTGTACATGAATTTGTAAAAGTCAAGAATTATTACCAAGTACCTCACATAGGTCACTTCTCCCAAGTGCATCCCATAGGTCACTTCACCAACAGACCTCACATAGGTCACTTAACTCATGTGACTCACACACATCACTTCACCCAAATTCATTTTGGAAATAACTTCCCATTATATAATCATGAATTTGAATTTATATATTAAGGATGCATTGAAGAGTTATGAGAATAGTGGAATTCCTTCACCCAAAGCTTGCAGAATAATTCGAGTAGAGGTGGGGACCATCGGGTAGACATCACAATTTATAGACATTCTAGTGACCCATGTGTCAAACCTATATGTATAAAATTTACAATAAAAAGTTAAAAAGACATACATGAGAGGGAATATTGGTAATATTAAACCAAATCAAGGACACTAAGGATATTTTTGAATGTGTGGTGACTAATGAAAATGAAAATGAGAAATGTGTGTTAAGAAATTCTATGTCAAGTAGTATTAATACATTAATAATTATTTTACATGAAGAAAATTTTAAAAAAATTTATGTCATGGATGCCTCATTATATAGTAATGAAGACAATGATATTAGTAAAAAATGTATTTTCCATTAATCTCTTAAAAAAATAATTATAAAAAAAATTAAAAGAAATTGTTGGAACTCCCTTTTTGAAGAAAGAAATTAGTTTTGAAATTAAAATACCTTAAAATATGATTGTGAACATGACCAAAATGGGAAAATATAGTTACTATAAAAAGATAATATTGTGTAATGTGACTTAAAATATTAGAGATGGGGGTAGTGGTTTAAGATGTGAAATTAATTACCTCAGTGTATCCAGAAGTGTTTGGAACATGACAATTTCATATTCTAGAATAATAAAATGAAAACCTTAATGGATGAGAGATTACAATGGACGAGGAATAAAAATAAACACCATATATAAAAAAGCTAAAATAAATCTAGGCAGAAGATATAAACCATTTTGAACTCACCAATTTGTAGTGGATTAAAATGAATGACTTAAACAAAGGATGGATTGTCGGCTAGGATGACGAGGAGCGGTCATCGGCTATGAAGAAGAAGTGTGTTTATGTAGGAAAAAATGAAGATCAATTTTGGAATAGGGATGGAGGCTTCCATGTGCTGTATTTGGGGAAAAACTATCCCAATGGGTTTTTAAAACTATTGGGATGAGATTATATAAAATAGTCCATCCCAATGATTATTCTAAACCATTGGGATATAACTCCCTATACCAACAATTTTAAAAAACCATTGGTATATGGGTGTTGGTATAGGTATGATTTCTAGTAGTTTTTAATACTAAAAGTTTAATTCCTCCCAAAATAAAAATAGTATAAGAGAATTTATAGGGTAATTCATAAAAAAAATTATAAGGAAATAAATCCTTTTGAGATTAAGAAGAAAATTAAAGCAAAACTATAAAATATTTTTTAGAAAATGCTTTTAACATTGTTGTAAAAGAATAAGTTACGAGTCACATTAAAAATTCATTTTAAAAAATGTGAAGAGATTTTTTTTGAACAATTTTACTTTTAAAAATAATATTTAACAAAATGTACTTTAAAAATAAATAATTTTTTTTCCAAAATAAACATGTATTAGAAAATAATATATATGATCAAGAAAGGAAAAATATTTTCAACATTTTAAAAACACCTTTATTGAAACCCACATTAAAAAAATAATGATAAATATTCAATTTGAAAAGAGGTAAATAGAAATTTAAAGATCACTAGAAATAAAAATTATTTATATTTCAAAATAATAAAGGATAACATTGTTGGGAAGAGTGAATATGGACATGGAAGAGAAAGAGCTCATTTGGAAGGGATGAGAATTATTGTTAACATTATCAAATTTTATTGGGAAATAAACCCATCAATTTAAATATATTTAATGTGAAAATTTAATTACCTATAAATTGAGGATGAAATGTAAATATAAAATCATCATTGGATTGAAGAAAAAAATCTTGTAAAACCATTATCAAATATAAATAATTACGACTCAAGAAAAGAATCGGAGTCAATAAAACCCCTTACCTTTTCTCTCAACTTCCATGAAAAAGATTTAACCTCCTGTATAATAAAAAAATCCATATCAATAACCTATTTCATCAAATTATTCATATATATTACCCTATATAATCTCTAATTATAATAATTTGTAATATAGTAATTAATTAATTATAGTTTATTTTCAATATCGGATGTTAGCGATTTTGATTGTTTTACGCATGATTTAAAACATCAATGTAAATTCCTATTATTTGATAGAAATTTAATAATACCTATATTATCCAAGGTACTATATTATGTTCTTTATAATGATTTATAAATTTCCAATTTCATCCCATTAGAGTTTTAGTCAATATTTATGAATATGTAATTAGTGACAAGCTTATTTTGATATTCTTTTGTAAAAAATTTGGTATATTAATAACAAGATAAATATTAATATAAACTTTAAATAACTTTTATGAACTCCTAAAAAAAATTAATTCATAAATTAAATCCTTAGAATCATCCAGGTAGGTTGGTGATGAAAAATGAAATATGTCCTTCCCTGGAGGCAGTAGTCCACACATACACATAGATGATGTTTTCATTTTCCATAGAATAGAAAGAAGGTAAAAATTGATTTATATTTTCAGAATATTAATCAAGTTATAAATATCATACTTATTCATTAAATAACCTTTTTATAAACAACTATGTATGAAAGTTATGTAAAACAAAATGCATCGCTTCGTAGAGGTTGTTGTCCACATGTACGCATGAATGATGTTCTCATTTTTATAAAAAAAGGGGAAGGGTAGATAATGGTAATAACATTGAAATAATATCATTTCAGTATAATAATAATAAATATTTCATTATATAATAATGTATATGTTAAATTTTGAGTATAAATATAGGTAAGAAAAAAAGTTAAGAAGTGATTGGTACTCACGTTGTGAATTTGAACCTTTTCTTGGAGGACCACTTGAAAATGGAGGATTTAGGGATTTTACTTGGATAAAAAGGAAAAAAAACATGGGATATAAATCTAGGGGAAGTAAAATATTAATTGGTTCAATATTGATTTGAATTTTTAGAGTGTATGTAAAGGGGTGGTGGGCGTCTCCTTTTATAAGTTAGGGGAATAGCGTTTTCATAATAATATAAAATGATATGTCACTATTCAAGGAATGTTAGTCCAAAATTTGAAAATAATGATAATTCCATGTGTATTGGGTCTAGATAAAAATTCAACACAAATTTTGAGAATTTTTTTAGGAATTTAATGTGTTTTCTCATTAGTTTTAACTTTAACAATAATTTACTTTTTCCGGGGTAACTCATTTTTTAACGTTAGTAATTTTTTTAATGAAAAAAATTTAAATTTACCTTTTTAAATAATTTTAACATGATTATTTTAAATATAAAAATAATTTTATCATATAAAATTTTTAGGGGTGAGAATAATTAATTTTGATATTAGTACACATAACACGAAAAAACTATTTTTTTAGAAAAAGTGCATTTTCAAGCATAAAAATTATGTTTAAGATAAAATTAACTATGTTCTTGATTTTAATAACATTAATTGTTTATTTATAAATAAATAATAGTTATGTGTATTTAAAATCAATTAAAAACCGAAATCAACCATTAAATTAAAAGAAAAGACCAAAAATAGATTTTATTGGAGTAAAGGATTACTTCAGTTACAAAATGTTAAACAATGGTTTTTTAATTTAAAAATAGTATTTTAAATGAATAATTTTAATCCTTAAATATACCTTTGGTTTATAATTTTTTTATGAATTTTTTAGACATGGTAACATTATGATAAAGTCATAAATGCTACGATATTGCTAAAAATTGATTTTTTTACTTTTCACCTAATTAGTTTAGAAAAAACTCAAAAAATCAACATAATATAATTTTGAAAAGAAAAATTCAAAAATATTTTTCTTTTTTAAATTTAATATTCTAAAATTTAGGAATTTAATTTTTAAATTGAAATATTAAATATAATGAAAACTATTTTTTAGGAGAATAAGTTTTTCAAATATTAACTCTTCCTATTCTTATTTCTTGACAATTTATAATTAAATTAATTATAATATGTTATTCATATATACAATATAAATTATTATCATTTAAACATAATATATTTAGTTTCTTAAAATAAAAATGAATAGCATATAAAAAGGAAATTTTTAGAAAAATACATTTTGAATCATCAAATAAATTTATTTTTATTAATTTCTTAGTAATAAATATTGTATGTATGTTAATTTATTTTATTGTAAATATTATCAATATAATTCATTAAAATCATTCTTTATTCAAATATAGTTAGAAATACTTAAAAAAAATTTATTTGAAAAATATTACTTTTATATTAAATAACCTTCACCATATACCTTTAAAATTAATTATCATTTTATAAAATTTAACATTAATAATCTGATGATATTATAAAATTCATATAAATTTTATAAATACATCATTTAATAATAATATACGATATATATAAAAATAAATAAATAAATAAATAAATATTCTAATAAAATATCTCAATTAAAAATTATATTTTTATATCATTATAGCCTTCCCATGATATATTAATGTTTATCTTGTAAAATATTATGTTAATAAAATATATCATAGTTTGTTTTGGTTCGATATTGTATGTTATACAAACAATTAAATTAATATTTATTTAAGAAGAAATGTAAACTAAAATCTCAGGGTATTATTTCCCCCCCATAAATAAATTGTGTCCTTTCAATTTTAATTATCTTTCACTAATGAATTAGCTAATGGTATCTATAATATAGATAAGACTCAAGATATAATTTTAAATTTCATATCTACCTTACTATCTTAAGTGAAACCAGGTAAGTCATTTTTTCCTCTTAATTATAATATGTATATATTTTTATTTATCACAACAAATTATGACTAATAATCTTCTTTATTTGACTAATAAGACATTTGGGTTCCTAGATATATACATTTCATTACTTCATTTTAATGATCTCAATTAAAACAAACATTAAATCCAAGTGGGTATGATAATATTTTATAATTTCATAGTAAAACACTATATGAATATAATAAATTCATCTTAAGGCATCTCATCCTATGACACCATCATTTCAACCAGTTATACTTTAGAGTTAATTTTACTATTAGGTTTCTTAACCTATCAAGTTATACACCATAAAATTCCATTTATATCCTTCATAATTATTTTTGAAGAGCTTTTAAATCAAAAAATCATATCCCCTAGGTGTGTCAAACTTGATGTGCAGTTTGGTAGTTCTGTCATTATCATGACCCTGCCCTCCAAAGGTCAGACATATAATGAAGAGAGAGATATAATCACCTTCAAATCCCACCACAAATAGTACAAAGGTTAGATACTAGTACCTAGGGTATATGAATCATAGAAATATGAGTCATTTACCTCAATATGAATAATAGATAATGAATAAGATGATAAATCACCAACCACTACCATGCATAAATATTGAAGAAATCACAATACATATAATGTCATACAAAAACTAGAACAATTTAAATGTACGAAAAGTAAATCCTCAATAGTGACCCCAAATCCCCAACAACACATGAACAAATCCTCATGATAGTAACACCTAGATCGATCATCAATCAGCTATCACAGATCAAAAAAACAATTTATATATACATTGGGTGAGCATAACATGTATACCTAATTGGATCCTCCCCAAAACCTACCATGAAAAATGTGAAGAAAGAATAATAATGAGGAGTAAATTAATAAATTAGAATAACTCATCACCTAAACAGGTAAAACTATTTTCCCATCATCATCACGACTCACTCTCCAATTAACACATAAAATTAAAACATTTATATATCAAAATAATATGTATATAGTGAAGTTACATTGCTTCCACTTCCCCATTGGCTCATCACTCTAACACCCTAACAACTCAGATCTTATGATCATCCCTTCTATAAGTCATCTCACAAATCTTTTAATTGTATCATAGAAATTATGCATTCTTTATATCCCAACACCTCAAAATCATCATTCTCACTAATAACCAAGTGTATATATGGGATCCACTACAAATTTTATAAATTAATTATACCTTAATCCATCACAAACCATGCACTTACACTCATGAGAGGTCGTATCCACCATGTTAGGATACAATTTTTTACTATACATCAAGTTATTACATACCACACATAAATGTATAGTAATTACAATATCCATCAAAACTTGAGTAGGAACACAAAATATACTGTAATGGATTATAGCCTGAGGTATTACTACACATAAACTATAGCCAAAGGGAGAGTGGGGGAGAAGGAAAAGTCAACCATCCATTTCTATGCTATATTGGATGTTGCCGAAAACACCCCCAATACATTTGGGTGTTAGTTTCTCTATAGATGTAGATGGGGAAGCATATGAAATTAGAAAATATAAAATATATCACACACATCCACACTAAGGGTGACTACTTAATCATAGACTCATTTTTAGCTATCATCACACAAGACACCCATCTAACACCACTAAGGACTATATATCTACAAGAATACATGAATTAAAGTTCTATATTAATTAATTAATTTATCTATTAATTGATATTATTCTGTTATTTAATCCCATGATTATTACCTCAATCTTCTAAACCTAGTGTAAATGACACTATAACCTTTCCTTCTTAAATTTTCAAGTATGTTATCATCATCTATGATCACAATGAACCATACCAATTCATTTATTAATTCATTTATCATTTCAGAATTATTCTAGTACTTTAGGAATTCATTATAATCTACCACAACCAATATTCACTTGTAATCCATAGGTTCAAACAATGTCAAGATGTAGGGAACCCATGAGGTAATATCTGACCCTCTATCCATTTAAAAGAATCAATGAAGAATTTATGACAATTATAAATCCCTTATCTGAAGTCTCCCTAGGAACCCTAGAATCATCCCCTCACCATAAGCATATTATAATCTATCCAACCACCACTACCATTGACATTGACTATCTCTACAACACCGAGCTCCCACCCCACTACTCATCAAAAATTCCCAACCATATTAGGTTATTGATCAATAGAGTCACAAAATGCTCTAATATCATTGTGCATACACACAAGGTAGTAAAGTTTTTACAATAACACAAAAAATGAAACTAATGATAAATCATGAAAGTATTCAATCCCCCCATAACCAGGAATAAGATCATTTATCCCCAAATATCTGTACTAAGAAAACAACCATTTTAATTCCATCTTGAATTAACAAGATTATTCTATATAGTATTTCTACATAAAGATATCTATATACAGTAGTTAATTTATCATTCCTATTCCGCTAGTCAATACCTTTATTATTTTTGATTTAATTTTATAAACAATTTTATCATATATAACACATGATACACAACAATAAAAACACCTCTAATAAAACAAACTATCTAATAAATTGCAAGATGTACCATCAAGGATATTATAAAACTCATGCAATCACACAAACCCAACCATTTTTTTTAAAAAACTTAAGAAAATAAGCAATATAAATTATAATGATATACAATAATTCTCTTACTTAAATTCCTCAATATCCAGAATTATATATGGATAATTATTATTGTGAAATAATAAACAATAAATTTTGAAACATGTGATACCCCTTATTTCTTTTAATTTTCCATACTCTATATTCATATATAGTATTCTATAAGTGATTTTCTTATTCTCTTTATTATATAATTTCTTTAATAATATTATCACCCTAAAACATGTGATTAATTTCAAAAATAAACTAAAAATAAGTATATGATTTTATCTACTTTAATTTCCATATCATGATAATTGAAATAAAAAAAATACAACATACATATTATTACTTGATATAATTAATATACTACAGGTACATATTCTTAAAGGAAATATATTATCTTTAACAAGAGAATATAATTTTTATTCTTTTAAAAATTTATAGATTAAGAAAATATGATTAGGGTATGTAATAATCTATGTCATTTTTTTAGATAATTCCAAATTATTATCTTGTTATGGTTAATTACATCTATTCATCCTTAGGAAACTAATGTTTTCTTAAAACACACCTTGTACAAAAACAAAAGAGAAGAGTCAAATCCCTTACCTCATGAGAAGATTTAAGGATTTCATGCATAAAAAATAGAGGAATAAATAGGTCCACAAAGGTTTAGAAACTCACAAGTGGAACTCAAAAAATTGCAGTAGTGTAGAAATATTCCAAGAGCGAAGGATTGGATCTTCCAGACTCGAGAGAAAGCTAAAAAATTGAATTAGGTAAACAAGTACCTGTAAAAAAACAAATATAATTTTATGTATATGAAAAAATCTCGACCAAAATTTAATTTTTAATTTATCATTAATTAAGGATTCATTTAATTCATAGTTTAAATACCCACTTAAATATATTATTATTAAGTAATTAAAAAATAGAATTTATCTTTATTAATTTGGGTTTTAGATCACTATTTTACTTTAATAATCCCTTATTTTATGATAGAAAAACATCATTCCATTTTGAAAATTCTGTGAAAAATAGGTGACTTATACTTAAGTACACAATCGACCATGCATACTGACCGTACGGAGTGACCACACAAATTTGGAAATAACCTGCACAAACAAACCATCAACCGCATGGCTATGAAATATAACACATGAACAAACTAAAAAATTTAAGAGGGAAAAGAATCTGAGAACATTTAAGACTTCTCTATACATTCAAAAGGATAAAGGATGGGTTATATAAATCTAGGACCTTACATCATGAGTCTACCTAAGCATAACATACATAATATTAAATCATTATAGATTAATACTCAATACATATCAAAACTATACATGTTCGAGGACCATAAAGGTTTAGTGTATTTGGAGGCAAGATACATAGTCATATTATTTATTAAAAGATCTTAAACATATCCCTTAAATATCTTCTTATTAGTATGGATCTATAAATATCATACTTAGAACTTTCCATAAAAACTTGAGTAAGTAAATCATAAGAAAGGGTGGGATTGGCTGCTCAGTAAGGGTAAATATAGGAGATATAAATAACAAGAGCATAAGATCATCATAAGGGTATGATAACACAATCATGTGTATGTTCTCAATATAATATATTCTTACCCATAATATTTTAGACCATAAACTCCAAAATCAAGTCATATCTATATGCCTTATTAATAAAGGTGTCAAAACAGTAATCATCATTCAAGAGTCATAACATAGATAAGTGTCATAATAAACACAAGAAGTCATAATCTTTTGAATATATCTATTCATAATCATGTACATGCATAATATTATGATCATATATAGAATAGATCATAATCATGCATAAAAATGTGAACATATCCATTCACAATCATGACCACACATTATGAGCATAACTAGAAGCAATCATACTTACGTATCAAAATGTGAACATATCTATTCAAAATCATATCCATTATTATCATAATCATCTCATGAGATATATATATATATCACATTACTGAATGCATCAAAGAGCTATAACATACCTAATTTTCATTTAATCATAATTTATTTATAATTATACCATAGAGTCATGAAAACATTCATCATTTCTTCATAGCTTAACCCGTGGTAAAGAAAACATGTTTTGTCAAGATTTCATCATCATAATTAATAACTATAACAGAATAATAATAAGGATGGTATCACTATATCATGTACCAAATGAATAATAAGTAACATTAAAGGATGTTATCATAGATGAAAATACCTTTAAAAATATCACTAGGACATTTATTGAGGAAAATAACCTTTTCATTTTTAAATAAATTATTTAAATTATAAAAAATTTCATAATTTTATGAAAATATTTTATTTGAAAATAAACATGTAAAATTTTGAAGGAATCTTCAAAACAAATAGTATTCATGATGAAATTAAAATTTGTTCTTGTGGTATATGTTAAAAAAAACATGTTATCGAAACCTTTGATAAAAAATATCCCATTCAAAAAAAGAAAAGAAGATTCATTTTAATTTTTTTATAGAAAGTAAAATATTGGTAAAAATGAATTTAAGAAATTATTTTAGAATACAAATCTTGAATTTTTTTAAAGAAAATATGGACATAGAAGAAAAATATTTCTGACCAGAGAGAAAATAAGATTAGGTTTTCTTGAAAACATTTTCTGAATCATTATAAGTACCAAAGAGAGGAAAATGGTAATATTACATGAAATTTCCAAAAATAACCAAATAATAAAGAAATATATGGGTTTTAAAACAGAATTATAATATAATTTTTCCTTAATGGAAAATTATCATAAACAATCCTGAAAAGGAATGAGATTGTTATATAAATCCCTTACCTCAAGTATCATCTTTCTTTTTACACGTTCATACCTCCTCTATAATAAATAAATAAATATATATATATGTATATATATATATTAAAGAATAATATTTATACATAAATTTCTATTTATCATTACTTTATAATTTCCAACTATCCTTTTATTAACAAGTCATTCTTTAAATGGGAACGCATGTGAAAAATAGTCCTTTTTCCATGCATGTTTCGATTCAAAGGTTTCATTAATTTAAAATTAATCATGGTTTAATGATATAAATAGTATTAATAATTACATAATTATAATATTTATTCATTATATAAACTTTTATATCCATTCACATAAATTAGTGATGAAAAATTAATTACATCACTTCATGGAGATGATAGTTCGTACGTACCCACGAGTGATGTTTCCACTTTCTAATGGATGAAACGAAATATAAGTAAATAATAATTAAAATTTAAAAAAATATAATAATATAATAATATCATATACATCTAGTAAATCCATCATTATAACCATCAATATGAAATGTTGATGAAAAATAAAATGTATCGCTTTATGGAGGTGATAGTCCACACGTACACACAAGCGATGTTTTACTTTACTATATAATGGAAATAAGGTAGATAATGGTTGTTACATAATCATAATAACAATTAATTATATTTAATATACTGAATTCATTATTTTAGAATGGATACCATATATTTGGAGGTGGTATAATCATAAATAAAATTGAAAACACTAGGTTAATAGTTATACCTCTTCATTGAGAAACCTCCTCTAACTTACACCTTTAGCCTTTAAAGGATGTTATTTTGGTAAGAGAAGAAGATATAGGATATGGGTATGGAAAATAATATGTTATAAATTTAGGGATTACCATATATGGAGTTCTCAAACTTTTTTAATAATGTATGAGAGGAGGTTCCCTTTTATAAGTGAGGAGAGGGGTACCCTTGGAATTACTTAAATTATTTAATTAATATAAATTATGTTTTTATTCAAGTGGAACCAAATTAATTTATTTAAAATATGATATAATTATGAGTTTAAATACTCTCATAAAATAAAATTTATACAATTTTAGGTGATGTTTTAACCCTTATCTCTTAGTTTTATCCCCCAATTAACTCTTTTAATGATTATCGTGATATCAAAGTTTTTTACTCTTTAGGGGTCATGAAAGTTAATATAAAAGAAAAATGACCAATAAGTTGAAAATGGTTGATATTCATGAAAATATCTCATTAAATTATAAAAATATAATATTTTTATGAATTTTAAAGTGTTTAAAGATATTTTATTTAACATAAGATTCCATTAAAGTCATTTATAGGACTATTCACATAGTTTGACTTTAAAGATAGAAAGATTTAAATGAAATTTGAATATAAATTTTTTAAACATAACTAATAAGTATATTTATATATAAAACTTATGAAACATAATAATTCACCCAGATTATGTTACTTTTAATATTTTAAAATCATTTATTTTGATTTTCTATTACTTGAACAAGTATTTTGTCAGTGTTGTATAAGTATTTAAGGTAATTATCCAATAAATATAAATTAAAAATAAAATAAAAGGATAAAATAATAATTCATATTTAAAATTTAACACAAAATCTTTTTATATATACCTATTAAAAAATATTAGAGATATTAAAACAAATAGAGTGACATTTTGTATTTATTCTTTACTTAACATAATATTAAGGTTATTATAAATGAAAAATGGCTCAAATTTTCCATATAATTAAATATTTGATGAGGATGGTTGAATTGGAATCATAAAATATTAATAATTAAAGTGTTATATATATTTTTAAAGCCCCATCACATTATTATTAACCTTAATTACCCTATTTACCTTTGTTTCAGTGAAAAATATTTTGCCCAGTTACTATTAATTTTGACTAGAAATAAAGTTGAAATATCTTAAAATTTTAGAAATTTTGACTCTAAATATTGAATATATTTTATAATTTAAAACCCTATAACTGTTATAATTTTTTTAAATTAACCCTCAAAACACTATAAAACCCTATTTTTTTTTAAAAAAAAATTTAAGTATAAAAATGGTTTTGTACCAAAATTACGCATAATATAAATTATAATGAAATTAACTAGAAAATGTCTAACAAAAAGGAACTAATGAAATTTTAAAACCAGTTCAAAATAAAATGGGAATATGTAAATATATGAAAAAATATAGTTTTTAATAAAATCATTATTTTTCACTATTCATCAAAAAATCAAAATTTTCAGAAAAATCCAAATATTTTACCCTAAGATAAATTTAAAATGATAATTTAAAAAATGATATAATTTTTATAAAATAAAATTTCTAAAAGTTACATAAATTAATTATAATATTGTTAACACTCCCTTTTTTCATGTAAAAATGAGAAGTTTCAAAGGGAGATACTTCGAGGGAATGAGAAGTGAAGAATGATAGGGGTCACATGCTTTGATAAAGGTATATCATATAGGGATCGAATTAGAATCATTGCCTAGGTCACACCTATGCACCACCAGCTACACGCAAGACCTAAATAGGTATGCCCAAGAGGACCGCTCAGGTCATACCTGCGCGTGGCGCTTGTGTGATGGACTTGTATAGAAAAAATCATTCACTCAGGGTCCTATGTTTGACTATAAATTGGACACTAGGGCTCCTCATTTGACATGATTAAAAAAACCTGAGAATTATTGAATCTATGCTCACCATAGTCCTTCGCCTAGGTCCTTAAAACCATCCAGGTAGCTCTCCAAAACCTGGGAGAAGAGTAAGTTTAAGGGAATAGTTGGATAAAATCCCCCCAGTGTGTGAAGTGTAAAGTACCTAAATGAGGAACCAATCCTCCCTAATCAATCATTAAATATCATGAAGGTACCCTAATAAACCGAGGACCTACAATAGTGCCCTCCAGGGACATCTGAGGAAACCCTTGAAGCATAAAACAAGGCCTCACCCAAGTGTTCTTTCCCAAGTTTTCCATTGTCTAGAAGTAATCTTTCCATGCATACCTGCCCTACATGAAGCACTTATAATCTGCACAAGAACTTACCCTATATGAGACCTCTAAAGATCACATTGACTTCACCTATGCAGACCTACTTCTGATCACCGAAGCCTTACCTTGCACAAGACTCCATTGATCCCTCTTTCATGCCACTAATAGTAGGGTACCTTCTTTCCTAGGATTCCCATATGATGGAGAAAAAATCAAAACCTCTACCGAAGCCTCTAGAATTGTAAAACCATTGAAAGAGAAACAACAATGTGTCTTCTATTTGGTTGTGTATTCCATTGCTCAAAGGTGTCCCATACTTGTCCTACATAATGGGTAGGGTCCTCGAGGAGTGTGAAGTTATCCATCCCTTTGGTCATGAGGAACCCAGCCTTGGGTGTAGTTTCAGGGACTTCCCTATGTTAATGACAAGGGATAGGGCCTTTTACTTCCCTTTTCATCTCTAATACATGAGGTCTAGGTCCTTTCTCTTCCCACATAGTCTCTAAGACATGAGAGTTAGGGGAATGTCCTTAAATCATCGTCTCTACGACTAAAGACCTCATGTTTTTGATGTTGAGGGGGGGGGGTATCATAATTACTTTTCCATTTTATGGGAATTAGTTTCTTATCCTCCCATATAATCTAGAACTAGGAGTAGGGAATTCCTATAGGAGTAATCCCCCGACATTCAGCATGGGTTTTAGTTAGAGTGATAGTCATATGTGACCATCCTAGTTATGAAAATGAGAGTGGAGACTAGCACATCAAATCCCTTTATTCTTCTCCCATATCCCCATTCTATTACACTAGTGGAAGAAGGATTGTGTGGTTTTACATGTCTTCTGCTTTCTCTTGTTTCTCACATTTGATCATGACTCATGTGGTTATAGAGGTTAGCTACAATCATGGCATCTACACGGTCATATGAATGTCTCAACAGAGCATCCTTTTCTGGATCTTCATCTCACCTTCCTTTAGAGGTCCTCCATAGGCATGGGTCCTTAAAACCATATATCCATCTCAAAGGGAGAAATCCTCTACAAGTAAACCCTTCATAGGGCCTCTATAGGTGTGGGTCCTCAAAGTCACGATCAATCACAATGGTCCAAATCCCTTACAAGAAAATGATAACAATCCTATATGGTGTAAACCCCAACCATGTCAACATGTCAAAGGGATAAATCCCCAAGAAGATAAAACTTATGAGGGACTCCATATGCATGAGTCCTCAAATCCATGTATCAATCTCAAAGGGCCAAATCTGCTTCAAGACAAAGGGGAATCCTCCTATACAGTGTAAGCCCCAACTATGTCATTATATCAAAGGGACACATTCCAAATGAGAAAAACCTTCATAGGTCCTCAATATACATGTTTCCTCACATATGAAATACATGGGATTTTATTTCCATCAAAATGGGATATGTATGAATCCTCCTTGAGGTTCAAACCCGACACCCCAAAATCACACCAATTATCTTTGGTCCATATTCTTAGTGGCGTCATGACAATCCTGAGAGAATATATCCATTCTAGGTTCCTTGGGCCACATGGTCATAAGTCCCACACCATCCCTTGTCTAGGAGCCACCATGATATACATTCTTGAAGAATGAACCTAAACTACATAGTTTGGTCCATGTCACATGACCTTAAAAGGTCTGATGTGTCCTGTTAAGTGAAACCAAAATATGTGGGTTTTGATTCCTTTCACAAGGATACATAGGAAGACCATATCAAAATCCTGATCCTAACATCAAAACAACTCCCTTCTCCCTAGATGATGATAAGCTCCATAACACCCCACTTCATGGCTTAAAACCAACATTGTAATAATAAATGACCAAATAATATCTAATCCATATTCAAATAGGGTACCATTGATGGAGAACCTTGGATAATTATATATGTATTCATAGATGAAAGACCTTAGATACATACATATGATTCTAAAGTTCATACATACTAATAATTGATTTTAACTCAAGGTTGAACTGTGTCATAATTGGGAATTAATGAAGGATTAAAAAATATGTCATAAATACTTAAGAGAGTCCTAGAGTAGGAAAATATTCCCCCCAAAAGGGTGTGATGAGACTAAATACCCATCCTTTTGACCAATGTGAGTACCTAAACATTTTTGGACTATCTCCCAATAATTGACTACCTTTGGAAAGAAGGTTTATGAAACATTATGAATAAGGGAACCATTGGGTGTTTCCAGCTCCATGAACAAAACCCATCAGAATCTATTCAAAAAAGATGAACCTGATGTGAATGATTATAAAACCACTCAAGCCCCCAAAATCATACCGCCATTCATTAAATCAAAACACCTAAATTTTCATTGGAAAAAAATGGTGAACCCGACATGAATCCTTAACTGAGTTGACGGTGTCACCCACCTATTAGGCCCCTTTCACGCTCAAAATGAGAGAGGATCAAATGGAAAAATAAATTATGCATGTGTTCATTTATTAAGATGTTGATTTGATGGGGTTGTATTATTTATGTTTTTTCACATATATGTAGTCAATTTCAACAAAATCTCCCTTCGATCCAAATTGATTCAAAATAGTTCTCACAGACGTATGCATTGGCCACTACACAAGTTGGGTCCTTAACCAAATAGAGGACATAGTTACCCACCTATCATGTTCAATTCTAGGTTTCAAATGAACTGGTTCATGAGTAACATAAAAATGGAACCCCCCAACCTTGTAGGTAGCTCAACAGTCTCTCCAACTTTTGAATCCCCACTATCCATCTACTCAATGATGGTTGGAGGCCTAGAAGTAGACAAAACCAATTACCATCTCGAACCATTTCAGAAGACTATCCCCATAACATAGTAATCATATAATCCCTCATAATAGGGTGGTAGATCAAGAGGCCACTAAAATCCTCACCCATAAAGCATAGGGGACCCTCAAAAGGGATCTTGCAAGAAACCGTTGCCGCTAATGTTGTGCGACGATAATCCCGGTGGAGATAAGACCTCAGCATGATGGGAGTGTTTTCCTCAAAATTTTGGCATAGGTTACTCAGAACTGGGAACATAAGATGGCACTAAAAGGGAAGTGATAAGAAAATAGGGAGTAGGGACACACCTATATTCCCTATCAAGAATTCCACCAGTGAAATTCACCAGAGAACTGTGAGTAGACACAAACACCTGTCTGCACCAGAAAAGCCTATCAACATAGTTCAAAAAAAACATCCAGAGAAGACCTCCAATAAAATTCGGCATAAAAATACGAGAAGGAAAAAACACCTATATTTATTAGAAAATATCTTGAATCAATTGCATTGGAAAACTATGAGCACACACACACACACACTTTCCTACCTCCATCAGGCCTGCCAGCCTAACCTGAAAGCAGTCGAAAAAATCAGCTGCTAACTCCCAACAATAAATAAGGGGAACACCCATATCTATACCCCCAAAACTAAGTACTCTCTGTATTTACCAGAAAGAAATAAAGAACAGGAGTAGTAACACACCCCTACTCTAGCCACATGATGGGTATATATCCCCATTCCAACAACTAAAGTTACCCAAAACATCCTGAAAATGGTGAAAGGACAGAATAAAATTCCTTTTCACATCCTAAAAACCTACCAAGACCTACCAATTATAGTGATATTGGTAGAGGTGTAGACACAAAAAATAAGTCCACACAAATGGGGTGACTCATCTTCATAAAAATATGGTCATTCCGGAGTAGACACACACCTCTACTTCCATCCAATAGGGTCATGGGCCAAATCCCCCCATGATATATAGATAGCCAAATTGGGTCCATGATCCCATTCCAACCGAAGGTAATCATCCCATTCTATTGGACACTCCAAGGTAAGAACAAAACTCTACCAAAATTACAGAAAGCTATAGGAAAATTTTAACAACGACATAGGATCTAACCAAACAAGCTTTCAAATATGAAAACATATTTCCCTAGAAAGAGGCCCTAGATTTCTACAAGTAGGAATCCAAAAAGTAGCCTCACCAAACCTAAATGGAAATGAAGAGATGATTTATGATCCTTCTCTGCTTAATTCTAGAGTTCTTGAATACCTTATAAATTTATCTATGGAAGCTCAGGATCTTACTTTTCTATTACCAAATTACATAAGTAGTAGAAATAATTATGAAGGTCCACCCCAAACATCTCACTATGAAGGCTTACTTCATGTCCAAAATATTTTTTATTTTGAGATACCATCTCTTGATGAGACCCATGACATCCCTCCATGTGGATAAAAGATCAAATAGTAAGAAGGTCATCCCTTTTATATCATCCTCACTGAAGTTACTCCCTAGGGTATATGCTACAAGAACTTTCCTCATAGTTAGATATCAATCCATGATGGTATTCATCCCTATAACAACATTTCACTTCACTAGGAAGGTCCTACACTTGGAGATTTAATGATGATAAAGCCCTATTACCATAAGGAACTTGGGAAAATGAGTCCAGTCATACCTGAAGACTTTTCATTGACGAGTGAAATATTTTCATAGCCAGAAGGAAACCCAAGGTGGTATTCATTATCTAAACCACCATTGGATTGCCTATCTTCCAATATGATAGAAGAAGTCCCTTTCAATATTACTATTCATAATAAAGCAGTAGGGAAGCATATTATTTGGTCAGAGTAGGTTGAGGATCCTTTGAAAAAAGATAAAGAAGATATGTTGAACATGAGGAGAAAGTTGGATAAATATGATAAACAAATCATGTTATGGACTTTATCTACTCCTCAAAACATCATTACAAAAGAATTATCAAAATATTATGTTCAAGAAATCTACCTCAATATATGGAACACTATTAAGAAATAATATTACCTTATGATAAACATCTAATCCATGTCAAGGTAATAGAAGGGATACATCTCCCAATTAACGTGGAGGATCTTCTAACTTCACAACATCTAAAAATTGGGAAAAAAATAAGGATCCCTTTATCGTGAATGCCTCAACATGTTAAAATAATTGCATCAGATGACCATATATTTACCATATAGTGTCCATATTAGAGGATGGGGAAAGCATAGAGAATTTCATTACACCACACACTCCAATCAACAAATCTTTCCAAAAGTGACATCTTGCAATGTCATATCCTCATGATGGCTTCACCAAAAAGACTATGTTCCCAAAAGATAGTACACTCAGAAAAAATGGACTTTATTGACTCTAATATACTTCAATATAGAAGAGATAAATCTATCAAAATAAATTTTCATCAGGAATTTTAAAATATCCATTAAGCCTCCCACTTAGGGAAAGTCAACCTTCATATAGTGCAAATGTTGCAAATGTTGAAAATGTATTCAGTTTTAGGTAGATTATGTACAGTTCATACCATTAATATATCCCATGTTTGAACAAGGATCCATAAAATCAAGAAATCAACTATTATGGTAGTAGTCATGAAAATCTAGGAGCAGCCCCAACCCTTAGGGTTGTGGGCTTTTTTAACACAGATTTCGAGGTCAGAAAAATAGTCTTGAATGTTTTTAGAAAGGGAATAGAAAAAATCCACCTCAATAACATCCTCCTTAGTAGAATTCATTCTTCTTCTGAATGGGGTAAACAATGAAAAATGAATCATGTTGATTTATCCCATACCGTGATCCAATGTCCTCATTTGGAACACACACAATGAAATTATATAAATATTACCTTCATATTACCATTCATCAAGTGATTCTCAAAATACCAATGACGGAGAGAATAAGGCATCATTGCGGGCACAAAAAAAAGAAATATCTTAAAGAGACTCATGAAATTACTTCAATGTGTTACCCATTTGTGAACATTGTTAACACCAACCTAAAGATGATATAGAACATGAGGCCAATATAGAGGAGCAGGAGGAGGAAGTTTCAGTTCATAATACTGTCCACACTGAAATGATGGAAGGAGGTGTGCATACCCAGAACCATAGTTTTTCTTTGAATTTGGGGATTCCCTCTACCACTCCATTATTACCCCCTCAATGAGAATATAATAAAGAAAAGGTTAAAGGTAAGGTTTTTCCTCACCCACATCTTGAAGAGGTTGAAGCCCTTACACTCAAGGAAAAATTTTCTCATCAAGATGAAGATATGATGGAATTGAGAAGAATCAATATAGAATTACTCCATAGAAACATTACTACAAGATATTTTCTTTAAGAAGAGCCTCAAACCACACTCCCAACTAGTGAACCTCAACAAAGAGGGTTCACCCTGTCAAATGAAGTGGAACCATAAAATATTCTCAGCATGCATGACCAATGAAAAATATATCTGGAATCCACTGTAGTGAGATATCAGGAGTTACCTCCCTTGGGAACACAACCGAGGCTAGGTTGGAAAAATCCTCATGGGCCAGCCCCTATAGGTTACCCATCATGAGTACAAATAGAGCTTCCATTGATGGATCCACCTATTCCTTCCCTTTCTCAATCCCCTGTTCAACCAGATATCCATGAAGGGATCATTAGTACTTTTAAGTCATTTAAAAATTTATTGGAAGATACAGAAGAATAATACGCACTAATACAGCTAAAAGAGAGGCCTTACTCGAAATGGGTGGATCCTAACCACCCAAATTTTTTTTAGAACCCTACAATTACAATTTTTGATAGATTAGGGGTTCAAAAGTAGAATTTGATGTATTTCATGTCCCGTTATGATCCCATGATAGGGAACCATACCCAACAAGTATAAGTGAAACTCAAATGATTCATGAAAACACTATAAAAGATAGCCTTTATATGGTACACCAGTTTTCCAGATTGATCAATCATAATACAGGATGATCTCTGTTGGTAATTTCTCTTTCAGTTTTGCTCAATGCTGTAGAAGATGAAAGCCCTTGAACTCTCTATCTACAAATAGTGTGAGAATGATAGGGAATTAGATTTCATTTCTTTATAGAAAGGTTTTACCCACTCTATAAACCTACAGTCCCCATAGGAATATTTTTTGTCTATCTATATAGAGAATCTCCATGATGAATTTTTCACTCTGCTCATCATTGTAAAATATACTGGAGGGTTTTGGAATCCTGCCATAGTTTCTAAAAAAATGGAATATTCCATATTGTTAACCAAGTACAAGTCTCAAGTAATTCCATCAGATCAAGGTAAGAGAATAGAGAATTCATAGGCTGTGGAAGTCACACTCAAGCTATCCCCTACACTAGTTCTAGTTCCAAATCCCACACCACGTCATGCGGTACCCCCTAATGAGAATAAGAAAAAACATGAGCCTCATCTGAATGTGTTAAGTTATAATAGTTGAAAATAGTTTCAGGAACTAAAGAATAAACTTTATTCTTTCTGAGATGACCAAGTCCCAGGCTACTTCATCACATATTTGGAAATCAACTTCCTCAAGTTGCTAAATCCCAAGAGTCCTAATTAGGTTGATCTCAAAGATCTCCCAAATTATTTCCCCCTGCACCAAAAATTGTATCACACCGTCTATAAATTCTTTCTTTTCAAATACGTCCTAAAAAAATGGTGGACTCCAGAAAAGTATAGTTGGGAAAGCCACTCGCACAGGTGGCGTTCATTTCTACTACCAATCCGGAGGAAGTGGGTGAATGGTAGGAGGTCACTACAAAATGTATGCATAAGTTAAGTGACTCGATGGTTAGAAATATAACTAACCAAACTCATGATATCCTCCAATAATTGTTGAAACAAAAAACTATACCCATAGCCGCTCCCACTATTGCATAACTGACCCCATCAATGCCACTGTCCTTCAAAATCGAATCTTTCAAGAAATGATAGGCTGTAAGGGAAGTAACCAAACACAAGAATATGAAACTGTACCAATTAAAAAGTTTTATTTAACTATATTAGAATTCATTCTTTTAGTCCTAGAATAATGGTAATCACCCCACCAAATGGTACAATAATAACTGACCTACCAAACAGAGTCCTCATTAGAGGATGAATTGATCCTTGGCTCTATTAATGTCATTCACTTAATAGATCCTTTATCCAATGATGAGCACTGTTATGAACCCAAGATCCCTACATCTGATTAGAGAATAAGGGTAATAGGCCGTAGGGGCTGAATATATAGGGGAAGACATGATCATGAAAGAAATCAACACTCCGACCACATCCCCACTCGAACCGTCTATGTTGTTGAAACTCATGGGATAACCCTCCAACATGCCTAGAAGGAGTAAGGAAGATCCACCACACATGTAAGGGGTCACCCAGTATCGATCATCCTAGAATATTGACTAGAATATATTACATCACCAAATCATCCTTGACACACATGATGAACTGGTCAACCAAACCCACCAAGGATAGGAGAGCCTTAAACTTCTGTTCTGAAGGATGACCTACCTACATCAAGCACTTTAGTCTCTAAAGTTCTTGAAAAAATGTATCCTTATGTTGTGAAGTTCAGTAATTTAGCTAAAAATATGATATTTTGTAGAAATAATCCCTATTTCCAGCCAAGTTGTCAATCTTGGGTGCTATAAGTCTATCAAAAGACCTATGAGAAGTGCTCATAAAGGATTTTTCAAGCCCTTATGAGTTTGAATATGAAGTTGCTGTTTCAAAACTATATTATGTAGAGATAGATCTTGAATAATTTCATATTATAATATCTTTCAAATAAAATTACAATTATTCCATTATACAAGGACCCATCAGACCATTGTATATGTCTAGTATGATAAATGATGTTGATATATAAGGGGTTTTCATTAAAAATGAATTAGGACCTGACCTCATTCTAGTCTAAACAATTCACTATAAAGGATATAATAAGTCCCAATTGTCCCCTTACTCTAAAAAACTATAAGGTTATGACAAGAGAAAACAAAATAAACATGGTTGAATCAAGCCCAAGGCCCAATTTAGTGACATCGTATCCAACTCAGAATTTTTGGTTGTTCAGAAAGGTCGAACATTCAAAGTTTTTCAAGGAAGGACTTGGTTATAGAAGCATTTGGAAATCCCCTCATCATACCACCAATTCCTAAAATATTTCATTAATGGTCAAATTGGGATATTTTATGGTGATAAAGACCCATTATAATAATGAGAAACTTAGTATATTGATGCAATATTCTATCAAAGGGAAGGGAAACAACCCATGACCAATGGTGTTTCTTGGGTCACAACCCTGAATGGTTTAGATATGACCTAGGATAATCCATTCAAATAGATCAGTGAAAAATATGTCCTGACCATCCATCAGGTTAAATGAATGGGTCCAAACACAAGTGCATATTTGAAAATCTTCATGATATGATTCATGAAGGTCATTAACTCTAGAGAGAGTTATAAAATATCAAATGGAAATTCCCTCATTATATACCTTGAGATTCAATGGTTCCCTACCTCATCAGCTAATTAAAAATAGGATAAATTTTGAATCTTTTCTATCAATCATTCTAACCTATCTAGAACTTTTAAGAGATCTCACACCATCAGCTAGGTCAGGTGAAGTCACTTCATCTTCTAGATGTCGAAATATTTATGTATCTCCTAAATTTGGAGATCTCCTTTTATTACCTACTTCCCCTCAGAGAAATTCATTAGAGGAAGAGGGAGAGAAGGAATAAGAGGATCTTAGGGATGCCCCTCTATCATTTTACTAAGGTGTCTCTACCACCATTGATGAACTTAGAGTTATACATATGGGTACAAAAGAGGACCCATAACCCACTTTGATTAGTGAGACCATGTATTCTGAAGAACAAGAGGTATATACCTCCTTTTTAAAGTGGAATCCAAATGTATTCAACAAGAACTACATTGAGATACCATACCTTGATCCTGAGGTGGCCACTTACCACTTGGGATTTCTAAAAAACCACTTAGGATACAAATAGGCAACCAAAAGATCACACTTGACTAATGCTTCCAAAATTGAGTCTAAAGTTCACAAGATTATTAGATCCAATTTCATTTGGGATATCCAATATCTAAAATGGATATCTCATATCATCCCATTAAAGAATATGAATGGGAAAATTAGGGTCTGCATCTGCTTCATATATCTTAACTGGAACTATGAAAAAGACGATTTCCCAGTTCCTATTACAGAACATTTGATTGATGCTACGACCAAATATCAAGCCCTCTTCTTCATGGATGGATATTTGTGGTATAATAAAACCTAAATGTCCTAAGAAGATAAATAATAAAATTCCTTCAAGGACCTAAGGATTTTTTTTTCTATCAGGTAATTCCATTTGGATTGAAGAATGATGGTGCTATATATCAACGGGCCATGCATCGCATCTCCAAACCCTTCTTGGGAGGGTTCATCAAATGATATGTTAACAATCTAGTGGTTAAGTTTTGATAGTGTTATGAACACTTGGATGATCTTGATAGTATCTTCAATAAACTGAGACATCACATCCTAAATATGAAACCATTTAAATGTACTTTCAGGGTCACCTTAGAATGTTTTTTGACTTCTTCATACACCATCAAGGAATTGAAGTCAGTCCTGAGAATGCAAAGAAAATCCTCAATATGTCATCATCTTGGAACCTAATATATTTGAGAGGATTAAATGGATACCTTTCCTATATTCAATGCTTTATAGAAATCCTTCTAAGAAAGTGTTTTCCCTTCCCTAGGTTGATGAAGAAGGGGGTCACATATTAGTGGAAGAACGACCATCTAAGATAATTCTAAAGACTCAAGAAATACCTCTTGATCCCACCCATGTGGATGCCATATTTTGAGGGGGAACCACTCATTCTATTTTTGACTTACTTGGAATGGTCATTGGGATCCTTCCTTTCAAAAAATAATGACATAGAGAATAAATATATCCTTTATTATCTCATTTGAACCATGATCAACACTGAGACTCATTATTCATATATCAAGAATATCTACCTAATGTTAATCTTCACAATTCAGAAATAGAGGCACTATCTACAACACCATGATGTCTATTTGATCTCTCACAATAACCCACTCAAATAAATCCTCAATCTTCCTATGCTTACTAAACATTTGGAATGATGGGTGGTTATCCTATAGTAGTTTGACATTCTATATATGCCTGAAAAAGTGATAAAAGACTAAGATTTGGCGGACTTCCTGGCAAATAATCCATCTATAGAATCAACGTCATTAAATACCAAATTACCCAATGAAGATATATTTTCTATTCAAGAGGGACCCCAAACATGGGAGATGTATTATGATATCACATTAATAATCCCAGAAAGGATGATAATAGAAGAACCCAAGTTCAATAATGTTAGGTTTTGAGTCATGATCAACTCTCCATCAAACATAATTTTTACACACTCCTTCCTATTTTCTAAAGGCTTCACAAACAATGAGGAAGAATATTAAGTCCTCATTATAGGGATATAATTGAAACTTTAGATACCACTAGACAACTTAAAGGTGAAATGTGATTCAAATTTGGTAATCAAGAAGATCAACATTGATTATTCCATCAAAATGGAATATATAATCCCACTACTTAACTATGTTTACGGACTAATGGAAGAATTACCCTTAGAACCAACATTAATTCTTGTCCCATGATCACAAACTCCTAAACTGATGCATTGGAATATGCAACCACAATAATGGAAGATCCATATTGGGGTAAAATAGTCATCAACATTGCGTACCACCAAAATAGTCTCTCCTTTTGTTTATGTCAGTAGGAGATGAATCAATGAGGTTAACCCCATCCATAAATCAGATGGTCCTATGACTGGTTAGATGATTCCCATTGTATTATACCTCTAAATTAGAGTGATCTCATTAAATAGATTAATAAAAGAGAAAATTCGATGATAGGTGATCAACTTTACTTTTTATGATATCCCAAATCACCATAAAGTTCTCTATAAATGAGGATTTGATGAAGTCCTTACCATGTGAATTGACAGAGAATAGACCATTGCTATCAAGAATGAAGTACATACGAGAGCCTATGGAACCCTCCAGTCAGGGTTTAGGCTTTCCAATCAATTCTTGAGGCTTGGATTATTCTAGAATTCAATGAAGTAGGATTGCACAAAATTCACCAAGAAGTTTCATTCTTTCCAGGTGCATGACAACTTCATCCATTTATCCCAGATTCTCTAGAAACTACCAAATAGTCCTGGACAAATATCATATAGGGAATGGATGTTTTGGGGCCATTTACTCCATCCACGACCAAGTAGTTTAAATGCATCCTCACTATTATGAACTTATTCTCCAAATTTGTTGAAGTAATAACCCTAAAGGAAGCCAGGAAAAAAATCATTATCTAATTCATAAAAGGAAATATATTTACCAGATTTGGTGTCCCTCATAAAATACTAACAGATAATGGAAAAAATTTACGTTATTTTGAGTTATAGAAGCTGTATCAGGTATATAATATCAAATCCAATCATTCATCCCACTATCATGTTGTTTCCAATGGATATACAGAGTCCTTCAACAAAAACCTATCATACTATATAAAATGATGGATAAGGATAAAAATTCATGGACTAACATGCTCTAGTATGCCTTGCAGGCTTACTGGATTACAACCTACACTGCCATGTGGGTGACCCTGTATTGACTGATATACATGATAGAAGAACACTCCTACCAATTGAGTTCCAAATTCCCTCACTATGCATTTCCATCTATGATCAACTATATATAGATGAACTTTCCCAAAAATTATTGTATGAATTATAGTGACTTGATGAGAAAATAATGCATAATGTTTATCACTTGGAGGTCTATCAAAATCAGATTTCATGGTATTTTAAAAAGAAATTATGCCTCAACTCGTTCCTCCAAGGAGAACTAGTATTTGTCCTCAAGACCCTAATGATACCAGAGAGAAATCCTCCAATGATTGAGATAAAGTTAGAGGGACATTAAAACATACACAAGGTCTACTCTAACGGAGTATATTCCCTGATCTAGATGGATACAGAGATTGTTAAGACCCCTACAAATGCAATATTATCAAGAAAATTTTCATTTAATAAACATCATTTCATCCATGTATTAATATGAATAACTATATGACACCAATGTCCTTATTGTATGATGTTAAACTACATATCATCATGTTCTTATATTCAAAGACCTAAAAGGAACATCATATGGTTCTAACCGCACAACATAAAACTACAAGACATCTTAGTCTGATATGTAAGACTTTAAATAATATATCATAACACCCTAGTAATATGATGTTAAACTGTATGAAAACATCCTCATTTCCTGATTGTAAAACTGCATGGTTATGTCCTTATTACATGACGTAAAACAATATGGTTCATGTCCTTGTTGCGTGACGTAATACTTCATAACATTTCAATCCATGCTTGAGCAGATCATAATCTTTGGTGATGATATCCCACTACACCTTTGTTCAATAACTACATGTAGCTTGATTCATTCCATAACATGATACATAATGATGCCCAAATCTTTAATCTTAGGTCTAGATGCAACATAAAAAGGCACCCTCCCTATGTATGGGTCATACCTGCATAGGTACCCTTAAAAGAACTATGTATGCCTTGATTCTCTCCTAAAATGGGATACATTGTGATGCTTAGAACCTATGTATTGAGCGCAGTTATGAATAAAAAAACATTCCCCCTCTCATATAGACAAATAGATATCTGTGTAAGAGACCTTAATTCAGGATTCCTCATCCAGGATCCCATCATGGAAATATAAATATTCCTCTCCCACATATCAATAAAAAAATCTATGCTTGGGACTATAAAATCCATGACCAATACCAGTCCAAATGTTTCATTTATTCTCAAAAATATTCTTTCCACACATCATACTCTTTATTTTGGGAAATCTTAGATCTCTCTAAATGTTCATTGTCCATCGGTAATAGGAATCTAGATTATTGAAAACTCCCTTTTTTGGCTATGCAGTAATATTCCCCAATTGTATTTGCATAGGTCTCACACCAAATGGGATTGTTAGTTAAAGGATTCCCTTATTTTACTATGTAGTATCACACCCCAGTTTGCTTTTCATAAGTCCACCACCAAAAGGTAATTTCAACCATAAGTACATCGGTTCTCAAGAGAGATATATTATATCACTATAAGCCCCATAAACACGATTATATGAACCTACTTTTGAATAATGGTCTGCAATCATTCCTTGCATTTTGTCACATATGAATTTTCCTGATCCAAGAGCCCCCATGATTACGGTTTAAAATTTACTTCATCATGTCCTAAGTATTACAAAGAATCTTTGTCTCACTTAACCTTACATCATTCCTCATTCCCACAAAAGATGGACTTAGTTGCATGACCTAAAATTTCAAGAAACTAGAAATCATTACCACATGATGTTAAACTACACAATTTACAAAAATCCAAGAACTATATGTGAATTGATTATCACTTTGATAATATACATAGTGACACCTGAATCCTATGTCTTAGGCCTATCCAAAATATTTATTTTTTATGTTGAGTCAACTTTTTCCTTACCACATGTCATTAAACCATATGGATCATGTTCTAACCACATGAAAATAAAGTGAAATGTTTTCAAGAACTATGTATGGATTGATTCTCATTCCCATGAGATACATAATGAAGACTAGATCTTATATATTGGTTTAGCCATAACAAAATCAAAGTGCCCCTTCCATTCTTTTTAATTTCCTTTTTGTGGTGGAAGAAGCCTTTTACAATCCTTGTTTCTCACACCAAGCATAGATCACATGGGATTAGGAGTGTTGGTAAAGGATTCCGCACATGATCCAGGCATATCAGTCCACATCAAGGGTAATATGGTCCTAGATGAAAGACCATAAAAGGTATACTATACATCCTTACCATATAATGTTAAATTACATATCTTACATATCTTGCATGATGTAAGTTCTATAACTATGTATGTATTGATTCTTGCCATCATAGGATACATAATGACACTTGGATCTAAAATCTTGGGTTTAGCCACAACATAAAAATTTCCCCCTCTTTCCTATGTATGAGTCAGAACTTCATAAGAGAATTCAATACAAGTTATTACCTTGTTTGTGAGCTTGTATAAAAAATCCACTTCTACATAATAAAATTCAATTAGTGAGGGGAATCTTTCTCAAAATTCTTATGGATTGATTTTTTCTTTGAGGAGATATGTAACAACACTCATATCCTATGTCTTGGGCTCAAACATGTTAAGAAAACCTCCTTTCCTGCATATGGGTCTGACCTGCGTAGGGAAAGGTTTCTCCCCATTCATGGATAATTTTGATATGAAATGATCATTCCATATTTAATAACTTTCCATATATAAAGAAAATTTGGTGTATATGGAAATATGAATATCTATATTCTTTCTTCATCCATCACTAATAGAATGTCAGATTTCTAAGGACACCTTTGTATGACTATGCAGTAATACACTTCGATTGACTTTTCATAAGTCTCCCACTAAAAGGGAATGTCAGTCAGAGGATGCCTTTTTTTTACTATGAAGTAACATGACCCAGTTGGATTTTCATAAGTCTCCTACCAAAAGGGAATTCCAAACGGTGGTATATTAATCTCCACGAGAGACCTATTCTATTTACATTATCCTCAAACACATTATGATGGGAACCTGATTTTTGAGAATTGATATATGGTCAATCCTTTCATACTTGTCCCATATCACCGTTATGATATTGAAACCCCCAGATTATAGTTTACAAACCACCCTTTTTATGATTAAAGATGATTTTATATTCTTGGACAGATTATCATGAAAGTGAAAACTGTTAAACTTTTGGTCAAAGCTAAGTGACTTTAAATCATATCACTCAGCATCCTTGATATAAGAAATTTAACTTCATAGTCTTTACCATAGTTTACCAATATTGAACTGCATAATTATTCTAAACCTTTCAGGGAGGGTCATTTCTTCCTAATGTTCAACACATAATAGAATTTCCCCTTCTTTTCACAATCCAAATTTGTGTAGGAGTGGCTTCCCATTCATGGACACCATCAAAATAGATACTAACTTTATTCCTAGACACATTCCATTCACAGGAAACTCTCTATGGTCTTGAGAAATAAGGATATTTATGAACTCCCCATCCATTAACAATAAAACATCAGATTCATGAAGACACCTTTGTATGACTATGTAGTAATTTTCCTTAGTTGGATATTCATAATTATCCCACCAAAAAGGCTTGTTAGTTAAGGGATGTCTTTGTTTGATTATTTAGTAACACACCCAGTTGGATTTTTTTAAGTTTTCCACCAAAAATTCCTATCAACCGGAGGTATATTTGTTCCCATGAGAGACCTCTTCTATCTCCATAAGGCCTAACGACAATATCACATTGGAAACCACATTTCTAATATAGTCCACGACCATTACTTGAATGATTATCTCACATCATGTTTTAGATCCAGAAATAAAAAAATTATGACTTAATGTTCCCCCATTCAGGTATCTAAAAAATTCCATAACATTCTTAGCCAGTAAGCACTACTTGGGATATTGCAATATAACCCATAGTCAAATTTGTTTGACCTAAAACCCTAGTCACATTAGTCTAGCTTGTAAGACTCTAAACTAACTACAAAAAGAAACACAGTAATCACCTGGTTGAAAAACCACAAAATGGAACCCTGGGTAAAATCCATGTCTCATCTCACTAGACCTATACTCTGCATGGTTTAGGCAAAAAAATGTACTGTAAAAAAAGGAAGAGGTAAAAAACTTGTTAGGTCAAAAACACAGAAAGGGTAGCCTAAGAAAAATCCAAGTCCTTCCTACTAAGTAATTTTCTTCTCAACTTTAGATAAAATTAGGACAATGACACAAAATACATAAGGTTTTTATGGTCTATTATATGACTCTAGTAATAGTCAAACTATGCTCACTAGGTCCAAATACCTAGAAAAAAATTAGAGCGCCTCCCCATCCCTATTATTATGATTGAAACTCATTGATTCAAGGACGTTTTGATATACAAAATAGCTTCATTGTCATGTTATACTTATAGAGGAAAATAGGGATAAATATATAAATGATTTAGAAACAAAACCCTTTTCATTTATGGAGAAAAAAATCATAAGAACATCCACAAAATTGGATGTTATGTTTTAAAAAAGGTTTTCAATATAAATTTTTAATTATTGAAGGGTATTAGGATCCCTATAAATGGTATACCAAAGATTTTCCAATTGGAAAACCACAGTCTCTTTATCCAGGCAGAGTTCCTCCACTGTAGTTGCAATGGTTTTCATCCCCTCAGATTGAACTCCATCCAACATATGATGAAGTTGCATGGGATCCCCTTTAGTAGCATCTATCTCTAGTTATAGGCACAATATTTGAGTAGTTTTATCATCAACGCACTGTCTATACTCCATCAGTTTCATGTAATGATTGAGATCCATTAAGTATAGTGAATCTCATAGGTCATTGATTTTGATGATCATTCTGTCCTTAATAATGAACTAACGTGACTCATTTTATTTCTCCTTCCAGAAAATTATTTCCTTCATAGAAGCGTGAACCACATGGTAGTCAAACACACTGTACCCAAGAATACCAAACATGTTCTAGAGTTGAGGGAGTCTTGAAGATAAATCATCAATGGGGGTCTTCAAAAACATATCCCAGAAATCCTTCCATACAAGCTGGAGAAATACCCAGAGAGTATATTGAATTTTTTAGCTCACTATGGATATAGTCATAATGGGTGGGGTATAATCAAGAATAAACCTACTTATGGAAGTGGATTTCATTATACTCTATGGGGTAAAATTATCCTCTCCTTGTATAGTTAATTTAATTAGAGTAGAGACTTACCCTTTTGGTTTTGCTGCTGCGACTACTGGTGCTTAAAGTAGAATGAAATTATTCATCGACATTACAAGATGGAAAGAAAAAGGTAAAAGAGAATCAAATAAATTGAAAAAAATCACCCACTAATGGGTTAGTTTCTTGGTTTTATTTCTCTCTAGCACCCTCATTCTCAATACTTTGGGTCGGGACTTTCTAATGATGATCATTTCCCTGATTTTTCTTAGGGACTAGGGTGGAAAGCTCTTGAAAATATCCCACTATAAGACCCTCTACTATCATTCCATCATCAATAGGAGAAGGATGGACTTGGATGCCTTGGTCATGAAATGCATTGGAAATTTTTTCTATGAAAAAATATACACAACTTGAACATTAGTGTGAAACATCAAATGAAGGAAGGTTTTTTGTGTTTGAAAGCACAAGAAAGAGAAAATTCACGTCCATCCACTTCCCTATTAAAGTCCCAAAACTCTTGAAGGGATCCTAATATATCAATATATAGATTAAATGTGTCCATTATGTCATGAAAAATGGAATCAAGTCTCATAGATTCATTAAAATTAGGGGTTTTTATAATGCTGGGCTCATCACCCAAATTGGATCCATCATCAAAAACATCCACTGTCCCTTCGACAAGCATAACTCTTTCAGTATTTTCCAGATCAACATTATCACTATCACCTTCATTGGACAGTTTGAGTGTAACGAACCTGAATCTAGTAGCTTAGAGTTGGTGCTTTTCTTTATTACATTGGCATTGATAAAAAATTAAAATCCAAAAATATTGAGTAGTTTAGTATTATTGATGAACTAGATACATACATGGAACCCTTATTATATTGGTAATTAAAAACAAAACATAATAATAAAAATTAATTTCCATCCTTGAACTCATTCAAAGTTGTCTTCTTCATAACCTGGTAAAAATAAACAAATAATGGTGATCTTGAATTCTTAGTAAGGGTTAAATACAGTGGAAAGAAAAATGAATTAATGAGAATAATTAACACGGAAAGGTAAATAATTGAAAACACATTACAAATAAATTTATAATGAAATGTATCCATAGATTTTTTTCATAGTAAAAATCCTCTATATAATGATAGTTAAATACTGAAAGAAGGGAATTATTAATTTTTAGATTCCATGTATCTAGCACATGATACCACTACCATAAAAACTTTTCACAAGAAGGTTTCATCTATAGGTAAACACCTATTTAATTTTTCCAACTGTTTTCTCTTATTAAACCTGTTAATGAATCAAGGGGCTATATAATGTCAGGCCCCACCCCACACTGCAAGTCCAAATCATTATTCATATATCGAATAAAATATTTAAAAAGTGATTTTAAAATAAAAATGTCGCATACAAATTTTAAAATTTTTAATACCATGAAGACAATGAGATTCATGATATATATCAAATGGGTTGTATATACACCTCATAAAATAAGGTGGGTGTAAAACATCAAAATACTCCTCAATGAAAGGAGGTTGAGACAAAGAGCCTTACAAATGAATTGATTATATGTATTCACTGTAAATTATAAAAAATTGGGAATAATACAAGAGATAATCAAAATTAATTTAACACATAACCTTATCATGACATAATCAAATAAATGGAGGTTTAACTCAATGAATGAAAATTGAGTTAATAGATCTCTTACCACTTGTAATCAGTCAAATCGTATACCCTATAAAAGTAATAATTATAAAACGAGACATTTTATACCTTGAAGATAATGTTATTCATGATATAATATATCAGGGTTAGTATGTATACACCACACACAAAAAATCAGGGGTTAACAAGACATATATCTCACTGAAGTAAAAGTGAAGTAATAAAATACTTAACTCACACTTCCTTTTTGAAGTGTGTACTTTAAACTCATGTATAATAATATAAATATTGTTATTAACTCATTAAATAACTATATTCATATTTATAATACCTTATGTGATGATTTTATAAGATCTTATGACCCATTCATTAATAATATTTCATTAGTTTCATAGTTTCAGGTGTGTTTGTTACATGATTTAATGATCGGTTCCTTTGTGTAAAATTATGGATGTTCTTGTACAATGGGATTAAAAATACATAATTGGATTTAAATAGTATTAATAAAATTAAATAATTATTAATTTATCCATATATAATTTTTATTTCTTATATGAGGATGATTCATTAGATAAAACATTAATGATAAATGATTAGTTTATTTTGGAAGTTTTTTCCGAACACCATGAATTTGTTTCATTTTGTTAACTATTATGAACATATATTAATTAAAAAACATTAAATTGGATATAATAAACTTTTTAAAATAATATTTAACAATAATAATAGTTTTATGACCATCCATGAAGGTGGTAATGGAAAATGAACAAAAACATTATTCACAGAGGAGATTAACTAGCATAACTTGAACAATGGTTTCATTTCTTTGAATAAGAGGAGGTAATAAAAGGGATGGATATAATATATTTCATTAGAAATACAAAATTCAAATATTTAAATTATTATAGAATTATTATGCCTTTATGGATGAATTATTTTAGGAGAAAATAAAAAAAGAAAATAAATTAAGAGAGGTGTTCTGAGAAAATTACCTCTTGAATACCACCTCCTTGAGAGACCCTTGAGGACCTTGTATTTGATATTTTGGTGATATTATCAGAAATTGGATATATATATAGAGTTATTAGGATAGGTTTTGTAAGAGTATTGAGTATCTTCAAGGATTTGTTGTCGAAATGGTGTGGTGAGGGGTGGTATTTATACTCGAGGAGAGGTGGGTTTAAGTGGTTAAACAAAGAATATTTTATAATTAAATCCAACCACATTGAGGTGAAATTAATTTAAAATAATTATATTGTTAATAAATGTTTTGGAGGATATTTAGGGTTGATAAATACCTCAAAATACCATTTAATCTTTTAATTTTTAGGTATGTTTAGCTTTTACCTTTTAACTTTAACCCTTATAACTATTTTACCTATACTATAACGACCCATACTTTACATACATTGTTAATACTTCAAAATTGAATCATACGTATTACAACATATAACAAAACCACGAAAGGACCGTATCGGTATAGTGTCTTTAGAGACTGGGAAACATAAACAATTGGTTCATAAAGCATCTACATTGTCTCCCATTTATTTCATCATATCTATAGTCCCTTTTGGCATATCTTACTTAATAACCTTCTTCCTGACCTGGGGAAAGAAAACATACAAAAGGGTGAGCTCAAATTATCAGTAAGGGTAAAAAAAAGAAATATCAATCACATCATATACATAAGCACATAACTTTTGGAAATATTAACCTGCAAAAGAGATCATAATTTCATAACATGGGATAAATCATGGCAGTGAAATGTAATCACAATAATCATAACTTTAAACATGAAACTTTGTGGCGTACACACATAATCATAGAGAATCATTTATTATTAGTCAAGGCTCATGGCCAAGACTATCTTAGTGGATGAAGTCCCTTTCTGAACCGAGTTCACTCCTCGTTTCAGTCCTGTTTCACTGAACCGGTATAACCTACCGTTCCAGCCATGTCTATCTCATGAGATATAAAATCTTTACCCAATGAATTGGAGGGAGATATAGGTCCCACCCATCTCATAATGATACCATTCTTATGTGTGCCACAAAATCATAAATCATACATCATTGCATAACCCATGTAATACAAATGGGAATCTTAAACATCATGACATCATAAAACAATTCATATAAGATAAAGGAATTCATAAAAATAATTCCATCACAACATAATAAAATCAATGTAATAATAGGGATAAAAACATAACCCTTTATTATCTTAGATGGAAAATAATTTTGATAAAACACTTGAACTCCATTCTTGAGGAAAATATCCTTTCTTCTTCAAAAACATTTTTCCTTTCTTAACATGTCATACAACTTTAAACTAAAAGAAGTTGATTAAAAATAAACTTGAAAACTTGTAAAGGATTCTTCTTGGAAATAATGTTTTAAAAATCCATTCATGTCGTATAAGTTAAAAAAAACATTCTTCTCGTACTTTTGTCGGAAAAGTCAAAAAGTACCTCGTACGAAAAACGACAAAAGATTCCTTTCATATCTTTTACTAAAAAACTCACCAAAGGGTAAAATTGGATATAAACTATTTTAGAAAGATATAAATATTACATATTGAGGAAACATGGATGTGGATGATAAAATACACCCCAATAAATACCAAAGTATAAACAATATCGGATAAAAAATGAGATTGTGATATTTCCCTTACTTTAGGTCCGTTTTGCTTCGTAAGTGTCCGAACCACCTGTATAATGATTTAAATAATGTTATTGACTTATTACAGAATCATACGTATTTTAAGGATACCATATATGGTCATATTATTAGCTTCTTAGTAGTAATATTTCATTGCTACTTGTTATTCGGGTGTTTATAACTTTTTGTTCTTATGCATGTTTTGTCGAATAAATTCTTATTATTATCTTTAGGTTATAGATAACTAATTTACATAATGGTATTAGTGTAATATATATCATATTCATTCATTCAATTCATTTATATTATCATTATGAAATGAAGATCATGTAGAACGAGTCGCATCACATCGTGGAGACGGTATTCCGTACGTACGCACGAGTGATGATATCGTTCCTATGATCGTGGAATTGTATTGGAGTGTATGTATACTATTTCAGAATCAGTATCACTTTATAATAGTCATATATAGTCATTATTTACACCATTATACCCATTAAAGTAAGGTGGTGGTGGAAAATAGATTACACCACAGCGTGGAGATGGTATTCCGTACGTACGCACGCGCGGTGATTTCTTTTTCCGTAGGATGGATAGATGGTGAAATAGGGTTGTTTCATACTTATAATAACATATCAGTATATGAGTGATACTGATGTTATTACTTCATAATGAAACAATTAAATAAGAAGAAGTGGAAGAAGAAATAAAGATGAAAGAATCGGTAACAGACATTACCTCTTCTTTGAAGTGATTATTTGAGACCTTATTTTAGGGCACTAAAATTGGTCTTTGAAGAAGACCAGGACCTCTAGGATGTCTCTAGGGAAGTGGAGAGGAGGAATTTTCAGGGGTTGGCCGAGCTTGAAGGCTCAAAGTGGTGTGAGTAAGAGGGGGAGGAGGTTCCCTTTTATAAGGGAGGAGAGGGGCACCTTTGGGAAAACTAAAAATATTATTTTATTATAAAGTCATGTTCGGTTTTAAATAGCTCCAAATTGATATATTTCGAAGAGAATGTGGGTATGGGTCGAAATACTCTCATAAAATAGAATTTAGACAAGTTTAGGTTCCTATTTTAACCTTATCATTTAGATTTAACATTAAGTTAAATAAGTTTACTTTTACCGTGTCTTCTTGTGTTCTTATACTATAAGGTTAATAAACTTACTATAAGCATCCAAACGAACCCCAAGTTGTTTATTATTAATATATATAACCGTATCTAATTCATTTGGCCGAACCTTAGATTTTTAGGAATAAAATAACAATTACTAATATAATATTTGTTTTAAAAACTATTTTATGTCAATTTTGACACTATTTAGTAATTTATTTTTGTGAAAATCATAACAGAATTATTAGTTCTAAAAAAGTTAATTAAATCAATACTAACATGTCATATTAACCTAGAAAATTAGTGGAATTCATAAAAAGTCTCAAATTACATTTATTTTTGTGTTTATAACATCAATTATGTCAATATTTCATTAATAAGATAATTACTGCATCATCATTGTGTCATAAATACCTTAAATTATTTAATGTCTAAAAATTACAAATAAACTATCATTATGTAGGAAATCTTTTTAACTTTCTAATGAATATTCATAGTCTAATTTATCTTATGTATAACCTTATATTAAAAATTATTTACTTATTAAACTTTGATTTTAACTATTTTAACCCTTCTTTAAATAAATTAATAATAAATGTCCTAATCTAATACAAGTGGGCATAAATGGTCATATTTTATTCCTAAGTTTGTTTTTGGTTGAATTAAACTTATACAATAGAATTAGGACATGTGTTAGGGTAATAATAATATCATCTTTACCCTTAATTACCCTATGTACTTTTAACCGTGGTAAAAAAAAGTAAAAAGTTACTATTCACCAAAAATTATTTTCATCTCATTGAACCACATTTTAGTCCTTGATATTAACCGTGTCTCTCGGAGTTTCGAAATTCCACTCTCAGAAGTGGTAAAATTAAGTTTTATGAAAAATTCAGTTTTTTAACTACCACTTAGTGGTTTCACTATTCATCAAAAATTGAAAGTTTTCAGAAAAATACCAAAATTTCACCCTAGGCTAATTTCGATATTCCGAATCCAAAAATGAAGTCCATTTTGAAAAATAAAATTTATAAAATTTCAAAATGTGGTTATTACTATTCATAATGGCTAGTTTTAATAATATTTTAATAGCATATCGTTGTTTAGTGAAACTCAGTATTGCGTACGACACAAGATATCGAGGAAGGTCGCGATTTCGTGTAAAGAAAACCAAGCAAATGTTGTGTAGAAAAAGATTCCTTTGATGATTTATATAACATAAAATTCTCGGGTGTTACATATACTGCGGTAAATATTCTTTTTACAATGGTAACATTTTTATACTTAAAAATGAAATCGACCTTACAACCTAATTTATACCTTATTATTCTAAATATTTAACCCATTTTATCAAATTCAATTCACATAATTTAAAAAAATTATATATAAAATTAATTCCACAAACACAATGAAAAAACGTGTTTTTTAAATTGAAAATTTAAAATGTTTGAAATGTTTTTATATCCAATTTCAATGTGAAATTGATTAAAAAATACATAATTTGGTTTTATTGATGTATAATTGATCTAATTATACTGTAAAAATAATTTAAAACATAATTTAACTATATAAATAAATTAGACAAAAAACAGTTTTTAATTAAAATTTAATATTTTTCACTATTCATCAAAAAATAAAACCTCTCCAACCAAAATTTTACCCTAAGATAATTTTTATATTCCAATTTAAGATATGAAATTTATTTTTCCAAATAAAACTTATTAATGCATCATAATTTATATTTAAAACAGACGCTCCATCAAAAGGTGGAAAATTGCCATTTAAAGATAGCTTTTATGCTTAAAACTAGATTTATTATAATCTTAAGAATATAAAACATGTTGAATGAATTTAAAAACATTTTACTGAATATATAACATATAAATTTTACTAATATATCTCAATAATAGTGATTAATTTAAATTATTAATATAAAATTCCATTATGTGTATAAAAATAGTTTTTTTTATAAAAACACTTCCTTTATGTTCAATTGGATTTTATTTTCATTTATAATTAATTGGTCATAAAAGAATTAATTTTATAAACACGTGTAAACTAATTTTTCATAATTTATTTAACCACATTCATAACCTATTACTCAAGGAATAATTATAATGTTTGTGTTAAAATAATAATATTTAATAGTATATTACGGTTCTTATAAGCTTGGTGTTGCGAGCAATGTATACTATTGAAAAAAATTGAATTTATTTAATAAGAGATATACTATAAAATCTTTGGGTGTTATATTATTCCCTCTCTAAAATTTCATCCTCAAAATGTTCATGAATATTACCTTCTATACAGATGAGGGTAGTTATTCTTTGTAACATCCGCAGGTTCCCACATTGCTTCGTCCATTTTATAGTTTCCCCAAAGAACCATTACCAGTTGAGTTGTCTGATTCCTCAATTGTTACTCTCTAGTATCAAAAATCTCAATAGGATCTTCATAGTAAAAAAAAATTTCATCCATTTATATTTCTTCATATGTGATTACATGCGTTGTGTCTGACATGTACTTACTTAACAAATGGAGAGACTTGATGGAACCCCTAAATTGTAAGATAAAACTCCAATAATTTAAATAATTTTGAATGGTATGATGTACCTGAGTCCTAGATTCCCCTTCTTATTGAACCTCAAGACACCCTTACATGGTGATACTTTCATAAGGACATGATCTCCTACTTGAAATCCCAAATCCTTTATCTGGTTTCCAGCATGACTCTTTTACCTAATTTGATTTGTTTTAATATGATCCTGAATAGTCTTTATCTATTTTTTTTCTCTTCAATAACTTTTGATCCTATAAGTTTCCTCTCACAAACTTTATCCCAACAAGTTAGAGTATGACATCTCTTTCCTTATAATGCTTTATATGACGTCATTTGAATACTTGAATAAAAAATATTATTGTAGGAAAACTATACCAAAGATAAATAATGATCCCACATTCCTTGACAGTCAAGTGATCATGATATCAATGTTTCTTCTAATGTTTGAATAGTCCTTTCAGACTGCCCTTCGGTTTGGGGATGGTAGGTAGTGCTCAAATGAAGATCAATATCTAGAGCCTCATGAAGACTCTTTTAGAATTTTGATGTAAAATAGGGATCTCAATCAGACAATATTGATAGAGGTTCACCATGAAGTCTTATAACTTTATTAACATATAATTTTTAGGGATTTCAAGAGGTAATATTCTCTTATAGTAAGTAAATATGTTGATTTTGTAAAGAGAAACAATAACCCATATTGAAAAGTCATTTATGAGTTTATTTGGTAGTCCAATGATGAAGTCAATAGTAATTTATTCCCACTTCCACATAAGAATAGGTAAAGGTTGGATGAATCCTCTAGGATTTTGTCTCTCATCCTCCACTTACTGAAAAAGTAGGCACGTTGACACATAGTTATCAATTTCCTAAATTATATTATCCCATAAAAAATGTTCCTTCAGATCCCTATAAATCTTAGTACTACCAAGGTGTATAGAGAAATTTGCGCTATGGGAATCATCCAGTTGTTTCCTTTTTTAGCTCAGGCATTGATGGAACATATAAAATCTTTTGAAATTTCAGAACACTATCATCACAAACAAATACTTCCAATTTTCCTTCATTCAAAGCTATAATTTTATTATGAAAATTCTCATCTTTAGATTGAGAACTTTGTATCTTTTCCAACAAAGATGGTTTCACAATCATTTAAAAAAGGCGTGGTTCCTCATCTTACTCAATCATTCCCATATCCATATTTACAAAATATATGAACATAATATCTCTCTCAAAACTCATTTGGATCAAAACACCATGATTCTTCCTACTTAATTCATATTCTACTATATTTGATTTTATAGGGTGGTAGTGTATTGAGAAATCATAATATTTGAGTAACTCAAGCCGTCATCTTTTCCCCAGGTTGAGTAATTTATATGATAATATGTATTTAAAACTCTTGTGATCCGTATATATCTCACATATTTCTCCATAGAGATAGTGTATCCATATCTATAGAGCATAAATTACACCTGCTAACTCAAGATCACGAGTTGGATAATTTTGTTCACGAGTCTTCAACTAAAATTTTGAATATGCAACAAATTTATCTTTTTTTTTCATAAGGACACAACTGAGTCCTTTCTTTAATGCACAAATGTATATCAAAAACCTATAATTTTTTAATGGTAGAGTCAAAATCTGAGCATTAACCTATATTCACTTAAATTATTCAAAAAATTCTTCACATTATTTTGTCCATATAAACTTCAACCCTTTACATGTGAGCTTGGTTAATGGGTTAGTCAATCAGGTAAAATTATGAATGAATCTCTGATAGTAACCTTCCAAAACAATGAAACTTTTTACCTAGGTTATGTTTGTTAGTGTATGAAATTCTTGTAAATCCTTTATCTTCATAGGATCTACTAATATTTCATCCATAGAAACAATATGGCTAAAAAAATAAATAAACTGAAGCTATATTTCACACTTAATAAATCTAACATATAACACTAATCTTTTATGAGTCTCAAGAATGATCCTCAAGTGATTATTATGACCGTAATAGCTTTTAGAATACAAAAAAATATCATCGATGAATACCATAAAAAAAATCAACAAGATATTCCTTGACTACCTTGTTCATTAGATCAATAAAAACATAGGATGTATTAGTGAGTCCAAATGTCATTACTATAAACTCGTAATTTCCAAACCTCATTCAAAAAGTTGTCTTCATAATATCTTGCTTATTTAATCATAATTGATAATACCCTAAATAAAGGTCAATATTTGAAAAATATTTAGCTCCATGAATTTGATCAAATAAATCATCAATGCGAGGAAGAGGATACTTGTTATTTATTTTAATAGCATTTATTTACCTATAATAAATTACAATCTCATGGATCCATCCTTATTCTTAACAAAAAGAATAGGGGATCCCCATAGTGAAACACTAGGGAGAATAAATCCCTTATAACTCATATCCTTTAGTTGTTTCTTTAGATCAAATAATTCCACAGTGTCCATTCTACAGAGATTCTTTGATATTGGTCTTTCATCGGGAATAAATATTAATAGAAAAATCAACTTCACAATTTGTGGAATGTTTAGAAAATTCCTCAAGAAATAAATAAATTTATTCGTATATAATAGGTATATATTCAATTTTACGATTACCTTCTTTATCCCTAGATATTTTTTGATCTTCATCCCCTAAGAACATAATTTGGTAGATATAAATGGGGTGGAACTAGATAAGAATCATATGATGAAGTTTTTTCTCCAAAGATAATTAATTCTACATCTTCCTCACAAAATCATAATTTCATTCCACTCACAATAAATATTCACATCATATTTTGAAATCTATTATATACTGAGGATTATATCAAGGTAAAACAGAGGTATGATGATAAGTCTAGAAAATAAAGCACATTTATATGACATAATGGGGACTTCCCAACACATTTTTTTTCAATGATACCTCCCTTAGGAGTTTTGACTAACAACTACCTTATTAAATCATAAGTGAAATATCTAATTTTATTATAAAATTGAGTAGATATAAAATACTTAGATGATCCAAAATCAAATAAATTATTTTCTAAATTTGAATATAGGAATAATTTACCTTCCACCACTTCATTGGGTACTTCTACTTCAGTTTTAGTGATCGCATATGGCTGGCCATTCCCCTTGGAATCTTATATGGTATATTCCCCTAACTATTGCAATATTGATTTGAATAATTTCCCATTTCTCTATAGTTAACGCATTGAACATTATTAATTTTTTTATTCCCCATGAATTCATTAGCTCGATGAACCATATCATCACACTTAAAAAAAATTCTTGTGCCCTTCAAGAATTTCCTAGGATGATTATTTTCAAAATTTTCACATAATGTGAATTTATTGGTTCCTCTATTTTTCTTTGATGCTTTACCTTTCTCATGGTTCTTAGCTAACCTCTTACTCTATTGATTTCCCTTTAAGATGTATTATCTAGAAAATTCCTTCTCCATTTTGATGGCACATAATACTATTTCATCATATGATGAAAATGTTTGAGAATCCTATGCCCTTTAGAGACTTTCATTAAGACCATAAAAGAAATGATTAATCTTTTTTTTCCAAATCACGTATGTAATCTATATCATACCTGGATAGTCTTATGAAGGTAGCCTCATACTCTGTGACATTATCTTCTTCCTTTTTCCTCAAGCTAAATAATTTTCTATTCATCTCAATTCATTGATCACAAGGGAAATATTTGTTGAGGAATGTTTCTTTAAAATAAATCCACCCCATGTGTTATATTTCATCTTCCTCCCTAGTATTCTGGATCAATGACCACCATTGATCAACATAGCCCTTTTGATAATATACTAAAAATACCACCTTTTCATTTTCATTACAGCACAATGTTAGAAATATCTTTTAAAGGGACTTGATCCACTCCTCATCTACCATTGGATTAGTATTCAAACTAAAAGATGGGGGATTCTATCACATGAAACAATCCAACATAGGTGTATCATGGTTATTAATTATATCCTAAGTAAGATGTCCTAATATGGTCATGAGATTATCATATCCAACACCAGTTGTGTTGACTTTCTGAGTTGGGAAATCCCTACATTGTCTGCGGGTTTTGATTCCCTTCCTTGAATTTGGATCCATCACTAAATAATGGCACACACTGAGTTATCCCATAATCATCATGAGTATTGAGCCAAAAAATAAAAATTCCTCTAATGGTAAATGTTTTAAAATACTATAAAGAGTTATCATAGTTATAATTTTAGTTATTTTTATTTTAAAATATAGCTCCCAAGGTTTCTACAAAACTTTCTCTAATACCAACTGTAATAACCCCAAATCTAGTTTCGCAAAGCCGGTTCCATTATTAATTAAATTGGAATAGATACCAAATTAAAATCTCAAAGGTATGAATATTTTAGTAGTCTTGAATAGTTAGATACATAGATGGTACCATTATTTCATTATTAATTAAAAACAAAACATAACAATAGAAAGTAATTTGCATCCTTGAACTCATTAAAAGTTCTCTTCTTCATAACCTGGTGAAAGAAAAAAAATAAGGGTCAGATCAAATGATAAATAAGGGTTAAATATAGTGAAATAAAAAATGAATCAATGAGAATAATCAACATGGAAAGGTAAATAACTAAAACCACATTCCAAATAAATTGATAATCAAATGCATATTTATATTTTTTCGTAGTGAAAATCATTTGGATAATGATAACTGAATACTGAAAGAAGACAGTGCTTAATTATTAGACATCATGTATCTAGAAAATTACACCACTACCATAAAAACCATTCACAAGAAGGTTTAACATATATTAAAAATCTTGTTTAATTTTTTTAGTTGTTTTGTCTCATGATACCTATCGATGCATCGAGGGGCTATATAATGTCGGGCCCCACCCATCACTGCAAGTCCAAAGCATTTTTCATATATCAAATAAAAAATTTAAAAAGATATTTTTATATTAAAGTGTCCCATATAACATTGAAACATTTTAATACCATTAAGACAATGAGATTCGTGATATGGTATATCAAAGGGTCTGTATATAAACCTCATAAAAGAAGGTGGGTGTATAATTTCAAAATATGTGTCAATAAAAGGAGGTCAAGACAAAGACCCTTACAAATGAATAAATTAAGTTTATTGATTGTAAATACACATAATAAAAGTTTAAATAATATATGAAAAAAATAAAAAGTCATTTCACACATAACCTTAGCATGACATTATCAATGAAATAGAAGTTTAACCCAACAAATGAAAATTGAGTTATGAAATCTCTTACCACTTGTTATCAGTCGGATCGTATACCCCATAAATGTAATTATTATAAAATTAAACATTTAATACCATGAATATAATGTTATTTATGATATAATATAGCAGGGGGAAGTATGTATACACCACACATAAGAAATAATTTGTGAACAAGACATATATCTCATAGAAGTAAAAGTGAGACGAGAAAATCCTTACCTCAAGCTTCCTTTTAGTGGTGCATAATTTAAAATATAATAAAATTGTTTAAATAATGATATTAAATCATTAAATAACTATATTAATATTTATAATAACTTATTTTATGATTTTATTACATCTTATTACCAATTTATTAATAATATTTCATTATTTTCATGGTTTTAGGTGTGTTTGTACCATGGTTTAATGATCGGTTCATTTGTGTAAAATTATGGATGTTCTTGTAAAATAGGATTACAAATACATAATTGGAATGGAATAATATTACTTAAATTTCATAATTATTAATTTTCCCATATATAATTTTTATTTATTACATGAGTATGATTCATTGGATAAAACATTAATGATAAATGATTAGTTTATTTTAGAGTTTATTTTAGCGGTTTTTTTCCTAACACCATGAAATAGTTTCATTTTATTTACTATTACATGTATATATTAGTTACATAAAATTAAATAGGGTATAATATAATTATTAAAATAATATTTAACCATAATAATAGTTTTATGACTAGACATGAAGGCAGTAATGGAAAACGAACCAAAATATTTTTCACGGAGGAGATTAACATACATAACTTGAACAATGGTTTTGTTTATTTGAAGAAGAGGAGGTAATAAAAGGTTTGTATATAATATATTTCATTATAAATATAAAATTAAATTATTTACATGATTCTGGAATTATTATTCCTTGATGGATGAAGTAGGTGAGTAGAAAGTAGAAAAAGAAAAGAAATTAAGAGAGGTGTTTTGAGAAAATTACCTCTTGAATATCACCTCCTTGAGAGAACCTTAAGTACCTTAGATTTGGTATTTTGGTGATACCATAAGCACTTGTACATTTATAGAGTAATGAGTATAGTTTTGGGAAGATTTTTTAGGAGCTTCAAGGCTTGTGGGTCGAAATGGGGTGATATTAATACTTGAGGAGAGGTGGGTTTAAGTGATTAAATAATGATTATTTTTTAATTAAAGCTGACCACATTGAGGTGGAATTAGTTTTAAAGATTTATATTGTTAATTAATGTTGTGGAGGATGGTTAGGGTATATAAATACCTCAAAAAACAATTATAATTTTCAAATTGTTTTTGTATGTTAAGATTTTACCTTTTAAATTTAACCACTGTCATTATTTTACTTATATTGTGGTAAATAATTATTTTACCATGGTAAAATTTTTATAACTAAAAATACAATTAAACTTAAAAAAAAATTTGTACCTTATGATTACAAATAAGGAATTCATTTTACCAAATTAAATTCGTATAATTGTAAAAATTAGATATAAAATTAATCCCACAAACACAACGAAAAAAGCATGTTTTTTAAAGTGAAAAGTTCAAATGTTTGGAATGTTTTTTATATCTAATTTCAATGTGAAAATGATTATAATTAAATAAATTGTATTTATTGATTTATAATTAATCAAATTATACCAATTTAAAATATAATTTAACTATATAAATAAATTAGATGAAAAAGTAGTATTTAACTAAAATTTAGTATTTTTCACTATTCATCAAAAAATAAAACTTCTCTAAAAAATACCAAAAATCTACCTGAAGATAATTTTTATATTAATATTTAAAAATGGAATTTATTTTTCTAAATAAAACTTATAAAAGTGTCAAAATTTATATTTAAACAGGTTTGCCATCAAAAGGCGAAAAAATCACCTTTTAGAAAAATATAGCTTTTATGCTTAAAACTGGATTTATTCTTATATTAAGACTATCTAACATATTGAATGAATTTAATTTTTTTTAATTAAAATATAAAATATAAATTTGACTGATATATCTCACCAATAGTGATTAATTTAATTTATTAATATAAAATTCCATTATAGTCATAAAAATAACTTTTTTATAAAAACACTTCCTTTATGTTCAATTGGATTTTATTTTCATTTATAATTAATTGTTAATAATTGAATTAATTTTATAAACACATGTAAACTATATTTTGACAATTTAGTTAATCATATTCACAACCACTAACTTAATGACTAGTTATAATGATCACATTAAAATTATATTATTTAATAGTATATCATGGTTCGTCTAAGCTTGGTATTGCATGCAACGTATACTATAAAAAAATTAATTTATTTAAGAAGAGACATATAGTAAAATCTTGGGGTGTTATACTAATATCCATTTCAACCCCTTCTAGAGTGGTGATGAGACCAGTAGTGGAAATTATAGGGTCATCCAGTGTATGCAGCGGATATAAAATATCGTGAGGAACAAAAGTCAGTAATTGGTACATGAAACCTTATGACGAGTGCTTGGAATTACCAAGGTCCTACTCCCTTTATATAGTGGAAGGAATGAATCTTTACTTATCCCTTGATGTTTCTTCTACTGAGAGAATAGACTCGCCAACATGAATTTTTGCATCATCTAGGATTTCTTCCTCAGTTCTTAAGGGGTCATCTCTAAGACCCTTGAGAGAGTAAAGGGAATTGGATCATGGAACCCATGATCATAATTATGTGTTTGTTCTTGAAAAATAAAGAATAAATAGTGTCAGGAAAAGTCACCCTGACTAATTATGCACTGGGCCAAGCTCTTAAATCTTTGTCATTCCTTCACTTTCAATAGAGTAAGGTTGGAAATTTCCTAAAAAAATAGGTTTTAGAGGTGGAAATAAATAGAACTCTACCACTATATCCTACTCCATCATACAATAACTTGAGGATAGATCCCATGATTCAAGATTTGATTCCTTATTCCCCATAGGGGAGACTTTAGAGCTATATTTGGGTGAGGTAATCCTTGTGGATTCTCTATCTACCCACTTCAAATGAGGGCCGCCCTTATCATAGTAATGATTTTGTTCAAAAAAAAAAGAGTGAGAAAAGAAATTCAAGTAAAAGAAGGGAAAAATTACATCCCAAGGATCAATGAAGTTGTCTCATTTATTAGTAGATGGATTATAAAATCCTTCAGTGACCCCCCATTCTAGCATGTCACTTACCCACTTTATGGCCAAAATCCAATCATTGGTCACACAAATAAGTATCTCCAACTCCAATATATATATATATATATTCCCACCTCGATAGGATCAACATAAAATTCAAATGGTCCTCAAATGAACCCAATATATGGAATCCAAAAATATGCATGGAGAATTGATCATAGGTCCTTGGAATCAGATTACCTATCCTTCCAAAGCTAGACTACCTATAGCAACATGAAATCAAAAAGTTGTTCTGGCCTACTGAATCATACCTGACACTCAGTAATTTCATGGGCTTCTCAGATCTCTCCATTGTAGTTAAAGGGTGAGAAACTAGTGCCAATGATTCCTTTTGGTGATGGTGTATGGACCTTCTAAGAACAATCATAAATAGAATATCCCTTTTGAACATTAATTGTGGGCTAAAATATACATGGGGTTCTTTGGGTGAGGTAGAGGATTCATCACTATCACTCTCTAAAATGGTGGAACCTTTCTACCACACTTCCCTCACCCATCAGTCATTATAGTTATGACTTAGGGAATTACCTTATTCAGCACCCGATGGGGATATGATGAAATCCAAGGATCAGTATACCAGGAGGTCAACCCAATGGATGAACTCAATGAAGGTAGGTTTATTACTGCTCGAGTCACCTCCACTACTGAAAGAATCCAGAGTTTTCAGGCCACCATTGGGTGACTATCTGATATAATGTTCATAAGAGGAGATATGATATTTTACTATAGTCATATTAATTAGTTTGTGAATCTATAGAAATAGTACTCCTCACATATAAACACACCATTTATTTAGGTTTCTAGAACACCATATTTAAATTTGATCAAGGAAAATATAAATTCATCACTATCATTGACATCTTCAGTGAACATCCTAGTGGGTGGATCCATATATGGAAAGAATTTGAACTCCATGATAAGATTTAGTATCATTAAGGCTCTACTACACTTCAAGGATAGGGGATGGATGCCAGAAAAGTCCTTAAAAAATGGTTAGAATCATCCCTCAAGAAAATTGATTTCTCTCAACACGGTGTAAGAAGAAAAATGTGTTGCAATCCATCCCCAAAATACTTGGAATGGACATGTAATTATGAAAGGGTCATTCTCTATTTGTACATATAGAATGAACCAATGGATCTTGGCTAGGATAGAGGATTCCAACCCTATATGCGTCCCTATTACTAGCTTGGCCACAATAACGAATGTTCCCTGCCTCACGCCACCATTTGAGTCATAGACTGGATGCATGTGTATACTTAGAGACATTTATAAGAATACTTTGAGACTCTTTTTGGTGGGTATGTATGAATTGATTACATAACCCCACCATTTTCACTCTCCCTACTCCAATATGGGCCATAATTTACCTAGATTTCCCCACTTCTCCATTTTAGGACATCCTATAGGACATTTTCACATGGGGACGTTCCTCTTTGGCTCTAGGTAATCACTCATACATGCTTTAAAATGAATTTCACCCCTTAGTAAAGGTTATTCATTCTTGATATCCCAAGAAATATTCAAAAAATAATGGGCTAGAATAAGTGTCATTTCTATCTCTTCCTAGGTGGCTTTCGATGGAATAAATTCATCATAAATCTCTCTGAGAATGGGAGATCTAGAGATCTTATTAATATCCCATAGAATTATGTCAACTTCTCCATGCATCATCTCAAAGGAATTGGTATGTGGGACCCAGCATCTAAAGAGTTCTAGAATGATATTATGATTCTTTTATATATACATTTGGGCCACCTAGATAGCCTCATAGATGTCGACTTCTTTCAGATTGGTCGTGAAACCGGCATAGGTCTGGAATACCCAGTATGGCCACATCCATTAGGGTCTAACACCCACTTCTGGATGGATATACCGATATTCCTTCCATACCATAATTTGATCCATATTGGAATCATGAAATATAGATTATTATCAATATGGATTTAACTTGGGGGTGTCAGATTTAAAATCTAGGGTACAAATGATGTGATGCATGACATAGGCCATGAATGATGTTCCCACATTGATGTACACACCCTCATCCAAGATGTTAGTAGTGGAGAAGTACTTGTACTCTTGTAACTAGGAAAATGGTACATAGTTATTCATATTTGGGATGAAAAAATCCTTCATATTTCCATGTATGTATAGTGGTAGGTAGTCACTCTTTGGATATTCATGATGATGCTTCTTCATGTGGTTCACCAAATTTGGAAGCGTAGTGTCACATACATGGTAATAATCAAGCCCGAAGACATTGACCATCTTTTTGATATGATTGTTGTCTTGTTCATCACAAACTTTTTCTTTCTAAGTATCCATTGGGAACCTGTAAGGAAGTACTGATATTTCATTAGGGATAAATCTTGGTTTGGAAAAAAATTCAGAAAGATAAAAATTTGGCAAAGGCATGACCACTTGTAGGTCACTCACTCAGGTGACCTCAAGTAGTTCACCAGCTCAGGTGACCTCATGTAGGTCACCTGCTCAGGTGACCTCACATAGTTTAGTCACCTAGGTGCATGTATCATATAGATAAGAGAATACCAGGTCTATGTGGAAAATTCTTTGGTGAATGGACTAGCACTCTAGGATCATTATTGCGGTGACATGAACATAGAGACAACAAAGGAATAATTTTTAGGGCCCTCATATATATTTATAGACCTAGGGTCCCCTGTGTGGGATACTCATGTGAAGTCTCTACATGATCGACCTGTGGGATCCAAAAATGTAACTTACCCTCATGACTCACCCTCTCACTTCTCTCTTTTTAAGGATGCATCAACATTATTTTTCTTTACTTGAGGATCAATCCCTCTTCTTCTGATCGGATCCAATCCTGGGGGGGGGGGGTTGTTAAAACTCCATTTTACATGTGAAAATGAGAAGTTTAAGATGGAAATACTTTGAGAAAATAATAAGTGAAGAATAGAAAGGGTCACATGATTCACCAAAGTTATATTTTATAGGTCCCGAATCAACATCACTAGCCAGATCACACTTTCATGCCAGTGGTAGTGCGTAGGTCCTAAATAGGCTCACCCAAGAGAAATAGTCTGGTCATACCTACATGACAAACTTACGTGATGGACTTTTGAGAATAACCTCCTTTATCTAGGATCCCATGATTTCCTATAAAAAGATCCCTGGGGCTTCTCATTTGACACGATGAAAAAACTCGGAGAAGTCTCGAAGCTCTGTTCACCCTAGTACTTTTATCAGGCCCTTAAAACCATAAAGGTCATTCTATAAAACCCAATAGAAGAGGGGATTAAGGGGAATAGTGGGAGAAATGTCCCCCCTAGTGTGTGAAGTGTAAAATACATGTGTGAGGAACCAATACCATGTAATCAAGCACGAAATATAATGAAGGTCACCTCTTAAAACTAGGACCTGCGTGAGACCCCTCTAAGGACACCTAAGGAAACCCTTGGATCCTAAGACAAGGCCAATCCCAAGTGTTTTTCCTAGGTTTTATGTCATACAAAAGTATTCTCTAGCATAGATAGGCCTACCATACGCAAATAACTTCTGATCCATGCATGACTTAACCTATGAAAGACCTCTTTAGATCACCGACATTTCACCTATTTCATCCCTACATGAGACTCCTTTGACCCCTCTATCATTCCACTAATGGCATAGATCCTCCTTCTTTGGGACTCCCATATATGGGAGGAAAAATCAAAGCCTCCATTGAAGCCTCCATACTTTTAAAACCGTGGAAAGATATACACCAGTGTGTCTACCATTTATTTATTCATTCCTTTAGCCAGAGTTGCCCTGTACTTTTCCAACATGAAAAGTAGGGTATTTTGGTTATGTAAAGTTATGAATCCCTTTGGTCATTAGAACCCCAAACCTGGGAGAAGTTCCAGGGACTTATTAGTCTCAAAGGTAAGGGCTAGGGCATTTTACTCCCCTTATTGTTTCTAAGACACAAGGTATTGGGTGTTGTCCTTACCACGCCATCTCTAAGACATGATGGTTGGGTCAATTTCCTTAAATCATTGTCTCTGAGACTAGGGACCTCCTGTTTTAGACATTAATGGGGAACACATTTTATTTTCCATTTTATGGGGATTAGTGGCTTATCCTCCTCTCCCATTTGGAACCATGTTCATGGAATCCCTCTTGAAGTTTTCCCCTGGCCTTCCTTATGGGTCGAAGCCACATGGGTAGTCGGATGTGACTATCCTGGTTAAGAAAATAGGGGAGTAGGCGGGCACATCAAATACCTTTATTCTTCTACCATATCCTCAGCCTCTTACACCAATGGAAGAAGGCTTTTTTGGTTTTATAGATCTTATACTTTCTCTTGTTTCTCACATCCAAGCATGAATCACATAGGCTTAAAGGATAGCTATGATCAAGACATCCACACGGTCATATGCATGTATCAGTAGAGAATCCTTTTCCAGATATTCCAATCACCTTCCTTCAGAGGTCCTCTATAGGAATGGGTCCTCAAATCCATGTATCCATCTCAAAGGTCCAATTAACCTATGATATAAACCTTTAGAGGGCCTCTATAGGTTTGGGTCCACAAATCCATGTATCCATCTCAACGGGCCAAATCCTCTACAAGACAATGAGCATACTACTGTATGATGTAATCAAAAACCATGTCACCTTATCAAAATTCCAAATCCCCCATGAGAAAAATCTTCAAAAGGCCTCCATTGTAATGGGTCCTCAAAGCCATGTATCCATGTCAAAGGGCCAAATCCCCTACAATACAATGAGTGTTCTCCTATATGGTGTAATCCCCAACCACATAACCATATCCAAGGGCCAAATACCATGCGATAAAAACCTTTAGAGGGAAAACATAGACACATTTCCTCACATCTGAACTATGTGAGATTTGATTCCCATTAAAATGGGATACTTTGGAAGCCTCCATGAGTTTCAAACCCAACACCCCAAATCACCCTAATTCTCTTCGAGACACATCCCCAGTGGGGTAATATCCAACATGGGAGCCTATATCCCTTTCTGACTTCTTTAGGATGATTTGGCATAATTCCACCACCATACCTTGACTAGGCACCTTCCTCCTAGACATCCTTACCGTATGATGTTAAACTACACGGTTTGGTCCTTGACTCATGACCTTAAAAGGTATGATGTGTCCTATTAAGTGGTATCAAACTATGTGGGTTTTGATTCCATTCACAAGTATACTTAGGAATCCCATATCATGGGATTTATATCTAAATAAAAACAAGTACCTTCTCCCTAGATGATGATAAACTGTAGAGCACCCCACTCTGTGGCTTAAAACTATCATCATAATGATAAATGACTAAAGAATATCTAATCTACAGGCAATAGGGTACCATCGATGGAGAACCTTGGATACATACAAATGTCTCTATCGATAAATAACCTCATATACATACATATGATTCTAATGTTTATAAATGATAATAATTAATTGTTAGTTCAAGGGTGGCCCATGTTATATTTGGGAATTAATGAAGGATTCATGAATATGTCTTAAATTTTTAGAGAGTCCTAGTGTAGGAACTAATTCCCCACAAAAGGATGTGATGAGCCTGAAATCTCATACTCTCGACCAATGTGAGTCCCTAATAGTTTTTGGTCCATCTCCCAATAATAACCTACCTTGGGAAAGAATGTTCTTGAAACATCTCGAATAAGGGAACCATTGGGTGTTTCCTACTCCATGAACAAAACCCATTGGAAAATAATGAACTAGATGTGAATGATTGTGAAACCATTCAATCCACCACAATAAAAATATCATGCATAAAATAAAAAAACCTAAATTTTATTTGAAAAAAAATATTCACTAACAAAAATAAATAAAAACCATTCCTGAAAAAAATTATTTTTAAAGTATAAAATGACTTTACTAAAAATTGAGCGCTTATTTACTACGTATTAATCAATAAATATATGTTTAGTAGGACCATTATACATATATTTTTCATAATTTTGTTACTCATATTCTTAACCACCAATTCAATGACTAGGTGTTAACAATAATATAATATAATAATAATTCAATAATATATCGTTGTTCATTTAAACCTGATGTTTCATGTAAAGAAATTTATTAAATTTATTAATTTTTTTAAAGATAAATATATCATAAAATATTAGGGTTTTAAATTATACCTTCCATACAATAATTTTCCCTCAAAAATTTGTTTCATAAATACAAAAAATTGAGGATACTTCTACCTCATCACATCCTTGGGTTCCCATGTAGCTTTCTCAAATTTATGGTTTCTCTACAAAACTTTGACTAGGTGAGTGGTGTTTTTATGAAAATATTTCTCTATTTAATCTAGAATATCCATAGGTTGTTCCTCATAAGAGAGATCATATAACACCCTAAGATTTTAGGAAATATTTTTTTAATAGATTTAAAATTTTCGATAGCTTGCGTTACACTTAACACTGTGTCTTAATGAAATTCAACAAAACTACTAAAATATTATTATTTAATATGATAATTATCACCTAGTTTTTTGGACTGATAGGTATTGTAAAGACTCGGAATTTCCATGGAATTTTTTTTTCTTAAATACATGGGAATTTTATGAGCCCGCGAAAATTTACGGCGCCTGATTCAGAGGCCCAATGTGCCCGGAATCAATTTCTGATGTTTTGTTCGGTACGTTTAGTGAACGTACGATCGGGTTTTTTTAGAACTTTTCAACCGATGCTCAGAATCAAAATCTGAGGGCAACGTTGAACTCGCAATGCCAGTATTCGCTTAAGAAGGCTTTTACCTCGACGACAGATGGTCGAGAATGAAAGTTAGTTTTTGGGTACTACATGGGAATAAAAAAATAAATTAAGTGATTAACTTAATTTATTTTAGTTGGTTAGAACCTCCAAGAGAAGGTTGAAGGTGGGGGCCACCACACCTTAACCTCCCATGAGAGGTTATGGTGGTGGGGCCCACCCGAACCCAACCTCCCATTGGAGGATAAATGAGGTTGCGACCACCCGAATTTTAACCCCCTTGTAACTCTCCATTAAGTGGGGAGAACCCTTGAACTCCCTCGTTTAATGGCGCCACCCCCTATTAAATAATGAAAACCCTTTCCCCTTTAATTAATTAAGTCATATTAATTAATCAAAGGATTCATTTTTGAATTTTTTCCAACCTAATGAATTAAATTGGAGGAGCCTATCCAATTAATTCACCTTACTAAATTATTGTGCCAATGAAAATAATAGACAAACAATTTCCTATATTATTTTCATTGGGAATTTTGGTGGAAACTTGGGAGAGGAAGAGCACTTGGAGAAATATCCTCTCCAACGAAGAACGCCCCTCCCAATAAAGAACACGAAGAACGACGGCAGTGATTCTTCCTCGAACTTCAACCCCGGACACCTACCGACCTACCCTCTGCAACGTCATCATCGAACCGACACTACATGGGATTGGAGATCTGTGGCAGACGCAACGAACAACGGTCTTCATCGTCTTCTTTCCACAACAATGTCAACAAACAAACAATAATCAAAAGTTAGGGGTTGGATTTTGAGTATGATTATATTCCCAAGTTCTTCATTAAAAAAAACAAAGAACGCAAATGTTTTGTTTTGTGGGTTGGGAATAATCTTTGCGAGAGGTTAGGGTTTGATTATCTACTTTTAAGTTCTTGTTGAGCCGCCTGAACTGCTCTATTGCGGAGGGTGCGGGACAAAATAACATGTCCCAAACCCTCCACCGTTCTTCTTGAATGGTGTGTTCTTCACGATGGAAGTTTGCAACTTTGTGTTGCGGTGACGAATGGAGAACCCCCTTTGATCCACCAAGAAACCCCTTTGATGTGCCTCCAAAACGAGCTAAGGAGCTCCCCCAACCTTTGAAAACTGGAAATCCCGTATAAGGCATGTGCGGGAGGAAGAATGGGGGAAAGATGGGAAATCCTGAGTGGACCGGGACTTAAAACCCTAATTTTAAATGGCCTCAAGGCTTGGAAACACGGTTTAGGAAACCGTGCGCCAACCGTGCGGTAGCCACTGTCCCACCTGGGGACTTCGCACAGCTTGGCCACATGGTTTGTAAAACCATGCACCAACCGTGCGGGTTCTACTGTCTCACCCAAAGACTTTGCATGTCTTGGCCGCACAATTTGTCAAACCCTGTGCCAACCATGCGGTTGTTACTATCTCACCCAAATACTTCACACGACCTGGCCGCATGGTTTGTTTAGACCATGCACAAACTATGTGCCCTTGCACAAACCTCCATAACTTTAACACCGAGTATCTGTTTGATGAACCGTTAGCAGCCCTGGAATCCTTGGAGTGAGACGGTTCCTTGATTATACCCCACTAGAGATTTGGGTTGAGATGGAGTATGGTAAGATTAAATCGATCACGAAATCCAACTGGACCTTAGAACAAAAAGGCTAATAACTCAGAGATCGGGCATCTGATTGATGCACCATCTGTTGCGTTGAGACCCCTATGACGTGTCGGTCCTTTGTGATACTTATAAATGAGGCTTCATGACACTTGGAGTATATACTAGTAGCTCGTGGAGAAGATCCTTCTGATGACGAGCAGACAGAGTATAGAGACCTAGTAGATAGCTGAGACTTGATGACTGCTTGACCGATTCTACTCAGAGTGATTCGACTAGCACAGTGGGAAGCGCCTCTATGTGATGCGGTAGACCCACAATGGGGATTGCCTCTGTGTGAAGCAGAAGACCCATGATACTTGACAGAAGGATTACCTCCGCAGGCTATGAGGGGGAGATCCTCTCTGTGATGCGACAGACCCACAGTGGAGAGTGCCTCTGTGTGACACAGAAGACCCACAATACTCAACAGGAGGAGTACCATAGCTGTCCAAGAAGGTGGGAAGCACCTCTGTGTGACCCGTCAGACCCACTGTACTCTATAGAGGAGGATTACACTATCAGCTGAGGTTCCGATAGAGTGACTGGGGTTTTTTCTTGATACTAGCCCTCTTGAATAAAATCTTGGTTTGAGATGAGTCAGTGACTTTTGTGTTTACCTCATGATTGAGTTGGGTTACTAGATAACTTAGGTATATGTATGGGCATATACCTAAGTAAGGGTTATCCATTGATTATTTACTTTGTGTTTATCCTTGATGGATATTGTGAGACCTTGAGGGTCTCAGGGTCCCTACTGAGTATCGTTATACTCACCCCTGCACGGGCTATGCCTTCACCTCGTTGTGTTGGATGCAGACGATAGAAAGTGCTGACGGAGGCCAAGAGTGCTAGGAATGGACGGTACTAGAAGGTGGACCTTACGACGAGTCAGTACACAGAGGAGTCTGACGGACGTGGAGTGCTGAGGTGTCCATCTGTACTTACCCTTCAGGTCGGAACCCCAGAGGAAGATCTAGGAGATGATCTTTACCTTTCAGCGGCTTGTCCCTTTTTTAGTTGTACTTGTTTTCAGTTTTAACTCTACTTTACTGTTGGTCTTGTATTTCTGGCCCCTTTTTTACTTTCCATCACTTCTTCTGTATACAGTTTTGCTTAGTGTTTTGCTTCAACTTGTGTACTCTGTTTGTGTGTGTTTACTTTTAATAAAGTCAATTCCTTCCCAGCTTAGGGATTTACACCTTTGGTGCTAGTCGCCAGCCCCTGGCCTGTGGAAGGCGGGCTTGGGGTAGTCACGGCACAGATCCTATGGACGAGTTGTGACAAATTGGTATTAGAGGAGTTGGTTCTACCGCAGAACTTAGAACTATGATATTTATTTTCTGTGAAGCAATAGCGTTAAGGATACTGAGTGTGGTTTTTAGATCAAGGAGTCCAGTGTTGGTGCGAGCGGCCAACGTATCCATACACCATGACCCTGACTACTGATTTTCGACTTAGTGCACAAAAACACTGATTGCGTGTGTGTTTCAAATGTTTTCTTAAGTTATCTCAACCAGGTCAGCTCACCAGGTATAAACTTGTGACCGTGTCACATCTGTTTCTTTCAGGATGCCTCCCCGTAGAGCCCTGAGAGTCATATTCTCTGACATCCCACCGAGCGATGAGGCGTCGGTGCATGGCCCTTTACCAGAAAAGGCACTAGCGGTACCACTTTCCGTTGAGCCACTGATTCCACCAGCCCAAGCAGTAGATGATGCAGGCCATTTGAGCACATTGCATGAGTTCTAGAGCCAGAGGCCACCTAGGTTCTAGGGAGAGACGGACCCACAGGCAGCTGAGGATTGACTGGATGCTGTGGTGAGAGACTTCAGGCTGGTAGGGACACCAGAAGACCTCATGGTGATCCTTACTACGATTCTCCTTCAGGAAGAAGTAGGCAGATGGTGGAGCCTGATGCTTCAGGTCCACGATGAGGTGATACTTTTCTAGATAGACTTCGAGAGCCTGTTCTGGGTGGAGTTTGTTTCAGCCACTCTATGAGAGGTATAGATATAGGAGCTACTTAATCTATAGTTGGGCATCATGATAGTAGCACATTACTCATCGAGGTTGACCGACCTCTCACACTACTCCACATATATGGTGTGGGACCCATTCTTCAGGGTTCAGACCTTTGAGCAGGGGCTCAGGCGAGAGATCAGGGCCTCGATGATCTCCCTCAACCTCCTAACGCAGGTGGGGTGTTAGAGAGAGCCCTTATAGTAGAGAGTTTCCTGGCTGAGCAGCCACCAGCAGTGAGACCCACTACTAGTCGACATGCAGTGGAGTCTTCTGCAGCTGGCAGTAGACAGATGACACAGAGGTCCAAGAGGACCAGACCCACGGGTGGATGACCGTAGGACTCAGGATCTGTTGTGCGGGGCACCCAGGGCAGTGACATATATGACAGGAGTAGACAATGCTACTCGTGCGGTGGGCAGGGTTACATGGCTCGTGACTATCTGACCCGCCGTTCAGATGATCAGTAGACAGTTGAGGGACCTCCCAGGTAGAGGCAGGGGTTCGATTGAGGAGGTCCACAGGGCACAGACAGACATGGCAGACGAGCTGGTCGAGCAACTGGTGGTGGACGACGTTATGAGGTGTTACCACCACCACCACCAGGAGGTCCACCCCAACCACAGGGTGTAGGTGGACAGGGGAGAGCTCAGCTTCAGGAAGCTGAGGCATACAACCATGGTGCTCTGGAGATGACTCAAGGTACGATCTGTGTCTACTCTACCTTAGCTGCATTTCTTATAGACACAAGTTCCAGTCATTATTTCATAGACACTACCCTCGTTCGGAGCTCATAGATTCTGAAGAAGCCATTGGATCGATCCTTATAGCTAGAGACTCCTACGGGAGAAGACTCAACGATTACGCACTGGTGCCGACAGTGTGAGCTTACTCTAGGAGGCGAGAGCTTCGGCTTGGATCTCCTTGTAGCGGCATCAAGGCATTACAACGTCATCTTGGGTATGGACTAGTTATCTAAAGTCCATGCTCAGATCGACTGTATTAGGTGAAAAGTGCGATGTTTCTGCATGGATGGGACAAGGTTCACCTTCACTAGAGAGAAGGGAACCTTTTTAGCATAGGATGGAATTACTCGGAGGAGGGTGCAGTCGATCACTCACTAGTTGGCTTGCCTTACCCTCAGAGCAATTGATGTGGAGAGTCCGACTTATCCTGTAGTGGTGGACCAGTACACGAATGTTTTCCCTAACGATGTCCCAAGAATACCTCCTCACAAAGAGGTGTATTCATACATTGACCTATACCCCGAGATGACACCGATATCTAATCCAGCATATTGGAGGGATCCTGCTGAGCTTCGTGATCTGTAGGTATAGCTGGAGGACTTTTAGGGGAAGGGATTCATCCGGCCGAGTGTTTCTCCCTGGGCAGCCCCGATTCTGTTCGCCAAGAAGGCGGATGGGAGCTTGAGGCTCTATGTTGACTACCATCGCCTAAACTAGGTGACTACAAATAAAAATTACCCACTCTAGAGGATTTACAACCTATTTGATCATCTCAAGGGAGCACCATGGTTCTCGAAGATTGACCTTAGATTAGGCTATCAGCAGCTTAGAGTTCGAGACGAGGATATGAAGAAGATGGCATTCAAATGTCGGTACAACCACTATGAGTTCTTGGTTATACCCTTCGACATAACCAAAGTTCCATCAGTGTTCATGTGTCTCATGAACAAGATCTTCCAGCCATACCTTGATCGCTTTGTTGTAGTCTTCATCGATGACATTTTGATCTACTCGACTACTGAGGAGGAGCATGCCGACCATTTGCAGGTAGTACTGGATACACTCTGAGAGCACTAGATTTATGTTAAGCTCTCGAAGTGCTAGTTTTGGATTCAAGAGGTTCACTTCTTAGGACACGTCATCTCGGAGGCTGGAGTTGCAGTGGATCCAGCGAAGATTGCGGCGGTACTTTCTTGGGAGCCACCCAGGAGTGTGATGGAGGTACGAAGTTTCCTGGGCTTGGCTGGATACTATCAGAGGTTCATTCCATACTTCTCTAGAGTTTCAACACCTCTATCAACCTTGATGAAGAAGGGGAAACCCTTTGTGTGGTTAGAGAGATACCAAAAGAGCTTCCTGGAGCTGAGGTAGAGGCTGATTAGTGCCCCCATCTTGAGGCTTACAGATGAGGGCATATGGTACGTAGTTTACTGTGATGCATCAGGGACCAGACTTGGGTGTGTCCTGATGCCGGAGTAAGCAGTGATCACATATGGTTCTCGGTAGCTATGAAAATATGAGAAGAACTACTCTACCCATGACCTGGAGTTAGCTGCAGTGGTCTTCGCCTTGAAGATGTGGCTGCACTATAAGATGGGCGATCATTTTACCGTGTACTCTGATCACAAGAGTATTAGGTATATATTCTCTCAGAAGGACCTGAACCTGAGACAACAACATTTTCTTGAGTCCCTCCAGGACTATGACATCGAGATAGTCTATACTCCTGGGAAGGGGAATGTTGTTGCAGATGCGCTCAGTAGGAGATCTGGTATACAGCTTCTAGGAGAGGCGACAGAGCAGCTGGCTACCTTAAATATATCTTTTGTGGATAGGGATGGAGAAGCCTATCTACAGTCTCTTACAGTCACTCCTCCACTACTTTAGCGAGTCATGGAGGTGCAGCATGTGGATGCTGACTGCGAGACACGACATGCTCAGATATCCACAGGGCAGACACCTGATGATTTTTTTGAAGGAGGGGAGCACGTCATCCTCTTCAGAGGACGTACCATGGTACTAGTTTCACTTCAGGAGGAATTGTTGAGGGAGTTACACACTTCCCCTTTAGCGGTACATCCAAGAGTGGAAAATATGTACTAGGACATTCGATGATAGCACTGGTGGCCAGGTATGAAGAAGGCGGTAGCAGATTTTGTCTCTCGATTCCTCACTTGTCAGCAAGTGAATGCGGAGCACCAGGTACTAGAAGGCTTGGTTAGTCCCTTAGAGGTCCCAGAGTGGAAGTGGGATGGGATATCCATGGACTTCGTGACAGGTCTTTCACGTACATCAAGAAGTCATAATTCGATATGGGTGATCATTGACCGACTCACCAAGTCGTCCCACTTCCTACCGATTAGAGAGAAGGGTTCAGTAGAGAGCTTGAGACGCCTCTATATGCAGGATATTGTGCCTTTACATGGAGTACCTACTTCTATTGTCTCTGACCGTGACACACGGTTTACTTCCCGGCTATGGAAGGGGTTGTAGGAAGCTTTCGGGATGTAGCTACGTCTAAGCACCACCTTCCATCCTCAGACGGATGGACAGACTGAGAGGACCATTCAGACTCTCGAGGAAATGATCTGTGCTTGTTTCCTAGACTTCGTTCGTAGCTGGGAGGACCACTTAACTTTGGTGGAGTTTTCCTACATCAACAGCTATCACTCCACCCTCGGTATGGCATCTTTTGAGGCCTTGTATGGTCGACCTTGTAGATCACCACTATGCTGGACTGGCCCAGGGGAGTCAGCACTAGTGGGACCAGAGATGGTATGGGCTACCATGGAGAAGGTGCAGATCATCCAGGAGTGGATGGAGATTGCACAGAGAAGATATAAGTCGTATGCTGATAGGAGGAAGATACCTCTAGAGTTCAAGGATGGCGACCATGTCTTTCTACGATTCTCACCTCGATGAGGTCTATAGAGATTTGGCTGAGGCCGCAAGTTATCTCCGCGGTTCATTGGACCTTTCCAGGTCCTCAGCAGAGTAGGCGAGGTGGCTTACCGCCTAGCTCTTCCACCTCAGTTGCACCGGGTGCATGACATCTTCCACTTATCTCAGCTGAGGAGATATGTTCACAACCCTTCTCACATCATCGACCATGTGGAACATGACATCGATGACATGGAGACTTTCACGGAGGTTCCAGTAGAGATTGAGGATCGACAGGAGCTGGTTCTACGTGGATGGTTGATACCTCTGGTGCACGTTCACTGGCAGCACGGGAACCTCCAGGAGAGCACATGGGAGCGGGAGGCTCAGATGCGTGCTCAGTACCTCCATTTGTTTCCTTAGTTAGATTTTTAGCTTATGGGGACGTAAAGCCCTAAGGTGGGGAGAATGTAAAGACTTGGAATTTCTGTGGATTTGTTTTCTTAAATACATGGGATTTTTACGAGTCCTCGAAAATTTACAACGCCTGATTTTGAGGCCCGGTGTGCCCGGAATCAATTTCTGAAGTTTTGTTCAATATGTTCAGTGAACGTACGAGCGGGGTTTTTTATAACTTGTGAACCGGTGCTCAGAATCTATATCTGAGGGCACCGTTGAACTCGCAGCGCCATTATTCTCTTAAGAAGGCTTTTACCTCGATGGCAGATGGTCGGGAATGACAGTTAGTTTTTGGGTATCACATGGGAATAATAAAATAAATTCTTAAATTAATTTATTTTAGTTGGTTAAAACCTCTAAGAGGAGGTTGGAGGTGGGGGCCACCACACCTTAACCTCCCATGAGAGGTTATGGTGGTGGGGCCCACCCGAACCCAACCTCCCATGGGAGGATAAATGAGGTAGGGACCACCTGGATTTTAACCCCCTTGTAACTCTACATTAAGTTGGGAGAACCCTTGAACTCTCCCCTTTAATGGAACCACCCCCTTATTAAATAATGCCAACCCTTTCCCCTTTAATTAATTAAGTCATATTAATTAATCAAAGGATTCATTTTTGAATTTGTTCCAACCTAATGAATTAAATTGGAGGATCCTATCCAATCAATTCACATTATTAAATTGTTGTGCTAACAAAAATAATAGACAAACAATTTCCTCTATTATTTTCATTGGGCATTTCGGTGGAAACTTGGGAGAGGAAGAGCACTTGAAAAAATATCCTCTCCAACGAAGAACGCGCCTCCCAATGAAGAACACAAAGAACTCCGACGACGATTCTTCCTCGGTATTCTACCCTAGACACCTACCGACCTACCCTCCGCAACTTCATCATCGAACCAACACTGCTTGGGATTGGAGACATGCGGCGAACGCGACGAACGATGGTCTTCATCATCTTGTTTCCACGAAAACTTCATCGAACGACCGATAATCAAAAGGTAGGGGTTGGATTTTGAGTATGATTATATTTCCAAGTTTTAAAAAAAACAAAGAACGCATATGTTTTCTTTTGCAGGTTGAGAATAATCTTTGGGAGAGGTTAAGGTTTGATGATCTTCTTTTAAGTTCTTATTGAGCCTCCTGTACTGCTCTAATGCGGAGGGTGTGGGCCAAACTAACATGGCCCGACCCCTCCGCCATTATTCTTGAATGGTGTGTTCTTCATGATGAAAGGTGGAGGCTTTGCGTTGCGGTGATGAATGGAAAACTTACTTCGATCCACCAAGAAAACCCTTCGATGTGCCTCCAAAATGAGCTAAGAAGCTCCCCCAACCTCTGAAAACTGGAAATTCTGCATGAGGCACGTGTGGGAGGAAGAACAAGAGAAATATGGGAAATCCCGAGTGGACCGGGACTTAAAACCCTAATTTTTAGTGGCTGTATGTCTTGGCCGCACAGTTTGGGAAACCGTGCGCCAACCATGCGGTAGCCACTGTCCCACCTGGGGACTTCACACGGCTTGGCCGCACGATTTGTCAAACCATGCACCAACAGTGCGGTTGCTACTGTCTCACCTAGAGACTTCACATGGCTTGGACACATGGTTTTTCAAACCGTGCGCCAACCGTGCGGTTGCTACTGTCACACCCAAAGACATCACACAACCTGGCCGAACGGTTTTTTTAGACCATGCACAAACCATGCGCCCCTGCACAAACTTCCATAACTTTGGCACTGGACATCCGTTTGATGAACCATCAGTGGAGCTAAAATCCTTTTGTCGAGATAATGCCTTTAGTATAACCCACTGGAGATTTGGGTTGATATGGAGTATGGTCAAGTTGGATTGATCACGAAATCCAACTGGACCCCGGAACTAAAAGGATAATAACTCACAGACCGGGCGTCCGATTGACGCTCCATCTATTGCATTGAGACCCCTATGACATGGCGGTTATTTGTGATACTTCTACGTGAGACTTTGTGACACTTTGAGTATCACCAGTACCTCATGGATCGGATCCTTCCGGTGACGAGCAGAGAGAGTACGAAGACCTAGTAGCTGGCTGAGACCTGGCGATTACTTGACCGATTGGACTCAGAGTGATTCGACTAGCCCAGTGGGAAGTGCCTCTTTGTGACGCGGTAGACCCACGGTGCGGAGTGCCTCTGTGTGACGCAGCAGACCCACAGTTCTCAACAGCAGAAGTACCTCAGTAGGCTATGAGGGGGAGGACCTCTATGTGACGTGGCAGACCCACAGTGGGGAGCGCCTCTGTGTGACACAGTATACCCATTGTAATCGACAAGAGGAGTACCATAGCAGTCCGGGAAGGTGAGAAGCACCTTTTTTTGATGCGACAGGCCCACTGTACTCTATAGATTAGGAGTACACTATCAGCTGAGGTTCCGATAGAGTGACTGGGGTTTTTTCTTGATACTGCCCCCCTTGAATAAAATCCTAGTTTGAGATGAGTGAGTGACTTTTGTGTTTACTTCATGATTGAGTTGGGTTACTAGATGACTTGGTTATATGTATGGGCATATACCTAAGTAAGGGTTATCCGTTGATTCTTTACATTGTGGTTATCCTTGCTGAATATTGTGAGACTTTAAGGGTCTCGGGGTCCCTACCGAGTATCGTTATAGTCACCCCTGCACGGGCTATAACCGCTCCTCGCTGTGTTGGATTCAAACAACAGACAACGCTGACGGAGGCCGAGAGTGCCAGGACTGGATGGTACCCGGAGGTGGACCTTACCACGAGTCGGTACATATAGGAGTCTGATGGACGTAGAGTACTGAGGTGGCCATCCGTACTTACCCTTCAGGTAGGAACCCCGAAGGACGATCCAAGAGCTGGTCTTTACCTTTCACCTGTTTGTCCCTTTTTTAGTTGTACTTGTTTTCAGTTGTACCTGTACTTTACTGTTGGGCTTGTATTTCCGGCCCCTTTTTACTTTCCAACACTTATTCTGTATACAGTTTTGATTAGTGTTTTGCTTCCAATTTTGTACTCTATTTGTGTGTGTTTACTTTTTATAAAGGCAATGCCATCCCAGCTTAGGGATTTACACCTTTGGTGCTAGTCGCTAGCCCCTGGACTATGGTAGGCGGGCTTGGGGTAGTCACGACACGGGTCCCATGGACGGGTCGTGATAGGTATGAATAAGATTAACTAAATTATGAAAATAAATACTTAATGAAGGTATATAAAATTAACTCTTCAGTGAATAATTAATTATAAATGGAAAATAAAAAATATTTGAAAATAAAGGAATTATTTTTCTGAAAAACTATTTTTATCCACAAAAACACATTTTATCTTAATAAATTAAATTAATCACTTTCGATGAATTATTTTAATGAATTATATATAATATATATTCAATAAAATGTTTAACATTCATCTTATGTTTTTTATAATCATTATAGAAGAAAAATGTTTTATCTCCATAAATTAAATAAATCACTTTTGGTGAATGATTTTAATGAATTTTATATATTATATATTAAATAAAATGTTTAAAATTCATATTATGTTTTTTCTAGGAATGATATTTATATCAAGGTTAATATTATGAATATTATGGACTGCTATCAAAATAATAAGACTGAAAATAATAAATCAAAACATACATGAAAAACAAAGTGGTTATTTCCCAAAATGTGATTTTAACATGGAATTATTAATAAATGGTTAATAAAAGTTCATAAGTAAATAATATATGATATGATATATATAATTATGGTTATATAATATATTTATAATAATAATATATTTATTTTATAGGATATTTTAATGTGTACAAAGGAATTCAAGACTTATGGTAAGATATTTTTATCTCAATTTGTATTCTTTTGGATATACATTCGGTTACACACCTATCTTCTTTTATGGGGTGTATATACTTAACCTTTGACATGTTATATCTTGAATCTTCTTCCATTCATGATATTTAAAGTTTCTTTTGATGTGATGATTTAATGGGGCATATATTTCAAAACATACCAAATTAGTTAGGGTTTTGTGATACAATATTATCATTTATCGAGATTTTTTATTTTTTTGTTTTCAATGAATAAATGTTATGAAATATATCTCAAGAAACTCATGATTTTTTATACTTCTATGGTTATTTATTGAAAATACATGTTTTCCATTTATTTTCTTCTCTTTATGTAATCATTATTCCAAAATAAAGTTTTTAAATAAAACCGAATTTTTTTATCTCTTCGGTAGAAAACCCTTTTTTCCTTCCATATACATATTTTATAAAAAAAAGTCTTTAGAGATGTTTAATATTCTTATGGGATTTTTTAAAGTCATTTTTACAATTTTTTGACTTTTTAAAATTTTTATAAAAGGAATCTTCATGCCATTTTCAAAACACATCCTATTTGGATTTTACCAAAAATGTTAAAGGAACCTTTATGTTATTGTGTATGATATTTACCACCGTCATGATAAAATAAATGTTTCAAAGATTACTCTATAATTTTACAAGGTTATTTTAAAATAAATTGATTTTAAAAATGTTTTCTATTTTTAAAATAGTTTTTTCAAAGTGGAAAGGATATTTTTCTCAAGAATTTTTTTAAATTATTTTTAAATATTCCTTTAATTTTTTCCAAGTTTATTTTTAAAGAAACTTATTTTGAAAACTTTTTAAATTTTAAAAAGTTTTTTTCAAAGTGGAAAGGCAATTTTCCTCAAGAAATGTTCCAAGTGATCTTTAAAATTAATTTTCCATCTAAGATGACATCCTTTGATGTTACTTATGCATTACTGGGGATATGATCCATGTATACCATTATTGTTATTTATCTGGATGGGTTATATCTATGATGAAGATAATTTTATGAAACCTTTTTCTTTTCCCAGATTTATGATATGATGATTTTTTTTAATACCATTTCTTTTCATTGGTTATAATATGATAAATGTGTTATGAGGTCCATTTATTTTCATGGGTTCTAATATAATGAATGTTTTATGATATTTATGTACACTTATGTATGGTTTTTATTATTTGATAGTGGTTACATTATAATGAAGGATGATGGTTATGTTATAACTAAATATTGGTGGGAATTATATCTCCCTCCAATTCAATAATTAATGATTAATGTTTTATGAGATCAGAGGGTAGATAAGTGGTTATCCCAAGCCTAAAAAGAGGACACACAAGAGGTTATCCTAAGCCCGAAGTAGGTACACATGTGGTTAGAGAATGTATAACATGTTATTAATGTATCTGTGGTTATCCTTAACATAATATTTTCTATGTTTATATGCATACCACAATTCCATATCTTATGTGAATGTCATGCTCCCATGGATCATGTTCTTTGGTTTCCTTATGATTCATGTCTTATTAACTGCCGATATTTCTTCCATGACTCTATATTTTGATCTTTGATTTTTAGGGTATGTTTTTATATGTTATTCTAATGTTCTCATACCCTTATGATCACATTATGTTTATGTATTTCTCTTTTTTACCTTACTGATCATCTGAGCTCACCATTTCTTATGTTTATTTTCCCCAGGTTATGATGATAGGTATTATGTGTTATATGTCTAATAAGGGTTCTAGTTTTGATGAAATAGGTGGGAGATGATGTATAAATATTATGAACTAGTTGTTTATGAATCCATGTTTCCAAAGGCACTATACCTTTACGATCGTTATGTATGTGTTTGTGTAATGTAATGAACATTCATCTAAAATAATATAATATATATTTATGAAATTTAAGGGTCTATATAGTTGGTATCCGAGGATAGGTTTAGTTAACCTTTGGAAACTAAGATGATAAAACTTTAGTGATATCCCTTGGGATAAGTCTAAGGATAAGTCTAAGGGAAATTCTATATATAGAAAAATATCTTGGAATATTGGTGAAGGATAGAGTGAGTGGTTTCTTAGAAATAAATTCTTGTCTAGATACCACAAGTTGACATGGTTCTTACATAGATGTACCTAGGGTAATAACTTAGAAAAGGCATGGCAGATTTGATGCATTTGTTACCTAGAACATGACAATGGGCCTTACTGTTCACCTATTTTGAAAATCCTGAGGGATATGCTTTGGAAATTCACAAGCACTTTATCAAATATCATGAAGGATTTAAATAATGACCATAAATGACTTAGGTTAAGCCTAAGGTTATATATATTGAAAAGAATATGTCATGATTTATACATCCTATAAGTGATTTTTATGATAATGTGGTTTCCCACTATTATTATTCCTGCCAAAACTATACCTTTTGGTTTTAGTTAATGGATGGTGCCTAAAGGAACGATTTTAATAATAAGTGTGACATACAATGTAATGATTGTACTCCTGATCAATTAAATTTTATGGGAGTTAGAATACAAAATCTCATCGCTATAATCACACAAATATTTTAAGATACAAATCATGATAAAATTACCAAAAAATAATAAAAGGAGGGAACAACATTCTTTGAGTCCATCATGAGGAAACATCCACCTTATTTTAGTGGTTCTATTGATCCACTAGTTACTAAGAAATAGATCAGTACCATTGAAAATATGTTTTCTGTTCTCCGGTGTTTGGATATTGAAAATTTTATTTTTACTATCTATCATTTGGAAGGAAAATAAGATTGATAGTATACTCCTATGAAGAACATGATACAATGAGATGAAATTGAATACATTGAGTGGGATGAGTTTAATATCTTATTTTTCTATAATTTCTTCCCTCTTATTATTCATATAAAAAATGGAAAAGGAATTTCTTGGGATAAAGTAGAAGGATAGTGAACCTATTGGTACCTATGAGAAAAATTTTACAATACTTGGGATATATTCTTATGGTATTATTATCCAACTTGAAAGTAACATTTATTGATTCTTATGTGGATTAAAACCAAGCATCTGAAGGCAGTTATCCATATGGGACTTGATTAATTTTGAATAAATCACTAGTTTTACTATCAATATGAAAATGGAGATTTGATTAGCCCATTAATAACATGATTTTGATAAGCAAATAAAAATTGAATTCAAAGGAAACTCTAAAAAACATGGATTAAAGAAGATGAGATTTCTTTTATGCTCAAAGTGTGGAAGGAAACATAGAGAAAATAATCTTAATGGTACTAATAATTTTTTTTAAGTGTGTAAATAAATGTCATCAAGTGGATGAATTACTAAGTTATGAGACCAAGTTATATAATTATACAAATATAGATAAATCTATACAGAATGAACCGACCACACTCTAGTTCTTCTAGTGTAAGAATTTTGGGAATTATGTGAATCAATTCCCTAATATAAAGGCTAATGAGTATCATAATCCACAATAACCTCTGAAGGAAAAGGAAAAATGGAAATATTATGCAATTATAATTGATGAAGTTAATCATGATAATTAAAGGACACTTATCCTCAACTCCTTAGTTTGGAATTTATTTTTTAATTTTGTATGAAGGATCCATATGAAAATATAATGTTTCATAACTTAGTGGAACTTGATGTGATTTTGAGCATCAACTATCTCCCTCTGCATGGATTTTGGTGTAATGAAATAACATTTGATATTATATTAGTTCAAGGATTCACCCATGCTTCTAATGGAAATGTTTTTCCTAATATAATAAATTATTTAAGGAATAAAGAGTGAATTATTTTTTGGAACTGTATATGCCTCCATAGAATATTAACTTAATATTTATGGACACCATCATGGTTTTATGAGTTTAATATTTATTATAAGTTCAAAGTCTTAGAAACCTATTTTTAGATTTTATTTGATGGGAGTTTTTTAATCTTAATGATATTTTGGAAAACATTTTTGGAAATACACCCCTTTAGCTATGTTTTGGTGAATAATTTATTTGAGGAAGAATGCCTTTAGATTTTCTAGACATAATATTAAAGGTTTTAGGATTTATATTATATTTTATGTTGAAGTAATTATGAGTTATTTAAATTTAGTAATGTTATAGGAATTATATTAATATAGTTTTGGAGAAAATAGATAACCCGTATTTTGGGTAACAACCCATCTCATCTGGAAAGTCCATAGGGGTTTGAACCAACAACCTAAGGATGATGAGGGAATAACTCCTACCAATAACCTACATGAAAGAGTATTTTTTGTGGGATAACATGAAGTGAAATATTACTGAGTATGTATCTCAGTGTTTGGTATGTCATAATGTTAAGTATGAGTGAATTTTTTTAAGGGGATTCTCAAAACATTATCCATACCAGAATGGAAATAGGAAAAAAACGCCATGGATTTTTCTAGAAGACTCCGTAAAATATATAAAGGGCGCAATTCTATATGGGTTGTAGTATATCACCTTAAAATTTTTATCACACTTCATCGCTATCAGATAATATTTATTTCTGGATTAGCTTTCTAGGATATTCATTAAAAGAGTATTAAGGTTTCCTGGAATACCAAATTTTATTTTTTATGATCGGGATTTGAGGTTTACCTAAAAGTTATAAAAAATTATTCAGAAATATTAGCTGCATCACTACGTATCATCCTCAGAAATATGGTCAGCCAGAGAGAAGAATTCAAACCATAGAGGATATTGTCAAATATTTTTTCTATGTATTTCAAAGGTTTTTAAGATCAACACCTTCATATAGTTGAATATTCATACAATATTAGCTTTAAATCAAGTATTTAGATGGATATTAATGAAGAAATTTGTGTAAATAATTTTAGAACTCTAATATTCTAAAATTAATTTGTAGAAAGAAATATAATAAGACCCGATCTAGCTAAATAAATGTTAGATAAGTTTAATTATATTCAACAACACATAAGTGTAACACAAAGTCAGCAAAAAAGTTATACTAATAATAATATATGTGATCTAGAATTTGAATTCAGTGAGAAGGTGTTTCGTTGAATTTATCCATAGGAAAAATAAGGGAAAAATAATCCCTAGGAATATCAGTCCCTTTGAAATTCTTGATCATATCGGGATCGTAACTTATCGATTAGCACTTCCACCAAACCTAGCTCAAGTCAATGATGTGTTCTATATATATATCATGAGGAATTAAATACCTAATCCTTAACATGTATTAAACTCAATGGTCATACTACTATATAATTATGTTTCTTATAAGAAACAATCAATAGAGAGTCTAGATCATATAGATAAAGTTCATTGAAACAATACCACTCACCTAGTCACAATTTTTTGGTGAAACCCCAGCTTGAGGAAGCTATGTGAGAAACTAAGGATGTAATGAGGCATAAGTATCCTCAGTTGTTAGTACTGAGGTGATGAAATTTAAAGGGATAAATTCATTTTAAGAGTTTATAATGTAACACCCTGAGATTTTATGAAATATATTTTTCAAATAAATTTAAATTCTTCCATCGATTTCATAACACATAACACTGAGTCTTAAAGAAACACAACACACTACAAAAATATTACTATTTAATATGATAGTTATTGCCTAACCATTGTAATGATATGTATAAATATGATTAAAAAATTATAAGAATATACTGTTCATAAATATATATAAAATTAATTCTTTGTTGAATTATTTATAAATGGAAATGAAAAACCATTTGAAAATAAAGGAACTCTTCTCTGAAAAACAATTTTTATGTGTACAAATGTGTTTTATTTAAATAAATTAAATAAATAAATTTCTTGTGAATTATATTAATGAAATTTATATATTATATATTCAATCACAATTTTAACATTCATCTTATGTGTTTTCTATTCACGAGATAAGAATAAATCCAATTTTTTGCTGAAAAACAGTATTTTTCTAAAAATCGGTTTTATCACATTTTATTAACTTATTTTAAAATTATTTTCTTCCAATTTTAGAAACTTTATTTGTAAAAAATGAGATTAATTCTCTAAATGAGCATTTAAAATTATCTTGGAGTGATTTTTTAATAATTTCTTGAAAAGATAATTTTTTAGTGGATAGTGAAAAGTACTAGTTTTTATTAAAAACCACATTTTGATTCAAAAAAATTACATGATAAATTTTATATTAATATGGTTTAAAAGTAATATTAGTTTAATTATATATATATTAGTACAATTTATTTAATTTTAATCAATTTTATTGATAATTTTTATATAAAATCCTTTTAAACTTTTGAACATTTTCTCTTCAGAAAATTGCTTTCTCATCGCGTCTACATGTTTAATTTTAAATTATAATTTGAAAATTATATGAATTGAATTTTGAAAAATGGATTCCATATTTTGAATAAAAATAATTTATATTATACAATAATTTCAACTTAATTTTTGGCCAAATTGAATAGGAAAAATAGTAAAAATTAATTATCTCTATTAAGGTCAAAACGGGCTTTCAGAGGGGTTAAACTAAAACAATAAGTTGTAAAATAACCTTGAAATTTGTATATAATCCATTTTATATTAATATTTTTAAATTAAAATATATAATTTTTGATAATGGGCCATTTTGGGGCTTTTTGGCATGTGAAAAACATGGGTAAACTTTGTTTATTTAAAAACTTCCATGTGTGTCCTCTCCCCCACTTATAAAAGGGCATCCACTATTCTCTCTTCTTAACACTTCCAAAACACTTTATTTTTAAAAATAACTACCCAAATATCTTAATTAAATACCTCAATATATTCCAGAGTCCTTTGTAAGATCATAAAATCAATATAATATGGATTTAGGCAAAACCAAATGAGGTTTTCCGAAGAAGAGGTAAAGTTTTAAACTATGCGTTTTTGTTTTAATTATTCTTCAAAATCCTTAAAATATTATTAAATTATGATTATATAATAAAATAATTATATAATATAAAATTATATTATATTATTTTAATTTTATAACTTATATTCATATCCTCTTATTTAAAATGGAAAATGAAACCGTCAATCGTGTGTACGACGGACTACCGCCTCACAAATCGATGTTATTCATTTTTCATCACCACCTATCACGATTGTATATAATGATGGATTTAATGTATATATATATATATAAATATATATATTATATATATGATATAATTATACCTATGAAATTTTAATGCTACATCCAACTTCTTACCTCCCAACCCATTGGAAAACAATAACATTGCTCATGTGTATGGAAGATTACCTCCTCGCGAACTGGCATGAGGTGTTTTAATTTATATTTTACTTAGATGGTAAAAAGGATATATTAAATTAATATATATAATATTATTAATATAATAATTATTTTTTAATTATTTTATCACATATAACTTCTTACTTTCCATTCTGTGGGTGATATGATAATGTCATTCATGTGTACAACGGACTACCACTTCACAAAGCAATGTGATTTGTTTTAACTAATGCTTTGAATGGATAAAAAATAGGGTAAATGTAATGAATATATGTGATATATATAAAATATAAATTAATATTTAAAGTTAATATATTATTTATCTTTATTTCATTTCATATTTGGAAAAAATGAAATCAGAGTTCATGTATACGTATGACCTACTGTCTCCATGAATAGTGGAATTCATTTTCTATATATAAATTTTATGGATTAAACTATATATATATGATGAATATATATGATATTTATATCACAGTTAAAATTCTATATATGATGGAATCATGATCAATTTAATAGGACTAAAAATAAAAAATCATAACATAGATGAAAAACAAAGAAGTTATTTCCCAAAACATGATTTAAACATTGAATTGTTAATAAACGGTTAATAAAAGGTCATAAGTAAATCATATACGGTATAATATATATAATTATAGTTTTTTATTTGATTTATAATAAACTTATATCTATAATAAAATATATTCGAATGTGTATGAAGGAAGTTGATACTTATGGTAAGAGTGTTTTGTGTCAATTTGTCTTCCTTGGGACATACATTATGTTACACACCTGTCTTGTTTTATGAGGTGAATATACATAAAATTTGACATGTAAAATAATTAATATCATTATATTCCTGACATTTAAATTTTATTTTGATGTTACTCTTTAATGGGGATTATGATTCAAAAGTTACCAAAGTGGTAAGGGTTTTATGATAAAATATTATAGTTTATTAGGATTGTTTATGTTTATTCTTCTAATGTTAAAATATTATGATCAATATATTATAAAAATTATGAATTTTATTATACTGTAGTTATTTCTTGAGAATACATGTTTTCTCTTCAATTTTATTTCTATATGTACTCATAATTCAAAAATAATTCTTTTAAATAAAACTGACTTTATTTCTCTATTTGGTTGAAAACCCTATTTTTTTCCATATCCATATTTTCTAAAAAATGTCTTCCAAAATGTTTTAACGTTTCTATGAAATTATTTAAATTCATTTTTAACGTTGTTTTTATTTTTCATTTTTTTAAAAGTAATATTCATGCCGTTATCAAAACAAGTCACATTTGGATTTTATTGAAAATGTGAAAGGAATATTTATTTTAACGTATACGGTATTTTATTCCATGATGACCAAATAATTGTTTTAAAGATTATTTTATAATATTCCAAGGTTATTTTCAAAGAAAAGTATTTTAAAAAAGTTTTATTTTTTAAAAATTTATTTTTAAATTAGAAAGTATATTTTCCTCTAGAAATGTTTTAAATTATTTTTAGAGATTCCTTTATATGTTTATAAGGAAATTTTTAAAGAAACAGATTTTAAAAATGTTTTATGTTTTAAAAACAGTTATTTTCAAAGTGGAAAGAATATTTTCCAGAATAAATATTCCAAGTGATCTTTTAAAATCATTTTCTATATAAGATGAAATCCTTTGATGTTACTTATTATTTACTGGGGATATTATCCAAGGATACCGTTATTATTCTTTCTCTAGATGGTATATGTTTATGATTAAGATATGTCTATAAAACCCATTTCTTTTTCATGAGTTATGCTATGGTAAATTGTTTTATGAATCCCATTTCTTTTTATTAGTTCAGATATAATAAATGTGTTATGAAGTCTATTTCTTTTTAAGAGTTCTGATATGATGTAATTTTTATGATCTAGTGGCACACTTATGTATGGTTTTCATTATGTGACTATGGTTATGTTATAACCAAATACGATGGTTATGTTATAAAAAAAATGGGTGGGACCTATATCTACACCCAATACATTGGTTAATGATTAATGATATATGATATTAGAGGGTACATGATAGGTCATCCCAAGCCCAAAAAGAGGGTACATAAGAGTTTATCCTTATCCCGAAGCATGTACATGAGTGGTTAGCCCAAGCCTATTATGTTATGAATGTATTAGTAGGTAGCCTTGATAGAAGGTTTTATATGCTTATGTGTATGCCACAATTCCCTATCTTTTATCAATATTATACTTTTATGGATCATGCTATTTTATTTCCTTATGATTCATGTCTTATTGACTACCAATATTTATTCCATGACTCATAATTTTGATCTTTGATATATAGGGTATGATTTTCATATATTATTCTCATATTCTCTTACATTTATGCTGGCCTTATGTTTACATATTTCCTTTATTTACCCTTAATGAGCATCTAATATCACCCTTTCATATGTTTATTTTCCTAAGGTTATGATGAAAAGTATTATGTGTTACACGTATAATAGGGGCGCTAGTTATGAGGAACTAAGTGGGTGAAAATGTATAAATATTAGGAACCCATTTTTTACGTATGCATGTTTCCAAAGGCACTATAGCTTTATGATCTCCAGGTGTGTGTTTTTGTAATGTAATGAATATTCATCTAAAAATATGTAATATATATTTATGAAAATATAGGGTCTCTATAGATAATTCCCTAGTGGTAAAACTTACAACTTCAGTATATGTGAAGTATTAGGTTTGTACTTCCTCGACAGAGATACATGGAACAAATCGTGAACTTGAGAGAGATTCAGTGGAAGAACAAAGTGATAATATATCATCCCAATATAATCAATAATTTCTAATGGAGGAATATATCTATGCATCATATTGACCTTATTTAAAAATATCATAAATTCATTCAAGGTAATATTCAAAGTAATACATTTTCACCAACTTCAAACTATAGACCTCACCGATGAATGTTAACATAAAATTTCTATTGACTCCGAGCTTCCCTGATGTGCTGCTGAATGGATATAACCTTATCTTCCATTTCCTTAGATATATTAGGTCCTAATAAATTCCATTATAAATTTTATCTCATCACTTTGTATCCAGAGCCTGCTGAAGACTTCTACAAAACCTGAAGGTAAACCTTGGATCTTGATTAGATATAATTGAAAATGGAACTCCATACAATATAAATACTTCCTTAATATATATATAAGTAAGTTAATCAATAGAGAAATATTCTATAATATTAATGAAATATATTTAATTCTTAAGGTGTTAAAATACAACCCAAATTAAATTATGCCCTTTAGATATCATATTTATTTCTATAATAAAATCAATAGCAATGTTTTCCCATTTCCATTATAGTATGGGTAATATTTGTAAAATTACCTTAAACTTCTCTCTCTACACCTAAAATTTATGATATACCAAGTAACAAGATACATAATTTTCAATATATCACTTCATATAGTCCCGCAAAAAATATTCTTTTAAATATCTATACATTTTCATACTTCTGAGATGAATACAGAAGGATGAACTATGAGCTTAATTCAATAAATCTTTATTCAAGTATAGTATCTATGAAACATATACTTGGTTACTAAATATTATAATTCCACCATAATCATGATTGAACATAAGAATATTTCTTTCCTTCTTCTGTAGTTATACAACCTCTTTTCTATGCATATTTAAGACTTACATGGACAGATGGTTGAAAATTTATCTAAGAAAGATATGATATATCCCATTTCATCATGATTTTAAGATCAATCTTTTGAAAATCCATAAATATTATATTTTTTTTGAATCCTCATCTTGGAAAAAATAGAATGATCTTTCCAAATTATAACATCAACCATACTCTTCTCCTTCCCAGGGTGGTAATATATTAAGTATTCATAATATTTAATCATCTCCAACCATCTTAACTAGTGTATAAATCTTTCTATATTAATATATAATTCAAAAGTTTATGGTTTTAATATATTATAAATGTAAAATCCCAAGTGAAAAGTTAAATCTATTTTAATTTTAAGATCTTATTTCTTGGTTCCATAGGGATTCATAGTTGGTTTGGAGATTTTGTACGAACTTGAACTATGAACTGTCTATTGGACACAATCAATTCATGAACTGGGAACCTGAAGTGAATATGTTTTTAGGAATATTCCACAAAAACAGTTTAGATCATGAAAATTTTAAATCCTTGAAACATGTTCACATCATGAATGGGTAAATCAGGATTAATTTAACCTAAGGTGAAACCTTTTTTGGTGTACCTGAATTTCATGGATTTCACATTGTGAATCTGGGATTCACATCATGAATTATGTGTGATTTGTACGTTTTATGAACTACACACATAACCTATTTTCATTCTTTCTCCATTAAATGTGAAGACCTCCCTCTCAAACTCTAGGTTCTACTAAGATGATGTTGGGTGATCCCTCTCCTTCAGGATCACTTTTTTCAGTATTTGATCTCCAACACAATCACACTACTTCTCTCAGGTAATCACCGTTCTTCTTCTTCATTTTATTTGGATAAATTAGTGATGTTGTGTGCATTATTATATTTGATTGTGATAAATTTTCATTTAATATTGATGCTTTTTAGTTTTCCATCATTTTTTATCTTTCAAAGGATGATATTATTGTTTCAAATCTCTATCATTTAAGGTGATTATGTTTCCTCCATTATTGAGATATGTGACTCTATACAAGTGTTCTAATTCATGAATAGATTTATACTCTTGTAAATTCCTTTGAGGTATTCAATGAAAATGCATGATTTGAAATTGGATTTTTTTGATGAGATTCTTGTTTTTAAAGTGGGTTTCTTTAAAAACATGTTTCTGCACACCAACTCTTAAATTAAATGATTTTAATGGTAATTTTGTTTTTAAAATGGATTTTCATGATTATAATAGAAAATTATTTGATGTGAAAATTTATATTAAATGTGGAAATGGTTTTTAAAAAGTATTTTAATAAAATTATCACATGTTGTAACCTTAGGTGTGTCGGGAAGTAGACTTTTCACTCTTTATGTGTCCAATGACAGAAGAGATTTTATGTCACATTAGTGTGTGTGATTATACTAGGGGTTATATTGGTTAGATCCACCTTAGGCCTATATTTGGGGATTTTCTTTTATATATTTCATGTATTCTACTTGGTTAGATCCTAAATGGTGTTCTTTTTCATTTTTTATTGGTTTATCAAATGATGGTATTTTCATGGTTATTTTCTCTCATGATTATCTTATGGTGTATCTATGTTTTCTTAGTTATTTTATATCATACTTAACATATTATTGGATTTTGTGAAAATGGAATGACTTTATGAAAACCAAAGGAATGTTTTAAAAAAATTATTTTATTTTATGAAAATGATTTATAAATTGGATTTGTTTTAAACATAGGGATAATACATTATTGATATTAGAACTTGTGTAGATTCATTGGTGGTATCCAACTAGGATTTGTGATCACACCCTACTTTTTAATTTGGGTGGTTATAGATATTGTTTTGTAGGACTCAGGTAAAGGGAAGGGCATTATGTAGTATTCCAGTTTATCTTGTGGTTATCATCATCATAGTGGGATGGTTTAGTGGTGATAGACGATTACACATGAACTTGTTTAGTATTATAATATGTTTTATTGGTTTTCTAGTTTTACTTAAATTTTGATGTATTATGGACATATACTCCATTTTATCCAATGTTTTTCTTTGATGTTCTTCAGTTTTACATGAGGCTTGTTTCATTCTGTTATACTTCACCATGTAGTGGACCATCGTGGGTGACTTGTATAGTTAACTCGATATAGTTTATTAAAAATTTGTATCAAAGCTAATACCCATCCTGAAGTGTTATGAAAATACCTGGGTTTGGTTTAGTGTATTTGGTAGATTAGAGTTAGTACTTTTGGAATTTGTATAGTAAGTATGGGATGGTGCTTGGCTAGCATACTCATATGTGTGAATCTGAGTTACTATGGGTGGTCAGAGATTTTTTTCAAGCTTATGACTTGGTATTTGAGTTTGTTTAAATAAATTGGTTTTGGGTTTTCTTAAATGGTTATGTTCCTTCCTTTTTTTTATTTTTTTCATAAAATATATAATTTATATAAATTCATGTCATTTAAAGGCATTGATACGGTTATTTGAAGTTGGTATTATGATTTTGTAATTTTCTACTAAAATGATTATGTCATTATCTTGTGTTTATTATAAAATGACTCCTAGGAGAGATCTTTTGAATCCAAGTGAGGAATATGAAAAACAGGTTCCATAAGAGAATTCTCCAGTGAAACCTTCTTTAGTGGAAGCTATAATCCATACTATTCAAACTTTGGGTCAAGAAAGTGTTGGGAACCTGGGATGGGTGGTGGATCATTAATAATAATTTACTAACCAAGATCTACCCATATTATATGGTATTATATTTTTTTGGTATAGGTGTAACTCATTATTTAATATCATCAAACATAGTTTATGTTTTGGGATTACATTTAGAGTTTATTTCATTCATTTTGGATATTTTCAAGCCTTCGAGAAAACACACAATTGGAAAATAAGTTTTCTTATGATGATATCTTATTGTAATTGATTGTTTTTAATTGGATCCCATTGTAATTATCTCATGGTTGGAAATGGTGTCATAATTGTTTTTGTGATAGACCATCATAAAAAAAATGTGCGATGGAGTGTGCTCTATCATGAATAATTTCTATCAAAAAAAATTTCATAAGTTATTTGTGATAGGGTTATTATTCCATCATACTTAACATTGTGTGAAAAAATAATAATCCCATAATAAATAATCTATTATTACATTATAATAATCCCATTTAAAATTAAAATAAAAAATAAAAAATAACATTTAGATAATACATTTTTTTTAAAACAAAAAACTTTAAAAATAAAATTTTAAAAAATACATTTTTTAAAAACTAAATTTACAAAACTATAAACATGTAAATTAATTGGAATATTTCACATAATATGTTCATTTCAATCTCATTACAATGTTTTTTCCAACCACATATGTCAATTACCATGGTGGAGGTATATAATTTGGAGGACTAGGTGGATGGAACTCTATCCCTTTACACTGTATTAGTTATCACATGTAATTGATCATCTTCTTAGGCTATTACTCCTCCATCTGATCCTAGTGTTGATGGAGATCCTCCTGCTCCATAGGTAGGGTCTCTATAACCACATTCTAAGCTCATATCTTCTTCTTGTACTCTTCAACTGGCGATGATGACTCTACATGATCTCCCCTTGAGATAGATGATGTCCATGTAGTAGTTCCATATTAACCAAAAAACGTCAATCAAGAACTGATACCATCCACTCATCCTTTATTAAAAGAATACTTAGTCACCTACATTGTTTCTTACTCATCAAATTCTCACACATTGGTCTCCTTAAATCTAGTCTTGGCCTAAATCTCATCTTGTGTGTGAGAAGTCACGACCTCATATGTCTCCTTCAAATAAAATTTGAAATTAAAATCGTTAAAATATATTTTTTGTTAATTTTAAAAATAAAAAATAATAATGACCATAATCTATCTCTGTCAGCCACCAATTATCTCTCTAGTGTAAGGATCAATGTGAATCCTCTTAAAAACATCAAACTTTGTAACATCATGATGCTAAACTTCACATATGAATATAAAATAAACATTTTACATTTAAAATATATATAAATTATTAAATAAAATTACTTACCATATGTCATTGAGGAGTACTAAATTTATGACTACAAGCTCTATGTGTGACCTCCCAACTCATCTAGTTATTCTAACCTGGTGATGATCTCCTCTAAAAACTATCTCCCATCCAGTAAAAGAAAAATCCATCACAAATAGTATATGAGATGGAATTAAGTCAATGGGTGTAGCAAGGATGATAAAAAACTATGGATCCAACTTTTTCCATAGATCTCTTCCTAAATTTGTAGATAAATTGATAATAATTCTCACTCATATTATGAAGTCCCATGTTTTTGAACTAGGTTAAAATAAATAAGTTTTTTAGCTTTTTCATTCATTGGATGGGTCGGTCTTAAAACCAAGATTTGGGTTAATGTTTCATGAGTTTGGACCATTTAAAAGTGTTGATAACAAGCCTGGGTAAAGGTTTGTGAAGTTTTATGGGTGTCTCAATGGGTTTAGGGAGCACCGAACCTAGAAGTGGAGTTCTCATGGGTTGAGCATGGTTGGTCAAACTGTGCGGGTCAAACCATGAAACATGATAAAGTTGAGGTAGAGGTGCTCGCAAAGTCTGCACATGGTTAGTCAAACCATATAGGATAAACAATGCGAAGTAGGTTCCTTAGACAGAAGGCCCCACACGGTTGGCACACAATTTTCTAGACCGTGCGAGACAAACCGTGCAGCTTACCCAGTTTTGGGTTTTTGGTTATTTTATTTAATTAAATTCCCGGCTGTGAGGGATTTAATTAAATTTTGTGATAAGGGGGGTTTTAATTGATTAAATTCATGTTGAAATAGGAATTTAATTAATTGATGAAAAATGGGGTTTCTTTTAATTAAATTAATTTTAAGAGATTTTAATTAAATGATACTGAGTTGGAGTTTTATTTAATTTGATCTAGGTCAATGGAATTTATTTAAATGAGGAATACATGTGGATTTGGGGTTTTACCTAATTAAATTCAAGGATAAAATGAATTTAGTTATTTAATGAAAATGGGGGAAATGATTTAATTAAATTTGAGGTTTGAAAAATTTAATTAAATAACGATGATTTGGAGTTGTATTAATTAAATTTGTTGAAGGGAATTTAATTAAATGAGTTAAGGAGGATTTTTTATTTTATTAAATTAATTGGAGAGAAATTTAATTAAATGAGGTGTAATGGGGGTGTTATGGGGTTTATCAATGAATCATTTAAATTAAGATGATAATAATAATGTGGTTGTTAATAATAATAATAATAATAATATTGTATTAATTATTATAAAACTAATTGAGGTTATAAGAGGGAGGCACACAGTAGGGTGAGGCACGACCCCCTCCGCTTGTTCTCCCATGGTGAGGCGCAACACTCCCCAGCACAACTCTCTCTCTGCACGTTGGATCACAGTGGTTCCTTCACAGAAGTTGTCTGTCTCGTCTATGTAAGTCCTTATCTGCATGTTTTCTTTTTCGCATCAGCCATTTCATATATTTTTTCCCTGTCTCTATTAGGAAAAAAACCTAAGGCCTGAGGTTAATTCAATTTCTTCCCTTCTTCAGATTTTAGGTGGTGCGGATGATGTATCGGGACCCGTTGGTTCATATTTCGATAACTGCCACAGAACGCATGGCGGTTTGTCTCGATTTGTTTCCCCACCATCATATTTGCGTAAGGGTTTATACTCGTTAATTGTATTCTCACCCTTGAATTAGTTCTTATGGTATATTTTGAGTTTCAGTGAATTAATTGGGTGTGCGTTAGTCTCCACCACACTATTTATGAGTGCCGGTTAATTTTTGTTAGGTTAGATTATGAATTCTGAGTGTACACATGCTTTTGTGGAGGTGAGTGTGCATGAACAGTTTGTGGTTTAAGTTAGAAAACATTCATTAGGCCAATTCCTTGAGGTAGGGTCCTCAATATTGATTTTATTTAGTAAAAATGCAATTTTTGTTAATATACTACTTTTGATAAAGTTGAATGCAATTATTGGAAAAAAATTCTTATTATTTGTTAGATGAAAAAATCACATTTTTTAATAAGACCCCTCTAACAGAGGTGCGCTGCCTTCATAATAAAAACATAATGTTTAAAGTGACATGTTTTTTTATCTTGTAGTTATGTGAATTACTATTTCTTCCCTTTTGTGTTTACACACTTGGGACAAGTGGAATTTATGAGTATTGAGTAGGATAAGTTTTGATAATTAATCAGGGAATTAATTATGAGTTTTTAATTAGATAAGTTAAGATAATTAATTTTTGAATTAATTATGAACCTAGTGAATTGAAATTGAAATATTGAATTGGTTATGTTAAGATAATTAATTAGGGGAAATTAATTATGAGATGATATTGGCTATGTAATATAATTAATTTTGAATTAATTACGTTCCATGATATTGATTAAAGATAATTAATTGTGAGAATTACTTATATAAGTTGATATTTTATTTGGATAGTTAATTGTGAAGAATTAATTATGGAAAGATGAGATTTTGAATAGAATAATTAATTGTGAATTAATTTTGTGCTTGACCTTAAAATATAGATAATTAATTAGGGGATTAATTATAGGATATTGAATTGGATAATTGAGTTAATTAATCGGTGGATTAATTGTGATATGTTGCTTTGAATAAAATGAGATAATTAGTGGTATATTAATTTTGTGATCTTGAAGTAATGTTTTAGATAATTAAATTTTATGAATTAATTATCGAATGAGAATTGTGTTGATTGATTATTTAAATGATGAATTAATTAATGGGTTATAATATTAGTCAATTATTGAGTTAACTAATGGAATTTTAAATGTTTAACTAATCACTGTATTAGTAATGGGATAATGTGGCTAATTCTTATGAGTTATCAATTGATGTAAATTAATGAGAATGTGGTGCTAGGTATGGTATCCTAGACCAATGAAGAAATTGGGACTTGAATATGGTGTTCCTCCCCAGTAGTTATAAAATAATGTAAATGAATGAGAATGTGGTGCTAGGTATGGCATCCTATACCAATGTAGAAGTTGGGACTTAGACATGGTGTTCCTCCGCAATAGTTATCAAATGATGTAAATGAATGAGAATTTGGTTCTAGGTATGACATCCTAGACCAATGTAGAAGTTGGGACTTGGACATGGCGTTCCTCCCCAATAGTTATCTAAGTGCCTAGATGTAAGGGTTTTAGACATGATGATCTACACCGAATGATAAATAGGTGTGAGATATGGTGTTCTAACACCAATAGTATAAATATATGAATCGGGTTTTTAGGTTCTAGACATGGAGTTTTACACTAATAGTATAATTAATTATTGAATTGTGTAATGAATGTGAGAAATGAATCATTCTTGAGTTAAATGTGATTAAATAAAAAAATATTGATAATGATTAACATTTTGGCATGAGCTGAAGTTGGTATTATGGTATGGGATACTATGGGAACTGTGGAGATAATAAATGATTAAATAGAGAATAAATGGTAAATTGTTGAAAGGTATTTATGTTTTCTAAATATGCTTGTATGATTCTTAATGAGGCTATTATTCTGGCCATGGGTTGAAACAGGTATCGCTGTCAGGTGTCCCTTTGGAGCCTGGACGGGCTGCTGGTTATTTATTCAGTTATTTTATTACCTTGATATATCTACACATCATTTTTTATTGCATTTTTTAGATTGATCTAGACAACCAGTCACACCCTATTCGGTTTTCCATTGCACTGGGGTACCCGAGTTGACTTTCTTGCCTGTAGGACTATGGACCTTTGCATGTGGATGTTACATGTACTTGGAAGTTAGGAGAAAAAGACCGAGTGGGAGTTCAGGATGCTCGTAGAGATCACCCTTAGGGATTGTGTCCTTTATTTCTATGTTGTAATGTTAAGCATGCTATTTTTTTACTGGTTTCTGATATATATCACCATGACATGAATCCATTGTATAAACTGGCATTGGCCATTTTCATTATCTAGTTGGATATTGTTTTATATGCTTCTACTGTTTGCTGAGTTTATTATCAATTTCCACTATGTGGGTATAGTATCCCCATTGACTATCCATAGACCATCACTGCTATTGGGAAACCTCTGGAATATGGGGAGACATTCTTGAGGTCATGTGGAGACTGGTCCAGCTATCAGTTTGAGGGTAAGTCGAGTCAGGATGTTACAAAGTGGTATCAAAGGTTCATGTTTTATTTTTTTTGGTTGGTAGACAAGTGACTAGGAAAGTGTCAACACTCGGTTAATAGTCGTTCTTGGGACTGATCACCCCATGTACGAGAAATGACCAAGTGTAAAGGGATGTGAATTTATGTTTATACTGTTTGAGGTTATAGTTGATATGATTTCACCTTGAGTGAATGGTGTATTTTCCGCTGCATATTGATTTTGATAATTTTGTAAATTTTCCTTGTCTTGATATGGAAAGGAAATTGAATTACATGCATCATCTTAGGTGGTTAGAGATTCACATGCCATTCTTATCACATACCATGTAATTGCATTAGTAGGGTGCCAGCTAATTTTGATTGTGTGCCTTGTGTAGAATGCCATATTTTGATTTGATTTAGAATAACCCATTAAATAGAATATTCCAGTGATAGATATAAAATGTTTGGGTGTTTATATGCCATGCTTCCACTATTATTATCATGTTTTGATGTTTCTCCATGCTTATATGTTATAACATGTTGTTGTGTTATTGGTAATGATAACATAATAGAGTAGTTTTGATGTGTAAATGGCTGCATGAAGAATTTTTTTTGATTAATTACGTCTTCAATGGGATCCAATTTCAGTTGTAATGTGTATGTGCATCATATAACTGGGAAATGGGTAACCTGTGTATTCACATGATTGAAAAAGTGGCTACTAAAGTTGAAAAAAATGTTAAATAATTATGATAAATGGGATCCCAATTCCATCGATAAGGTTTATGGGTACCTTATCGATTGGAAGATGGCCACCCATGTTACTGAGCCTAGTATAACCATAGTTTGTTTAAAAATGGTTATAAATGTAAAATTATTGAGTTTTTTATTGAAATAAACTTTTATAGGGTTTCTTTTTGAAGAAAATATTTTTTTTAATTAAATGGGACCCTCGGAGGTCACCTTCTGATTAAAAGGAATTTAAATGAAAAATTAAAAAATTAAATGGCACTAAATGTTAAATTTTTAAGAGGAAGTTTATTATAGCTTGCCTATTTTGGCCAAGGAGTGTTGTTTAAAGACAACATTACTTGTTGTGGAATAGTACTTTTGGATTTGTTAAAATTCTTTAATTGTTTATAGGTTGAAATGAATTCAATGGAATGGGGGGTTTTGAGCCTAGTGATTTATGTTTTGTGTAACCAAGAGATAGGGTTGACGCATATGCTTCATAAAGGACTAGACCATGGTAGGTAGCACCCTTAGAGCTTGAGATGCTTTATTCTGCTGTGACCTTTTGATGTTGGTTTCATTATAGCGCTGTTGCCCTTACTAGAAATATTGGGACTCAGGTGTTCTAACATGCCGATAGGTTTAAGTTGTAGCTTTCATGTGAGATGTTGACGTAGTGATCATGGTTCTTGGAACATTGCATGTGCATTTAAGGTGTTTCTATAATAGTTCCCTTGTGACCTACTGATATTTTCTTCTATGACATAGAAACTCTTATGGTGGGTAATGTTGCATATACATGTCTTTCAAACAGTTTTAGTGGTATGTTTTGAAGGAAGAAGGATGCCTTGTGGGATGCAGGCATTGAAGTTTGGTTGATGATGAATCAGTAAGAGAATCTGAGACTTTTTATAAAGAGTCAATCAGTGATAGCTTCACTGATCTTTTGGTGACTTGGGTTAACTCTTAGTGCTCTATTTTGAACAAGACGAGCATGTCCCCTATATTGATCTTGTCCTAGAGGCACTGAGATAGCGTCGGTCACACAACATGCTAATTTTTTAAAAGTTGTTGGACTCGATAAGTGGTAGTTAATTGGGTTTTACATGAGATGTGTGGTTATTTTGGTTACACTTTTATTCATACTGGGAAATAGTAGTTTTAAGGTAACCTAAGATGACTTAACTTGGAGTGGTCACTGAAATTCAAGTGAGGACTTTGGTTACTTGTGGTTGGTGATGGAATCCTTTGAAAGGAATGTCACCGAGTTAATGGTTACTGTAGGTTTTTTGGGTTGTTAATATCAATTGAGGAGACTATGACAAGATCATGTCTCTAGTAGTGTTGGAATGCTTATGTGACATTTTGATGTTGTGGGTTGGATTCAGATCTTTGTATCAGGTTTAAAAGGTTTAAGTTGTTGGGATTATGATTTGGTTAAAGGTGCATTTGGTGTTTAGAAACATATTGTAATAGTTCAAATGAGACTTTATGACCTTGGTGGGTTTGTTAGTCCTATAGTAGTTCCCGTAAGCTTCTCGGGGAAGAGAAGTTTTTAAGGTGTGTAAATTGTAAAGTCATGTGTTTTTTAATCGGGTTAACATTTGAAGGTTTTGGAAGTTTTTATTTTTTTGGATGGGTCGGTCTTAAAACCAAGCTTCAGGTTGATGTTTTGTGAGTTTGGACAGTTTAAAAGTGTTGATAACAAGATTGGGTAAAAGTTCACGAAGTTTTATGGGTGGCTTAATGGGTTTTGGGAGCACTGAACCTGGTAGTGGATTTCGCATGGGCTGAGCACGGTTGGTCAAATCGTGTAGGTCAAACAGTGAAACTTTCTAAATGTGAGACAGAGGCACTCACATGGTCTATGAATGGTTAGTCAGACCATGTGGGATAAACTATGTGAAGTAGGTTACTTAGACAGAAGGTCCCACAAGGTTGGCACATGGTTTGCTAGACTGTGCGAGAAAAACCATGTGGTTAACCCAATTTTGGGTTTCAGGTTATTTTATTTAATTATATTTCCTGTTGTGATGGATTTAATTAAATTTTTTGATATGTGGGTTTTTAATTGATTAAATTCATGGTGAAAAAGTAATTTAATTAATTGCTGAAAAATGGGGTTTCTTTTAATTAAATTAATGTTGAGAGAATTTAATAAAATGATAACGATTTGGAGTTTTATTTAATTAGATCCAGGTTAATGGAATTTAATTAAATGAGTAATAAATGTGTATTTGGGGTTTTACCTAATTAAATTCAAGGATAGGATGAATTTAATTATTTAATGAAAAGCGGGGGAGATGATTTAATTAAATTTGAGGTTAGAAGAATTTAATTAAATAACGATAAGTTGGAGTTGTATTAATTAAATTCAATAAAGAGAATTTAATTAAATGAGTTAAGGAGAATTTTTTATTTAATTAAATTATTTGGAGAGGAATTTAATTAAATGAGGTGTAATGGGGGTGTTAGGGGGTTTATGAAAGAATAGTTTAAATTAAAATGATAATAATAATATGGTTGTAGTAATAATAATAATAATAATTATTATTGTATTAATTATTATAAAACTTATTGTGGTTATAAGAGGGAGACTCACAACAAGGTGAGTGATTCTCACTCAAATTTACCCAAGAGAAAAAAGTAAGACGGTCCTTGTAGTTTAGCTTGGGTTATCGAATCCACAAAGACCTAAGAAGAAACCTATAGACACATACATTCTATGGACTGTTTTCGGCTATGAAGTGGCCAACATGGATTGATTTTGGATGGGTTTTAAATATATCTAATAGATTTATGTGAATTCAATTTAAAAGAATGAGTTGATCCTAGGTCATCGCTCGGGGTGGATTGGATGTATTTTCTTTTTAATGATTTCAATTTCTTAAATTTGAGATGGGTTCATTTAAGGAGATAAAACAACATCATCACTTACTGGTTTAATTCCTACACCATTTAATACTAATCACCTATACACTTGAATGATCAAAGTTTTGAGCACTTCAAGGTAAAGGTTCGTATTAGCACTTGATGTGTGTGGCCTTAAATTCCACAAGAACGATGGAGTTTAAAAATCATCAAATAAAAATCTCAATTAAAGAAGTGATTATACATTAATGAGGTGATAAATAACATCCAATCCAGCCCCTTTCTACTCCCTTGGATCAACCCATAAGTGGGTTATCCCTCCATTGATACCATGGTTTCAATGGAAGCGGAAAGTAGACTCATGAGGGAGGAAATTGAGAAGTAAAAAAACGCAACAAAATAACAATCACTCCACCGTTGCGTGATAATCTCACAAGGTTTGGTATGAAAAAGTTCACAAATTGAACCAACGGTATCAAAGTGATAAGGAGAAGAACAGAATAATAAGATAAGAAGAACTTTTATTAAGAAACAATGATGAATTAAAACAACATACATGTGAAGGAAGAACATTACAAAGAGAAATTGACAGCATAACATTAAGATGAAAACAAGCTCAAATATCCTTCAATACTCCAACACCACTGCCTTAAATAGGCATTTTTGAGCCCTTGGGTCTATCCTCCAATAGTACAAGTCTCCTCAATTAATTTTGGTAGGCCATAGGTGGGTGGAAAGTAAGGGAGAGTTGATTTTTCCACCCTTGACCCGAGGTGGCATCCAGCTTTCCTTCACCGAGCAGACGCATCTAGAAGACCTTCTAGATGGCCGAATAAGAGTGGTCCATAGAATAAGAAAATGGATCTCCTGATTTCTTATAACCTCCTGTAAAATATGGGCCCCTTTTGAGTTGTGTATTCCGAGATATGATCAAATAAGTGGGCTGTTTTTCTGGGCCGCAGAATCTGGCCCAGAATTGTATCTCTAACTTCGCCCGCCTTAATGACCACCATAGAGGCCGAATTAGCATTAGATCATGAAGAGTGATTTGTTTCTATATATGTCTTCTAGAATTCCACGAAATTTGGGATTAAGTGGTCCTGTATGTTGGGTCCCATAGTCTCATCAGTGGGCTGGTGTCCAATATGCCTTCTCTAGAATTGCTTCCTTTCATCACAAAATATCCCCATCTTCTTCCATGAATTCTCCATTGATACATGAATGAAAAATGTTCACATTTAAGTGTAGATACATTTCCAAAAATATAAAATTAAAATATTGATAATTACATTCCTTAGAATCAGATGACTCATTGAGCCTAAATTGGTGTATATTAGGCATGAAGTGCACAAATGATGAGAATGAATGTTCATAATGAAAATGCACTAACTCAGGACCATAAGATCAAAAATGAACATTTAATACCATTAAAATGTAATTAAAATATATGTTTTTATTGGATAATCACACCCCCCAACTTGAGATTTGCTAGTCCCGAGCAAATAATTCAATGATTTTATTTGAATTCCTTTCTTCAAACACATTATAACAAACAGTGCTCACAATGTAAACTGCACACAAATATATTTTTATAACCTATCAATACAATTTAAAACAAGATAAATTTAAAAGCAGATCCCAATCCCGAGCCCATTCCTTTTATCAAATCCATCATCATACTTCATCCAACTCATTTAGGTGTAATGATGTGTTATGAATCATAATAGATATAAGGGTTCATTTTCATTCAAGGGGAAAAACATGGAAGCACTAGGTGGAATCAAATTTAATCCTAATATGAGTATTCTTCATTCCTTTTTTTGGATTTTTTTTTCAATATTTCCATAGTAATTGAGAGTGTATTTAATCAAATTAACCCATGTAGCAAGACTTTGCCGATGACTCCCAGACTCAAAGGCCTTAGGGCACCAAGTGAAGCCCACATACTCGGGCATCGTCTCGAGTTAACTTAATCAAAAACAAAGTCATATTACCATAAATAGAGATAGATTGAAAAACTCAGGGCTAGAAAACTCTGGAGTCACGATCCCCAAGTGCCGAAGGCCTCGCATTTTATCAATCCATTGCTCTATACGCAAATTTTTGTTTTTTAATTAATTTTTTTTGAATACTCATATTATTCATAAAAATCAAACCAGCCTATGCTATTTATTATGGGACCCCAACAATTCAAATTAGTACCCCACAGTCTAGAGGACGTTCATTGTGGCATTTTGATTTAATGGATGAAAATAAAAATGATGAAAATTTTCATTGGATAACCAAACTTCCAAAATCAATTCTTTTAAACTTAATCATGAATTAAATTAAGAGTAAAGGAATTAAAAGTTATTTGATATGTAGTTTTAATGTGAGAAAAGATGTTATTATATGAATGATAAAGGAATTTTAATTCTTTTTTTTATCATTGTTTTTTTTAAACAAACATTTTGTTTCCACACCCCCAAATTAGAATGAAACTGTCCCTAGTTTCATAAAAATAAAATTTAGAATGGGGTAGAGGAATAAAAAGGTGAGTTCAAAAAGGAAATTGAAATATGAGGATCATGGAATGAAGTCACTTGGTGGTTGAAGTTTGAAGTTCTTGCTGGTCGAATTATTCCTTTGATATCCATGTCGCTTGCAAAGTTCCCTAGTGGAAAAAAGAAAAACAAAACAAAAAAAAACAAAAAAAACAATATATATATATATATTTATATAATAAAGGAAGTAAAATATAATAATATATATAAAAATTATATAATAAGGAAGCACAAGAAGCCGTAGGTCAGTGGTAAGTGCGCTCCCCTGTCTCCCTTCGGTCCCGGGTTTGAGTCCCCGTGGCTTCACCGGTTATGACAGGGTTTTCCCCACGACCTATGGCGTGGAATTTTTTTTTATTATTATATTTTTATTTATTTATTTTTGTTTTTTAATTTTTTTAAACTAAAAACACATTAAAAAAAACAAACTGATGATACATTGTCTTCTTTTTAAATTTCTGGGTAAGGTATTACTCAAGGATCACACCACGTGACATGGATGAATATGGTGCTCCCCTTTCGTACCCATCCATAATCATTATAGAAGAACAGGTCAACAGTTAATTTTTTTCGAAATATCAAAATGTCTCATTAACCCTATTTAAAATATAAAGTTGATTAAAACAAAGAAATTATTGGAAACTTGAAAACCATGGGTTGCCTCCCATTCAGCGCTTTGTTTAACGTCGTTAGCCCAACATGGACCCTAAATCTATTAATTTTTTCCTAGTTCATAGGTTGGCTCAGTTAACTCAACCTCTATTTCCTGTTTATTGAATGATTTAATGAATGGTTTTAACCTTTGACCATTGACCTTGAAAATGTAACCACTTGTGGGATCTTGAATCTCTACTGCCCCATGGGGGTACACATAATGCACTATGAAAGGTCCTGACCATCTAGACCTTAACTTTCCCAGGTGTAAATGAAGTTTTGAACTATACAAGAGCACAAGTTTTCCTGGTTCAAAATGTTTGACATTGATATTCCTAGATTGGTAGGCTTGAACTCTAGCTTTATTGATCCTTTAATTTTCATAAGCCTCCATCCTTAGTTCCTCCAGTTCATTGAGATCTAATTTCCTTTTTGTTCCGGCCAATGAGAGATCATAATCCATTTTCTTGATTGCCCAAAAGGCCTTATGTTCAATCTCCACTAGCAAATGGCATGCTTTACCATAAACCAACCTATATGGGGACATTCCTAAAATGGTTTTATATGTGATTCTATAGGCCCAAAGAGCATCTAAGAGTTTCTCAGACCCATCTTTCCTAGAGGGGTTGACAGTTTTTTCAAGAATTTTCTTAATCTCCTTATTCTCTAACTCAGCTTGACCATTGGTTTGAGGATGGTATGCAATGGACACTTTATGAGAAATACCATACTTAGACATGAGTGAAGAGAATGGGCGGTTGCAGAAATGGGTTCCTTGATCACTGATTATAGCCCTAGGAATTCCAAATCGAGAAAATATGTTCTCTTTCCGAAATCGAATCACAAATTTATGATCATTGGACTTAGTGGGAATGGACTCAACCCATTTTGAGACATAATCAACATCTAAGAGTATGTAGAGGTATCACCGAGAGTTTGGGAAGGGACCCATGAAATCAATTCCCCAACAGTCAAATATTTCAACCACTAAGATGGGAGTGAGTGGAATTTGATTCCTTTTTGTGATGGACCCTACTTGTTGACACCTAGGACAACTTTGAAAAAATGTGTAGGAGTCCCTTGAGAGGGTGGTCTAGAAAAGACCACATTGAAGAATCTTAGCAGATGTTTTCTTAGAGGAAAAGTGACCTCCACATGCCTCACTGTGACAGAATTTAAGGATGGGCTCTTGTTCAGATTCTGGAACACACCTCCTAATGACTTGGTCAGGGCAGAACTTATAGAGGTATGGATCATCAAACACATAGTGTCTAACATCAGAAAGAAATTTCCTTCGAGCTTGAGTCCCTAAGAATTTTGGAATGACTCCTATCACTAAGAAATTTTCTATGTCAGCATACCAAGGGCAGTCACTCACAGAGTATAGGTGTTCATCAGGAAACGAAGCAGACACAGAAAGGTGATTTGAGTTGTCTTTGAATTCCATACTAGAGAGGTGATCAGCTACAACATTTTCAACTCTCTTTTTATCCTTGATTATGAGGTCAAATTCTTGTAATAGAAGGACACACCTAATCAGTCTAGCCTTGGAATCTTGTTTTTGGAAGAGGTATTTTAGTGCAGAATGGTCAGTGAACACAGTGATGGGGGATCCTAAGAGGTGGGACCTAAACTTCTCTAAAGAAAACACAATAGCAAGTAACTCCTTTTTAGTAGTGGTGTAGTTTATTTGGGAATCATTTATGTATTTTCTTGCATAAGTAATGACATAAAGAGTTTTATCACAGCGTTGTCCTAACACAGATCCAACAGCAAAGTCACTGGAATCACACATAAGTTCAAAAAGAAGGTTCCAATTTGGAGATTTCATAATGGGAGGAGAGGTGAGAGAGGATTTGAGGGTTGAGAATGAACCCTCACAGCTTTCTGTCCAAACAAATGGAGCATCCTTTACTAAGAGAGCACAAAGGGGATGAGATATTGAACTAAAGTCCTTGATGAATCTTCTATAGAAACCAGCATGTCCTAAGAAAGACCTCACTTCCTTGACAGTTTTGGGTGATGGAAGGTGATGAATGATGTCAAACTTTGCTTTATCAACTTCAATCCCCCTACTCGAGACCAGATGGCCTAGAACAAGTCCCTCTTTAACCATGAAATGGAATTTTTCCTAGTTTAGGACCAGATTCTTTTCTTCACATCTTGACAAGACTCTCTCTACATTCTGCAGACATCCATCAAAAGTATCCCCAAACACAGAGAAGTCATCCATGAAGACCTCAAGAAAATCCCCTACCATGTCTGAGAAGATTCCCATCATACACTGTTGGAAGGTTCCAGGGGCATTGCATAACCCGAAGGGCATGCGTTTGAAAGAAAATGTTCCAAAAGGACATGTGAATGTAGTCTTCCCTTGATCCTCTAGGGGGACCTCAATTTGATTGTACCCTGAGTACCCATCTAAGAAACAGTAGAAGGCATGAACTGCCACTCTCTTAAGGACTTGGTCAATAAATGGTAAGGGGAAATGGTACTTCTTGGTGAATGAGTTTAACTTCCTATAGTCAATGCAGACCCTCCATCCACTACTCACCCTTGGTGGAAGAATCTCTCCATCCTCATTTGTTATCACTGTGATTCCAGTCTTTTTTGGAACCACTTGAATTGGGATCACCCACTCACTCTCAGCTATGGGATAGATGATACCAGCTTTTAACAATTTCAGAAGTTATTTCCTTACTACCTCCATGATATTAGGATTGAGTCGTCGTTGAGGTTGATGACATGGCTTTGAATCAGATTCCAGAACAATACTATGAGTCCCGATAAGTGGGCTAATCCCAGGAATATCAGATAGGGTCCAACCAATGACTTTCTTATGCTTCCTAAGGACATCTAGAAGCATCCTCTGATGATTGGCTTCAAGAAAAGAAGAAATGACAATAGGATGTGTTTGATTGTCCCCTAGTAAAACATACTTTAGTACAGTAGGAAGTTCCTTCAATTCAAGATCAGGCTGGTTCAAAATTTCAGCAGAAGATTGGGACATTGGATCAAGATCAATTTATTTTTTTAGAGTTTTAGATATTATTGATTCCCCACATGTAGAAGTTTCAGCTACTAGATTGGCTTGATCAGATTTAGGGAAGGAAATTGGAGTGGTCTCCATGAAAGTGGTTTCTTGAAAGGTTTCACTGATTTTTGGACCTAAGACTTCATCATAAGAGCAATTTGAAAATGATTTAAGCCAAGGAGATAAACTTCCTTCATATGAACAAAGGAAATCAATCTCATCCTGACTTAAACATTCATCAAATATTCCTTGATGTTCCATGGATTCATTATCAATGCTTACTATCATGTTTACTTCATGAATGTCTTCATCATCCCCTATTTGTGAGCTTTCATTATAGATGTTCAAGTCTAGACTCATGTTCCCAAAGGTGATGGTCATGTTCCCATTTCGGACTCGGATAACAGAGTTGATTATTGCAAGAAAAGGACGACCAAGGATAATTGTGGTTTGTTCCTTATTTCCTAAGTTTGGATGGTTGTTAAGGACAATGAAGTTAGTAGGGTAGATGAAGTTTTCAACATTTACCAGAACGTCCTTTAAAATCCCCTTTGGAACCCTAAAGCTACGATCAACAAGCTGAAGTGTGATAGATGTGGGTTGGAGCTATTCTAGGCCTAACTGGCAGTACACAGCATATGGGATGAGATTGACACTAGCACCTAGGTCACACAAGGCCTTGACAACTTTTCTCTCTCCTAGTTCAACATTGATGTAAGGTCAACCCGGGTCTTTCAACTTAGGAGGAATGGTCCCTTGAATGGTGGTACTCACATTAGCAGCCAAAAGGACTTGGTTTTTATGTGAAAATTTTCTTTTAAAAGTGAACAAGTCCTTAAGGTACTTTGAGTAGGCAGGTATGGTTTGGATGGAATCGAGAAGAGGAATGTTCAACTTGACTTGTGAGAATATTTCCCTCAATGTTTCATTCAGTTCAGGCTTGGGTTTCCCCCTCATGCGTTGAGGAAATGGTGCAGGTTGTGGGGTTGTTTGTTGAAGAGTTGTTTCCTTGAAAATGTTATCAGTTTCCTCAGTTTTATCTTGTGGTTCATTTGAATTTTCATCCAAGTTTGAATCTTCAGGTAGGTTCTGAATTAGTTGTTCAGGTTTCTCAATTGATTTCACACTTCTTAAAAAAGTCACAGCCTTTAGTTGTTCATGAGTTGTTTGAGTGGAACTTGACTCTGCCCTTGAAGTTGAGGATGGAACCGCCTGAGTAGGCATGGGTGCCTTTCCAGTTTTTATGGTTTTAAGTTCTTGTTTAAGGGAAGAGACTTCTGAGTTCATCCTTTCCATTTGTTTGCACAGTTGTTCTAGTAGGATTTGTGGAACAGTTTGGGTGGGTGCTTGAGTAGGTTGGTTCATCCCAGGGGGATATTTTGGAGGTGGTATGGTTTGTTGAAAATGGACCGGTGGATGTTGGTATGGGATAGGTTGGGTTTGGAACTGGTGGGGGTAAGGATTTTGTCCCTGTGGTTGGCTAGGTTGTTGGTTATCTTTCCAGCGGAAGCCTGGGTGGTCGTTATACCTTGGGTTGAAGGTGTTTTGGTATTGAGGCTTTTGAAAGTTCAAAGCATTTACTTCTGCTGGGGGTCCTCCTAAAAGAACATCCTTGATGGATGGAATGGTTGGGCAGTTGTCTGTCTTATGGTCATGTTTGTCACAAATTGTGCAAACAGGTTCAACGATTTGGATTTCATGGACTTTCCTAAGGTCTATCTCTTCAACCTTCCTAGAGAGTGCTACGAGTTTAGCCCTAAGGCTTTCCTATTCTCTAAGTGTATGAATTCCAGTAGTTCTTTGTGGCTTTTCAGAATAAGGTGAAGTTCTCCATGTTTGGTTTTGTTCATAAAGGCTTTCTAGATACTCGTAATCATCATTTGGGGCTTTGTTTTTAAAGGTTCCATTACACATCATGTCAATGAATTGTTTGTTCCCCGGACCCAACCCTTCATAAAAAATTCTCACTTGTTTAGGAATAGAAAAACCATGGTGTGGAACCATGTTTAGAGTGTCTTTGAACCTCTCCCATGTTTCATAGAATGACTCTCCCTCTTTTTCAAAAAAGTTTTGGATACTCTTTTTAAGTGCAATTGTTTTATGGTGGGGAAAGTATTTTTTGTAGAATTATCTTTGTAGTTGGTCCCAAGAGTTGATGGATGATGGTCTCAAATTTTTTAGCCAATTTTTAGCTCGATCTTTTAAAGAAAAAGGAAATAGCCTCATCTTAGCTGATTCTAGTTGATGTGGGGGACACATGGTTTCTACAATGTCATTAAACTCGTTAATGTGCAGGTATGGCATCTCAGACTCCATTCCATGGAATGTGGGAAGGTGGTTTAGGACATGGGGTTTAAAGATGTAGTTGGAATATCCTAGGGAATTGTGTCTAATGCATGAGGGGGCATTGGTCCAAGAAGGTGTGAGGTAGTCATTCATGGTTTGATCAATTGCATTCCCCAAGTTTGGGGCTGCCTCATTTGGGTTTCCATTTTGGTTCCCACCCAGGTTTATGAGTTGGTTTACTTGAAGAACATACATTGAAATTGGATAAATTTTGGACTCTAGAGTATTAGGAAGATTATGATCTGATGGAGTGAGTTCCCTTGGTGTACTTCACTCCCCAACCCCAGGACTATCCACCCTAACTAGACGGTTTGATTGATCGCGGGTGTAGGCGGACATGCGCCAAAAGAAAAAAAACGAGAAAGGGACAAGATAAGAGAATTTTAATGAGAAAAGAAGAAATGGGGGAGAATAGAATGGGTGTTTAGATGACTTACTTGGGTCCCCGAAAACAGTGCCAAAATTTGATTCTCGCTCAAATTTACCCAAGAGAAGAATGTAAGACGGTCCTTGTAGTTTAGCTTGGGTTATCGAATCCACAGAGACCTAAGAAGAAACCTATAGACACATACATTCTATGGACTGTTTTTGGATATGAAGTGGCCAACTTGGATTGATTTTGGATGGGTTTTAAAGATATCTAATATATTTAAGTGAATTCAATTTAAAAGAATGAGTTGATCCTAGGTTATCGCTCGGGGTGGATTGGACATATTTTCTTTTTAATGATTTCAATTTCATAAATTTGAGATGAGTTCATTTAAGGAGATAAAACAACATCATCACTTACTGGTTTAATTCCTACACCCTTTAATACTAATCACCTATACACTTGAAAGATCAAAGTTTTGATCACTTCAAGGTAAAGGTTCGTATTAGCACTTGATGTGTGTGGCCTTAAATTCAACAAGGACGATGGAGTTTAAAAATCATCAAATAAAAATCTAAATTAAAGAAGTGATTATACATTAATGAGGAAATAAATAACATCCAATACATCCCCTTGATACTCCCTTCGATCAACCCATAAGTGGGTTATCCCTCCATTGATACCATGGTTTTAATGGAAGTGGAAAGTAAACTCATGAGGGAGGAAATGGAGAAGTAAAAAAAACGCAACAAAATAACAATCACTCCACCGTTGTGTGATAATCTCACAAGGTTTGGTATGAAAACGTTCACACCTTGAACCAACGGTATCAAATTGATAATGAGAAGAACATAATAATAAGAGAAGAAGAACTTTTATTAAGAAACAATGATGAATGAAAACAACTTACATGTGAAGGAAGAACATTACAAAGAGAAATTGGCAGCATAACATTAAGATGAAAACAAGATCAAAGATCCTTCAATCCTCCAACACCACTTCCTTAAATAGGGATTTTTGAGCCCTTGGGTCAATCCTACAACAGTAAAAGTCTCCTCAATTAATTGTGGTAGGCCATAGGTGGGTGGAAAGTAAGGGAGAGTTGATTTTTCCACCCTTGACCCGAGGTGGAAGCCATCTTTCCTTCACCGAACAGACGCATCTGAAATACCTTCTAGATTGCTGAATATGAGTGGGACATAAAATAATAAAATGTAGTTCCTGATGTATTCTAACCTCCTGTAAAATTTTGTCCCCTTTGGAAATGTGGATTAAGAGATATGATCAAATAAGTGGGCTGTTTTTCTGGGCTGCAGAATCTGGCCCAGAATTGTATCGCTAAATTGGGCCGCCTTAATGACCACCATAGAAGCCGAATTAGCATTATCTCCTGAATGGTTATTTTCTACTATACATGTCTTCTATCCCCCCAAGAAATTTGGGATTAATTGGGCCTGTATGTTGGGCCCCACAGTCTCATCAGTGGCTGGTGTCTAATCTGCCTTCTCTAGAATTGCTTCCTTTCATCACAAAATATCCCCATCTTATTCCATGAATTATCCATTGATCCCTGAATAAAAAATGTTCACATTTAAGTTTATATACAGTTACAAAAATATAAAATTAAAATATTGATAATTACATTCCTTAGAATCAGATGACTCATTGGGCCTAAATTGGTGTATATTAGGCATGAAGTGCACAAATGATGAGAATGGATGTTCATAATGAAAATGCACTAACTCTGGCCCATAAGATCAAAAATGAACATTTAATACCATTAAAATTTAATTAAAATATATGTTTTTTTGGATAATCAGTGAGCCATGACCCCCTCCCCTCGTTCTTCCATGGTGAGGTGCACCACTCCCCAACACAGCTCCCTCTCCATGTGCCAGATTGCAGTGGTTCCTTCACGGAAGTTGTCTATCTGATCAAAGTAAGTCCTTCTACGTATGTTTAGTTATTCTAACCATCCAGTTAGGCTCTTCTTATCCTGGTCTCTAGTAGGCCAAAAACCTAAGGCAAGAAGTTAATTCATTTTCTTCCCTTCTTCGGATTCTAGGTGGTGAAGATGATGTCTCGGGACCCTTTGGTCCATATTTCCACAACCTCCACCGAAAGATTGGTGGTTTGTCTTGATTTGGTTCACCGACTTCATATTTGGGTAAGGGTTTATAATCATTAATTGGATTCTCACCCTTTAATTAGTGCTTATGTTTTATTTAGAGTTTTGGTTAATTAATTTGGTGTGCGTTAGTCTCCACCGCACTATTTATGAGTTCCGGTAAATTGTTGTTAGGTGCGATGATGAATTATGAGGGTGAACATGATTTTGTGGAGGTGCGTGTGCATGAGCAGTTTGTGGTTTAAGTTAGAAAGCATTTGATAGACCAATTCCTTGAGGTAGGGTCCTCAACATTGATTTTATTTGGTAAAAATGTAGTTTTTTTTAATCTATTTTATTTGATAAAGTTGACTAAAATTATTGGAAAAAATTTCTTATTATTTGTTAGATTAAAAAATCACATTTTGTAATAAAACCTCTCCAACAGAGGTGCACCGCCTTCATGATAAAAACATAATGTTTAAAGTGACATGTTCATTTAGCTTGCGGTTATGTAAACTACCATTTCTTCCCTTTTTTGTTGATACAATTAGGTTAAGTGTAAGTTATGAGTATTGGGTGAGATAAGTTGAGAAAATTAACCAGGGAATTAATTATGAGTTTTTAATTGGATAAGTTTAGATAATTAATTTGTGAATTAATTATGAACCTAGAGAATTGAAATTGAAATATGGAATTGGTTAGGTTAAGATAATTAATTGGGGGAAATTAATTATGAGATGATGTTGGCTATGTAAGATAATTAATGGTGAATTAATTATGTGCCATGATATTGATTAAAGATAATTAATTGTGAGAATTAATTATGATAAGTTGATATTTGATTTCGATAACTAATAGTGAAGAATTAATTATGGAAAGATGAGATTTAGAATGGAATAATTGATTGTGAATTAATAATGTGCTTGACCTTGAAATTTATATAATTAATCGGGGGATTAATTATAGGATATTAAATTGGACAATTGAGATAATTAATTGGTGGATTAATTGTGATATGATGCTCTGAATAAAATAAGATAATTAATAGTGTATTAATTATGTGCTCTTGCAGTAATGTTTTAGATAATAAATTATGAATAAATAATTATTCAATGAGAATTTTAGTGATTGATTATTTAAATGATTAATTAATTAACGGGTTATGTTATTAGTTAATTGTTGTGTTAACTAATGGACTTTAAAATGTTTAACTAATCATTGTATTAATAATGGGATAATGTGGCTAATTCTTGTGAGTTATAAGTTGTTGTAAATGAATGAGAATGTGGTTCTAGGTATGGAATCCTAGACCAATGTATAAACTGGGACTTGGACATAGTGTTCCTCATAAATAGTTATCAAATGATGTAAATGAATGAGAATGTGGTGCTGGTTATGGAATCCTAGATCAATGTAGAATTTGGGACTTGAAAATGGCGTTCCTCTTCAATAGTTATCAAATGATGTAAATGAATGAGAATATGATGCTATTTATGGAATCCTATACCAATGTAGAAGTTGGGACTTGGACATGGTGTTCCTCCACAATATTTATCTAGGCACTTAGATATAAGGGTGTTACACATGACGATCTACACCGAATGAGAAATAGGTGTTAGGCATGGCGTTGTAAAAACAATAGTATAAATATATGAATTAGGTTTTTAGGAGCTAGACATGGAGTTATACACAAATAGTATAATTAATTAATTAATGAATTATATAATGAATGTGAGATATGAATCATGCTCGAGTTGAATGTGATTAAATAAATAAAGATTGATACTGATAAGAGTTATGACACGAGTCGAAGTTTTTATTAAGGTACGAGATACCATGAGAACCATGGATATAATAAATGATTAAATAGAGAATAAATGGTAAAGTGTTGAAAGGTATTTATGTTTGGTAAATATACTTGTATGTTTCTTAAGCAGAATCTTATTCCGGCCACATGCTGATGCAGGTATCGCCGCCATGTGTCCCTTTGGAGCCTGGATGGGTTGTTGGTTATTTATTTAGTTATGTTATTACCTTTCTATATATACACATCATTTGTAATATTGCGTTGTCTAGATTGAGCTAGAAAACTGGTGGTCCTGACCTACTGAGATGTATATCTCATACCCTATTTGGGCCTCCATTACACTAGGGTACCCGAGTAGACTTTCTTGTTTGCAGGACTGTGGACCTTTGCCTATAGATGTTATGTGTACTTGGGAGTTAGGAGCAAAGAACCGATCGGGAGTTTAGGATGCTGGTGGAGATTTCCCTTGGGGTTTGAGTCCTTTCTTTATTTCTGTATCGTAATGTAAAGCATGTTGTTTTGTTTACTAGTTTCCGATATGTATCACTATGACATGCATGCATTGTATAAACTAGAATTGGTAATTTTCATTATCCAGTTGAATATTGTTTTATATTCCATTTCTTTTTTATGAGTTTATTATCCATTTTCACTGTTCAATCTGAATATGAAGGTATAGTCTCCCCGCTGACTATCCACTGACCCTCACTACTAGTCAGCAGCCTCTGGAATTTGGGGAGATGCGCTTGAGGTCATGTGGCGACCGGTCCGGCTATCGGTTTGAGGGTAAGTCAGGTCGGAAAGTTACACATATAGATTTCCCAGGACTCCCCGATAGTAGATCTAATTCTATCTTTGATGGTACACCACAAACCCTAAAAATAATTAATAATATCATGTTAATAATTAAATAAATTTAAAAATAAGTAATATTTATTTATATACCATCCAATTCTCAAACATATGATGGAAAATATTAATAGGAATATGATCCCACACCACCCATAGTCTAGAAAAGTAATTTTGTAGAACCACACTCCCCTGTCCAATAACTATATGTGAAAAACAATGTAAAAAAGAAAAAAATAGTCAAACAATTAGAACATAAATAAATTGTTAAAAATTAATTATTATTAATGAAAATTAACTAAAATACACAACCAGACATACATCATTAATGGATCAAAATCAATATGTGTATGTCACTTAGGAATAGGGTTGGAAATCATCAATCACACTAGACCATGACCCCTTCGAGTTGACGATGAACATGCACCAACCTATAGGTCCGATGATAAAGCATTAGGTCAATCACCAGGAAGAACAACACCCTAAAGGATACAAAACATCCCATTGAAATTACCTTCATCCATATGAAACATGAAAAAAATGTTGCCTACAAATAATTGAAAATGAGTGTTATATATTAAATATGACTATAGCTAGAATGTAATTGTATCATTAGTCATCTTCATCATCATTTTTATATTCGATGGCGTTAATATCTTCATCTTCCTCACCAGTATCATCAACTTCCATAGGATCTCCAGCTTTGTCATCTCTTTCTATTTCAAATTCATTTGTTATATCATCAAAATTATTATCACTATTGAATCATAACTCTGGGGTTTCATCATCAATATTTGAGTCTCTTCATGTAAAATATGTATTTGGAGCTATCACTTGAAAATTCCAATTCCTTACACTTTATTAGAACCACTTTAACTTTTCTAATTTTTTTCATGAGATTTAATTTTTATAATGCTCCAATAGTCAATTAACTCTCTCAAAGCAGCATAATAATTTTCATAATAAATTTGATATGTTTAATGAGCCAGCATAAATGGTTCATTTACTACAAGGAAGATTTTGTATTTAATTAAAACGATTCTATGGTGATGATGAACATTAAAGCCTATATTAGTATTAAACTAATAGAATTTAAACAACATTACATAATTCTATACCATATAACACATCTCAATTATTTCATCTAACATGTTATAAAATTCAACTTCACTTTCTCTATGATGAGATCCTGAAAATAAAACACCACTATTCATTATTTTTTGATTTTCTATATGCACGTTTATGAATTTTAAAACCATTCACCACATATTCATTATAATATTTAACCATTTTGGATGGTGGGTTACTCAATACATACAATCAATTATCAATTTTATCAACATGTTGTGATACATTAAAAATTTTAAAAAAAAGAAATATAATAAATAATATATTGATTTATATATTATACTATAAAAAAATTACGTTATCATTATTTAAAACCAGTTTGAAAAATTATTCTCCTGAAGTTCTTCAAGAGAATCTAGTGTAATTTTTGGAAACTGATTCATGATATGATCATAATATAATCTATAATAAAAAATATTAATTTACTTTTAAAAAAATATAAAGAATTGGTGAAAGTATCACTCACTACACAAATATTTTCATTAATTTATAGTTGAGTAGAACATATGAATGATCCTTTTGATGTTCATCATCCGAAATTTGTTTTTCAGGAACTTCACCAAAGAGAAGGATGATTAAAGACTAATAATTGAATGTTTATTTCACCATCGACATTTCCCTCATCACAGACCATTAGGTTATGTTTTGAAGTATATGAAAGTTGGAAATAATGAGATCATAAAAAATAAAATTTATCTTTCAAATAAGCTTACATAATTGACCGTTCAACTGATTCTTTTTTAGATACTTTTTCTTCAATTTCTACATGAATCTATCATTTGGGTATATTCATCATTACTGTAATGGTCCTCCATATTTTTATTCATTCATAAAATGTAATATCAAATGTTCTATCGAATCAAAGAAAGGATATGATTTTTTTTGTTTACATAAAATTAAAAAAATATCTTCTTATAGCCTACCCAGTGGATTATTTTCTATTTTCATTACACAAATTTATTATAAAATATATATGATATTTATGTTAGTTCATACCAAATAAAATAATTAAGCAATATTCTAAATCAAATTGGTAGATTCCTTTCCATTATAACCTTACAATCATGGATTTTTAATCAGGTAATATGACTATTTCTGACACATCTATCAAAATTGGAAAAATAACCATTTGATAACCTAAAATCCATAATCCAATGACAACATAATAAATTATTTTCTTTAGAAACTATGTAATTTACTTTTGGTTTCATTAACTTATATGATATGTTATTTTCAAAAAAAATTTCTAGTCACATGTAAATTTGGGTAAGATCTAATTACGACTTTACATTATCTTTAGTCTTACCAGTTGTGTCCGAAATTGTATAAAATATGTTATCAAAATATTACTTCTCAGAATGCATGACATTCAAAATGCGACGAACCAAAAAATTAGACCAATATGGAAGACCCCAAAAGATACTATGTTTTATTCAATTGTGATATTACTCAAAGCCATCTATTTTTTTGGTTTATAGTCAATTGGAAGGTAATGAGAGGAAATGAAGAGACAATATATTTTAAATCAATACCCAAGATCATTTATAGAGGTCTATCTATTTCAATAATTCCTTTTTCTAAATTATTTCTATTTCTTAGGAAAGGATAGTCAGTAGGAAGAAGTATGTGATGATTGTTGAAAAAATAAGGTTTTCTTACATTAATGATCATAAACAATTTTTTTTCACTCATATAGTACAAACATGGTTTTATCCGATGTTTACTCTATCCATATTACATTCCCTATGCTGGTAAGCCACTAATTATCCATAATAATGTAGATTTTATTAGGAAATTCTCTTTCACAAAAACATTATATGTACTGACACCATTACTCCACAATAAATTTAACTCATCAATCAATGGATTAAAATAAGTATCAATATTTTTTTGGATTACATGGAATAAATAAGGATAAAAAGATATATTATTTATTCATCAACATTCTAAGAGGTAAATTATAAATAATTATAAAGATGGGAAAATAATAATATTGACTACTGTAAGAACCAAATAGATAGAAACCATTAGTAAAAATATCAAATCTCACATTATGGGATTTTGAAGAAAAAGATAGATGTATTTGATCAAAAAAATTCCCTGAATCACCATGAAAATGATGATTTAATATTTTACCAGTTGAAATATTGGATTTGTGTCACGAAATCAAGGCCACTATACTCTAAGGTACAAATAAATTCTACAATCTAGGTGCAAGCAGGAAATAATTCAACTTTTTAAGGGGAACCACTACATTAAAAGGTCCGATTAGAGGTGATTTTATTTTTATTTGGTAGCATTTTAAACCACTGCTACATGGTTATGAGATGGTTTCAAAAAACCACTACTAAATCATGTGTCAAAATCCAATACGCTGTGGTTTCTTCCATTTAGTGGTAGAATCTATTAAGCATCATAGAAATCATATTTAGTGGCAGTTATTTCTATTTTCATGATGGTTTTTTAGGGGGAGGGACAAGAATTTTGTAGCAGTTAAAACCACTTCTAAATTCAAAACATTTTCCCCCACAAAAAATGTGGCTAAAACAATTACAACTATTGCAAAATAATAGCGCGTCATATTTAGTGGAAGTTTTAACCACCACAGAAAAGAAAAATACATCTTATATCAGTGGGTTTAACTGAAATTAATAAAAATATTCCATATGTATCGGTGATTTAAACAACCACTAATTTTTTATTTACAAAAGAAGAAAGCTGTTGATTCTATAGCCCCAGAACTACCCTGAAAAAAAGTCAAATGCAAACCAAGTGTATAGCCTATCAATAACTCCCAAAATCTCTATCAAAATAATAGAAAATCACACATATATAAAAAATATGGCATCAATAAAAATTATATTAGTTTACATCCAACTATAAATCGTTTCAGGCTTTTTTCACAAATAATACATCAATAAACCCTCTCATTCAATATTAGTCCAAAACATCCAAAAGAAATCTAATCCCTACGAGATGAACTATACTCATAAATCTCCCCATATCCATCTCCATTATTATCTCTACTTCCTTCTATTGAAACCCATAAGATAATTATATTGAAAATTAAATAGTGTTTTATATTTTTATTTAAACTTAAAACCAATAAAATTTTGTGAACTAAATGATTCTGAAGTTGTGCGATTTACCTTATCACCACCAGTCATTGATGCAATACCACCAGGGACAGATCCAGTCATATTCTAATATAAATCAACCAATACATTCAATGTCCAATTTTTTGCTATAACATCAGCAATAGGAAAGTGAAAAAACATATGTATAACGATATTCTTTTTGAAAATATTATAATTTAATAACATAATGACATTAAATTACACCATAATGTATTAAAATTACCATATGTGAATAAAAAACATAATTTTTACTAGATGAAGGCATATGTTTCTAATAATCATATGTAATTAGAAGGGTAACTGGATTCATTTACAAATAGCATAGAATCTAACCAAATAATCCCAAAGTGTCATCCATAAGGACCCCATAACAGTCAAATTCGACAACTATATTTAGTCCATTCATATTCCATACATATGAATTTTTCATATATTTCTCTGTAGTATAATTGTTTCCATATTTTATGAAAAAATAGTTAGTAGTATAAAAAAAGTGCAATAACTTTATTCATATTAAAATTTGTACCTATAATAGTCACCCTCCAATATCCTCGCAAATAACCAGGAGTGGTCTGTTGCCTCGCTGTTGAGGGCCAACTAGTATCAATATAATGTTTCCTCCTTAGCATTCCTATAATTTAATCAAATAAAAGTAACTTCATAACATATATTTCAAAAACTTCATGAAAAAAATAGAAATTATAACAGTTGCATAGTACTGACAAACAAAATTTACATAAATATGATAATGAATGACTACACAAATGATATAAGTCATTTATAAATGAATGGATTAATGGACATAAAATAGTAATTAAAAATTAATTTTCAGTTATTCAATCATGTCATTTTCATACTCCATCATTACTTTATCTACTTCATCCACCCTTGAAAGACTAATATTTTCAATATCATGATGTAAAAATAAATTCCCTTCTTTCTATTGATGGGATTAAATGTCAGAGGTCAAATATTACACTTCATTGCCCATATCATACTAGTCTCTTTATTTTATGTGAGCAACTACACTCCACCCAACATCCATGAAATCTTCCACATAATATACCATTTTCTCTTGTGATGATAAGATATACAAATCATGTAATTCATGGTCACCAACATACATCAATCAAGATAAGTTTATAAAAGTAAATTTCTTGGCATATCTTTTAACACCCCTGATAAAATCAACCCAATTTTATTTGAATCAAACAACTAAAAAATGACCATGGTAGTTTAATTTGATAATATTAGTAAAATTTCCATTGTATCCCACTTCAGAAAATGTAAATATACCACTATTCTATGTTTTTAAACCCTCTTCTCGATCGACTGTATGAAATTTAAATCCATTCACATTATAAGCGTCAAACATTCTAGCCTGTTTTAGAGGACCTCGAGCAAGAAACTTAAAATCTTCTGAAAAATCATCTCGAGTATAATTATTCTATCTAATGTAATATACATTATTATATTTAAAAAATATATGTGTCAACATAATATCCATATTGATTGTAATATTTATGAACTTACATGTCATGAAAACTATTCTATAAGACCTTTATTAACATTTTGGTTATATATTTATCATTTAATGTTTATTCTCTCATTCATCTTATGTTTGTATCCTCAAATATTCAATAATTGGATCTAAAATTTCATTATTAAGTAGCACATATCAATGTGCCAGTGATAATTCCATTTCGGGCAGTGTAGCACTTGAGTTCATCTCAACTGATCGGCCAATAACAGTAAAGATTTTTTATTTCCCATGTAATTGAGATTGAGTCGATGTGTCTTCAACATGTAAAAATTGATTGAATCTTGTCTCAATATCATCAAAGTATCTAGAATAAAAGGTAAGACACTCTTATGCCAAATAGACTTAAAAAATAGAGCCTTCAGGTTGAGTTTTATTTTTCACGTATGATTTCAAATGCCCAATATATCTGTGAAATAATAGGAAAAACATAATTGTCTATTTAATGAAGTGAGAATAATTTTTTACTTAAATGAGAACCATACAAATAAATTATCTCTCAGTTGTATACATCCATCGATAATGTACGTGGCCTCCGAATTTGAATTCCCCAACTAAATTCAAAGTTAAATTCATCATGATAGTAAAAAATGATGGAGGAAAGATCATCTCCATTGTAAAAAGTGTCAATAAAAATATCTCTTGAAGGTTTTCAAGCTCAAATGGATGTAATGTTTTATCACATAGTTGTCTGAATAATGTGAAAAATTGGAGTACAATAGTAGTAACATTTCTAGGTAATAATGTACGTAATACCAATGGTTGCAAATGTTGTAAAAAAATATGTGAATCTTGACTTTTTAATCCATGTAACTTATGATGATTTAAGTCAACACACCTTGGAATGTTACTTGAATACCCATCAGATACCTTGGAATGTTTTAAAATTCGAAGGAATGTATCTCTATCCCTATTTTTCATTTTAAAATTTTTTGGAGCATACTTTTCATTCTCATCTGGCCAGAGATCACACTTTTTTTTCATTGCTTATAAGTCTTTCCAAGCATTGAGATGATCATTCTATTTTCCATGCTCATTAAGAAATGTGAAGATAAAATTTTCACAAAAATTCTTCTCAATATGAATCACATCAATATTATGTCTCAAAAAATTGAATTCCCAATACCGATGTTTGAAGAAGAGAATTTTTTTATTCCATTTTTGCATTATGATTTCACTTGACAATGTACTTAAAACTTATTTCCTACTATCATTCAAATGATAAACATTCCCAAATACTGTTTCAAAATTTCCAAGTTGTTCAAATATTTCAGAATCTATCAAAAACTTTGTAGGTGGTCTATGATGAATATAACAATTAAAATTTGACTTGTTCAACCAAATTCTATGAGATGCATAGAGAAATATTCATTGACACAAGAAGAACCATTTTTTACTGTGAGGTAGTCATTTAGGCTCAAAATCAAAGTTACAAATAGGACAATCCAAACCTGTGTAAGTGTTCCAACCAGCTCAATTCCCATGTCTAGGGAAGTCACTAATGGTCCACATTATAACACCATTCATTTTGAACATCATTCTATAAGATGCATCATATGTCTCAACACCATTTCTCCATAACTCCTATAATTCTTCAATTAAAGGTTATAAGTATAAATCAATATCATTTATAGGATTTTTTTCCAAGAAAAATCATTGAAATGATAAAAAATGTTTGTTGCATACACATACACAGAGGTAGATTGTAAGGGATCAAAACAACCGGCCAAATGCGATAGCTGGTGCTCAAAGTCCCAAATGGGTTGAATCCATCGACATTCAATACCAATCAAACATTCATAGGATCAAATGAGAAATATGGATGTAATGAATCAAATTTATTCCACAATTTTGAATCTATTAGATGTCGTATTAACCCATCATTGTTATTATCTACAAAATTCCACTTCATGTGTTCGGTGGTTCTTGACGTCATGAATAATCATTGCAATCAAGGCATTGAAGAAAAGTAACACAAAACCTTTTAAGGTGTTTTCCTTCTCTTATTCTTCATAGTATCATGTTGATTCAGACTTCCAACATCACTCATTTACTTCCATCTAAAATAAGAATATTTTTTTCAATCCTGTCCGCTTGAATCCTCTCCCCAATAAAGCATACAATCATTGGGACACACATGTATTTTTGTATAATTTAGACCAACCTTGTTAACAACTTTTTTTCACATCATAAAACGACTCAGAAATCTTTTCTTTAGTAAATGAATCATGAAAAAATTCCAATATCAGGGACATAATCTTATTTGTAACTCCACATAAGCATTTGATATGGTACAACTTCAGTAGATAAGAAAGTTTTTAATATTTCAAATATCAACTATGCAACTCTTTATTTCTATTATCAACTAAATAATGAAATGAATATGTATTCTTAGTGAAGTTTTCTCTTACATTAGTCTCCCTAGAATCAAGAGGAGGATCTAATGATATGTTACAATCTTGATCTGGCTGTCCAATAGTCTCAAAAACATCAACCGTCTCATTTTTATTTGTGGCACCCTTAACTGGTTGTTCTGATATGTTTTTATGTTGATGTAGTTGTCTGGAAATTCTGAATGCATCATTAATAAGTTTTTTCATTTCATTGTCCATTTCTAAAAAATTTGGGAGCTCATTCTATTTATTGATGTCAGTGCTCAAAGTTTTGGTAACGTTTGTTTCTCCATGACAAATCCAACACAAATATTGATCAGATAATTTCTTCAATATCAAGTGTTCATAAACTTCATATCTCTTCGAACATCTTCTAAATTTACATTTAGGACATGGACATATTATTCTCCCATCAAAGGATCAATTTAAAATTGAAAAATCTAAAAACTCATCCAAACCCTTAGCATACTGAGGCACATTCCTCGGTAAAGTGATCCATCTTTAATCAACATATATCACAATTTGCCTACACATTATTTAAAAAAAATAAAACACATAATTATTACTAAATTGGAAAAGATATAAATAGAAGTGAAAAAACCAAAACCCAAGTAGTTATAAGAAGGGTCATATAAGTACTAATGGGGATTTTTCATAATGCCTCACTAGCATTTCTAGTGGTGGAGGACCTCATGAATAAATCACTGAAATTTTCTAGATTAAAAACTTACTTTGTGTTAGTCATCATTAAATTTATTTTAGATTTTACTAGATATTATTCTACTAAATTTGCATTATTAAATTTTGAAGTTATCAAAATATGACAACTTAATACTTAGTAAATTATGCGTTGATTATATTTCATTCTCTAAAATTACCTCTATCAATATAAATAGTTTAAGATCATTAATGTAGGCTCAATTATTAAATTGAAATTTGTATATAAATGTCTACTATAAATTCATGCCTAAACCGATAAGTTTTCTAAATCACCTTAACTAACATCTCTAAGAGGAAAAGAAATATCAATACTATTTGAGAGAAAATCAAGTTAAAGAAAAATTTTCAATAATTTATCAATGTGATCAAACAGATTAACATCCACAAAAATGGGATATAATGTCTAATGTCTATTTAATGATACATTATTTTCAGGATAATTGAGCATTTCTATTCCAAAACTATACATAGTACTATGTGATCCTATTCCGAAACTATACATAGTACTATGTGATCCTATAAATACATATGGTAAATAATGAATCATTTTAAAATGGGTAATCAAAATCTATAATGTCTTGTTTTTAAGAAAATGGTGTATAAAATAGTTACATTTTTCATTTAAACCCCATTAATAAACCCAAGAGGAAAAATAAATATAGAAATCCATTTTTAATAAAAAAATTATTTTAAGAAATCATTGAAAAAAGTATCACAGTATAATATAAATAATTGATATTGAAGCTATGAGTATATACCATGTACCTATGAGGAATACATAATATCAAGGAAGACACATTGGTAAAAAAATTACCTCATAACAATAAAAAAAATATAATAAAGGAGTTCAAATGTAGAAATTCTAGTGCCGAGTAACTATGAAGTGATTAGAGATACATTAAAATTACCAAAACCAAGTGTCAAGGTCATATATCATTGGATAGTTCTATTTATATTAGTGATACCATCGAAGAAAAAAAATAACAATGACTTTCTACAGTCAAATATTGTATCTACTATGTACACAAGCTTACAGACTTAGAGAACACCTACTTCCTCATTGCATGTCCCTAGCATAAATTCAAATTTCTAGGTAGCTTATAGTTGGGGTGTGAGTCTATAAAATCCTAGAATACGCACTAATTTTTATATGGATGGGGATAGTGATCATAACCAGTATGAAATCCAACCAAAATATTACCACACACACCACTAGAAATAGAACTATTTAGCTCACAATTAAAAATATAAATAAAACTATAGGGAGAAAATAAAAAACAACATACTAATTTTTTTCAATTAAATATAAACACCAGAAATAATTTATCCATTTCATCAACTTGGAATATCAATTCCAAATTCACAAACACCAACAAAATATACATGCATCCAACTAGGATCATTCCTAACTCATGATAAGAATCTCATCCTACTAGTCAAGTCATCACATATACATGAATACAAGGTTCACTTATTTAGAACATTCCCATGCTTGAACCCAAACATTATATAAAATAAATAAATATATAATAAAAGGTTTAATTACCTCAAACTGGGGAGTGATAGTGCGTCAAGGTTGCAATAGAGAAGGGGGCCAGTGGTGAGGGGGAGAATAGGGCCAACGGTGAGGGGCTAGGGTTGGCGAGGGGCAAGGGTTCGATGGGCTAGGGTTTGAAAGGGTCGGGGACCTATGATAAGGGGATAGATTTTGAAGGGGTTTGGGGTTAGCGGTGAGGGGCTAGGGTTCGACTGGGCGAGGGGTTCGACGGGGTCTGAGGCTGGAAACTAGGGGTTCGATGGGGTTGGGGGTTGGTAGTGAGGGGTTTGATAGGGTCGGGGCCAGTGATGAGGGGTTCGATGGGGTCAGGGGCCAGCAGCGAGGGGTTTGACGGGGTCAGGGGAAGAGGGGGTGGGGGTGTCAGGCTTAGGGGGGACAAAGTGTTGTTTGTTTTAGAAAAACATTTTAGCAGTAATTTTTTAAAAACCGCGGCTATATTTTGGAAAAAAAATTAACAGCCATTTAAGAAACCACCGCTAAATGACAACTGCAAATTACCAAATTTTTTGTAGTGAACTAATCTAAACTTTACTTTCTTGTACTTTGATTTTCCACATGTAGGACAACTATCTAATTAATCGCTTTCACCATAATATAGGTTCAAATCATTAGAACATGCATGGATCTTTTTATCACCAAGACCCAAATTATGGACCGACCTCTTGTCATATATAAATTTCTAGGAAATAGTTTTCCTTTAGGTAACAGTGATTTAAACAAAGAGAATATCTGATCAAAATATCTATTTGATATTCCATTATCTAATTTAATATCCATAAATTTTAAAACAACTTCAAATTTTCTTATCTTGCAACCATAAAATAAGGTATCCTCAATAGACTTCAGTAACTCATAAAATCAAGATAGTTCTAACTCAGGAGTTGAATCATTATTCTGAGTTTCTGGTTATTTAAAAGATAGACCATCAACCTAATATAGAAAAGTGTGAAACAATTATGGACTTGGAACAAAATTTTTAGTATCCGATCCAAAACAACTTTCACCATGTTGATACCAAAATGTGTAATCTTTTCGAAAACCAAAATTCAACAGATGACCCCCAACACTGTCAAAATTTTCAAATCTCCTCAGTTCACATTTCTTACATGGGAACTTAATTGTCCCCACTAAAAAAATCTCAATTTTGATGATATAAATGATAAAAAACCTTCAACACCCTCAATATATACAAGATTTATACTATAATCCTTTTGATATCTAGGATGATTTATCCAATCATGAAATTTTTGATAAAAACTATTGTATACTTCCCTGTACGATATTTTTCTAAATGATTTAAAATAAAAATATTTATTATAATTAATCTTATAGAAGTAAAAGATGATAAAAAAAAATCAAAAAAATCAAAAAATTAAAAATTACGTGTAAATATTACCAAATATAAATAATTAGTGGCATATACATCTAAATATCAAAAATTATTACAAACTAAAAAATAATAGTGAATATAAAGATACATATTAATTTCTAGGTAATTTTTGTTAATTTCCCGCAATTATTTATATTTGTTACTAATTATCACTTATTTTTTACTAATAAGTAATAATTATCACTTATTTTTAACTAATTACTGATAATTACCATTAATTTTTAGTAATTACAGATTTTTTTACTAATTATCAATTTTTTTTACTAATTACCTTTAATTATTACCAATTTTTACTAATTATCACTACTCTTTACTAATTACCTCTAATTATTACAAATCACTACCAACTATAGCCAATTTTTTCTAATTACTACTAATTTTTTCTAATTACCACTAATTCTTAATATTTTTTTATTACTCAATACAAATTTTGACAATTTTTTTTCTAATTTCTACTAATTTCTACCCATTTTTACTAATTGTCACTAATTTTTACTAATTAGAGCTATTTTTTACTGATTACAACTAAATTTGACTAGTTACCACTAATTTTTACTAATTACCACTAATATTTAATAATTATACGAATTCTTTCTATTTGATGCCAATTTTTGCTATTTGCTGCTAATTGTTTTTCTAATTACCACTAATTCAACTATTTTTTACTAATTTTGCTACTTTTTACAAGTTTCCTCTAATTTTTACTAATTATCACTATTTTTTACTAATTACCTCTAAATGTTACTAATTATCGATACTTTTTACTAATTATATTTAATTACCACTATTTTTTACTAATTTTTATTATTCACTATTAATTTTTACTAATTTATATTATTCATTTCTAATTTACACAAATTTTCACTAAATACCACAAATGTTTTCTAATTACGTATATATTTTTTCTAATAACTGTTGATTTTTTCTAATCAAAACTAATTTTTACTAACCAAAGTTAATTTTTTCCAATTATTTTTTTGTAATTGTTGCTATTTTTTCTAATTACTGCTAATTTTTTCTAATTACTGCTAATTTTATCTAACTACCACTACTTTTATCTAATTACTACTAATTTTGTCAAATTGCATCTATTTTTTTCTAATTAAATCTATTTTATTATAATTATAACTAATTTTAACTATTTATTACTAATTATTTTTAATTATTACTAATTATTTTTAATTATTACTAATTGTGGTTAATTGTTACTAATTATTGTTAATTGTTACTAATTATCATTATTATTAATAATTATGTATAATTATTTACTAATTATTTTAATTGTTGATAATAATTTTGTAATTACATATGATTAATACTATTTCCAATAATTTCTAATATAAATAAAATAATTAAAATTTCAATTAAAAAAATAAAAAATATACGTAAACAATGATGTTTTATGAGAATTAAAATAGTGATTTGATGCCCACATCATTAGATTCCTGAACAGATGAACATTTTTGAGAGAGATAAATAAGAGAGAACAAGTAAGTGGAGAATGTGTGCTGAGAAAATTCTACAATGACTATATATATATGCTAGATTAGTTGTGATGAGACTACCTCTGACAAAAATCATCTGAAAATAGTGTTATTTGAGATGAGTTCCATCACAAAAGTCTGTTTGTTGATATATTATTTTTGAGGGGTCTTGTAGTAAATAGTGGCGATATTAAAACAATTTGCAATGAAACACATCACAAAAAATGGCAATGGTAAAAAATATTTGCGAAGGGTTTCATGAAAAATGTTTCTTCATTGGTATATTATTTTTAGAGATAATATGTTTCTGATCAAAAATAGTCTTTCCACCATATCACCCACACTGCATGCCAAAGTATTTTCAATGGGAAGCTTTCCCCTATTTCAAATAACCCATAATAAATAGTTATTTATGATAGAAAGTGGTACCCATCACAAATAAGTCCTTCAAATAGACCTTTTGTGATTTCCCCCCTTCCCATCGCAAATAACTCATCGCAAATACAAATTTTTCCTACAGTGGAGGTCAAAACAAGGTTTCAAGTGTACCACATGTCGGGTGATGATAACTGATTTCGAAGTTGTATGATATTTCTTGGTTCTTCATCTTGATATCTTCGACCTAATTATTGGAATGGATTGGATGATTAACACCAAGGCCTAGATTGACTATTATCATCACCAAGTTCGATTCTTATCTCCCAATAAAGTCATTCATGTCTTTTACGATGAGTAAGACTCTAGGGTAGGGAGAGTGTGGTATGTTGTTCAGTATGATGGGGTGATCTCATATAAGTTGTTAGAGATCTTCCTAGATTCTGTTGATCCTGGTTTGAGAAGTCCACTCACTATGGTTGTGTGTGCATACCCTGAGGTCTTTCGAGAGGATTTTTATGGTTTACCATTGATCTAATTTCTATTATGATGCCTATTTCTATTATATCTTGTCATATGACACCTACTAAGTTGGTGGAACTTAAATTCTTGCTTGCATACCTCAAAGCTAAGGGATTTATTCATCATAGTTTGCACCATAGGCTTTGCCAGTCCTCTTTGCTAAAACTGAAGATGAGAGCCTCAGAATTTGTATGAATTATCGAAATTTAAAAAATATGACCGTCAATAAAAATATACCTTACCCGTGATTAATGATCTCTTTGATTAGTTTAGGGTGTCTCATTGGTTTTCAACGATCAAACTTTGTTTAGCGTACCACCGGTTGAGAGTTTGAGAAAAGGACATACCTAAGTCAATGTTTTGGAGATGGTATAGAAATTTCAAGCTTCTTGTTATTCCATTTGGTCACAATAAAACTTCTTTAGTATTTATGGAATTTATGAACTAGATCTTTAATCAGTTATTGCACGTTTTCATAGTCATGATTATGGATGATATTTTGTTGTACTCCAAGTTGGTGGATGAGAACATGGGCCATCTGAATATCATTCTTAGAACCTTGAGGGGACATTTTTTGTATGGTAAGATTTTCAAGGGTGAATTATGGATTCAAGAAGCAAATTATATGGGGAATGTTATCTCTGAGAGGGGTGTCTCAGTAGATTTTAAAAAAATATATGTTGCTATGTCCTGGGAGTAGTCCAAAAATCTTTTTGAGATGAAGAGTTTCTTAGGGTTGGCGACTTATTAAAGGTGGTTCATTGAGGACTTCTCTAAGGTTGCATCTCTGATGACATCTTTAACCCATAATGGTGTAAATTTTTAGTGGAATGAAAATTATCAGAGATATTTTGATGAACTAAAGAATAGGTTGTCTTTAGCTCTCGTTTTTATTCATCTAGAACTAGGTTTTAGTTATGATGTTTCTTGCGATGATTCTGTTATGGGTTTAGGGTGTATCTTGATATAGGGGAGATAGGTGGCGGCCTATGTCTCTCACTTGTTATTACCTCATGAGAATTACTAACCTATCCATGATCCTAAGTTATAAGTGGTTATGCATGTACTCAAGACATGGTGTCACTATCTCTTTTGGGAGTGGCTTACAGAATATTCTGATCACAAAATCCTAAATTATATTATCACTCAGAGGGATCTAAACTTGGGATATAGATATCGATTCAAGTATCTTTAGACCTTCAATTTTGATATTAATTTTCCCCATGGGAAATAGAATGTGTTCACTGATGCATTGAGTAGGATATTACAAACTTAAGCCTTGAAGGAATCAGTGGAGGAGTGGTCTCTGATGGGTTTGTTTTCTGTGATGAGATTGGGAGTAGAGGATTATAGAGGGTAGGTGTTATTGGATTCGATAAAGTCTGAATCATCATTTTATGAGTCAATTTGGATTGAGAAAGTATATGACACTGAGAAATTGCTCTTTAGTAAAATCCTAAATGGTGGGGAGACATCGTGTTAGTGGTCTCGGTCTCCCAATGGCACTTTTTATTTCAAAAGTTGGTTGGTTGTTCCTATTTATCGAAGGAAGGATTTGATGGAAAATGGGAACCATTATTATTAGTCTATACACCATAGGAATACTAATATGTATCATGTTTTGAAACATAGGTATTGATGGCTGGGGATGAGATAGTTGTTTGAAGATTTTGTATCACTATGTCTCACATGTCATAGAATTAAGGTAGAGCACCATAGACCTGTAGGTTTTTTTTACAGACCTTACCCATTCCAGTATGGAAATGATATGTGATTTAAATGGACTTAATCATTAGTTTAACAAGAAATCCTACTAGCAAGGATGCAATTTGGGTGATCATTATTCAACTCATGAAATTAGCGCATTTCCTCCCCATCAAGGAGATGATGAAATTGGAATAGATCTAAAAAATGTATGTCTGAGAGGTTGTGAGACTTCATGGGGTTCTATCTAAAATTGAATCTGATAAGGACCCCCAGTTCACATATAGGTCTTGTAAAGGTTTCCAATAGGTGATGGATTTCCAGTTTAAATTCAGCATGACATATCATCCACAGAAGGATTGATATAAAGATAGAGTTATCTAGGTCTTTGAGGATATGATCAGGGCATCTATAATTGATTTTGGTGGTTCTTGGTAAAACAATATTCCTATGGTTAAATTTCAATATAATAATTGTTACAAAGATTTGATTAAGAACGCCCCTTTTGATACATTGTATGAGCATCCATGTAGATATACCTTGTTCTAGTCAGATTTGGGAGAGAAATACTTGGTTGGGTTGGTCTTGTTTAAGAAATTACGAAACAGGTGTTGCTGATCTGGAATATGTTGGTCAAAATATAGAGTCTTTAGAAATCCTATGCATACCATCAATGTTGACCACTAGAGTTTTAGGTTAGTAATCGAGTTTTTCTTTGGGGTTCACCTCACTTGGGACACCATCAGTTGGGTTGGTAGGGTAAATTGGCACTAAGGTTTATTAGCACCTTTGAGATCATTAGAAGACTTAGAAATGTGGCATATCAGTTTGAATTTCCATCTCATTTGACTCTGATTCATGACATGTTTCATGTTTCCCATCCAAGGAGGTATCAACCAAATATTTCCCATGTGATTGAGTGGGTGGATATTGATATTGATCTAGACACCATAATGGTCGAACAGTCAGTTCAAATTTTGGATTTCTAGGATAAGGTATTTGGCGGTAAAACAATTCATCTGGTCTATGTACTATGGCTGTGTGTATGGGATAACCACAATACATTGGAGAATTAATTTTTTATTATGTATTAATTACATTCTCTTTTTATGAGTCCAATATATCGAAGAATTTCTAGGAATAAAAATATTTTCTGGTGGGGAGAGTTGTAACATCCTGAGTAAAAACGTATATCTATTTTAATCTTAAGATCTTGTTTCTTAGGTCTGGGGGATTCTAAGTTGGTTTTGGGATTTTTTTCTAACCCTAAATATATATTTCCTTCTAGAAACATTCACTTCATAAATGAGATACACGACATGAATCTATTGCTAGGCAGATTCCAAAAAAATAGTTTAGAGATTGAAAATTTACTAGTCATGAAACATGTTCATGTTGGGAATGGTTTGATTGGGATATATTTAACCTAAGGTGATGCCTTTTTATATGTACATGTATTTCATGGATTTAACTTAGTGTATCTAAGATTCATGTTGTGAATTGTGCATGATATATATTTTTTATATGTTTTACCCATAACCACTTTTCATTCTTTCCCTATTCAACATGAAGGACTCTATATCAAACCCCAGGCTTTCCTGGGGAAATTTTGGGAAATCCATCTCTTTCTAGATCTATTTATTTAGTGTTCAATATTCATAAGAGGTACACCAATTTTCTCAGTATGTAACCTTTATTTTTCTTCATTTTCTTTGGTCATTTTAGTGCCATTGGTTTAAATTTTGGATCAGATTATGATTATTTTTCATTTACTATCAATCCTTTATAGATTTACCTCATATATTGTCTTTTGGGGAATAATATACTTGCTTCCATTATCTATTCTTGAAGGAGAATAATTTTCCTACATTCTTGAGGTAGGTGTCTCTATACAAGGTTTCTAATTCATGAATAGATTTATATTCTTACAAATTCCTTTAGGGTATTCAATTAAAATTCATAGTTTTACATTATAATGGTTTTGTTAGATGTGATTCAGGTTTTAAATTGGTCTTATTTAAAAATGTATATATACACATCAAGTTTTTGATTAAATAATTGAAATGGTGGTTTTGGTTTCAAAAAGGGTTTTCATGCTTGGAAGTGTAAAGCCTTTTATGTAAAGATTTTAATTAAATTTGGGCATGGTTTTTATTAAATGGGCCTTATTCCAAATGGTGTGATTTGTCCTTTATGATTGGTTTATCACATGATGGTATTTTCATGGTTATTTCCTCACATGATTATTTTATGGTGTATCCATGGATACTTACATATTTTCTTTCACATATTATTAGATTTGATGAATATGGAATGTGTTTATGAAAACCAAATTAAAATTTTAAAAAATGGTTTTATTTTATGAAAATTATTTATAAACTAGATTTGTTTTAAAGCTACAGTCAATGGATTCTTGATTTTGGAAATCATATAGATTCTTTGGTGGTATCCTATCAGGATTTGTGCTCACACCCTATTTTTTCCTTTGGGTGGTTTTAGATTTTTCTTGTTAGGAATTAGGTAAAAGGTATAAAATTATATTGTATGTTGGTTTCTCTTGTGGTCATAATATTTATAGAGGGATGGTTTGGTGGTGAGGGATGGTTATTCAATGACTATCTTAGTCTTATCATGTTTTATATTTCTAGTTTTGCTGGTTTGGATAAGATTTTTATATCTCATGGATATGTACTCTATTTTAGTCCATGTTATGATTTGATGTTATTCATTTATAAATGAGAATTTTTTTGTTCTATTATATTTCACTATGTGGTGAACCATCTTGGGTGACTTGTCTAGTTGACCTGGGATGGTTCGTTACATTATACCTTTCACCATAAAGATAACACCTTTATATATTCAATGTAAAAGTTTCCAATACCAGATCCACATCAAAATTCAGGTATTTTTTATTAATTAATTTAAATTATACTTAAGAATAAGCTATCACCATGTCACTATCTATGAAGAAACATCCTAGTCCCTTCTATGATTCATCACTATATATCGCATACCCTTCTCCACTATAGGGTATTGTGAGCATAGGTTCACTAACCAACCCTCTTTTATGATCCTAGAAATTTTACTCACATTCATCTATCTATAGGAGATTTGAACCCTTCCATGTTATCTTGGCATGTGGATTAGATATATATAAGAAATTATTCAAAAATGTGTTGATAATATATATCCAATACAAGAAAACTATGTGTCTTGGTTACTATGATTGGTTTTTACCATCATTAAATAACTTAAATATTTTAAGGATCTACTCATATACCCTCTCTTGAGATTATTTGACCCATGAATGAAACCTTATGTAGACAAAATTTACACTTAGTAAATTTGGCATACAACCTCTCATTCCCCAGAGTCTTCAACACAATATTCAAATTATCTTCATGATCTTTATTAATCTTTAAAAATATAATAATATAATATATCAATAATATCATAAACTAATCAAGGTAATATCTAAAGAATATATTCATTCAATCCATGAAGATAATGAGGGTATTGATAAGTCCAAATAACATTACTATAAATTCAAAATTCCCATACCTTGTATGGAAGGTTTTCTTTGGTATATCCTTCTTCTTGAACCTCAATTGATGATATCCAAAATGAAATTTAATCTTTAATTTGATCAAACAAATCATCAATACAGGGTAGAGGAATTTTTTGAATGTGATCTTGTTAATTTATCAATAATTAATTCAAAGATACATTAAACCATCCTTCTTAAAAAAAATAATAGCTTCAAACCATGGTGAATCACTAGATCATATGAATCCCTGATCAATATTATCTTGGAGTTTCTTATTAATTTCCTATAACTTAATTATTTCCACTCTATATGAAGTATTTGAAATAGGTTTAACATAAGTAATGTGCTATATTGAAAACTCAACATCATGATTTGGGGGAATACTAAGAAAGTATTTTGGAAATACATCAGTAGATTCCCAAAAAATTGGAATATCATTGATGTTGATTTTATCCGGAACCATTTGATATAAATATTCCTCATGAATAAGCCTTATATAATGGAAGTAACTTCAATTGGAAGTTAATATTCATTGTCACACCAAACTATGATCATTAGCTGATCTAGAATATCAAAAAATACTTCCCTTACATAAAAATTGATATGGAATATATATAGAGATATCCAATCCTTTCCTAAAATCACATAAAATTAAACTAGAGTTAGAATCAAAATTCTTGTAGGAAGCACATTTCTGTACACTTATATCGAATAGGATCTATATAATTTAGATGAAATCATCATACCATTAGGATATTTTAATACTAACCTAACATCTAATAATTAATGTGGTGAAACTATAAACTTAAAAAATTCTTCAAGCATAAAAGTGTGGTTAGTTCCAGAATCAAATAAGATATTTTCAATTCTAGAGTAGATGGTAACTTTACCTTTCACCGCATAATTATCATAACCCACTTTAGTTGTGATAACAAATACCTTCCCTTTATACTATTTCTTAGAGGGTTTTTGATTCCAAACATCCTCATTATCTCTTGGATTAGGTCATTGATTAAAATAATGACCAATATTTCTACATCTAAAACACCAAATTAATTATTTAATTCCTTACTTTACTATATTTCATTTGATGAACTTTTCTTTACCCATTGATAATAACTAGCTTAGTGTCCATCTTTTCCACAAGTTAAGCATTTACCAATTTCTGTTATACAATTTCCAAAGTGATTTTTCCTACATTTGTGGCATGTAGGTGGTTGGAATTTCTTTCCATCATGGGATTTACCATTCATGTTCCCATAAAAGCTATATTTTTATCTTATTAGAACTAAAACTAAAATAATAATTGTTGTTCTAACTCTCCATTTCTACCTTAAAAAAACATTGAATGGTTTATTAATAGTAACCAAAGTATCTTATGGATAATTCCTTTAGAAGACTTGGTTTCAGGCTACAAAAAAATTCATCAATGTTTATCACAGGGTCGATGATAAAGCCAAAATCAAACCTTGAAAATATTGTAAAGTTTTCTCTATAGGTACCATTTGATTCATCATATTTCTATTATAGCTCTAGAAATTTAATTTCCATATTTGTATAAAGATTTCAAAGAAATTATTTATTTAGAAATTAACTCTTAAACTCTTTCTATTCCAGGGATTTTATTTCTTCCTTTAGACTTGTTCTCTTTATAAGAGTCCACCAATTATCAACTTCACCTTCTAAGTGATAGATTTCTAAGAAAACTTTCCCATGGTCCCAACACTAAAGAATATATATTTTTTTCCATCACATTAATTAATTAATTAATTAATAATGGATCAAAAGACCCATTGAAGGAGGGTGGAAATGTTTTCATAAAAGAATCAGTTGAATGTTTCTCTCTCTTTGGTACATTTAGAATCTGAACATTGTAGAGACCCCGACCCCAGTTTCTAATGGATTCTACCTTACTTCATTACATTGAAATAATAACAAGAAATTCACATCACAAAGGACCTAATAGTTTAGTAGTTTTGGAAAACTAGATACAAAAATAAGTTATACATTATAACTTTAAAGGAAATATAATATATAAATTCCTTTGGAAACATCCATAACTCCTATATTATCCTTACAAGTCATTCATGATAAACATATTCACAACATGGGGAAAAATAAAACATAAGAAATATGTGAGCTTATATACTCATTAAGGGTAAGTAATACAGAAAAATCTAGTATAAAAAATAAGGCATAGTGAATTACTAAAGTCACATACCATTAGAACATAAATTTGATCATAATAAGGAAAGAATAAAAGCTGAATAAATAATTCCATAAAAATAATCACATGAGAATGAATCATAACCATGGATATTTTACTAATCAAATATTCACATGGATTATCAATTACTAATATCATAATGAGGTAATGAATAATGGAAGACATATGAAACATACTATCGAAGCCTTAGCCAAGACATCTGAAAATAAATGGTTAAGGTCTCAGCCAAAACCATATGTGAAAATGATAAAGTCCTCAACCAAGTCCATATCTATTTTTTTAATGAGACCTACTGATGCATCAAGGGGCTATAGTGAGCCCCAAAAATCATGTTATAATTCCAATTAATTACTAATATTAATGGATTTAAATATAAATATCATATACATATAAAATTTAAATAACTTTCCCCAATTTTTAAACATAACCACTAACCATTCAAAGTAGTATGGTGAATGGTATCAATATAGGACATCCACAGTCAAACTGATCATAAACCATTTAATAAAATATGGTAATTGATAATCATAAGAGATAAGAATCAATATATAATAATCGTTGGAAAAATGTGTTGAAATTGATGAAAATACTCTAATAAAATCATCAATTAATTCTTGAGAGAAATTCCCTTTTTTACTTTGCAAAGAAGAGTTCTTTTGGAAAATTCATTTGTATTTGTAATGATTGTTTTTAGAAAACCAGAAATGAACAAATATAGTTTATCATGACAAAATTAGAGTTTTTTAAAAACAATTTTGCCTTAAAATAGATTATATATGGTACATGAAAATGGGTTTGAAATCAAGATGTTCCCTTTAATCGGGCTTGCGTATCAGAAATAATTGAGAAGGGATCCTTGTAAAACATGTAATTACCATAATAAAAAAATGAAATGATCTAGATACATAATTTTGGAATGTATAAAAATAATTTAGAATAATTATAAAAAAATAATAAATAATTTAATTGGTGTATATAGGAAGAAATTATAACTCGAATGAAATTGAAGGTTCGAGAAGAAAACCCTTACCTTGTGTCTGAATGTGTTCTGAACATAACCTTAATGTTCTAGATAATAAAATCATATCCTTTAATTAATTAATTAATTAAGAACCTTTAATACATGTATTAGATATATTATAGTCTTATTATGTTCATTTATGGCCTTATTGATGAGTTATAGTGTTTAATTTCATCTTTTGGGAACATTAATTTTCTCAGTTTTCCTGATCAGTTCACTAATTTATAAGTAACACAGTTCATGTAAAATGAGTATAAATCCACAAAATTGGAATTAAATGTTATTAATGAACATATATAAGTGTAATTTGTCTTATATAATATTTTTTCCAATATATCAGGATGAATCATTAGATAACAAATTAATGATAATTGTTTAGATTAATTTTAGCGGTTTTATATCACAATGAATATGTTTTATTTTATCATTTAGTATTATGTAAATATGTTACTTATAGAAAATTAAAGGGCTTGTAATATATATTTTACAATATGTTTCAACCATTAAAATGGTTTTATGAACATCCTTGAAGATGGTGAAGGAAAATAAAAGCTTGTCGTCCTTGAAGGCGATGAAAGAACACCTCACAGATGACATTTCCATTTTTAGAATAAAAGGGATATGATACAGGGATTGATGATGGATTATTACTTTATAATAATAAAATTATATTATTTTTAAGGCATAGGATTTATCATTCTATTTTTATGATGTTATGTGATGAGAGAATAAGAAAATAAAATAACTTGAAAAGAAATTAAAAGTAAAATAAAGTGGTTTTTACCTCTTGATTTTATCCTCCTTGAGAACCTCTTTATAGAAAGGTTTTTGGTCTTTTGATGAGACCAAGAGCTCATAAACATGGGGTAGTGTATTGGGTCGATTATTGGGCATAAATTTGACAAGGATCAAATCTATGAAGGTGTGAGGATAAGGGGTGGTATTTATAGTGGAGGAGAGGGGTATTTTTTTTGAATATTTTATACATTTGTTTATTATTTTCGATAAAGACTATAAATATTTTGAGTATTATCACTAAAAATATTAAAAAAATGAATGAGAGTTCAAAATTATGGTCTTAAATCATCCATACATCTCATATGACTCAATAATTCATGTATTTAACATTAATTATAAATTATCATATTTTACAATTCTCCAAAAATTCAAGTATTTTAGAAAAATCACAAAAATAAAAACCAAGAATTTTTCATTTCTTATAATTAAAAAATGAAATCCATTTTTTTAAAATAAATTTATAAATATAATAAATTTAAGTTTTGAATTAAAATCATCATTTACTCTAAAGATAAATATTTTAAAATTATAACTCATTTTATAACACTTGGAAAAATTAAATAAGGTCCCATAAAATCATCTTAAAATAATAAGACAAAAAATATCAATATATGAATCTATTTTAGGAAAATATATTTTTTTCTAAGTAATTATATTAATTATAAAATTGTAATTAAATATTTATGACTTACAAAAATACCAACTCTTAATTAATAATTTTTAAAATATTTATTTACTTATACTATGATATAATTATATCATAATTTCATTTATCAGATGCCAAAATTTTATTTATACTATTATGTGTGAGGTCACTATTCATTTGGATGATTTACTATTCATAAGGGGCATATTACTATTCCTAAGGTCAAGTTATTATTTCATAGGTATAGGTTTCTTAACTTCTAGAAATCCATCTTATTTCATTCATTATTCATTTATAAAGTTTGTATTGTGTTCTCTAAGTGGTTTTATGTGATTTATGAAACAATCATAAGAATAGAAATTTTATTGATATAATTCTGGGTCGTTACAAACATGGTTCATGTTATTACTCATAGATAGAGATATTAGTGTGATCATAGCAATACAATATTATATCCTAGATCCGAATCCATTTTGTTCCTCATGAGGATGATCATTGTATTACCCATCACATTATTCGTTACAAAGATTCCTTGTGTTTATAGACTTTAAATAAAATAAAAAATAGCTAACATAAGTATTGAGAAACAATAAATAGAGTAATAAATCATAAGAAAATCATTTATGATAGTTCTTAATTTATAACAACTTCTTATCAACCTATGATACTTTAGGTTAATCTTATATCACTTTTGGTTCACCATAGGTTTTCTTAGCTTATATCCTTATATTTATCCTAACGTAATCTCCAAAAATAACTAAACCACCCTATGATACCAACTGAGTCAACCTAATAATAACTTACATAAATATTACATCATTTTAAATGAATATTCAATACATATCACAATTATACACGCTAAAGGGACATAATATTTTAGTGATTTTGGAGACTAGTTACATAATAAACTTTATCTTAAAATATCTTCAACATCTCCCACAAATATTTTTGTATTAGTACCCTTCTAGACATATCATAATTATAACCTTCCATTAAAACTTGAGGAAGAAAAACATAAGAAGTTCTGAAATCCTTTTCCCAGTAAGTGTAAACATAGAATATATAAATAATAGAATAAAATGATCATAAGGTTATGATAACATTACAAAGTTCATGTTATAAATATAAAATATCCATACACATGAAATCGTAGATCATAAAATTTAAAATCAAGTCATATCAAGATGCATGATTAATAAGGGTGTTAAACTAGTAATCATCATTCAAGGGTTATAACTTATGAATGTGGCATTATAATAACAATAATTCATAATATTGTGAGCATAACTATTTGAAATCATATCCATGAATATCCAGAAGATATCATATGCATGCATAAAAATGTGAACATAAACATTCAAAATCATGTCCACGTATAATCTTAACAGCATAGCTAGAAGAAATCATACTCACACATAAAAATATAAACACAACCATTCACAATCAAGATAAAAATTATCATCATCATCTCATGAGGTATCTATAACACATTACCCAATGAATTGGAGATCTATAACAATACCAACTATCATATAATTATAATTCATTTATAAGTATTTTGAAAGGTAATGAAAATATTCATCATTTCATCATAGCATACACCATTGTAAATAAAATGGGTTTTTATCAAGATTTTTTCATCATAATAAATTACTATCCAGAGAAATTATAAGGATAGTATCACTGGATCATGTCCCTAGTGAATAATAAGTAACATTAAAGGATGTTATCCTAGATGAAAGTATGTTTAAAAAGATCACTGAAAAATTTATTTTGGAAAATCAAAATTCAAATTTGAAATCACTTATTTTGTAACACATTGAGAATTTATAATTTATTTCATTTTAAGTAAATTAAATCTCTATGAGTCTTGAAATTTATACAAAACCATGTTTAAATAAAATGCGTTACTTGATTAAAATATTATTTTAACATGACCATTATAACCTAGTCATTAAATTGGTGGGTATGAATAGAACTAAATAAATTATGAATAATATATAGTTTAAACATGTTCATTTTTATGAATAGAACTATATAAATTATCAATAATATATATTTTAAACATGTTCCTTGGTTATCTATTGATTATAAATAAAATTAGAATCATTTGAAAGTAAAAGAAATTTTTTCTTCCCCCTCAAGTAGTTTAGGTGGTAGGGGGGATGTGGTTTGGGGAATCGGTAATTGGGTCGAGTCCCTAGGATGGTTTCTTTTCCTGTTTTATTTTAAGTGTTTGTACTGTCATTGGTTGGTATAACCCAATATTTTAAAAGAAATATTTTTCTGAAAATATGTATTTTTTCAAAGAAAATGGTTTCGACGCTTCTTGCACACTTATGATAAAATTAATATTTGAACATTTTAAAAAATATATTTGAAAAAATGAGCTCCATTTTTGAAATAATCATATAAGAATTCTGTTAGGGTGATTTATTTTTGAAAAGTTTCATTTTTCGATGAATGGTGAAAAATTCTGATTATTATTGAAAACTGCAATTTTGTTTAAATTATTTAATAATTTAAATTATATTTTCATTTTTAAAAATTATAATTAGGTAAATTATATTATAATAAATACAATTTAGGTCATTTTAATAAATTTCATATTTAATTTTGATATTAAAACATTCTATACGAATGAGAATTTTCTCTTTGGAAACTTGCCTTTTCATCACGTTTGTAGGTATAATTTTAAATTGGATACAAAAAATTTTGGGAATTAAATTTAAAAAAATGGAATCCATATTTTTAATCAAAATAATTTATATTATATAATATGTTCAACTTAATTTTTTACCATTATGAATAGTAAAAGAAGTAAAAATTAATTACTACAGTTAAGGTAAAAACTGATATATTTGGGGGTTAAACTAAAAAAGATAAGTGTTAAAATAACCTAAAAACATGTATGATACCAATTTTATATCCATATTTATACATCATAACATATAAGGGTTTAAAATAGCCCATTTAAGATTCTTTTGTCTTGATAAAAACATGGGTGTAATTGATTCTTTTAAAATATTCCACGTGTGTCCTCTCCCACACTTATAAAAGGCCACCACTCTCATATCCTCTTCATGATTTGAAATATATTTTGTTCCTAAAATTACTAAAAAATAAATTCAATAATACCCTAACAATATTATAGATCCCATGTTTTTATCAAAAATCCATCCTAGGAAGGATTTAGGTGAAAACCTAATGAAGTTCCCTATAGAATAGGTAATGTTCTTAAACAAACATTTTCATTTTATTTCTTATTCCACCTCCATAAAATATTATTTAATAATTATAATATAATAAAAATATTATCTTAAAAATACTAATATGTTATTATTTTAATGTAATAAACCATATCCATCTCCACTTCCATTAAATGGAAAATAAAACTGTTGATTGTGTCTATAACGGACTACCGCCTCACGAACCGATGTAACTTGTTTTCCATGAAAAAATCTCACGGTTGGATATAATGATGGATTTAATGTTTATATAAAATATTCATGATGTAATTATACTTATGGGATTAGAAAATCACATATAACTTCTTACTTTCCATTTTGTTTAAAATATGATTACATCGCTTGTGTGTACGAAGGATTATCGCTTCCCGAAGCAATGTGATTCAATTTTCACTTACAGTTTACGTGGAAGGTAATAAGAATAATGTGATGAACTAACTCCAGAATCCCTAAGTTAGTTCCTAAAACATGGTGTGTAATTTGTTTTAACAGCATACTGATGAAATTACACATCACATTCCAACACAGATAATTTTTCCGGTCTAGGTTCTAGAAAACCAGATACAACTGATATATTTTTCAAAACTGTGTATGAATAGATTCATATTGTTGCCATCACAAAGATGTACTCAAAGCTTGAAAAATATACTAAACCTATAAAAATAAATGAAAATATAGGGTGAGAATTAAAACGCTTAGTAAGGGGTTTGAAACAAATTAATGAAATTCCTTTTTTAAAACATCCTTTCAAATAACTACAAACCATTTTCATAAAAGGAAAACTAAATTTATTGAAGTATGTCATCAACATTTTTCAAAGATTAATTGAAATAATTTTAGGGAAGAAATCATAAAAAGGATTTATATATTTATATAAAACCTAAATCATATATCAGAGTACACATACTTGTACAAAAATGCATGGAATTATGCATATAAGTCAGAAATTGATTGAACTAAATTAAGGGTGACATGCAAGGGTTAAGGTAAAAAATTAGAAAATTTAATAATTCTTTCTTAGAATTGCAGAAGTAACAATATCATGATTCACTTATCACTTGAAATTAAACTCATGAAAAGATAGAGGTAATATTAATTTCTGTATCAAAGTTCTAAAAATTGGTTCTACACTTTCTTCATAAGTGACTTTCCAAGTATATACTTAATTATGCAATGTGAATTTACTACCATTTTCATAAGTAAAATATTATTAAACAGGGATAGTATACTTGTCGAATAATCCCATGGTTGGTTAAATTTTAATCACATATTGTGGAAATTCATAATTCTAGACAATCATAACATTCTGTTGAGGGCTCGTGCCAATACTATACATAATCATTCTTTCAAGGCCTCGTGCCATGAACTATTTTGTCTCATGAGACATGCCGATGCATTAAGATGATTTAGTGGGACTCACATAACATAATAAGTCCAATGCATTCCTCATATGTATAAATGTCTTAAATCAAAGTGTCCCATACCACTTTGATTTATTAAACTATGTCTTTTATTCGAAGTGTCTCGTACCACTTCCAATAATTAATTTATGTATTTTATTAGAAGTTTCCCATAACACTTTGAATTATTTAATTTATGTATTTAATTCTAAGTGTCCCATACCACTTCAAATAATTAAATTATTAATCCATAGGATATTATAAGAGATAAATTCCATTTTTAAATTATGTCCATATTCATAAATGAATCATGTATTAACTGTAAACATTAAACTAAAGACTGTATGGACACATAGACATACATTTTTACAAGTGATGATAATTGGTGCACATAATATAATATTTTGTTTGGATTTGTCACATAAAATAATAACACTTAAATTCAAAACCTGTGTTTCATGAAATTAAACATTTTATATACAAATTTACATGTTTTTGAATTTAAGATTCTTATTTTACATACACTGATAAGTAGTAGAGATAAACAGATTAAATTATAACCTTTAATAACCAATAGAATTCATTATGATAGATTAATAATGAATTGAAATATTTAACTATAAATGTAAAAAAATTATTTCATGTGATGTAAAATAATTAAACACATATCTATACATGTGTTTATGCACGTATAAATAATCATGTGTATTGAAAAAAATATTATTCCAACCTTATATCCTAATATTTGTAAATTGTGGATGCATGCATGTAATATCAAGGTGATGACTTCTTAAATTTTTTTGGCACACAATAAAAAAATAAGGTTTTGTTATTATTTTCCAATATAAAATTGAATCATGTGTATTGTATAAAACATTTTGAAAAAATAAAAATATAACTTTAAAACATAAAATCATCACCAGGTCGAAACCATCATAACATCTTAAAATAAATAAAGACATGCATATGTGTAATTTTGGTTCTTATATATGTATACATGTGGGATTGAAATTGTATAAAACGATATATACACAAAGTGTATACATGGAATTTTCATAATCAAAACAAGGTTTGATAAATCCTTATAAGTTTCATACACTTCCTAAAACACAATTTAATCATTATAATAAATTTTATGAAAACTTAATTCAGATTATAAATAAAATCTCTCTCTCTATCTCTCTCTTTATATATATATATAACCATATATACACAAAGTGTATATATGGGTTTTACATATAAAATTCAAAACTAAAATAACCCTTACATGTATTAAATGAGTAAAGAACATCATTCTAATACTCATAATTTGAAAAATATGAAACATAATAGGTTTGTTATATATATAAACATATATACACTATATATATATAAGGGTTAATCAAACCAAACTAAAAACTAAATAAAAACCATTACATGTTTCAAATGCATTAAGAAAGTATTATAAAAATAGAATATCATCATTCTTAGATTATAAAAACTAGAATATGTTTATTTTATAAATAAATTCATATACATATATAGGTATATATATATATGTATATAAATGTTTTAATAAAACACAAAGATAAAATAAGCCCTTAATTGAACTCAAAGGTTGAGTAGAGTTGAGAAAAGGTTGGAGAGGTGTTTGATAGGAGAGAAACCCATAGGGTTAAGGTGTAAATGGGGTTTTATATAAATGTATTATATAAACTGTATATATATAATTTTATACAAAATGGTCCAATCATAAAAAACTAAACAATAAAACTCCATGAAATCCAAATCCCTCTATTTAGATAGAAAACAAAAACCATGATTTGGATAATCTTCAAGGAATTTGTTGTTTCTATTATATATATATTTTGTGGAAATATTGAATGAGAAAAGTTTGGGTCATTATTAAAATAAAAAAACCTTTTGGACTAGAGGAAAGAAATAAGGTGGAGAACCAACCATGGAGAGGGATAGAGGACTCACGGTTGAGGGAAGAACAGTGGGGGAGAGCAACAGTTAGAGGAGCAGTTAAGAGTAAAAATAAAAAGGAAAGGGAGAAGTGTGTAAAATAGTAGAAGTCTACGATTAGGCATGGATCGATCTGATGGATGAGGACTGTTCTATGATTTTAAAAATGGATGAACAGTTGAGATTAGACATAGATTAATCAGATGGATACAGGAAACCACGAGTTTTTAAAAAGGTTGAGCAGATGAGATCTACCATGTCCCGGTTATACGGTTGAAGAAAAGTGTGGAGTAAGGAAGTGGTTAGTGGAGTTTGAAGGCCATATAAAAATAGTTGGTCAAAATCTCACGCGGTGAGATTGAACGACCCAGATTAGATCCCCCCGTAATAAAACACATCCCACATCAAAACATGGAGCGATTTTGGACCACCTTATAAACCTCAAGCTACCTACCTTCACTCCAATGACACAAACACACACCATGGGGTCCTTACACATGGGACCCCTACCTCCTAATTCCTCATCCCACCCACACTCACGCCAGTGCGCGGCCAGCTTGACCCCCTGTGTGCACTCGATTAGGCCCTATACACGGGTCTCTACATGATTAGGCCTCACCATATACGACCTATGCGCGACTTGTTATGCACCATGCATGTGATGCCTAAGGGTTCCCTGACCCCTTGAGGTTCTATGTGAGATTCCCACCTGACCTTGAGGTTTTGGCCTTCAAGGCTTCCCTCAGTTGGGTGGGGTAATCACCTAAATTTTTCCAAAACAAAACTTAATTCTTATTAAACATAAGAACATACATATATATAATAATGTAAAAAACAGAATATATATTCTTTATTATGGTTAAAAAACCCCTAAAGACCATTGTTTTCATAAATTTTATACATTTTTTGAGTTTTAAAACATTATAAATTTTAAATCTAAACATGACCTCAATTAAAAACCATGTCATTACTTTTATAAAAATAAACATCAAGGTTATTATATTTTTAAAATAAAGTAAATCCTTAATAAAAACTATGTTATTATTTAACCATGGATATAACTTTAAAATATTTAAAACCTTTTGAAACATTTGAAACATATATATATATATATATATTTATAAAATAATTGATTACATTTCATTTCTATAAGTTTAAAATTTTAATACATAGGGAGGTATTCTTTCAAAACATTACATTTAGTTAAAAACATACATTTATTAAATAAAATCTTACTTTAAAACATTCAAAACCCTTAAATTTATTTAATTACTTAAAATAATTAAGATACTTTAAATAATTATTTAAAATAATTATATACTTAAAATAATAAAAATACTTAAAATACCAAATGATTATAACATTTTATGACCATTACAAAAACCAACAGTCATCTAAAGACCTCAACGACCAACAACGTCCACATTTAAATTCAAGGCCTTATAAATACTTGTTTAGGGTGTTCCATACTTCAAAAACCAATTCGGTGAAGATGGTTCTCTACACCCCCTTGATGCTTAGTATGATTTCCATAGTTCTTCCCATAATGTTTTTCATTTATAACAGATCTAAAGGAATTTCACTATTTTCTTGGTCTGTTTTTTGTGTTTGGTGGTCTCCCGGTGATTAAGATAGGTCTTCTAATAGGTATTCCAAGTTAGTGAGTGTCTTTTGGCCTTATAGAAATGTAAGGTTTCAACATTTCTACTAAATAAAACATGACTTTATTTTTATTCTGCAAGTATTTTATTTTAGATGGAACCACTATTAAATAAATAATAATAATAATAATAATACTAATAATTATCAAAATATTATTATTACAAATTAAATATGTTTAGGGAGTTACATTATCTACCCCTCAAAAGAATTGTGTCCTCACAATTCCATTGTATTCCCAGACATTCACAACAAAAACTTATGACATTAACCTTGATTCCCCTACAAGATATGTCGTAATTATTATTGATTAAAAAAATTGATTAACAGAGGGTATGACATTGCCATCAGGACTAGCCAGTGCTTTCACGGGAAGCCTAACCAAACAAGCCATGCGAAGGTGGAGATCTAACATAATGATGAAAAATCTAGGGAGGATATGTTCCATGTAGTTATAGAATGTATATTTTCCTAAGACCTATGGGTCATGTAATATCTATGCCTACGGGACTTGTAATTGTTCCCCCTCATCTCTTGAAAGGTGGGTTGTAAAAAATTAATAAAAAAGAAGGCCTTCGGGCCATTTGGGATTGACCAAAAAATTTAGTTTATACCTTCACCAGATCCACCATTGTGGATATATAATCTGCTAATGTCCTTAGGTGGATTCCTTGGGAGTTTTAAATTCCACAATCTCCCTATCCAATATAAACCTGGAACAATTAGGGTCAAACCTACTCATGTAACACTTGGGTTTCCAGAGAGAGGCATTAGAGGTATGGAGCTCATAGATTTTGGCATAATCTCATTCCTTATAGATCTTCCGAACTATGTTGTGCCTGAGAGTTTTGATATCACAGGGTCTCCCATACATGCTAAAACATAGAACCTAGAACATATATACTTCTCAAAGGTCACCCTTAAATGCATATTCCCATAAATTCCCTAAGGCTAGGAAAATTTTGGACAGAGTAAAGCATAGGAAGAGACCTTCATGATACATTCCCCTATGCCTATACTCTGAAAATTGTTCATTTTCCAAACAGTGATAGACATAACTACATCCTTGATAGGACTGAAGGATATTTGGGCTAATGGACACTTGATAGAGGTGTTTCAAGTTTAGATGTAGGTTCGTGAAAGGATGGTATGATTCTAAACACGACTTGAAAATTATGTTCTCAAGTAATATGGTAGGGAGAGATAAGTGGTTTGTTGGTGAACCTTCACCTTCCATATAAAAATTTTTAAAGAAAAGTTATACATAATAAAACATATTTTTTTTATTCTGTTATAATTTTACATAATTGTCTAAATCGATCATCTAATACCAACTCTGAGGACCCAACCCCCGAAGCCCGAAGTCGGTGCCTAAAACATGGTGTGTAATTTTTTTTATAACAACATGCTGATAAAATTACACATCACATTACAACATAGAGAATATTTCCGGTCTAGGTTCTAGAAAAAAATATACAACTGATACATTTCTTCAAAACTGTGTAAGAATAGCTTCGTATTGTTTCCATCACAAAGATGTACTCAAACCTTGAAAAATCTACAAACCCAGTAAAAATAAATGAAAAGGTAGGGTGATCATTTAAAATGATCAATAAGGGGTTTGAAACAAATTAATGTAATTCCTTTTTTAAAAAATCCTTTCAAATAATTACAAAACATTTTCTTAAAAGGAAAACAACATTTCTTAAAGCACGTCATCAACATTTTTCAATGGTTACTTGAAATAATTTTTGGGAAAAACTTATACAAAAGGATTTATATATTTATCTAAAAGATAAATCATCTATCAGAGTATGAATACTTGTAAAAAAATTTATGGAATGATGCATGTAAGAAAAAAATTGATCAAAATAAATTAAGGGTGACATGAAAGGGTGCATGTAAAAAATTTGCACGTGTAATAAAAATTTCTTAGAATGAAGAAGTAACAATATCATGATTCACTTAACACTTAAAATGAAACTCATGAAATGAAAGAGGTAATATTAATTACTATATCAAAGTACTGAATATAGGTGCTACACTTTCTTTATAAGTGACTTTCCAAGTATATACTTCATTATTCCATGTTCATTTTTTACAATTGTCAAAAGTAAAATATTATTAACCAGGGATATTCTACTAGTAGAATAATCCCATGGTTGTTTAAATATTAATCACATATTGAGGAAATTCATAATGCTGGAAAATCATAACATTCTATCAAGGCCTCGTGCCAAGACCATACATCATCATTCTATCAAGGCCTTGTGCCAGAACCTGGTTTGTCTCATGAGACCTGACGATGGATCAAGAGGCTATAGCGGGCCTCACCCATCACATAATCAGTTTAATGAATTCTTCATAAGTCTAAATGTATTAAATCAAAGTGTCCCATACCAGTTTGATTTATTAAATTATGTCTTTTTTTCGAAGTGACCCATACCACTTTGAATAATTAAATTCTTAATCCATAAGATATTATATGAGATAAATTGAATTTTGAAATAATTTTCATATTATAAATGAATCATGGATTAACTACAAACTTTAAACTAAAGACTGTATGGACACATAGACATAAATTTGTACAAGTGATGATAACCGGTGCACATAATATAATAGTTTGTTTGGATTTTTACATAAAATAATAACACTTAAATTCAAAACCCTTGTTTCATGAAATTAAAAAATTTATATACAAAAATACATGTTTTTGAATTTAAGATTCATATTTTCCATACACTGATAAGTAGTATATCTAAACATATTAAATCATCACCTTTAATAACCAATAGAATTCATAGTGATAGATTCATCATGAATTGAAATATAATAAGTATAAATGTAAAACAATTATTTAATATGAGGTAAAATAATTAAACACATATCGCTACATGTATTTATGCATGTATATATAATCATGTGTATTGAACAAAAGGTTATTCCAACCTTCTATCCTGACATTTGTAAATTGGGAATGTATGAATGTAACATTAAGGTGATGAATTCTTAAAACTTCTAGTCACATAATAACAAAACAAGGGTTTGTTATTGTTTTCCACTATAAAATTGTATCATGTGTATTGTATAATTTTTTTTAAACAAATCAAAATATAAATTTCAAACATAAAATCATTACCTGGTTAAAACCATCAAAACTTCTTAAAATAAATCAAGACATGAATATGTGTAATTTCAGTTCTTATATGTATATACATGTGGGTTTGAAAATTGTATAATACCATATATAAACAAAGTGTATACATGGAATTTTCATAATCAAAATAAGGTTTGATAAATCCTTATAAGTTTCATACACTTCCAAAAACATAATTTAATCATTAAAATCATTTTTATGAAAACCTAATTCAGATTATAATTAAAATCTATATGTATATATATAACCGTATATACACAAAGTGTATATATATGTTTTTTCATGTCAAATTCAATACTAAAATAACCCTTACATGTGTTACATGAGTAAATAACATCATAATAATACTCATCATTCAAAAAATATGAAACAGAAGAGGTTTTATATATATATAAACATATATAAACATATATGTATATAAGGTTTAATCATATCAAACACAAAACTAAATAAAAATCCTTACATGCTTCACATGCATTAATAACATCATTTAAAAATAGAAGATCATCATTCAAAGATTATAAAAACTAGAATAATTTTTTTATAAATAAATTCATTTGCATATATAGGTATATATATATATATATATATATGTATATAAATGGTTTAATTGAACACAAATAAAAAATAAGCCCTTACTTGAACTCAATGGTTGAGTGGAGTTGAGCAGAGGTTGGAGAGGATTTTGAGAAGATAGAAATCCATAGGGTTAAGGTGTAAAAAGTAGGCTTATATAAATGGATTATATAAACTGTATATATATAATTTTATATACAACGATTCCATCATAAAAACATAAACAATAAAAATTTATGAAATCCGAATCCCACTATTCAGATAGAAAACAAAAACCATGATTAGGAAAATCTTCATGAAATCGGTTGTTTCTATTATATATATATTTTGTGGAAATATTGCATGAGAAAAGGTTGGGTCGGTATTAAAATAAAACACCCTTGAGGACTGGTAGAAAAAACAAAGGTGGAAAACTGACTGTAGAGAGGGATTGGATGACTCATGGGCGAGGGAATAATAGTGGGGGAGACCGACGATTATAGGTGCGGTCGTGAGGAAGAAGAAGAAGGAAATGGAGAAGCGTGGAAAAGAGTGGATGACCACGATTAGGTATGGATCGATTAGATGACTAAGGAGAGTTCTGTAATTTTTAAAATAGATGGATGGTTGAGATTAAATATGGATTTATCGGATAGCTATGGGAAACCATGAGTTTTAAAAAAATGGTTGAGCAGCTGAGATCTTCCACATCCCGATCAGGCGACTGAAGAAAAGCACAGAGTAAGGTAGTGGTTGGTAGAGTTTGAAGGCCCGACTAGAATGGTTGGCTGATATATCGCACAACAAGATTGAATGGACCAAATTCGATCCCCTGTAAAAAAAATGCACCCCACATCGAAATAGATAGAAATTTGGGACCGCCTTATAAACCTGAAGCTCCGTGCCTTACTCCGATTACACAAACACACAACACAAGGTCCTTAAAAATGGGACCCCCACCTCTGCAGGCCTCGTCCCACCCACACTCGCACCGGTGCACGACCAACCTCACCCCCAGCGTGTGCCTGATTAGTCCTTATACATGGGTCTATGTGCGCTTAGGCCTCACCATGCACGACCTGTGTCTGACTCATCATGCACCATGCATGCACTGCCTGAGGGTTCCTTAACCCCTCGGGGTGCTACGTGAGACGTCCACCTAACCTTGAGGGCTTGGCCTTCAAGGATACCCTTTGTTGGGTGGGATACTCACTTAAATATTTCCAAAATAAAAATTAATTTTTAATAAACATAAGAACATATATATATATATATATAATAATGGTTTAAAAACTGAATATATATTATTTCTTGTGGTAAAAAAACCCTAAACACTATTGTTTTCATAAGTTGTATACTTTTTTTGAGATTTAAAACATTAAATGTTTTAAATCTAAACACGAATTCAATTAAAAACCTTGTCATTAATTTTATAAAAATAAACATCATGGTTATTATATTTTTAAAATAAATTACATCCTTAATTAAAACTATGTTATTATTTAACTAATGATACAACTTTAAAATATTTAAAACATTTTAAAAAATTTGAAACATATATATTTATTTATTAAATAATTTATTACATTTTATTTCTATAATTTTTCACTTTTAATACATAGGGAGGTATTCTTTAAGAACTTTACATTTACTTAAAAACATACATTAATTAACTAAAATCTTACTTTCAAACATTCAAAACTATTAAAGTTCTTAAAGTACTTAAACTAATTATGATAATTTAAATAATTATTTTAAATAATTATATACTTAGAATACTTTAAATAATAAAAATACTTAAAATAGCTACCAGTTATAATATTTTATGACCATTACAAAAAACAATGATCATCTAAAGACCACAACATCCAACAAATGTCATATTTAACTTCATGGTCTTATAAATACTTGTTTAGAGTTTTCCATACATCAAAAACCAATTCGGTGAAGATGGTTCTCTACATCCCATTGATTCTTAGTAAGGCTTTCACTGTTCTTTCCATAATTTTTTTCACGGTGATAGACCCAAAGGACTTTCACTATTTTCTTGGTCTGTTTATTGTGTTTGGTGGTCTCTCGGTGATTCAAATAGGTCTCCTAGTAGGTATTCTCGGTTAGTGAGGGTCTTTTGGCCTTATATAAATACAAGGTTTTATCATTTATATTGAATAAAACATGTCTTTATTTTTATTCTACAAGTATTTTATCTTAGATAAAACCATTATTAAACAAAACAAAATAATAATACTAATACTAATAATTAACAAAATATTATTATTACAAATTAAATATGTTTTGGGGCATTAAAGATAATTTTAATTAATATATGTGATATATATTTAATGATATAAATTCCATAAAATTTATATATCAGAAACCCCCTTACCCTTTCATCAGGTAAGGGAATTATATCGTTATTCGTGCATACGTATGACCTATTGTCTCTATGAAGCGATGCGACTCATTTTTCATGTACAACATTAATTAATGATTCTAATAGTATATATAATTATTAAATATTATATTCATAAAATTATTATAATTATCTATATAATGGATATGTATTCTATGTACAGGAACTAAAAAAATCATGACAAAACATACACGAGAAAACAAGGCAATTAACACCATAAATAATGAAAATACTAGAATATTATTAACAACGAGGTGGTAAAATGTTATAAGAGGATAATAAATGATTTTATAAATATTATTATGGATCTATTACAGAGTAATAAAATTATTAAATGCATTATATTGGAGTTTAAATAGTTTTCAACTAAAGGAAGGCATGGGGTACGGGATTTCATCTCAATCTCCATTTCATTGAGATATATTTGTTAATATGTACCTATTCAATTTTATGTGGTGTATATAATACAAATTTGATTTATCTAACATGAATAAATATTTATTAATGATTATTTATGTTCCATTTCAAGTTTATTATTAAATGGGTTACAATTTAAAAATTACTAAAGTGGTAAAATTTGTTGTACAATCTCACTTTATTTTGTGATTATTTACTTTCTCTTGAAAAAATCACTTTCTTATGATCATTGTTAATTAGAAATTAAATTTATAATAAATATTATTATTATTTTATGATGGATATGATTATTTCCTAAACCATATAACATTTTTACATGTGGTAATTAATTTTAAATTTATTTTATTAACTAGGAAAATATTGATAAATCTGTATCCCTTACTCAATATGGATATTTGATGATAAAGAATTTCAGTTTATGAATTAAATTTATTAATATATATATGAGTAATATTTTTGAAATGAATATATATTTGGGTCTAGTTATAGACATCCCATCCATTCCTTTAGAGGTATCATAAGACAAAATAGTTGGCCAAATTAGATGGATTTTTACCCATAGTTTTAAACTGTCTTATGATAGGTCATGATAATAGTAGTATCATAATGTATGAGATTATTATTTCTAATAGTTAATAATTTATTTCATTTATTATGTAGTTATTATTGTTATCCCTGATATTTTCATAGTGATATTATCTCTAGATTCATTTCATTATCATTTTATTGATTAAATGACATGCATTTTTAGTTATTTACCTTGCCATATTGATGATTATTTATCCAATTATGATTGTCATGTTACTGATTAAATGGAATGAATTTTCAGCTATTTAACTTCACATATAGATTATGATTTATTTATTCATGATATATTCAAATGTATTTAACCTTTATTAATCATTTTAGCACACCCTTATTTTGTATCCTTTCCTCCATATATGAAGAAGAACCCTTGAAATGAGGTCAAGGATGAAAAATGTTTTCCTTTACTATGATTTGTATTTTATTTATCTATGTAAAATGGGTATCATGTATGTATATGGTTCTCTAAAACTAATAAAATGATTTGTCCTTTAGGATTTAACCCCTTGTCTCCATGCAAATCTAATAAAGTAGGCACCAACTCTGGGGTTACTGGATCCAGGGTCATTACACATAATATATGATGAATTTTAGTTGAAATATTGAGAAATAGATTAAAGAAAACATATATTAGGGAACATAAAACTATTATAGACTTAGATGATAAGTATATAATAAAAACTATTTTTTTTCCAAGAAGAGATTATTTGTTTTTTCATAGAAATACACCCTTGTCTGGATACTATAAGTGGACGTGGTTTTGGAACAAATCTACATATGGGTAATAATTCTGAAAAGAGTGAATTGGGCTTGACCTGATCATCACATATGACATGAAAATGGTATTTAATGCATTCTTAATTTGACACTCTCATGGGATATTCTTATGATCATTCACATTTTCTTTACAAATTATTATGAAATATTTCAAAGTAGAGATATCCCACAAAAAACCAAGTTTATGATTCTAAAATTAAAAATTCATAAATTATTTTAATTTATGTTAAGTGTTACATCATATTTATAATTATACATTATTATTTAACATTCATAATTTTATGAGATAATCCAATACATTCCATTATTTAGAAATGAATTCTGGAAGGAAGAAGGGTATCAATACTCTTTGACAATGTGGAGATTTACCTATTAAGAAAGCTATTAAAAATGGTATTAGAACTGAGAATATTATGGATATATTAGGGAATATTAATTAAGTTATCCCAAATAACCATTCTCAGATAGAGAAACCTGTTCTACAACATGATTCTCCTATGTTGGATCACTTCATGTGATAAAATCCCCTATAATTTGGTTAGAATACTAATACAATGGTATATGAGCAGTGGATTTTGTCTCTTGAGAAGATATTTTGGGCCTTAGGATGTGATAAAAAGTAAAAGAATACACTTATATTGTATTATCTCAAATTAAATGCTGATCAATGGTGTTCGTTTATCCACAATACATGGAGGAAGAGAAAATATAACTCATATAATGGAAATATTTGAAGGAGACATTCTCAAACAAATATTTCACTCATGAGAAATAAACTAAAATGAAGAGAAAGTTCATCATCTTAAATCAAAAGTAAGAATAAAGTGTTGTCGAGTATGAGGATACCTTTATAAGGTTATCCAGGTAAGTTATTGATTACGTACACCAAAAGGAGTTCAATATTGACCATTTCATCGAAGGGATTAATCCAAGTAATCATAGGGAACTGGTCTCTCAAAAAATTTCATCATATTATGAAATAGTTTTTTGTACCATCCAAATAGATAAGTAATTATCTTGATTCCACATATTCAAGGGAAATTAATAAAATAAGAGGTCAACTGTGCACCATGAAAAAAGGAATAAATCAAAGAAGAATATGAGAATGATGCAATTTCCATCTAATGATAACCTTGGAAAGAATCATTGTGGGAAATTATTTAAGGTATTAGGAGTTTGTTATAAGTGTGGAGATAAGGGTTATATGGATAAATAATTTAAAGGTAAGAAAGAAAAAACTTTTATTTAGTGTTTCAACTATAGGGTGATGGGGCACTACACAAATGGATTCCCCAAGCGTTAAGGGAATATACCATAGAATATGATAAGAGAAGAAGGACATGATTATGTGATTACTAAAATAGAGGTGGAGGTATCCAATGATGTGGTGTAAGGTACTTTAATTATTGATTAAAATTTAGTTAATTCTTTATTTGATTTTGTGTCATCACACTCTACTATATCTTCCAATTTTTCCAATAAAATTTTATATTTTCATAGAACTTTTATAAGGGAGTTTCTAGTAAAAACTCTTGGTGGATGTATCACTTCAACAAGGATGTGTCAAGTAGCCCCTATTATGACACATAAACATGATTTATTTTCTTACCATATTATCATACCTATGTTTAACTTTCATACAATCCATTATATGAATTAGATTTCAAAATATGATTCAAAAATTTATTGCAAGAAGAATAAAATTATGATTCATAATGAAGATATGTAATTATTTATCTTTAGATTAGAGACATCATCATCTACAAAATTTCTAGATCCACCCCCAGTAGCTCTATTGAATGAGATTATTATTAAATAAGAGAAAACACAATCTAGAGTTAGAGAAGGTAATATTCAAATTTAGGATATAACAATTTTATTAGAATACATTGATGTATTTTCTGAGGGATTACCTAGAAATCCCCTATAGTGTGAAGTTAAGTTATCTATTTATTTAATTTCTGATTTAAGACTAATATCAAAGACTCCATATAGAATGACCATTGTGGAATTAGTGGAGTTGAAGAAACAACTAGTGGAGTTGTGTGATAAGGGTTATTATTTCCCTTAATGTTTACCATGGGGATCCCATGTTCTTTTCATTAAGAAGAAAGATGGATCCATGAGGCTATGCATTGACTATAGAGAAATTAGTGCTATTACGATAAAGAAGAATTATCCTAGGATAAACATTGATGACTTATTCAATGAAAGTCATGAAACCCAATATTGTTTAAAGATTGATCTTAATTTTGGTAATCATAAATTGTGATTAAATAAGGAATACATTTTGAATACAAATGTTCAAATGAGTTATGAACATTATGATTTTAAAATAATTCTGTTTCGATTAATTAATTCACCTAATGTTTTTATGGATATAATGAATATAGTATTTAAGGAATATGTTGATGATTTTTTTGGTATTCATTAATGCTATCTTACACTACAAGAAATCGGAGTATTTGCGACGGGATCCCGTCGTAAATGGACATTTGTGACGGGATCCCGTTGCAAATAACCCGTCGTGGAAAATGGTGTCGCAATTAAAACTAGTAGCGACGGTCCCGTCGCTAATAATATTAATAGTGACGGGAAAGATTACCATCGCGAATACTTCTCGGGTTATTTTTAAAAAACCTATTTGCGATGGGTCCATCACAAAGAACTTTTGAGACGAGTATCTTTGCCCGCCGCAAATAGTTATTTCGAAATAACTATTGGTGATGGGCCCGTCGCAAATACCTTTTGCGATGGGCTCCTATTCCCGCCGCAAATACCTTTTCGAAAAACCCTATTTGTGACGACCCCATCGCAAATACCTTTTATGATGGGCCCAATGCAAATACCTTTTGCAACGGGTCCTTATTCCCGTCGTAAATTAATATAAAAAAATAAAAAAATTAAATAATAATATAAAAAATAAATAATATTTTAATAATAATAATAAAATTATAATTCAATCAAATATTAAAATAAAAAATAATTCCAATATTTAAAACATTATAATTAATTATAATTTTAAATATATTTAAAATTATTAATATAATAAAATATGAATAATATTAAAAAATATTAACAATCATATTAATACTATAATATAAAAAATATAATATTATATAATATTATAATGGTATTATTACTATTAATATTTATGAAAATCTATTATTAATATTATTAAAATAATTAAAACATAAAAATTATCAATACTTGAAAAAAAAATATATAAAAAACATTAAAAAAATAATACTAATAATAAATCATAATTTTTTTAAATAATAAATCATAATTTGTTTAACAATATTTGAACCAAAAAAATATAAAAAAATAATAAAATAGTAAGAGTAATATTATTATTAATAAAATAAACAAACATTAAATAAATAATACGAATAATAAATAATAAACCATTAAAAATAAATATGAATAAAATAATGCAACATTGACACCAATATAAAAAAGATAGAAACTATAAATAGAAAATAATTCATATTTTTAATTCAAAAAACTTTATAACATCAAAATAAATCACTGGTCCGAAGGAGGGGGAGCTGGTCACGGGTCCGAAGGAGGGGGGAGCTGGAGGATCTGGAGGAGCTGGTAAAGGAAACTCGATCCCTAATGCAAAAGTTAGACGGCACATGTACTCCATTCTCTCTTGATGCTGCTGCTGCCACCAACTCATCTGCTCCTCGTACTCATGCTGCTGTCGTCGGTGCTCCTCCTCATGTTGTTGCTGCTGCTGACGCATCTCCTCCTACCCCTTACAGAGACTCTCTATCAGCTCAGTCTGTGATCGCAACTGATCCTCATACTGTGATGCGGAAGATGATGCACGAGCTCCTCTCGAGTTGGACGCCGACATTGCAGCACTACCACAATAAGCCGCAGGAGTCAACTGAGAGCTGATACCAACTACTCGACCCTTCTCGAAGCCATATTGGGTAGCCTGCATCCATGAAGCCTCATCAAAATGATGGCCACTGGTCTGATCAGATGTATCGGCCTGACCCTCATCCTGGGTCTGTGACGTCGCAACCTCATATGACTCCTTCAGTTTCAATTTGAAATTAAAATTGTGAATATATTATATGCAGTTAATTTTCAAACTAAAAAACAAATAATACTGACCATAATCTGATGCTGGCGATCACCTCTAATCTCCCCAGTAACTGGATCACTATACATCCTTGATATTCTTCAAACTCCATAATATCGTGCTACTCTACAGCCTATAAGAATATAAAATAAACTGTTAATATTTAAAGTTATGTAAAATATTTTTAAAAAATGTACATACCAGATGCTGTCTATATGTACTGAATGTACGACTCCCAGCTCGATGATTCACCTCCTATCTTCCCCGATTCTACCTCCCCAACGATGATCTCCTCTGAAAGCCACCACTCAACCAGTGTGAACATAATCCATCCCATACGTGGGATGAAATGTACTCTGGTCGGTGGGCTCTACAGGACTCATCAAACACGGTCACTCCAGCTTTTTTTATGGTCATTTTTCTTAGATTATGTAAAAACTGACGTAATCGCTGACACGTCACCACCTCCCATTCCTCGTGGATGGCGCCGCACATGGTATCATTGATCAGATACCATAAAACCTACAAATAATTTACAACATCAAGTTATAAATGAAATAAATTTCAAAATAAAAACTATTTATTTACGTACCAACCAATGGCCGAACATGGCTTGCTGCACATCAAAGGGAATCTGTTCCCACATGGTCCATGGCTGAGAAAAATAGTTGTGAAAAATAGCACTACCCTATCCGACTTCTAGATGCGGAAAACTGTAAAAAAATAATCGAACATTTATTATGTAAATAAATTAATGAAATTTTAATAAAATGCACAGGTTATCATACCTCCGTGTGCATGGATCAAAACCAAGACGTGGATGACGCTCGAGGATGAGGTCAGGGATCATCAGTCGTGCAAGACCACGCCCCCTCCATGTATTCCCTGAAGCGCCAGTAGGCTGAGGGTCAGATGACCCAAAATCATCCTCATCCAAAGGTAGGCCAGCCTCAGAAAACTGACAAACTAGCTTATCGTTCATCTGAAACAGAAAATGAATGTTGTTAGCAAATAATTAAAAATTATTATTATATATACATATATATAAGTTATGATTATATATAACTAGCATTTAATTGTATTAATTTCCACCTTCATCATCATCTTCATATCTGACGATGTCATCTTCATATTCCTCCTCAATATCATCAATATCCATTTGAGTTTCAGTTCCATCATCTCTTACCATTTCAAATTCATTTGTGACCTCATTAACATCATCGTCAGCATCGAATCTTAATTGTGGGATGTCATCATCGATACTCATGTTTCTTTGTAAAAAATATGGATTTTGAGTAGTCTCTTGAAAAACGTCAATTCCTTGCACTTCAGTGAAACAAACTTCACTTTGAAAAAACTGATTGTCTCGAAGTATTATTTTTCTTATGCTCCACCAATCACTCAGGTCTCTTCACGTAGCACAATACTTTTCATAATAAACTTTATGTGCCTGTTGAGCCAGTAAAAATGGTTCATTTACTGCAAGAAAACTTTTATATTTAATATCGATGATTCTATAAATAGGATGAACACGAACTCCTCTCTAAGTATCCAACCACCGACATTTGAACATCATTATGTAATGCTGTCCTAGATAACAGAGTTCAATAATTTCATCAAGCATTCCATAAAAGTCAACTTCATTTTCTCTATGATGAGATCCTCTCAAGAAAATTCCACTGTTCATTGTTTTTTTGATTCCCCATATGCACATGTATGAAATCAAAATCCATTCACCACATATGCATTATAAGATTGAACCATTTTGGATGGTGGGTTACTCAATATACACAAACGTTTGTCAATTTTATCAGCATGTTGAGACACCTAAAATTTTGTAAAATAATTATCAATATAATAAAAAATAAACTGAATGAGATGTTAAAACATGAAGAATTTATGTTACCAGTTTTTGAAACCACAGAGAAATTTTTTTCTGCCGACGTTCTTCGAGACCAGCTGCTGTAATTTTTGGAAGTTGTTTCTTGATATGATTATCATATAACCTAAAATAATAAAATTACTTACTGTAACATAAATGATTGAATAAGTGATAGAATCACTTACATTACAAATTATGTCATCTCTACACAGTTGAGAAGAACATATGTATGAGGTCTATGATGTTCATCATCTGAAAGCCATCGTTCATGAAATCCACCGAAACCAAGCTCTGACTGATTAAAAACTGATAATTGATTGTCCATTCCATCATCAAAATTCCCCTCGTTCCATCCCATGCAGTTTTTTTTGAGGGATACTCAGATTCAAAATAGTGAGAACAGAAAAAAGATATTTCTTCTTGAAAATAGGCTTCAGCAATTGATCCTTCAACAGATGCTTTGTTACGTACTTTTTTTTCAACTTCTGCATGCATCTTTCGAATGGGTACATCCATCAAAATTGTACTAGACCTCCACACTTTGCTTCATTTGGTAAATGTAATATCAAATGTTCCATTTAGTCAAAGAAATATGGTGGAAATATATTTTCTAGTTTACATATAATTACAACAACATCTTCTTAATGTTTTCTTAGAACATTGTAGTCTGCTGTCACTACACAAATGTCTCTAAAAAAATATTACATGTCTGTTATCGAATCCCAAATCATGGAATTCCACAGACCTATTAATCCAATTGGCATAAGTCTTTCCATTACAACATGACAATCATGGCTTTTTAATCTGCTAATATAACCATTCTTTACACATCTACCCAAATTGAAAGCACAGCCATATGGAAGTCTCAAATCTACAATCCACTGACAAAATAATAGGTGACTTTCTTTGGATAGTTTATAAGATGCTTTTGGCTTCATTAACCTTTGTGTTCTAACATTCTAAAATAGTTCGAGTTCTGGGCACCTGTAAATTTGGGAAAGATCTAATAGTTCATTTATATTATCTTTACTCTTACCAGGTTTATCCAAAACTGCATGGAATAAATTATCAAAAAAGTTCTTCTCAATATTCATAACATCCAGCATGTGGCGGACCAACAAATCAGACCAATATGGAAAATCCCAAAAAATGCTCTGTTTTATTCAATTGTGTTCTTTCCCAAAGCCAGAAATTTTTTGTTGGTTTATTGTGGGTCCAAATGTGATGGGAGGTAATGAAAATACAATTGATTTTATGGCCATACCTGATATAATTTTAGGAGGTCCATCCCTTTCAATTGTACCTTTTCTAAAATGAGATTTGTTCTTCCGAAAAGGATTATCAGTTGGAAGAAATATGCGATGATAGTCAAAATAACAAGGTTTTTTCCATGGAAAAACATAAATGATTTGTTCTCTCCAATACAGTAAGGACATGATTTCGGTCCATGAGTACTCTAGCCAGATAACATTCCATATGCCGGGAAGTCACTAATTGTCCACATCAATGCTTCTCTTAGTATGAAATTCTGTTTCGCAACAACATCATATGTATTCACACCAGTACTCCACAATAAATTTAATTCATCAATCAATGGTTTCAAATACACATCAATATTATTTTTCGGATGTCCTGGGATTAATAAGGTCAAAATATATATAGGGATTCTTCATCAGCATCCATGGATGTAAATTGTATGGAGTTATAAAGATAAGACAACATGAATACTGACTACCATATGATCCAAACAGACAGAAACCATCAGTGGAAATACCCAGTCGCACATTTCGAGCTTCTAAAGAAAATGAAGGATGCACTCTATCAAAATGTTTCCATGAATCACCATCGGCTGGATGATTCAAGCTTTTACTGGTTGAAATATTTTTTGTGCCATGACATCATTGTCACTATATTCTTACACATGAATAAACTCTGCAGTCTGGATGTAAGCGGAAAATATCTCAACTGTTTTACAAGAATCAAGCCAGACTTCCCATGTTGAGCTTCTTTATACCCCAGTTGTCCACATGTGGGACAACTATCCAATGACTCATTTTCACCAGAATATAAAATGCAATCATTTTAACATGCATGAATATTCTGACAACTAAGTCTCAAATTCCGAACCATCCTCTTACTCTCATAGTAATTTACAGGAAAAACATTTCCTTCGGGTAACAGTGTTTTAACCAAAGAAAATATCTGATCAAAACAGTTGTTTGAAATTCCATTATCTGATTTGATAGCCATAAATTTTGCAACTGCTTCTAACTTTCTTATCTTACAACTAGGATATAAGGCATCCTCAGCAGACCTCAGAAACTCATAAAATTCAGATGGTTCCAACTCAGGAGTTGAATCAATATCATCCTGATTTTCGGTATGTTGAATAGAAGGACCTGCAACATCATGTACTAAATTTTGAAACCGTGATGGATCCGGAATCAAGTTAGTATCACCTTCTCTGGAACTGCGTTCACCATGTTGATACCAAAAAACATAATCCGGTTGAAAACCAAAATGCAAGAGATGTCCCCCAACATTATCAAATGTGTCAAACATTCTTAGTGCACATTTTTTACAAGGAAATTTTATTGTGCCTTCTGAAAAAAATTCTGGATTTGATGATGCAAATGATAAGAAATACTCTACACCCTCAATATATACAGGATTTAAACCAGAACCGTTTGGATTTCTACGTTGATTTATCCATACGCGGTCTTCTAATAATGACTGTTTCCGACTTTGTTCTTCCATATTTTTCTACAAAACATTAAAACATTACTAGTTTTGAATAATTTGATATTAGAAAAATTCCCAAAAAGAGATGATATTAGAACTACTTCTTAATAATTACCACTATTTACAAGCGACACGATTTTCAGTGAAATTACTGATAATTATTGGTATTTATCGATAATTATTACTAATTATTGGTAATTATCAGTAATTATTACTAAGTATTGGTAATTACTGATAATTATTTGCAGCGTGATTTGATTTAACATGTTCAAATCTTAAAGGGTCTTTAATATTTAGGTCATGCTCAATAAAAAGTTTGCATCAACTGTGTACAATGTTAACTTAGAAAAATACCCAAAAAGAGAAGATATTAAAACTACTTCTTAATAATTACCACTACTTACGAGCGACACAATTTTCAGTGAAATTACTGCTAATTACCGCTAATTATTGGCAATTATCGGTAATTATTACTAATTATTGGTAATTAATGATAATTATTTGAAACATGATTTGATCTATTCTTAACATGTTCATATCTTAAAGGGTCTTTAATATTTAGGTCATGCTCAATAAAAGTTTGTATCAATCGTGTACAATGTAAAATCTATAATTGTTCTTGCTTGGTTGATCACCTCACAAGTAGCATTGCAATAAGACGACCCAAGTCATGTCGTTCGCGTCTCTAAGAATCATCTCGCATTACCGTTTACATAGATCATTTTCCTTAAAAATTTAATCCCTTAAATTTTCAAGGAACAATGGTATGAAAGGGTCATGTGATATAATTCTTATAGATGAGAAAGAAATGACGTGGATCGTCTTATTGCAATTCTACATACAAGGTGAATAACAAAGCAAGGATAATTATAGAGTTTACATTGGATACGGCTGACACAAAATTTTTATTGAACATGACCTAAATATTAATATTATTTTTTCATAAATATTAATCATATAATAATAACATATGTTACTAATTATATACTAATTATATACTAATTATGTTACTAATTAGTAATGGGAAGATATGCAGAGACCAGGTGATTAACCACTCATTCATTGGAAAAGAAAACGTGATTGACCACTCATCCACCTCAATTTTCTTTTCATCTATGTGTTGACGCTTGATCGAAAACTTCTATCTCCACATGTAATATTCGCATTCACTGGCAGGTTGATTTTGAAAGTGAATGCAAATATTACATGTGGAGACAGAAGTTTCCTGTCAAGCGTCAACACACAGATGAAAAGAGAATTGAGGTGGATGAGTGGTCAATCACGTTTTATTTTAATCACTTGCTAATTATTTTAATCACTTACTAATTATTTTAATCACTTGCTAATTATTTTAATCACTTGATAATTATTTAAATCACTTGCTAATTATTTTAATCACTTGATAATTATTTTAATCACTTGTTAATTATTTTAATCACTTGCTAATTATTTTAATCACTTGATAATTATTTTAATCACTTGAATTAAATCGCTATTTATTTTAATTCCTAATTATTTGAATTAAATCGCTATTTATTTTATTTGATAATTATTTTAATTATTTTCTAATTATTTTAATCATTTGCTAATTATTTTAATGACTTGATAATTATTTTACTTATTTGTTAATTATTTTAATCATTTCAATTAAATCTCTATTTATTTTAATTCCTAATTATTTGATTTAAATCGCAATTTATTTTATTTGATAATTATTTTAATTATTTTCTAATTATTTTATTAAATTATTTAAATTAAATCGCTATTTATTTTAATTATTTTTTAATTATTTGAATAAATATAATTAAATTGTTATTTATTTTAGTTTCTAATTATTTTAATTATTTTCTAATTATTTTAATTATTTGAATTAAATCGCTATTTATTTTAATTCCTAATTATTTGAATTAAATTATTACTTATTTTATTTGATAATTATTTTAATTATTTTCTAATTATTTTAATTAATTATTTGGATTAAATTGCTATTTATTTTAATTATTTGCTAATTATTTGAATAAATCTAATTAAATCGCTATTTATTTTAATTGCTAATTATTTTAATTATTTGCTAAATATTTTAATTATTTTCTAATTATTTTAATTATTTGAATTAAATCGCTATTTATTTTAATTATTTGCTAATTATTTGAATAAATCTAATTATTTGAATAAATCTAATTATTTTAATTATTTTCAAATTATTTTAATTATTTTCAAATTTCTAATTAAATCTAATTATTACCAAATAAAGATTCCCTGGGAGTGTCAAACCAAGAGTGCAGTAAGGCTCGTGGTCATGTACCAGGATACCCCGGGTCAAACCCGAAACTCCTTGTCAGAGTTTTCACTCCTAGGTACCTCTGTGCCAGAGCCGCCTCTACTTGTTCATATCCAGACAAGGATTTATTTGATTGATAAAACAAAAACTATACTTAACTACTAATTATACCGTATTAATTATGACTAATTATGAATAATTATTTATAATTATTTATAACAATATCATTTTATTAATAAAACTAAATATAAATAATAAATTAATTTAAATATAATTTTATTAGAACAACAATTAAAATTAATATAAAAAAATGAAATAAATATAAGATTAAATAAAACAAAAATACCTTTGAAATCTTGAAGCTATGGACCCCTTTGATTGCCTTCCGATAGTCTCGCAAAAAGAATCAAAATTTTTTTTTGCTTAAAACTAAAGTTTCAAGGAGAAGAGAGGAGAAGAAGAAGATTTGAATGTTTTCAAAAATGAAATGGTTGGGGATATATATAGGTTAACTTATTTGCGATGGGTTACCCGTCGTAAAAACTTCTATTTGCGACGGGTCCCGTCGCAAATTCTCCCCGCCCGCATTAATTATGGTCGGCGTTTAAAAATGTTTTTGCGATGGAAACCGTTGCAAATAATTACCTGCAGACATTACTTTAGTGACGAGAGGAGTTTCCCATCGCAAATACCCTGACGCGGTAAATACTATTTGCAATGGGTAAATCCTCTATCGCTACTGTTTAATTATTTACGACGATCCCGTCGTAATTACTATTTGCGACGGGAAAGCCGCCCGTCGCTAATGTTATGTCTGTTGATAAGTATTTGCGACAGACTGTCACAAATACCCTCGTCCGTGAAAAGGTTATTGCAATGGGATCATCACAAATACTTATGGGCCGACATAACATTAGCGGCGGGCAGCTTTACCTGTCACAAATAGTATTTACCGCGATAGGGTATTTGCGACGGGGAGTAGCCACCCGTTGCAAATACTTTTCCCGCGTTTTGGCGCGAAATCCATGCCAAACCTATTGCGACGGGGACATTGTCCCCATCGCAAATAAGCCTTTCGTCGGATTTGTTGCGACGAGAATATGTCCCATCACAAATAAAATGTTGCAATAAACCCTTTTTCTCGTAGTGTTAGTCTAAAAGATATGAGGACTATGAGGATAACTTCCATATCATTCTTGAGAATCTTAAGAGGAATGATAAAATGGGAAATTTAGTAAGTGTGATTTATGACTTCAAGAAGTTTCTTTTATTAGCCAAATTTGTAATGCCCTGACCCCAAAATCCTAGAGCTGGTGCATTATCTTACTACATTGGCATGATATAAGGAATCATGATATGAAATACCGATCAGTTTAAGAGCCTTGGAAGTACTAGATACATACATAAGTTTCACATTACATCATCAAATAAATAAAAACGACATCATTGTGTCCCCTTTGAACACACTCTTATTCCTTAGCCTATTCCTATAGGTTAATCGTAAAATACTTCTTCACATCATGGGAAAAAGTAAAACATAGAAAGGGATGAGCTCAGATGCTCAGTAAGGATAACAATATAGCAGAAACTTTCATAAATAAGCATAATCATTTAAGGAAACGTATAAGACTAAAACAAAAACCTTTTGAACTTAAATTTCATCATAATATGTAAAATATAAATCAAAATAATTCCATTTACTTATTCACATGGTTATTATACTAGTCAAATAATAACATGCAATATCAATATCCAATTTCATAATGATGGAATGCATAATTCCAGACTTTATAACCACATAGTCAAGGCCTCGTGCCAATACTACAAATAAGATTTTGTCAAGGCCTTGTGCCAAGACACTAGTCGGTCTCATGAGACCTACCTATTCATTGAGGATATGTAGCAGGCTCCATCCTTCACTTACTAAGTCCAATGCATTCCTCATATGAAAATATTTAAAACATAACATAAACATTCATATTAAAACTATCATACGAAATGTTAATACTTTAACCATAAACCATGAATGGTATAAAAATAACACATCCACATTCAAACATATCACAAAAACTTTAATAAAATATAGAAGATTTTATCATAATAAATCAACTTCAAACAAGTGTAAACCCCATCAAAGGATGTTGATATAGACGAAATTAAAATTATTTGAGAGAAATTTTGAAATCATTTAAAATTCACGTAATTATAAAAAAAATATTTATTTTGAAATTATTCTTAAGTTCTTATAAGGGAAGCTTCAAAGGTGTTATAATGGTGGAGAATAGCCACACCCACCGTATAAGTTAAAAAACATTATTACCTTAATTTTTCAAAAAGGTCATAAAGTACCTTGTTTGGAAGAAGACAAAAAGATTCGTTTCTAACCATTTTATAAAAAGTAAAAAAAGGGTATAAATAAATTTAACCCATAGTATAGTAAATAGTAAAATTGTTTTGAAATACATTTTTAAGAAACTTGGATGTGGATGACAAAGAGGTCCTAGTAGATACTTACGTATTAACAACCTCGAATAAGAAAAGAGATTGTAAAATTAACCCTTATCTTGTAATTTTACTTGGTCTATGGTATGTTAAAATCCTATATAATAGATAAATAGTTGTTATTAAATTATAAAAGAACCAGATACATAAATATGATATCACACATGATCTTTTAATATTTCTTTATTAATAATATTTTAGTAGTATCATTGTTTCAGTTATTAACTGATTCGTTTTCCTTTATATGTTTTGTTATGTAAGTCATGTTTATTATGGATAGGATGTATTAAATTCATATTAAGAATGATATTAAGTTCTTAAATATTATTTTTAAATCATAAAATGAAAATTATCCTTGAATGGTTATGATGGGGAATGACATCTCATCACGTCGTGGAGACGGTAAGCTGTACGTACGCACGAGCGACAATATCATTCTTTTGATGTAGAAATAATATTTAATTGGATGTTATATCATATATACAGAATAATTAAAATATTATATTTATTATTTAAATCAATTATACTCATTATTACAACCATACAAATAGTGAACTGTTGAATAACAAACTACACCACGACGTAGAGACGGTAAGCCGTACGTACGCACGTATGGTGACTTTGTCATTAATAGTATGGATAGAATAATGAATATGGTTGTAACATACTTATAATAACATAACAGTATGTAGAGGGTACTTGAGTTATTATTTTGGGATGGAAACAACAAATAAATAGAAAGTGGAAGAAGAAAATAACTTAGAAAGAGGCGATGAAATTATTACCTCTTCTTCGGGTGCTTCATTTCATTTTGATCAAAATGATCCATAGGTTGGATTTCTGATCAAAGTAAGGCCTCTAGGTTTAATTGATGGAAGTTGGGAGAATACTTGGGTAGGGTTTGGCTGAGCCAAATGGCATTGGAGATATAATTTTTAGAGAAGGGGAAGTACCCTTTTATAAGAGAAGTGAGGGTCACTTTAGGAAAAGCTTAAAATATTATTTTATTATAAAATAATTTTCGGTTTATGATGGCTCAAAATTGATTTATTTATAAGATAAGGTGGGTATGGGTATAAATACCCTTAACCAATAGGTTTTAGACAAGTTTAGGTCACCATATTGACCCTATCTTTTAGATTTAACTCTTAGTTAAATAGTTTAACTTTCACCTTGTCCTCTTGTATTATTACAATAAATGGTTAATAAACTTACTATAAAAATCCAAGAGAACACCAAGTGGCCCATTATTGATATATTTAACCATACATAAGTCTTTTTTACGAACCTAATATTTTTATAAATATTATATCAATTAATAATATTATATTTGTTTTAAAAACTCATTTATTTGAATTTTGAAACTATTTGGTATTTTGTTTTTGTTAAAGTCATAATAGCATGATTACTACAGAAAAAATTCATTTAATAAACTCTAACCTGTAATATTAACCTATAAAATAAGTTTAATTTATAAAAAGTCTGAATTTACATTTATTTGGATATTTATAATATCAATTATTTTAATATTTAATTAATTATGTAATTACTACATCATCATTAAGTCATAAATAAATTTAATTATTTAATGTTTAAAAAATATAAATAAAATACAATTAGTTAAGAAATATTTTTATCTTTATAATGAATATTTATAGATGAATTTATTGTATGTATAACCCTATATTAGAAATGTTTTAGTTATGGAAATTTGAATTTAACGATTTTAACTCTTCTTTAAATAAAATAATAATAAATGTCCTAATCTAATCCAAGTGGACCAAAGAGGATCATATTTTATTGATAAGGTTGATTTTTGTTGAAATACACTTATCAAATAGAATTAAGACATGTTTTAGGATAATTATAATATATTTTTTACCTTTAATTACCCTATTTACTTTTAATCGTGGTAAATAAAACTCAAAAATTACTATTCACAAAAATTATTTTCATCTTATTAAACCACATTTTACTTACTGATATCAACTGTGTCTCTTGGATTTTTAAAATTCAATTCACAGGAGTAATAAAATTATGTTTTAAGTAAATTTGCAAATGCTCCTAGAAGGTGGGTAAAAGACAGTAAAAAGTTCAACAAAATTTTATATATCTAATATTATTATAAAATGACTCCAATTAATTACATTGAACATATATTGGTATTATGTATCTATTTTTACTAAAAGAAATTTAAATAAAACAATTAATTATTTTAATAAAAAGTCGATTTTTAACAATAATGTAGTGTTTTTCACAATTCATCGAAAATTGAAAGTTTTCAAAAAAATACAAAAAAATTCACCCTAAGATAATTTTGATATTACGAATCCAAAAATGAATTCCATTTTGAAAAATAAAATTTATAAAATTTTAAAAAGCGGTATTACTATTCATAACAGCTAGTTTGGTTGGTCATGATGTGTTAAAACTCCAAGTTTCACACAACGCAAGCTATTTTATTATTCAAAGGGAAATGTACCATGGAAGGATGGGGTGTTACATTATCCCCTCCTTCAAATAAATTCTTCCTAAAAAATTTCTAGAATATTACTACATAAAAACATTCAAGTGGTTCTTCATCATACGTTCCTCAGGTTCCCACGTTGCCTCTTCTATCTTATGATTTCTCCATAGAAATTTCACAAGACGAGTCATATGGTTTCTCAACACTTGTTCTATAGTATCAAGAATTATAATAAGCTCTTCGAAATAAGATAGATCGGGTTCTGGTTTTATTTCTTCATAGGTGAGTACATGCGTTGGGTCTGACATGTATTTTCTCAACAGTGATACGTGGAACACATCATCAACTTTGGAGAGACTTGGTGGCATTTCCAAATGGTAATCTACAACCCCAATTCGTTCTAGAATTTCGAAAGGTCCAATGTACTTGGGACTTAATTTACCCTTCTTACCAAATCGTATAACTCCCTTCCATGGAGATACCTTCAAGAAATGATCTCCTATCTAAAGTTCCAAATCCTTTATTCGGTTATCGGCATAGCTCTTTTTCCTACTTTGAGATGCTTTGATGCGGGTTTGGATAATATTCACCATTTCCATTGTTTCTTAAAAATGTTCTGGGCCTACGAGTTTTCTTTCACCAACATCATCCCAATAAGTTGGTGTGCGATATCTCTTTCTATATAACGCTTCATATGGTGCCATCTGAATACTTGAATGGAAGCTATTGTTATAGGAAAATTATAATAGAGGTAAATATTGATCCTAGATACCTTGAAAGTAATGTGAGAAAGATCTCAACATGTATTCTATGGTTTTAATAGTCTGTTCTGATTTTCCATCAGTTTGAGGGTGGTAGGTAGTGCTTAAATGAAGTTCAGTATCTAAGGCCTTCTGAATAATTTTCCATAATGTTGATGTAAAACAGGGATCAAAATCAGAAATAATTTATAGGGGTACTTCATGAAGTCTTACAAATTCGTTAATATATAGTATTGCTAGACGTCAAGTGGAAAATATTCTCTTATAGCATGAAAATGAGCAGACTTGGTAAGACGATCAACAATGACCCATATTGCATCATTCCTTCTAAAAGTCTTTAGTATCCCCATGAAAAAATACATTGTAATATCATCCCATTTCCACTTAGGCATTGGAAGAGGTTTCATGACTCCTCTAGGATGTTGTATTCCTACCTTTACCTATTGAAAAACCATACATCTTGACACATAATCATCAATCTTCCTTTTCATGTTGTCCCACCAAAAATGTTCCTTCAAATCTATATACATCTTAGTGCTACTAGGGTGTATAGATAAATTGGAGCTATTAACATCATCCAATAATTCCCTTTTTAGATCATGTATATGAGGAACACAAAGTCTCTTCCCAAATTTCAAAATTCCATCTTCATATACGATGTCGATCAATCTCCCATCATTCACAACCTTAATTTTATTTTGAAACTCCTCATCATTTAGCCTGAGAACTTTTTATTCTTTCTATTAAATATGGATTAGAAACCATTTAAAAAGTATTGATTTTTCAACCTCCATGATTATTCCCATATTCAATTTTACTAGATCCATATACATAGGATCCCTTTAAACTCTCATCTTGTTCATAACTCCATGATCCTTTCTTCTCAAATCATCTTACACCTTATTTTCCTTCCCCTGGTGGTAGTGTATAGTGAAATCATAATCTTTGAGTAGTTCAAGCCATCACCTTGGCCTCATGTTGAGTTCTTTTTGTGAGAAAATATACTTTAAACTCTTGTGATTAGTATATATCTCACATTTTTCACCATTGAGATAGTGTCTTCATATCTTCAAAGCAAAGATTACAGATGCTAACTCAAAATCATGAGTGTGATAGTTTTATTCATGAATTTTTAGATGTCATTATGCATAGGAAATAACTTTATCATTCTGCATAAGGACACAACCAAGTCCATTCTTTGAAGCATCACTATAAATAACAAACACATCATTCCTCGATGGTAGAGTCAATATAGGTTCATTGACTAATATTTTCTTAAATTATTTAAAACATTATTCACACACTTTTTACCAAACAAACTTAACCCCTTTACATGTGAGCTTGGTTAATGGGTCAGCCAATTGGGTAAAATTTTGGACAAAAGTCTGATAATAACCTGTTAATCCAACAAAACTGCACACCTCAGTTATACTCGTTGGTGTTGGCCATTATTAGATTACCTTTTAATTAAAATGATCAACAGAGATTCCATCCTTAGAGACAATATGTACAAGAAAAGAAATCTCTTGAAGCCATAATCCACACTTGTTAAACATCCCATACAATTCATTTCTTCTAAGAGTCTTTAGAATAACGCACAAGTGATTTTCATGATCTTCGTAGATTTTTTGATTATACCAAGATATTATCAATAAATACTACTACAATGTCTTTAAGATATTCTTTGAAAACTATGTTAATTAGATCCTTGAAAAAAGTGGGTGCATCAGTCAGCCCAAAATGAATTATTGTAATCTCGTAATGCCCATACCTAGTTCGAAATGTTGTCTTTGGAATGTCTGCCTTCTTCACGGACAACTGATGATATCCTGATAGAATATCTATCTTTGAAAAATATTAATCCCCATGAAGTTGGTCGAATAAATCATCAATGTGTGGTAGGGGATACTTGTTATTTATTGTTATATCATTGATCTCCTTGCATTCAATGCACAACCTCATAGATCCATCTTTCTTCTTAACAAAAAGAACAGGGGGTACCCATGAAGAAACACTATGGAAAATAAATCCTTTATTAATCAATTCCTCTAGTCATTTATTTAGTTCCACTAATTACATAGTGGCCATTATATAAAGGGTCTTTGATATAGGCCTTGAACCAGGAATTAAATCAATGGAAAACTCAATTTCTCGTTCTAGAGGATGTCTAGGTAAATCCTCTGAAAACACATAAACATATTCTTTCACAATAGGCACATCTTTTATTTGAACATTCCTTTCCCCTCCCACAGTTATTTCATTCTATTTCTCCCGAATAATTGAATTTAGTAGAGCTATTGGGGGTAGATCTAGATAAGAATAATAAGGTGACATTTCTACTCTAAAAATAAGGCACTTATTATCACCATAGAAAATTGTAACCTCTTTCTTCTTATAATAAATTTTCGCATCATGGTCTGAAATTTAATCCATACTGAGGATTATATCAAATTCAATCATGGGTATGGCAATGAGATCAACAGATAAATAATGTTTATATTCCTTAATGTTAATTGATTGACAAAACTTTGTTGCAATGATACTTCCCATATGAGTTTTGACTGATAACTCCCTTATTAAATAAAATTGGAAATATCTAAATTTCTTAGAAAACATGGAAGATATGAATCAATGTGATGATCTGGAATCAAATAAAGTATTGGTTAAATTTGAGGAAACCATTAAATTACCAGCCACCACATCATTCGGAGCTTCAACCTCAGCAGTAGCGATCACATAATATTGGCCTTACTCCCTTGTCCTTTTTTAAGGTAATATTCCTTAGTGATTTGGGAATTAATTTGAATAATGCCCCATTTCTCTACAATTGTAGCATTGAACATTGAAATCCTCTTTATTATCTTTACAATCATGAGATTGGTGGCATTTTCCACTACACTTGTAACATACTCCCATTCCCTTCAAGAAAGTACCAGGGTGTTTCTTCCCACATTTACCATATGATGGATATTCAACTTTTCCATTCTTCCCCTAATTTCCATTTCTAGAGTGTTCCACAGATCTCTTCTTCTCTTGTTTTGATTTAAAGTCATACAACTTAGAGAATTCCTTTTCTTTCTTGAGATCACATGAGACAATATCTTCATATGATGAGAAGGATTGTGAAACTAATGCTTAATGAAGAAATGGTTTTAACCCATCAAATAATTTATCAATCTTACTCCTTGGGTTACATATATAAACTACTGCATGCCTTTATAACCTTGTAAAGTTAGCCTCATACTTTGCGACATTCTCATCCTACTTTTGCCTTAGACTCAAAAATTATCTTTCTATATCTGCTTGATGGTCATGAGGAAAGTATTTTTCTAAGAAGAGATACTTAAACTCCCTAAATTCCATATTTAATACTTCTTGATATTCCGTTGTGTTTTGAATCAATAACCACTATTGATCTGCATCTACTGTGAGGTGATAAACTACCATGAATTTTTTTCCCTTCCGTTACTCCCCAAAGCATGAAAAAGTTTCTCTAAGTAACTTATCCATTTCTTAGATACAAATGTATTTGTAGTCCCATTGAATGTTGGTGGTTGTTTCATCGTAAAGAGGTCTAACATCGATCCTCCAAGTTGTGGATCAGGGTGCTCCATACGGGTAAGTTTATTATTCATAACTTAAGTGAGTTTTCCCAGCATGGTGATAAGCTGATAAGAACCACTTGCTTCACCAGCTTCATTATAATTATCCCGAGTAGGAGAGAAATACCTACATGAATTACCTGCGTTGATACGGTTTCTATTCCTTCCACTAGTCACCATTTCTAAATAATGGCATACACTAAATTAGTTTATGAATCACAATACATAATTCCAAACTTGTGAAACACTTAAAATAAATTGAAAAGTTTATGAATATAATCCATAATCATAAAAATGTTTTCTTTGAGGAAGTATATACTCATAAATACTTTATAATGGTTAGTATAGAAAATGTAAATTATCTTCAGCATATCCCCTGGGAGTGTCATAACCATGAGTGAAGCAAGACCTATTGTCGTGTACCAGGATACCCCGGGTCAAGACCGAAACTCCTTGTTAGATTTTTCACTCCTAGGTGCATTTGTTCCAGAGCCAACTCTACCTGCTCATATCTAGACATGGATGTATTTCTTAGAAAACTAACAAAATTTCTACATTACCAAAATTCTAGGAAGTTCATCTACACTAATCCTCAAAGTCTATCTTAGGGTAATGTTTTCTAATCAGAGTTTTTATAAATCTAGTTTCTAAGGTTTGTACTAAACTTCCTCTGATACCAACTACAATACCCCGACCCTAAAAGCCCAGAGCCGCTTCATTATTTTAATATATTGACATGATACAAGGAATCATGTCCTGAAAGACTGATCATTTTAGTAGCCTTAGAAGTACTAGATACATACATAAGTTTTACATTACATCATCAAATATAAAAAAACAACATCATTGTGTCCCCTTTAAACAAACTCTTATCCCTTAGCCTATTCCTGTAGGTTAATAATAAAATACTTCTTCACATCCTGGGAAAAAATAAAATATAGAAAGGGTGAGCTTAAATGCTCGGTAGGGATAACAATACAGCGAAAACTTTCATAAATAAGCATAAACATTTAAGGAAATGTATAAGATTAAAACAAAATCCTTTTAAACTTAAACTTCATCATAATATGGAAAATATAAATAAATATAATACCATTTACTTATTAACATGGATATTTTACTAGTCGAATAATCACATGCAATATCAATATCCAATTTCATAATGATGGAATGCATAATGCCAGACTTCATAACCATATAGTCAAGGCCTCGTGCCAAGACTACAAACAAAATTTTGTCAAGGCCTTATGGCAAGACACTAGTTTGTCTTATGAGACCTACCAATGCATTGAGGAGCTGTAGGAGGCTCCACCTGTCACTTACTAAGTCCAATGCATTCCTCATACGAAAAGATTTAAAACACAATATAAACATTTGTATTAAAACTAGCATACGAAATGTTAATAATTTAACCATAAACCATAAATGGTATAAAAATAACACATCCACAATAAAACATATCACAAAACCTTAAATATAATATGGAAGATTGTATCATAATAAATGAACTTCAAACAAGTGTAAAATTCATTAACGGATGTTGACATAGATGAAATCAAAATTATTTGAGAGAAATTTTGAAATCATTTAAAAGTCACGTAATTATAAAATAATATATTTATTTTTAAATTATTCTTATAATCTTATAAGGGAAGATTTGAAGGTGTTATAATGGCAGAGAATAGCTTCACCTGTCGTATAAGTTAAAAAAACATTCTTACCTTAATTTTTCGAAAAGGTCATAAAGCACCTTGTTTGAAAAACGACGGAAAGATTCCTTTCAAACCATTTTATAAAAAGTAAAACAAGGGTATAGATTAATTTAACCCATACTATAGTAAATATTAAAAAAGTTTTGAAATAATTTTTTAATAAAAAAATGTGGATGATAAAAAGGTCCCAGTAGATACTTACATATTAACAACCTTGGATAAGTAAAGAGATTGTAAAATTAAACCTTACCTTGTAATTTTCCTTGGTCTAGGGTACATTAACCTCATGTATAATAGTTAAATAATTGTTATTAAATTTTACAATAACCAAATACATAAATATGATATAGTACATGATATTCTAATATCTATTTATTAATAATATTTTAGTGGTATCATTGTTTCGGTTGTTAAATGATTCGTTTTCCATTACATGTTTTGTTATGTAAGTCATGTTTGTTATGGATAAGATGTATTTAATTCATATTCCAAATGATATTAAGTTCTTAACCATTAATTTTAAATCATAAAATGAAAATTATTCTTGAATGGTTATGATGGGGAATGATATCTCATCTCGTCGTGGAGATGGTAAGCTGTATGTACGCACGAGCGACAATATCATTCTTTTGATGGAGAAATCACATTTAATTGAATGGTATATAATATATAAAGAATAATTAAAATATTATATTTATTATTTACATCAATTATACTCATTATTATACTCATACAAATAATCAAGTGTTGAATAACAAACTATAACACAACATGGAGACGGTATGCCGTACGTACGGACGTATGGTGACTTTGTTATTCATAGGATGGATAGAATAATTAATATTGTTGTACCATAATTATAATAACATCATATTATATAGAAGGTAATAGATTTATTATATTGGTATGGAAACAACAAATAAAGAGGAAGTGTAAGAAGAAAAGAACATAGAAAGAGGTGATGAAATTATTACCTCTTCTTCGGGTGATTCCTTTTGATTTGATCAAAAAGCTCCTTAGGTTGGATTTATGATCAAATTAATGCTTCTAAGTTGAATTGAGGTACTTTTGGAGGATATTTGGGAAGGTTTATTCTAAGCCAAATGGATTTGGATTTTTGATTTAGAGATAAGGGGAAGTACCCTTTTATAAGAGATGTGAGAGTCACTTTTGGAAAACATGAAATATTATTTTATTACAAAATCATTTTCAGTTTATAATGGATAAAAATTGATTTATTTAGAATATAATGAGGTTATGGGTCAAAATCATCTAAAAAAATAGGTTTTAGACAAGTTTAGGACACCATATTAACCCTATCTTTTAGATTTAACACTTAGTTAAATAGTTTAACTTTTACCATGTCCACTTGTATTATTATAATAAATGGTTAATAAACTTACTATAAAAAGAAAAGAGAACCCCAAGTGGTCCATTATTGATATATTTAACCTTATTTAATTCTTTTAGCAGAAAATTATATTTTTAGGAATATTATATCAATTATTAATATAATATTTGTTTGAAAAACACATTTATGTCAATTTTGACACTATTTGGTTTTTTGTTTTTGTTAAAGTCATAACAACATGATTACTTTGAAAAACAATTCATTGAATCAACCATAACATATAATAATATCCTATAAAATTAGTGTAATTCATAAAAAGTCTCAAATTACATTTATTTGTATATTTATAATATCAATTATTTTAATCTTTCATTAATAAGGTAATTACTGCATCATCATTTTGTCTTAAATAAATTTAATTATTTAATGTTTAAAAATTATAAATAAAATACCATTATGTTGGAAATAATTTTATATTAATAATGAATATTTATAGATGAATTTATCTTTTGTATAACTCTCTATTAAAAATGTTTTATTTATGAAAATTTGAATTTAACAATTTTAACACTTCTTTAAATAAAATAATAATAAATTTCCTAATCTAATCCATGTGTAACTAAGAGGATAATATTTTATTACTAAGGTTGTTTTTGGTCTAAATACACTTATCAAATAGAATTAGGACATGTGTTAGAGTAATTATAATATCTTTTTTACCTTTAATTATCCTATTTACTTTTAACCATGGTAAATAAACGTCAAAATTTACTATTCACCAAAAATTATTTTCAACTTATTGAACCACATTTTACTTAATGATATCAACTGTTTCTCTCAAATTTTTGAATTTCAATTCACTGAAGTGGTAAATTTATGTTTTATGCAAATTTGCAAATGCTCCTAGAAGGTGTGTAAAAGACGGTAAAAAATTTAATAAAATTTTATATATCTAATATTATAATAAAATTACTCTGATGAATTAAATTGAACATATATAGGTATTATGTATCTATTTTTTCCATAAATAAATTTAAATAAAAAGTCAGTTTTAATCAATAACGCAGTGTTTTTCACTATTCATTAAAAATTGAACTTTTTCAGAAAAATTCCAAAAATTCACCCTAAGCTAATTTTGATATTCTGAATCCAAAAATGAAGTCCATTTTGAAAAATAAAATTTAAAAAATATCAAAAAGTGGGTATTACTATTTATAATGGCTACTTTGGTTGGTCGTGGTGTGTTAAAACTCCAAGTTGTGTACAACGCAAGCTATTGTATTATTTATAGCGAAATATGTCGTGGAAGCTTGGGGTGTTAAAATATTGTCTCTAGGTATGGAACCTTAGTTGATCTTATGAAGATAATTGTCATCATAGAATGACCTACACCAATAAACATTACTGAGTTACATAGTTTTATTGGTTTTAAAGGTTACTATATGTGACTCATTCATAGTTTTTCTTGATTGGAGAACTCATTAAGCAAGATTACATGTAAAGAGGTTCAGTTCATTTAGAAAAAGTAATGTGAATAATTTTTTGATAAACTGAAGAAGAGATTGGTCAATGCCCCAATTTTGACTCTACCATATGGAAATGACAGGTTTGTGATATATAATGATACATCGAATAAGGGACTTGGATGCATCCTAATACAAAATGATAAAGTTGTTTCATATGCATCAAGGAAATTGAAGGCTCATGAATATAAATATAAAATCCATGATCTTAAGTTGGAAGCTATAATATTTACCTTGAATTTATGGAGTCATTATCTCTATGGTGAAATATGTGAGATATACAAGAACCATTAAGGCCTAAACTACATCTTTTTCTAGATAGATCTCAATATGAGACAAAGGTGATGGATTGGGATACTAAATTACTATGATTTATTGATAAAATACTACCTAGGGAAAGAATATAAGGTAGTTGATGCATTGAATAGAAAATATCATGAAGTTATAACATAAATTAGGATTAAAAGGGATCCTATGTTTATATATCTAGTAAATATGGATATGAGAATTATTAATGAATAATATACATCACTCCTTTTTCGAATGATCATGAAACCATATTTATTAGAAAAGATAAAAAGTTATCTATTTGATGGTGGGAACTTTTAGAAGAAAATTAAAGCAGTGAATAATGGGAAATTAATTTTTTTGTGTGAAGATGGTGCTATGAAATTTTGAAATAGATTATGTGTTACATCTATACCTAAGATAAAAATATAATTTTTTGACATCACTCATAGCACAAATTAACACCAATATGTATTGGGGTTGGAAGAAAATGTTTTGGTGTGATAAAATGAAGCCAGAAATTGCATACTATGTATCAAAATGCTTAGTTTTTAAATAGGCAAATACTGAGATATAATATCTTAGAGGAGTCATGAAAACTATTCCTATTCCTATGTAGAAATGGGATGAAATTACTATGTAATTTTTCACAAGACTACTAGAGACTCCTAATAATAACAATGAAATATGGGTTATCATTGATCACCTAACAAAATCTTCCCATTTACTCATTATAAGAGAATATTTAACTCTTGAGAACCTCATAAGGATCAATATTAATGAATTTTTAAGACTTAATGATACACCTCTTTTGATCATGTCTGATCATGATCCCCATTTTATATTGAAATTATGGAAGTGTCTTCAGAAGGATCTTGGTACCGAGCTTAATTTGAGCACTACCTACCATCTATAAATTGATGGAGAGTCTGAAATGACTATTCAAACAATGGAAGATATGTTGAGGTCATTATCACTTTACATTCAAGGTAAGTGGGATCAATATTAACCTTTGGTAGAGTTTTCCTATAATAATAGTTTCCATTCAAATATTCAAATGGTTATGTATGAAGCATTATATGGAAAGGGGTGTCGTACTCCAACTTATTGGGATAAAGTAGGTGAAAGGAAATATTTATTACTAGATCTTGTTGAATGGAAAATAAAAATGGTAATGTCTCTCTGGATTTATATTAAATAAACTAAAATTAGGTAAAAGAGTTATGCCAACAATCAGAGGAAGGATTTATAATTACAAGTGAGAGATCATGTTTTTATGAGAGTATCTCCATGGAAGGGTCTCATATGGTTTGGTAAGAAAGGGAAACTAAGACCAAGGTACATCACACCATCTGAAATCCTTGAAATAATTAGATCTATTACTTATCATTTTTAAATTCCACCAACTCTCTCATAAGTACATGATGTGTTCCATATATAATTGTTAAGGAAGTATATACCAGACCCAACACATGTGATAACCTTTGATGAAATATAATTAAAGCCTGATATATCTTACTTTGAAGAACCCATAAAGATTATTGATACTAGAGATAATGTATTGACGGACTTAATACTCTTCTAGTAAAGTTCCTTTAGAAAAATCACAAAAATGGAGGAAGCATTGTGGGAACCATAGGATGTTATGAAGAAAAAAGATACCCTCATCTATTTAGAATGTAATTCCAAATAAATTTCAATGATGAAATTTTTATTTTAGGGATGAATTAACACCCTGATACTTTAATATTTATTTCTTTATAAATAAATTCAATCTCTTCTATGCCTTTCTATGCATAAAACACTGGGTTTAAATGAAACATGATACTCTATTGAAATGTTATTTTAACATTACCATTATAAACTAGATGATTAATTAGAAAGTATTAATATAACTAAATATTTTACTAAAAATATATAGTTTACACATGTTTATTTCTTATCTATTGATTTGAAATAAAAATAAAAATCATTTGAAAGTAAAATAAATGTTTCTTGAAAAATTGTATTTTTTCAAAGAGAATGGTTTCATCGCTTATTATGCATGTATGATAAAATTAATTTTTGAATATTTTAGAAATATATTTGATAAAATTAAATTTATTTTTTAAATCATAATATCAAAATTTAATTTGGATAAATTTTTGGTATTTTTTTTGAAAAGTTTCATTTTTTCTATGAATAGTGAAAAATACCGTTTTTTATAGAAAACTGCATTTTCAATCAAATTATTGACAAAGTAAAATTATATTTTAAATTTATTATAATGTATAATTAGTTAAATTATATTTTAATAAATAAAACTTAGGTTAGTGGAATCAATTTCATATTGAATTTTGATATTAACACCTTCCATACTTATGAGAAATTTCTCTTTGAAACCCACTTTTTAATCGTGTTTATTGGTATAATTTTATGTTGGATTCTCCCACTTATATAAATTGAATTTAAAAAAAGGGATTAGGTAATTATAATCAGAATAATTTAAATTACTAAATAATGTTAACTTAGTTTCTTACCATTATGAATAGTAAAATCAGTAAAAATTAATTATCACGGTTAAGGTAAAAGCCGATTTACCGATAGTTAAAATAAAAATATAATGGTTAAAATGATCTAAAAACTTATCTAATACCAATTTTATGGCCATATTTCAACATTAACACCTATAATTGTAAATAATGACCCATTTTGGAGGCTTGTGGCATGATAAAAATGTGGGTGTAATTGATTATTTTTAAAAACCCCATGTGTGTTCTCTCCCACACTTATAAAAGTCCACCCCTCTCCTCCCATCTTTATACTTAAAAATAAATTTAACATAGAAAATTACTACTAAAATAATTATGTTAATCCCTTTACAAAATCCTATATCCCCTGTTTTTATCATAAATCCATCCTAGGAAGGTCTTTGGTTGAAACCTAAAGAAGTTCCCCAAAGAAGAGGTAATGTTCTTAAACAAGTATTTTCATTTTATTTCTTCTTCAAAATATATAAAATATTATTTAATTACGATAATATAACAACACCAATATATCCCATATAATGATATTTTGTTATTTTAATTTAATAACCTATATTCATCTCCACGTCCATCAATTGGGAAACAAAACCATCAATCATGTGTATAGAGGACTACTGTCTTACGAATCAATGTATGCAATTTTCCATCAACACATCTCATGGTAGGATATAATGATGTATTTAATGTCCATATATAATATTTATGATATAATTATACTTATTTAATAATAATATCATATATAACTTCTTACTTTCCATTACTTTTAAAGTACGATAACATCACTCGTGTGTACATCAGATTACCGCCACATGAAGCGATGTGATTTGTTTTTAGCTTAAAATCTACATAAAAGGTAATAAGGATAAATTTAATTAATATATGTGATATATATGACTTGAAATCAATTATTGAAAATTAATATATCATATTATCCCTTACCCTTTCCACGAATAAGGGAATGATATCGTCACTCGTACGTACGTATGACCTACTGTCTCCACGAAGCGATGCGACTCATTTTCCATTACCAACATTAATGAATGATTATAATAATGTATATAATGAGTAAATATGAAATTTATAAATTTTTTATAATTTTGGAGATGATTTATCTATATCCTATGTACATGAACCAGAACTCTCATGAGAAAACATGCATGGGAAATCAAGGCATTTAACACCTGAAACAATGAAAACAATGAAATATTATTAATAAAATGGTAGTAAAATGTTATAAGAAAATTATAAATATTATTAGGGTTTTTTATAAATTAATTATTGTATTAAAACAATTATAGAATATTTTAAATCACATTTAACTAAATGAATGTGTGAGGTAAGGTATTTCATCTCAATTTCCATTTCATTGAAATATATTTGTTAATATGCACATATTCACTTTTATGTGGTGTATATAATATACAATTGATTTATTTAAATTAATAAATATTTATTAATTATGATTTATGTTTCTTTTCAGGTTTATTTTTCAAGGTTTTACAATTTTAAAGTTACCAAATAAGAAAAAATTATTGTATAATCTCACTTTCTTTTCTGATTGTTTAATATCTCTTGAAACAATCACTTTATTGTGATCATTTTTCATTGGAAATTAAATTTATATTAAATATACATATTATTATATTATGTATATCATTATTTCCTAAACCATATACTATTTTTACATATGGTTATTACTTTTTAAGTTATTTGATTAACTAGGGAAATATTGATAAATCTGTATCCTTTACTCAATATAGATATTTGATGATAAGAAATATCGATTTATGAATTAAATCGATTATTCAATATATGAGGAAAACCTTGGACATATAAACATGGTTGTGTCTTGATTATAGATAGCACCTAGATGCATTGATAGGTATCATTATACAAATCTGTTGGCCAAATCAGATAGGTTTTACCTATAGTTTTAAACTATCCAATTAAAGGTCTTGAAAATAAAGGTATCATGATGCCTAAGATCATGACATCCAATAATTAAGAATTTAATTATATGATAATTTATTTATTATTATTATCCATGATATTTTCATAATGATATTATCTCTGTATTCATTTCATTATCAAATTATTGATGAAATAGAATATGTTTTTAATTATTTACCTTTTCATATTGATTATTACTTATCCAATTATGATTTTTAATTTATTGATTAAATTACATGTCTTCTCAGTTATTTACCTTTCCATATTGATTATAATTTATTGAATCATGATATATTCTAATGTATAAAACCCTTATTGAGTATTTTAGATCTCCCTTGTTTTGTTTCCTTTCACCTGGTTATGAAGATGAATTCTTGGAATGAGTTCAAGGATGCCAAATTTTTTCTATTTATAGGATTTTTTATTTGATTTCCATATGTAAAATGGAAATAATTTATGTATCTAGTTCTCCAAAATTATAAAAATGATTGGACCATCATCATTTGACCCCTTGTATTTATACCCTTTTAATAAAGTAGGTACCGGCTCTGGGGTTACTAGAGTCAGGGTTGGTACATATTTAAAATATAAAAATTTACATAATATGTAAAGGCCGTAAAAGTCAAGGAAATTTTTTTCTTAATTTTCTTTGGAATTTTACAAGAACACAGTTTATGACGGCACCTGATTCCGAGGCCCGGTGTGCCCGGAATCATTTTCCGATGTTTAGCTCGGGTACAATTAGTGAATGAACGAGTGAGTTTTTCTAACATTTGAACCGATGCTTGGAATCGAATTACGAGGGCACCGATAGAATCACAACGCCGGTATTTTCATAGAAACTCCTTTTTCGGAGTTGCGTTTTCTCGGGTGTGGTTTTTAATTTTTGGGGTTAAGTTATGAAATAAAATAAAAAGGGGTGCGACAATTTTATTTTATTTCACTTAAAGCCGCTTAAGCTAAGTTAAGCGGATGAGGTGGAACCCACAATATCCTACCCACTTGGTAGGATATTTGTGAGGTGGGTCCCGCACGAGCCCCACCATTTCTTCCCTCCTAAGTAACGCACCCGCAACCCCCCCTTTTAATGAAAGTCAAGCCTTATGTTTTTCTGGTTAAGAAACGCCCCATTAAATTGGGCAGTTAAATCGTTACAATTAATTCAACAAATTAATTGTTTGTTTCTTATCTTTTGAATTTAAAAATCTTAGGTCAATAATAAAATAAGTGTTGAACTTATTTTATTTAGTTGGTTGGGTTGTGTTGTGTTAAAGCTTTGGGAGAAAAAAGAGAGTGGATTCTTCGTTCTTCGGCGAAGAACGCGAAGAACGCTCTACCGCCAACGAAGAACGCCAACCTCCGTCGGTGAGATACACCTTCCTCGGCGATCACCTAACTCCAACGACGATCCTCTTCTTCCGTGGTGATACTCTTCTTCCGCGGCGACCCTCTTCTTCCGCGACGGTTAATTCCGCGACGAACGCTCATTCGACGACAGAGTTGAGGTAGGGGTTTTATGCATTTCTCTTTTGTGTCTCCTTTCGTCGTTATCTTCCCTTCCTTGAACCTCATGTTATCGTGATAACGGGAGGAGGTCAGACCGCAAGAACACGGCCGACACTCCTCCCCTTTTTGGTTGTTGATTTTTGATGCGGCGAGAAAGGCAACGCGGTGCCGAAGCACCGCGCGGGCATTGTAAAAAGGGAGAGCAGAGAAGCGCGACGCCGCCGCACCGCGTCGTTGGAAGCAATAAATCTGCGGCGTCATCGTGCCGTGCCATAGAAGATAAAAAAGGGTGTGGCACCATCGTGACGCACCGGAGGACCTCAAAAGCACCGCACCTAGAGCAGGGCCGCGGCGGAAGGGAGCGGCGCCGTCGCGCCGCGCCGGACGAACCAAGGTCGCAGCCGGTTCCGGGCCGTGGTGATGCAGGGGAACCGGCGGCCGGCCAGAGCGGGCCGGCCGGACCAGGGAGGAACCGGGGGTTCGAAAACCCCCGGCCGTGTCGGACGGAGCGGCCCCATAATGGGGTCGCAGTTTCTGCACGCGAGGGCAACGCCCCCCACACCCGAAACGGCTCGGCCATTCAGCCGAGCCCCTGGCAAGCGCGCCGCGCGCCGGGCCGGCTGCCTGGCCGGTCTGCCAGACTGGGCTGCACCCAGGCCGGGATGGGCCACGCCAGGTGGTCCGGGCCACGCCCAAGAGGGTCGGACCCGGACCCGGTTCGGGCCGACCCTGGGGGTATCGGGCCGGGTCGGACCGGGCCCGAACCCCTTATTACCAAACCTTTTTCAGTCTGTTGCCCATAACATGTGCTGCGGGCCTCTGATCGATGCACCATCAGTTGTAATGCGATCCTTGGATCGAGACGGGCGTTTCGATATATCGCACTCAAGGTTTCGGAGCACCTTGGGTTCAGTCGGGTTGGTTCGTACACGAAACCAACCAGGCCCTCGAAGCGGAAACACTTATAACTTGAGCTCCGGACGTCCGATCGGTGTGCCGTCAAATTTGTTGGATTCCTTTAAGTGAGACGGAACTTTTGGCTTAATCCACTTAATGTTTGGGCGCAGGTGGAGTACGGTTGGGTTGGTTTTGACTCAAAAACCAACCAGGCCCCTGGGACGAAAAAGCCAATAACTCTCAGACCGGGCGTCCGATTGACATGCCATCGGTGACGTCGAGTTTCCGTTGAAGATACAGAACTTTTAGAAACATCAACTCTAGACTATGTGTCAGTTGATGTATCAGCCTCTCGGCTCGTGGAGCGGACCCTTTCGAACGAGGTTGTTGTATGCGAGAACCCTAGAGCTGGCTGCGACTACGACGACGACGACTGTACAGAGATCCTCAGTGGATTCGACGATGACAACTACAACACTCATCGATCCTACATAGATCAGTGCTACAGATCCTGTGTGGGTCCGACCCTGTGTGGGTCAGTGCTCAGCGGTCCTTTGTGGGCCAACACCTACAGATCCTGTGTGGGTCCGATCCTGTGTGGGTCATTGCGGGGGTTAATTACCTATCGATCATGTGTGGGTAAGATCCTTTGTGGGTCATTGCGGGGGTTAGTTACCTATCGATCCTGTGTGGGTCAGATCCTTTGTGGGTCATTGCGGGGGTTAGTACCTATCGATCCTTTGTGGGTCCGACGACGTAGATGAATCAGTGGCCATATATGATCATCTCTATCGTCATATGAAGATGTATACTTGTGTGAGTTGAATCCTGTTTTTCTTTCCTTTGTGGATTGTGTTGTTCTATCCTATGTGGATTACAATTTGCTTTCCTGTGTGGACTGGGTTGTGATTTCTTGTGTGGTCTGAGTTGTGCTTGGTCTCAGAGGTTGGAGCGAACTGGAATTGGTGACTTTGGTATATGTATGGGCATATACCTAAACAATGTCGAATGTTACTTCGTGATTGTATCTTTACTTTTTGGATCATCCTTTGTGGATTCTGGGAGACCTTCAGGGGTCTCGGGGTCCCTACTGAGTAGCTTATACTCACCCCTGCACGGGCTATGCCCGCACTACGTTTTGTTGGTTGCAGATGACGGACAACACTAATCATGGTTGAGGCTTGCGGAGCAGGACGATACCTGGAGGTGGACCACTGGGCGGGACATACTCGGAGCGGACAGTTGGACCCGAGGGGCTGTGGAGGCTACCTGTACTCACCCTTCATGTGGGACTTCCAGTGGGCAGCTCGACGTTGCGGATTTACTTTCAGTTACTGTTTTCCTTTTCGAGTTTTACTTTACTTTCAGTTTGGGTTTGTATTCTGGCCCACTTATTTTTTCCGCACTTACCGTTGTACCCAGTTTTTACTTAGTGTTTACTTATACTTCTTGATTGCTCTATGGTGTTTGTTTACTTTACAAAGGCAATACCTTCCCTTTTTACCGGAATTTACGCCTTGGTTCTTGTCAACAGCCACTGGCCTATGCAAGGCGGGCTTGGGGTAGTCACAACACGGCCCCCGAGGATGGGTCGTGACAAATTGGTTTCAGAGGGAGGTTCGGTTCTACCACAAAACATTGAACTCTGATCTTTTTTCTAAATGAATCAATAATGTTAAGCGTATTGGGTGTGGTTATCTATCCAGGGAGTCCAGTGTTGGTGTGGCGGCCGACGTATCCGTACACCAGGACCCTGACTTCTGATTTCCGACTTAATGCATGAAACCATTGATTGCATGTGTGTTTCAAGTTTTCTTTGTGATTACTTGGTGTCACCTCACCAGGTATACTGTTCTGACCGTGGCGCACCTGTCTCTTTTCAGGATGGCCCCTTGACGACAGCCAGCTAGGGTTCCAAGAGTTGTGCGTGACGATAGCCCGCCGAGCGACGAGGCCTCGGTACATGGCCCTTTGACAGCAGAGGCACAGGCGGTACCGCTACCCGCCGAGCCACCGATGCTACCAGCCCCAGCCGCTGACGATGCACATCACCTTAGTGCACTGCATGAGTTTCTGTTCCAGCGATCACCCAGGTTCCACGGGGAGACGGACCCCCCGGCAGCCGAGGATTGGCTGGAGGCAGTGGTACGATTTTTCAGGTTAGTGAGGACACCAGCAAACCTCATGGTGATCCTCACAGCGAGCCTACTGCACGCGGCAGCTGGAAGATGGTGGAACATGATGCTCCAGGTTCACGATGAGGCATCTCTCCTATGGATGGAATTTGAGAGCCTCTTCCGCTCGGAGTTCTTTCCAGCCACCCTCCGTGTGGTGCGCATCCAGGAGCTTTTACAGCTGCGGCAGGGCAGCTTGACGGTCGCCCAGTACTCTGTGAGATTTACCGATCTCTCACGCTACTCGAAAGAAATGGTACGAGACCCATTATTCTGGGCCCGGACCTTTGAGCAGGGATTGAGGCATGAGATCAGGGCATCGCTGATCTCCCTCAGTATTCCGACTCAGGCAGGAGTACTAGAGCGAGCCCTTTTGATCGAGAACTTCCTTGCAGAGCCTGCTTCAGCAGCGAGGCATACCGCGGGGCGGCACGTAGCAGAGTCTTATGTAGCAGGCAGTCGAAGGATGACTCATGGGTCTAGGCAGACCAGACCCTCAGGCAGACGACCTCAGGACACTGGCTTAGCAGTGTGGGGCACACAGCGCAGAGCCAGTCTTTCGAGAGGCAGGCAGTGCTACACATGCGGAGGGCAGGGCCACATGGCTCGTGACTGCCCGACCCGTCGTGCCGAGGAGCAGCAGATGGTTGAGGGGCCACCCAGGCAGAGGAAGAGGGTCAACCATGGTGGTCCACAGGGAGAAGGCGGATGAGGCAGAGGAGATGACCGAGCAGCAGGTGGTGGGCGACGCTTTGAGGCTCTACCACCACCACCACCAGGAGGTCCACCCCGACCACAGGGAGCTGGCGGTCAGAGATAGGCACAGCTCAAGGCAGCGGAGGCCTACGACCACGGCGCGCCCGAGATGATTCGAGGTACTATCTGTGTCTATTACACCCTTGCTGCAGTTCTTATAGACACAGGAGCGAGTCATTCTTTCATAACCGCTACCCTTGTTCGGATCTCGGAGATTCCGACAGAGTCGTTGGCTCGATCCTTAGTGCTAGAGACTCCTACGGGAGCAGACTCGACAATTACGCACTGGTGCCGGTAGTGTGAGCTTACTCTAGGAGGCAAGAGATTTAGCTGGGATCTTCTTGTAGCGGCGTCGAGGCCTTATGACGTCATCTTGGGCATGGATTGGTTATCTACAGTCCATGCTCAGATTGACTATATTAGGCGTAAGGTGCGATGTGTACGCACCGAAGGGAGTAGGTTCACCTTCATCGGCGAGAAGGGAGCCTTCACAGCACATGATGGACTCTCACATAGGAGAGTACATCCCATCACACATCAGTTGGCTAGCCTCATCCTCGGAGCAGTTGACATGTGGAGTCCTGGTTTTCCTACAGGGGTGGATCAGTATGTGGACGTTTTTCCCGATGATGTTCCAGGACTATCTCCTCTCAGAGAGGTATACTTTTATATTGACCTATACCCCGGGACAACCCCGATATCGACTCCAGTGTATCGGATGGCCCCCGCTGAGCTTCGGGAGCTACAGGTACAGTTGGAGGACTTGCAGGGAAAGGGATTCATCCGACCCAGTGTTTCACCCTGGGCTTCCCCGATATTGTTCGCTAAGAAGGTGGAGGAGAGCTTGCGACTTTGTGTCGACTATCGTCGCCTGAACCAGGTGATAGTGAAGAACAAGTGTCTGCTACTAAAGATTAATTACCTCTTCGATCAGCTCAAGGGAGCACGGTGGTTCTCGAAGATAGGCCTCAGGTCAGGCTATCATCAGCTCAGAGTTCGGGACGAGGACGTGCAGAAGACGGCCTTTAGATGTCGGTATGGCCACTATGAGTTCTTGGTTATTCCCTTCGGTGTAACCAATGCTCCCGCAGTGTTCATGGGACTCATGAACAGGATATTTCAGCCATACCTCGATCAATTTGTCATGGTCTTCATCGACGACATTTTGATTTACTCAATGACTGAGGAGGAGCACGCCTATCACTTGTTGGTTGTACTAGACACACTCAGAGAGCACCAGCTTTATGGTAAGATCCCGAAGTGTCTGTTCTAGATACGTGAGGTCCACTTCTTGGGGCATGTCATCTCTGAGGTGGGAGTTGCAGTGGATCCTGCGATGATCGAGGCAGTTCTAGCTTGGGAGCCACCCAGGAGCATGACGGAGGTGCGGAGTCTCTTGGGACTAGATGGATACTACCAGAGATTTGTGCCAGACTTCTCCAGAGTTTCGGAACCACTATCAGCTCTTACAAAGAAGGGGAAACCCTTTGTCTGGTCAGATAGATGTCAGCAGAGCTTCCAGGAGCTGAGACAGAGATTGACCAGCGCACCTATCTTGAGGTTTCCGGAGGAGGGAGTAGGGTACGTAGTCTACTGTGATGCATCAGGGACCAGACTCAGATGTGTCCTGATTCAACAGCGGGCCGTGATCGCATATGGATCACACCAGTTGAGGCCGAATGAGTAGAACTATGCTACCCATGACCTGGAGTTAGTAGCAGTGGTCTTCACTCTGAAGACATGGCGACACTATCTGATGGGTGAGCGATTTATAGTCTATTCTGACCATCAGAGTCTCAGGTACATCTTCTCTTAGAAGGACTTGAACCTGAGATAGTGGTGATGTCTCGAGTTCCTCCAGGACTATGACTTTGAGATAATCTATACTCCTGGGAAGGGGAACATAGTGGCCGATGCTCTCAGTAGGAGGACGGTCATTCGACTATTGAGGAGGCGACAGAGCATCTAGCCGCTTTGCAGATATCCTTCGTGGATAGAGATGGATAATCCTTCATTCAATCACTCACATTCACTCCTCCACTACTGTAGTGGGTCAGAGAGGCACAGCGTGAGGATGCTGATTGTAAGACGCGGTGTGCACATATATCCTCAGGACATGCACCTGATGGATTCTCCTTAGGAGGAGAGCACAACGTTCTTTTTAGAGGACGTACCTTGGTACCAGTTGCTTTGTAGGAGGAGGTGCTGAGAGAGTTTCACACATCCCCTTTGGCGGTACATCCTGGAGTGGTGAAGATGTACCGGGATATCAGATGACAACATTGGTGACCGGGCATGAAGAAGGTTGTGGAAGAGTTCATTTCTCGATGCCTCACCTGCCAGCAGGTGAAGGTAGAGCACGAGGTACCAGCAGGCTTGGTACAACCCTTGGAGGTTCCGAAGTGGAAGTGGGACGACATATCTATGGACTTCGTGACTGGACTTCCGTGCACTTCCAGTGGTCATGACTCCATTTGGGTGATTGTCAACCGAATCACCAAGTCGGCACACATCTTACCCATCAGAGAGCAGGGCTCAGTGGAGAGCTTGGGACGTCTCTACGTTTAGAAGATTGTGAGGCTTCATGGTGTTCCATCATCTATCGTCTCCGATCGAGATGCTCTCTTTACTTCCCGGCTTTGGAAGGGGTTGCAGGAGGCGTTCGGGACGTAGCTACGTCTGAGCACCGCCTTTCACCCTCAGACGGATGGTCAGATGGAGAGGACCATTCAAACTATCGAGGACATGCTCCGCGCATGTGTCCTCAACTTTGGTCGCAGTTGGGAGGACCACCTACCCTTGGTGGAGTTCGCGTACAACAACAGCTACCACTCCACCATCGGGATGGAACCATACGAGGTGTTGTACGACCGACCTTGTAGATCACCGCTGTGCTGGACAGAACCTGGGGAGTCAGCACTTGTGGGACCAGAGATAGTCCAGGCCACGAGAGAGAAGGTCCAGGTCATCTAGGAGAAGATGAGGACAGCTCAGATCCGACAGAATTCCTATGTTGACAGGAGGCGGAGGCCACTAGAGTTCGAGGATGGCGACTATGTCTTCTTGTGGGTCTCACCTCTACGTGGATTACAGAGATTTGGCCGAGGCGGCAAGTTATCTCCGTGCTTCATCGGACCCTTCCAGGTCCTCATCAGGATTGGTGATATGGCTTATCGCCTGGCTCTACCACCTCAGTTTCACCGCGTGCATGACGTCTTCCACGTATCTCAGCTGAGGAGATACGTTCACAACCAGACGCATATCATTGACAATGGGGAGGTGGACGTTGATGATGGGGCGACTTTTACGGAGGTCCCGGTGGAGATTGAGGATCGACAAGAGCGGGTCCTATGTGTACGGTAGATTCCTCTAGTGCGCATCAGATGGCAGCATGAGAACCTCCAGGAGAGCACTTGGGAGAGGGAGGCTCAGATGCGTGCTCAGTACCCACTTTTGTTTCCATAGTTTTTGAAGTATCTTTACGGGGATGTAAATCCCTGAGGTGGGAGTAATGTAAAGGCCCATAAAATTCAAGGAATTTTTTTTCTTAATTTTCTTTGGAATTTTACAAGAACGCAGTTTCTGACGGCACCAGATTCTGAGGCACGGTGTGCCCAGTATCATTTTCCGAAGATTAGCTTGGGTACGTTCAGTGAACGAATGAGCGACTTTTTCTAACTTTTGAACCGGTGCTCGGAATCATATTCCAAGGGCACCGATGGAATCGCAGCCCCAATATTTTCTTAGAAACGCTTTTTTCGGAGTTGCGTTTGCTCGGGTGTGGTTTTTAATTTTTGGGGTTAAGTTATGAAATAAAATAAAAAGGGGTGCGACAATTTTATTTTATTTCACTTAAAGCCGCTTAAGCTAAGTTAAGAAGATGAGGTGGAACCCAAAATATCCTACCCACTTGGTAGGATATTTGTGAGGTGGGGCCCACACGAGCCCCTCCATTTCTTCCCTCCTATGTAACGCACCCGCAACCCCCCCCCCCCCTTTTAATGAAAGTCAAGCCTTACATTTTTCTGGTTAAGAAACGCCCCATTAAATTGGGCAGTTAAATCGTTACAATTAATTCAAAGAATTAATTGTTTGTTTCTTATCTTTTGAATTTCAAAAGCTTAGGTCAATAATAAAATAAGTGTTGAACTTATTTTATTTAGTTGGTTGGGTTGTGTTGTGTTAAAGCTTTGGGAGAAAAAAAAGAGAGGATTCTCCGTTCTTCGGTGAAGAACACCAAGAACGCTCTACCGCCAATGAAGAACGCCAACCTCCGTCAGCGAGAGACGCCTTCCTCAGAGATCACCTAATGCCAAAGGCGATACTCTTCTTCCACGGTGATCCTCTTCTTCCGCGGCGAACCTCTTCTTCTGTGATGGTTAATTCCGCGATGAACGCTCGTTCGACGACAACGTTGAGGTAGGGGTTTTATGTGTTTCTCTTTTGTGTCTTCTTCCGTCGTTATCTTCTCTTCCTTGAACTGCCTGTTATCATAATAATGGGAGGAGGTTGGACAGCACGAAGACGGCCGACACTCCTCCCCTTTTTGGTTGTTGATTTTTGATGCAGCGAGGAAGGCAACGCGGTGCCGAAGCACCATGCGGGCATTGTTAAAAGGGAGAGCGGAGAAGCGCGGCGTCGCCGCACCGCGCCGTTGGAAGCAATAAATCCACGGCGCCGTCGTGCCGCACCGTAGAAGATGAACAATGGACGCGACGCCATCACGCCGCACCTGAGGACCTCAGAAGCACCGCGGCCGGAGCGGGGTCGTGGCGGAAGGGCGCGACGATGTAGGGGAACCGACAGCCGGTACTGGGCTGCCGGTGTCGGAGTAAGGGGACCGGCCTTGCCGGTCTCGTGGTGGCAGAAGCCGGCCGGCCGGAGCGGGCTGGCTGGACCATGGAGAAACTGGGGGTTCGAAAACCCTCGGCCACGCCGGACGGAGCGGCCCCATAATGGGGTCGCGGTTGCTGCATGCGGGGGCAGTGCCCCCCGCTCCTGAAACGGCTCGGTCGTTCGGCCGAGCCCCTGGCCAGCGCGCCACACGCTAGGTCGGCTGCCTAGCCAGTCCGCCCGACCGGGCCGCACCCAAGCCGGGCCGGGCCGTGGTGGGGGCCGACGGTTTGGGCCGACCCTAGGGGTATCGGGCCGTGTCTATCCGAGCCCGAACCCCTTATTACCGAACCTTTTCCGGTCCGTTGCCCATAACATGAGCTACGGTCCTCCGATCGACGCACCATTAGTTGCGATGTGATATTTGGATCGAGGTGTTCGTTTTGGTATTTCACACTCAAGGTTTCGAAGCACCTTGGGTTCGGCCGGGTTGGTTCGTACACGAAACCAACCAGGCCCTCGGAGCGGAAACACTTATAACTTGAGCTCCGGACGTCCGATCGACGTGCCATCGACTTTGTTGGATTCCTATAAGTGATAGGGACCTTTTGGCTTTCTCCGCTCGAGGTTTGGGTGTAGGTGGAGTATGGCTGGGTTGGTTTTGACTCAATAACCAACCGGGCCCCTGGGATGAAAAGCCAATAACTCTCAGACCGGGCGTCCGATTGACGCGCCGTCTGTGACGTCGGGTTTCCATTGATGATACGGAACTTTTGGATACATCAACTCTGGACTATGTGTCAGTTGATGTATCAGCCTCTCGGCTCATGGAGCGAACCCTCCCGAACGAGCTTGCTGTATGCGGGAACACTAGAGCTGGCTGCGACTGCGACGACGACGACTGTACAGAGATCCTCAGTGGATTCGACGACGACAACTACAACACTCAGCGATCCTACGTGGATCAGTTCTACAGATCTTGTGTGGGTCCGATCCTGTGTGGGTCAGCGCTCAGCGGTCCTGTGTGGGCCAGCGCCTACAGATCCTGTGTGGGTCCGATCCTATGTGGGTCATTGAGGGGGTTAGTTACCTATCGATGCTATGTGGGTCAGATCCTTTTTGGGTCATTGTGAAGGTTAGTTAGCTATCGATCTTGTGTGGGTCAGATCCTTTGTGGGTCATTGCAGGGGTTAGTTACCCATCGATCCTGTGTGGGTCAGATCCTTTGTGGGTCATTGCGGGGGTTAGTACCTATCGATCCTTTGTGGGTCCGACGACTTAGATGAATCAGTGGATATATCTGATCATATCAATCTTCATATGAAGATGTATACCTGTGTGAGCTGAATCCTGTTTTTATTTCCTTTGTAGATTGTGTTGTGCTATCCTGTGTGGATTATGATTTGCTTTTCTGTGTGGACTGGGTTGTGATTTCCTGTGTGGGCTGGGTTGTGCTTGGGCTCAGAGGTTGGAGCGAACTGGAATTGGTGACTTAGGTATATGTATGGGAATATACCTAAGCAGTGTCGGATGTTACTTCGTGATTGTATCTTCCCTTTGTGGATGATCCTTTGTGGATTCTGGGAGACCTTCTGGGGTCTCGGGGTCCCTACTGAGTAGCTTATACGCATCCCTGCACGGGTTATGCCTGCACTACATTGTGTTGGTTGCAGATGACGGACAACACTGATCGTGGTTGAGGCTTGCGGAGCAGGACGGTACCTGGAGGTGGACCACTAGGCGGGACGTACTCGGAGAGGATGGTTGGACCCGAGGAGCTGTGGAGGCTATCTGTACTCAACCTTTAGGTGGGACTTACAGTGGGCGGCTCGACGTTGCGGCCTTACTTTCAGTTGCTATTTTCCCTTTCGAGTTGTACTTTACTTTCAGTTTGGGTTTGTATTCTGGCCCACTTATTTTTTCCGCACTTACTGTTGTACCCAGTTTTTACTTAGTGTTTACTTCTACTGCTTTCTTGCTCTGTGGTGTTTTTTTACTTTACAAAGGCAATGCCTTCCCTTGTTACCAGAATTTACGCCTTGGTGCTAGTCGCCAGCCCCTGGCCTATGCAAGGCGGGCTTGGGGTAGTCATGGCACGGGCCCTGAGGACGGGTCATGACACAATATTAGGTATTTTGTTTGAAAAATTCTATAGAAACTTGTAAAGGAATATTTAAAACAAATAATACTCATGATGATGGGAAAATTAATTCATGCAGTATATGCTAAAATAAATATTCCATCCACTCCTTTGGTAAAAATTATATCATTCATAAAATGAAAAGAATATTAATTTTAAACAATTTTATAGATAGTAAAATATTAGTAAAAATCAATTTAATCAATCACAGGAGAGAAGTAAATAAATTCTTGAAAACATTTTAATCAAAATACGGACATTGAAAAATAATATTTCCAATCAAAGTGAAAATAAGATCGGTTTTTCTTAAAAATATTTTATCAATAATTATAAGTAACAAAGAGAGGTAAATGATACTATTTTTTTTCAAAAGAGGATAAGGAATACCCATGTGATAGAAACTAACTGGTATGATAAGAATTGGGTAGTCTTATTTTTATCCTTTGAAGTAGATTCTATAGTTAGATGTTTTTTCATCAAGTTTCCATATTTTTTTCATCAAAAAGCTATGGATGGCTTGAACCAGTGGTATGATTGTGTGTGTGTGGGGGGGGGGGGTTCAATGTCTTGTATAATCATTAAAACCATGTTTATCATTTTTTTATCTCTAATTAAAACTCCCAACTTCTCCCACATCTATAATTGGGTACATACCTTCTTTTCAAAGGCAAGCGGTCCTTTGGGGTTTCAGACCCAATGATTCTTAAGAATACACATTAGTTGAGGGGATGTGTGGTTGGGATCATCACACCGTTTTGTGTGAATTATTTCCTATTATGAGGCTCTATTATTGATTTAAGATATTCTTGATAAACTCTTCGGAATCTCGATATGGGACCTGCTAACATAACAAAATGATCACATGTTAAATCATTTTATATGCAAAGGGGGATATTATTAGAAAATCCATCTACATGTTTCTGATTCTCTTAATAAATTTCCCATTGGTGGGCATGTGCTTATATATTTAATCCATATAACCAGGCACTCCAGATTTTGTTGTTATCTAGGGAGGTAGTTAATATTTCAAGGATAGGATTGAGCCATTATGATGATTCCTACTTATGCTTTCTTATAACATGAATCAAAACCCACATATTTCATAAAACCCATGCTTTTTAACATTATTTGAAAAGTAAATAAATGGGGGCACTTGGGAACCAGATATTAAGATTGAGCCATAGGGAGGCATCCTTTGTATTCTGTTTATGATAGTAATCAAATTTATTGTAGTTCAATCATGTCATTGGTACTTTACATGAGGTTGATATCATTATATTGGGGAGGTTATATCATACCATTGATCGGGGATTTCACACTAAGGTTTCCCTGGATAGTGGAGATTCATGATGCAAGTGACGTGATCATTGAAGCTCCCTATGCCTTTGTGATCCATGCTCGATGAAGTAAAATAAGGTATAAAAAGTGACTAGTATTACTTAATATAGATTCCGGAAATACATGTTAGGATAACCCTTTGGATGTTTAATATGGATCTTGGGCCTTAGGAAGGAATCATACATATCCTGGTTATAGCAGGAAGTAGAGTCATTGTAGTTCAGTAGACTTCTTGAACTGCTGGTAGATGGGGAAAGATGATCAGCCCATCGGAGAGATTGGGTCCCACTGGTTGTAATGTTAGAGACATGGAGGGAATTATACTGAGGTGGATGCCTATTTGATCTCAGGACTTTAGGAAGGCTTTATATGTATCCTAGTTATGAAAGGAATTATAGTGCTCATAATTTAGTTTAATCAAGGATTACTCACTAAGGTTTCCCTTATATTGGGTATATATATTATTATGCTGCTGATCAGGGCTTACACATTCAGGTTTCCATTATATTCCCATCAGAAAAGGCTATCATGTGCTCATACATCTTCTTTACATGGAATGGTTGTATTCCTGACATGTTTGGTTATCTATGTGACATGTCTGAGTATGTTTGGAAATGTCCTAGTTGCATAGAGAACATGTCCATAGACACTCATATGATCCAGTTGACTTGTTTTAAGAATGTCACATGATCTGAATGGTATGTCTGGAAACCATTGTATGATCAGGGATGACTTGTCCGGGTTTTCTTCCTTACATGTATGAGGACATCTAGACATTCTTTATGAAAATCACATGATCCAATTTGACATGTCTGGATGATGTTAAAAGACCCAGATAAGGATGTATGGAGACAATCACATGATCAGAGATGAAATGCTCAGAGATTGTCTCATGACCTACCTAACTTGTTCGGAGGATTTCGCATGATCAAGGTTGACTTGTCAAGAGTAAATCACAAGATCTTAGATTACTTGTCCAGAGGACATAACATTATTTATGTTGGCATGTCCTGGTGCCGTCATGAGACCTAGATGACATGTCTTGGTGTCACCACATGACATGGGAGATATTTCCATAGGACACTGTGATATCTAGATGGTGAGCCGAGGGGCTTCGCGAGACTCCGGTGGCATGACCGAAAAATGTCATGTGACTCTCTTGATGTTTCCAAAGGACATCACATGATTCAATTGGTATATCGAGGAGACATCAAATAACTTGAGTGAAATGTCCTACTACTGTCACATATTCTAGATGAGTGATGAGAAGTGCATGGTTATCAATGAATTTGTGCCTGTGTATATATTACTTTTTTATTATTTATTCCATCTTTTATTACATACATGCCTTGTATTTATTTAGGGTTAGCTTGTTTAGGTATCAAATTATTCATAAGATATGTGGGATGCAATTCACATGACCTTCCAGATGTCTTTCTCATGATCTTAATGTTGGGTTGGAATAATACAAAGATACAAAAGAGGGGGTGAATTGTTTCCTTTCGATAATATTTATAGATTCTACCTTTTATCTTTCTTTGAAATTTATATAGATATGCAATGTTATCTTTTTTATGTAATTTGAGCAGTGAATAAATAGTAAAGAAGAACACATTTATTTTTATGGTGGTTCAGGGCACAAATATCCACTAGTACACTCAAACATCACTCTCTCTATGATATTGGTGATTTTCACTAGAGCGGTCCTCTTATCATAAGAATTTCACAACTGAGTACAAGAAGTTTACACCTTTTACAATATGGATTTATAGAGCCTTCTAGTTATTTTAAAGGGAATGGGTTTTTCCCATAGTTTATTCTAAGAAGAAGATACTCTTCTATGGTTGAGTTTGAGCAGTCCAAACACTAATAAATCAAAAGTGTTTTATTTTTTTTGAATTGAAAGGTTCTTGATCAGAGTTTCATTATCAACTCATGAAATAAAAATCGTCTTCCTAGAAGATTAATGTCTTCAGAAAAAAAAATATTTGAAGAGATACTAGCTGAGAATGATCTTCAATAATCGTAGAAATAAACAAAAAACAATGATCACACAACAGAATGAGATTGAAGTATGTATATCTCTGAAGTGTAGCTTTATCATAAATAACAGTCACTTGAACTTTTTTTATTCGCAATACTTCTTCATTTAAAAGATATTTCAATATATATATATATATATATATTTAGAAAGAAAAAATACTATTGATATTATATAGAGATATTAGATTTCTTTCAGTTGATAAGATACATGAATATCACCAGATAGATTTCAATCATTCAAATTTATAATATACAAGATATTTGTAACTTCCCTTAGAAATAGGAACAATTTACTCCGTTGAAGAAGAACCTTTAAATCAGTCATAAGATAGCTTTAAAACAATATTTACTTCCATCAAGACCATTGCATAAATCACATAAAAAATCTTAAATAAAAATCCTTTATTGAATAGTCAAACTTAGGGTTTTTTCATGTGATGATAAAATTAAAAATGTATGTTTTATGATGTAAAGTTGATTACAAAATTAGGATTGATATACCATATGTTTATTTCCCAAAACAAAGTGGGTTTTTTCAAATGTAGGGTTGTTTATCCATAATTTAACTTTTCTAAAACATAGGATTCCATCCAAATGTCGGGTTAATAAATAATACTTTTTTAGCAGTGTTGGGTATATGATCCATACATGTTATCCAAAACATAGGGTTTTCAAACCATATGCTATGCTTATTCTTGAAAACATAAGGTATGGACAATGTTTCCAGAATACTTTTAAAACACATTCCAAACACTTTAAAAAATATTAAAACCCATAAATAAGATAATATTCTCAATAAATATATTCCAAAAAAATACTTAAATTAACTTCATTAGTAAACAAAACACGGGTATTTGTGATCATCAATATCAATTAGATTTATAGAGTATTATTGAGATAATACATGACCAACAATAACCCCCCTTTTAATGATCACACGAAACCATAACTTAAATTAGAATATATAGTAAGTGTAAACACAAATGAAATTGTATCTTTAAAAATATACATATATTATAGTCCTTGAAATTTTATTTTACATAGTAAGATTCATTCCTTTAATTGATAATAAAAATTGGCAATATATTCAATAATGTTATTTTACCTAATTTTCTCCAAATTTTTGTGATATGAAAAATAAAGTATATGAAAATAGATTAAAACACATTTAATGTACTAAAAAACCATAAATGAATATTTATATTCTTTTAAGATTAAAATAAGGCATATGTTCTGGCAGTAGAAATGAACAGAAATAATGATAAACATAAATATTAAAAGATAAAATAAATCTGATTAAAAAGATGTTTATTATTAAAAGTGAAAAGTTGAAAAGTAATGTTTAAATAGAAGTTATGGATGAAGGTTAAGGGTCTGGTTTAGAAGTAGTTTCGTGCACTGGTGAAGCTCGAACAGCCTGAAGAACTTCCTTTAACTCTGCCATCATTTTTTTTATTATTTTTGAAAAGTTGTCAGCTAATTGTCTTATAAAAATTCATGCGTCCTAACATACTTTTAAACTATAAATCATATTGACTCTAATAAATTCATTTATATTTTCCTTGGTATGAATAAACTTGGTAAGCTTTTCACTTTAGCTGATTGATAAGTAATCTAATTCTAGGTTCACTTGAGGTTAACATCTTGATAAGGTCTCTTTGATTATTGAACATCACATTCAGAGGTGCAATATTACATTGAAGTGAATGATTCATATAATTTATTTCATACACCATGGTAGTAATTTCTTAAATCCTTCTAATTAAATCTAGTGATGTGTTAGAATTAGAGGGAGAGTCTTTAAATTGACAAGAGTTTTTTCTCAACAAATCAAAATGATTTTTCAAATATTTCGTTAAATACCCAAAATTTTTCTATGAGACTTATTGTACATTAGTTTTCCAAATTGATCTAACATTTCCTATAAAAAATATCAAAATCCCTTCTGGTAACTGAATTTTCTCTTATATTGAGCAGTTAAGTCCGAACAGCTTCAAATTCATCTCTAGAAATAGTGGAATTTCTCAAATCATCTAAGTTTTTATTAAATATTCCAACTCATGTTGTAAACTTGAGTTATCTTAATTAATTATATTAAAATTTATTATGAGATATTCTATATTATTTTCATGGAATCATAATAACCCTCTTCTTGGTTATTTATTTCCAGACTTGTTCCATTATAGCTAATGAATTTACTATATTTTTATCAATAGAAGATAAAGAAATGTTATAAAAAACATACGTATTCTCTCATGTTATAGAATTTGTTTTTTCCAAGGATGGTGAATTAGAATAGAATATTTTATTATCAACTATTTTAGTGTAAAACCCCATGATTTCATAGTACGTTATCTCTTTAAAGTAATTCAATAGATTTGGCTACACACAACACCGAGTTCGAGCGCGCCACGACTTACCAAACTAGCTGTTCAAAAAGAGGTTATGAATAGTATTAACTATATTTTTAATTTTATATACTCAATATAATTTTAACTTCCATATAATGTGTTTCTTAAACATAATATAAGAACAAATTCAATTTTTCAGATAAAGGAATTATTTTTCAAAAAATGTAATTTTACCACCTTTTAATAGAGAACCCTTTTTAAATAAAATATTTGATACTTTTATATATTCAATTTGACAAAATAAAATTCTTCTTTAAAATAAGCACATAAAAATTTATTTTTGATAAATTTTTGGTTCTTTTCTGATAACTTTCATATTTTGATGAATAGTAAAAATACTAAATTTTAATTGAAAACATGTTTTTTAATGAAAAAAATTTATTGTGTTAAACTATACATTTGAATGGTTTTGAAGTATAATTAGATTAATTTTTTATCATTTTATCCAATGTTAGTCATTGGAAGTAATTTTACATTTAAATTGGACATAAACACATATCAATCTTTTGATTGTTTTTACTTCTCAAAAACCTGCTTTCTGGTTTTGACAATGCGAATTAATATTAAATTAATTAATGAAACTTCTAGGTTTTTAATTTTTTAAAATAAAAATCATTTTTGAAATCAGAATATCAAAATTATCTTAGGCTGATTTTTTTGTATTTTTCTGAAAACATTCAATTTTCAATGAATAGTGAAAAATACTGCATAGGACATAAAAAATGACTTTTTCATTTAAATAATTATTTTTAATTAAAAAATTATATTAAATTAATAATAGATACATAATACATATACAAGTATAATGTAAGCCATTGAAGCCATTTTATAATAAGATTAGATTTAAAAAATTTTATTGAACTTTTTAAAGTCTTTTACCCTCCTTTTAGGCACATTAACAAATTTGCATAAAACATTATTTTACCATTTTTGTGAATTAAATTTTAAAAATATGAGAGACACAGTTGACACCAATAAGTAAAATGTGGTTCAATGAGATGAATATAATTTTTGGTGAATCGTAACTTTTGAATTTTATTTACCACGATTAAAAGTAAATAGGGTAATTAAAGGTAAAAATGATATTATAATTACCCCAACACATGTCCTAATTCTATTGGATATGTTTATTTAAAAAAAAATAAACCTTAGGAATAAAATATGATCCTTTTTATCTACTTGTTTTATATTAGGAAATTTATTATATTTTATTTGAAGAAGAGTTAAAAGTGTTAAATTTAAAGTTTAATAACTAAAACATTTTTAATATAGGGTTTCACATAAGATAAATTCAACTATAAATATTAATTAGAAATATAAATAGATTTAATACATCATTAAATTTTATTTATAATTTTTATACATTAAATAATTAAATTTATTTATGACACAATGATGATGCATTGATTACCTTATTAATGAAAGATTAAAATAATTGATATTATAAATATTAAAATAAATAGAAATTGAAAATTTTGATGCCTTAGAAGATTTTTTAAGGTTAATATGACTTTTTAGGGTTGATTAAATATTTTTTTTAAATTAATAATGTTTTTATGTCTTTAAAAAAAATCAAATACTAAATAGTGTCAAAATTGACATAAACAACTTTTTTTAAACACATACTATTTTATTAAATGATATAATATTGTTAAAAATATAAGATTTGGAAACAGAACTTATATAATGATAGATATATCATTAATGGACCCTTTGAGATTCTTTTTTCATTTTATAGTAACTTTATTAACCATATAATATAAAAATACAAGAAGACATGGTAAATGTCAAACTATTCAACTAAGAGTTAAATATAAAGCACATGGTTAATATGGTGACCTAAACTTATCTAAAACCTATTGTTTGAAACGATTTAGACCCATCTCCACATTATCCTCTAAATAAATTCATTTGGAGCAATTATAAACCGAACATTATTTTATAATAAAATAATATTTCAAGTTTTTCCAAAAGTGGCCCTCACCTCTCTTATAAAAGGCTACTTCCCCTTCTCTTGATTTCACACCTCCAAATCCATTTGAATCAAACACACCCTACTCAAATATGCCCCCAAAATACCCTAAATTTAACATATAAGCCTTAATTTGATTAGAAAATCCAACCTATGGATCCCTTTTGTTCAAATCAAATGGAAGAACCCGAAGAAGAGGTAATTAATTCATCACCTCTTTCAAAGTTATTTTATTCTTCCACTTCCCCTTTATTTGTTGTTTCCATACCAAAATAATAACTCCAGTACCTTCTACATACTGTGATGTAATTATAAATATGGTATAACCATATTCATTAGGTTATCCATTCTATGAATGACAAAGTCACCATACGTGTGTACGTACGACTTACCGTCTCTATGTCGTGGTGTAGTTTGTTATTCAACACTTCATTATTTGGATGGGTATAATAATGACTATAATTGATATAAATAATAAATATAACATGTTTATTATTCTATATAAATAATATACCATTCAATTACATACAATTTCACCATCAATAGAATGATATCGTCGCCCATGCGTACGTACAGTTTACCATCTCCATGACGCGATGAGATTCATTTCCACGTTCACCATTCCACGATGAGTATAAAATATAAATTATTAATAAGTTTGTAATGTGTGAAAAAATAATTCTACTAGAAATATATATATATATATATATATACATATATCTCATTCACTTACTTCCGTTCAACACGATATAAAAAGGTAAACAATGTTTATACGTACGTACGACCTACCGTCCCCATAAAAAGTGTTTTCCATTTCATATATCTATCTATTATACATATTTATATTCTGAATATATATGATACATAAATAATGTTTTATATTCTGGAAGCAATTAAATCATGATATAAGTGATACGATCAATAATAAGAAGTTAAAACACATACGATAAAGAAAGCAATTATTACCTGAAATGTTATTTTAACTTGGAAATTATTATTAAATAGGTAGTATAAATCCATAAATAAATAAAGTATGATATCATAAATATGAATATGGTTCTGTTATAATTTAATAACATAATATGGTCATTATACAATGGGTTAAACATACCCTTGACCAAAGGAAAGTACAAGGTAAGGGTTAATTCCTAAATCTCATTATTATCCAAGATTTGTTTATGTGTAAGTTTTTGCTGGGAAATATTTATTATCCAAGTCCATGTTTCATAAAAGAGTTTTCAAAAATATTATTTTTAAGGGTCTCTTTAACTAAAACTTCATTTTAAATGGTTTAAATAAATGTTCTTCTAAATCATTCTCATTAAAGTCCATGTTTTCAAAATGGTTTTAAGAATTTATTTATATGGACATGATTGTTTTAAAATGTTAATTTCTTTAAAAAAATTCAATGTGGTATGGGACACTTTGATTCAAAAGTATCTTTTAAATGTATTCCTTTTTAAATTGTGTGACTTTTAAATGATTTTATGAAGAATGGGTATTTCTATAAAAGAGTTTTATTGATTATTTTCAGCTATTTCAACATCCTTTACTAGATATTATTCTTGATTGAGGTTAATTTATGAACATGAGCCTTAGCCCAGTTGGCGAGGACTCCTTAAGTGCACCCAAGAGACCCGGGATCAAATCCATGTGGGGGATAATTTATGGGGTACTGAAGTAGTACTGTAGAAGGTATTATAGCAGTATTGTAGCAGGAAATGTGCAAAACTGTAGCATGTACTATAGAGGAACTGTAGAAGGCACTGTAGCAGCCAAAAATATGCCCCTATTTGGGCCTTTGGGCCACTGATTTGGTATCCGAGTCCTTTAAGTCTTTCGGGCCACCCAGGCCTTCGGGTTAGTAAGGCCTTCGGGCCACCTCAAGGTATTCGGGCCACCTTAAGTGCAGATGTAAACCAGATAACCTACAAGGGGAAAACTTCATAAGGAGGAGGAGCAAGGAGCTTTCACCATAGCAGAATATAAAAAGCTTACAAGAATGAGAGGGTGTGGCACCTTCCATCGGGACAAGCATGTGCATGAACAGAAAAGCCTAGCCGAACATCCATGTGAAAGTGGAGAGCTGATTTCATGATGAAGATGCTGGGAGGAGCAGTTCCAAGTAGTTATTCTATGTTGCATGTAATGTTTGAAGATTACGGGCAATGGATTCTTCTAAGGCCTATGGTCCATGTAATACTTAGGCCTACGGGCCTTGTAAGGGTTCCACCTCACCCCTTGAATGGTGGATTATCAAAAATCAATAAAAATGAAGGCCTTCAGGCCATTGGAGAAGGTTAATTTATTATAATACAATCTTCCATATTTTATTGAATGAGTTATGATATGTTTGACCATGGATGTGCTATTTTTATACCATTCATGGATTATGGTTAAAGTATTGAAATTTTGTATGCTATTTTTAATACGAATGATTATGTTATGTATCAACATTTTCATATGAGGAATGTGTTAGACTTAGTAAGTGATGGGTGGGTATGCTATAGCTCCTCGATGCATTGATAGGTCTCATGAGATAAACTAGGGTCTTGGCACAAGGCCATGATAAAATTTTTATTTGTAGTCTTGGAACGTGCCCTGGACTATGTTGTTATGATATCTGGCATTATGCATTCCCTCATTATGAAATTAGATATTACATGTGATTATTCTACTAGTAGAATATCCATGTGAATGTTTATATGGTAATGTTTGATTTATTTTTTCCATATAATGTTAAAGTTTATTTTTAAAAGGCTGTTATATTTATTACACATCTTGCCTTAAAAGTTTATAGATTTTTCTAAATTATTTACCCTTATAGATCATCTGATCTCACCCCTTTCTTATGTTTTATTTTTCCAAGCTTCCAAGAAGTGTATTATGATTTATATGTAGGGTTATGATATAGGAATAATGGTGTTCTCAAAGGATTATTTTTCCTATGTTGTATATTAGAAAGTGTAATGTAACATTCATGTATGTAATCTATTTTCCAAGACTACTAAACTGATCAGTCCTTTAGGAATTGATTCCTTCTAATCATTCCAATGTATTAAAATAGTGCACCGACTCTTGGTAACTGGGGCCAGGGCAAAACATTTAGTCATTTCAGCTATTGAAATTTGAAATTTCTCATCTCCATGAGCAGTTTCCTAAACTTTCTCTTTTTTAAGAGGTGCATGTTTATCATGTGAAACAATGTAAGCATTTTTTTCCTCAAGAGTGATTTTTACTCTTGGATACACTGATGGAGAAACCTATATAAGTGATGAAGTTTAAACTTATAGGTTCTCATTTGTAGATTCTTATTTATTCATAGGATGGGTGACAAGAACTTTATTATCCACTTCATCAGGCTCTACATCATCTTAATCAGAAGTATTATATCTGATCCTCCTTTTTTTGGTTGAATAACATATTATATTCTAGATTATCCAACTCTCTCATGTCATATATGAAATGATCCCGCTGTTTTCAAATTCCATTTCTTCCCTTGAGCAATAGGTTCGTATGGTTGTTGGTCATCAACACTAATAAGAAACAATTTTCCTTTAACTACACTCAATTAAAAATCAAAATTTCTCAAAGTACCAATATTATGAATTTTTGAGTGAGGAAACATAGTTCGAACATATGAATAGTGGATTTTATTATTTTTATATAAAATAATAGAAATAATTATACCATATAGATAGAAATACATCCCTGCTTTTGAATGATATTAGTGATTCAGATATTGAAGCACATAACTGGAGAAGTTGATCTTGATACCATTGATGAAAAATATGACATACATGTCAGGATAAATAATATTTTCTAATTATGTAATTCTTGGGAGGATTGAATACTGAATAAACTTAACAAGTACATTATGATTTGCCTCAAGATCCTTAACCAATATTTTTCAAATTTGGGTGGAGGAAAAGAGAAATGACATAATATATTATGACTTGTGTTCCTAATTTCCAATTGATCGAAGATCAAAATGAATTAATTTTTCATGAGGGTATTTTTTGATTTTTTCAAATTCTATAGAGAAAATGGAATTTTTTTATACTCGAGAAGTGATGATATCCTTTATTTCTCCAAAACTAAGCAGAAAAATCTTATAGAAGTTCTTTAATTCTAGATCAAAAATAAATTCAGTATTTTCTTCATTAAACAAAAATTATAAACCTTGAAAGGTGAGGGATTATATTAATATGATATTTTTCTCATACATCTAGTCAAAGTCGACAAATTCTACTTGAAGAATATTCTCGTAGGGGATGCACTAGCATTTAAAATCACTTGGTTCACCTTTATATGCTCTCTTGTGCTTCAAAATTTCTATGAATGTGAAGGTAGAAGGTTCATATTCTAGGATTTTAAATGAAGATGAAAGCTTAGGAAGAATAAAAGTTTCAAAATATGAGGGTCAGCAATAGAAATAGAGAGAGAGCGTAAGGGTTTTCTATTGGTTTTGGCCAATGTAGTTCTAGTTTTTCGAGTGAATTTAATCACTGTAATCATTATTAGTTTTTTATTTTGAAAAGATACCCTTTTACCTAAATGAAACAAATTCTTATTTTCATTTAATCAATCTATAAAGGAATAAAAAAGTAATTATTAAAATAACAACTATCAATACATAAATTAAAAAAAAAATTAACAAACATTTATTTGAAAATAAATATTCCTAACCCCCTTAATAAAATAAAAACAAGAAGTAGGAAGTGGTTTCTATAAAAATATCAGAAAGTTGATATTCGATATTTACAGATTCTATTGATATATCATTATTAAAAAAATGATATCTAAGAAAATGATGCCTTATATCAATATTCTTGGTTCTTGAATGAATTATAGGAACTTTGGAAATTTTAATTGCACTAGTATTTTCCTATAAAATAGGTATATTATTAAAATTAAGTCCAAAGTTGAGTAAGGGTTTTTTCATTAACAACAATTGTTCACAACAACTTTTAGTAGATAAATAATCCGCCTTAGTTGTTGATAGAGAAATTAAATGTTGCTTCTTACTTGACCATAACACTAATAATATTCTATAAAATAGATTCATGAAATGTTCTTTTCTATATAATCTAAATCCTCTAAAATCAGTATATGAATATGAAATTAAATTAAAATAATAAGTTTTTTTGTAAAAGTAGAGATTGAACAATATTTCCTTTTAAATATATAAAAATTATTTTAAAAGAATTAAGATTGGATTATTTTGGGTTTGAATGAAATATAGTGCATAAAAGTACATAAAAAATTATGTCTGACCTTTTAACAATAAGATATAAGAAAATTCCAATAATACCTCTGTATAAATTATTATCAACAAGTTTTCCATCTTCGTCCAAATTGATTTTTATGTTAGTATACATGATAGTTGTGTAAGTCTTACTATTTTCAAGTTCATTTTTTTTCAATAAATCAATATTGTATTTTCTTTGATTTAAAAAATTTCTCTAATTGTTTTGATAAATTTTAAATCCTAGACAAAAATTTTATTCTCCCATCATACTCATTTCAAATTCTTTTAGTATAATATTTGAAAAATCATTACAAAGATTTTTATTTTTTGATAAGAAAATTACATCGTCCACATTAATTTATACTAATAACATATTAGAACAAACAATTTTATTAAAAAGGGTAGGATCTTATAATCTTGTGGAAAATCTATTTAAAAAAGGTGCTTAATAGTTCATACCAAGATCTAGGTACCTATTTAATTCTATAAAGAGATTTAATAAGTTTAAAAACTGAATATGGTAGATGAGGGATTTAAAAACTTGGTGGTTGTTCAATATAAACTTTCTCCATTGAATTACCATTTAAGAAAAGGATATTTTACATCCATCTGATATAATTTAAAATTCATATGAGGTGAATAAGATACCAAGATCCTGATTTCCTTTAATATAGAAACAAGTGAAAAGGTTTCATCATAGTATATCCCTTCCTTCTGATTGTGTCCATTTTGTACTTATCTAGATTTATTTTTGTTAATCATCCCTTGACCATATTTTTTATTTCTAAAAACCCATTTGGTTCCTATTACTAGTTGATTGGTTGGTCTGTCAACTAATTCCCAATTTTTTTCTTCTGAATTTATTAAGTTCTTACATATCCAATAACCAACTTTCATCACTTAAATATTTTTCTATAGTCTTAGGTTATAGTGGTTATATAAAAGTATAAAATTCAGCTAATCTATTTAAATTTCTTATAGTTCTTATTTATTTGTCTAGATTTCCTATAATAGTTTCTAAAAGATGATCATTTAAGATTATAGACTACTTAGGTAAGATAATTTTGGGTTCTTCTAATTCATGTTCTTCTAGAATGGTATGAATTTCATTTATTTTATTTTTAAGAGTAGTCTTTGGTAATTCAAGCCTCATGTTTTCCAAAGAGTCATAAATTTCATCTCTTTGATATTTACTTTTATCAAAAGGATTAATTTCATCAAACATCACATGAATTGATTCTTCCACAGTCCTGGACTATTTATTATACTCTTAGTAGGATTTATAAGAAGCATAATATCCTAGTAATATTCCTTTATTATCCTTTGGATCTATTTTACAAAGGGTTTCCTTAGTATTTAAGATATACACCTCATATCCAAATAATTTAAAGTACTTTACATTAGGTTTTATATTATTCCAAATTATATAAGGTGTAATTTTAATAACAGGTATTATGAAAACTCTATTCATGATATAGCAATCTATGTTTACAACTTTTTCCCAAAAAAATGTTGGAAGGCTATACACATTCAATATAGTCCTTGAAATCTCATGAATAGTTCTATTTATTCTTTTAACAATACCATATATAGAGTTGTTCTTGGTGTAGAGAAGGTGTGTTTAATACTCGAGTTTGAGAAAAAGGAATTAAATTGTTGATTCTCAAATTCTATATCATGATAACATCTTAATAAAATATTTTTAAAATATTTTTATTTTGAACAATTTTACAGAAATATTAAAAAATAATTAATACTTCAATTTTATGTTTTAAAAAATAGACCCATGTAAATCTTGAAAAACCATCAACTAATACATAAACATATAAATTCCTAGACAAATTTTTTACCCTTGATGGTCCAAACAAATTAATGTGGATAGGTTATAGTGGTTTAGATGAAGAAACTTTGTTAATTGATTTGAAAGATGATTTGTGTTGTTTACTAGTTTGTCATGCATCACATAATCTATAAATATCAAATTTAAGATCAATAAAATCAAAAACCGATTGTATCTTAGACAATTTATATAAAGTAAATATATCACAGTGTCCAAGTATTCTTTTCTAGATCTAGAACTCATTTTTCATAATAGTTAAACAATTCCCTTTTTATTTACATAAGGAATTAAGATCTAATGTATAAACATTTTCAGTTCTATGTTCTCTAAATTTAAGAATGTTATCTTAGAAAAATGATAAATAATTTTTAGATAGATCAACCCAAAAAATATCATAATAGAGTTAAGAAATAATTACCAAGTTATGCTTTAGTCTTTAAATATATAATATTTTTTTTATTGAAATTGGATTTGGATCTCTAACTGATCCAACTCTAGTTATCTCTCTATTTTTATTGTCTCCAATGTTGAATAGGCCTCCATAATTTTTTTCATGTGTATGGAAATTGGAAGAGTCTCCAATCAGATGTCTTAAGAATATACTATCAATATACCATAGAACATTTCTTTTCTTGTAGCCCTTCTTCTGCAAAAACATTTAAACAAGAGTTTGTTTTGGTACCTATATTTTCTTGGGTCCAGCTGTGTTAGCAAGGAAATATATAGGAATCTAGATTTTCCTTATTTTACCAAAAAATACATTTATTTTTGAAGAAATATTGTTGAAAATAAAATCCAGTTTAATTCCACTTCTATGATCATTTCTTAAATAACTATTGTCATTTTATTATCCTTTAATCAATAGAAACTGGTAGCATTTTTTGAATTAGAAACACAATATTTTTTATATAATTTCAAATTTTCTCCTTTTCTTTCTATTCCATATTTTTTTCTTTTTAAAAATAGTTTTTTCCAATAATATCATTCATATATTTTTCTCTATTTATTGGAATACTTGCAGCACTTTTAAATTATTCTACTTCATAATGTAGCACTTTTATTCTATTTTAATAAACAACATAATTTTATGTAGATATGTTAAATTTTTCTTTTAAATTTTCATGTTGTTTAATCATTGCATCCTTTTCACTTAAAATAGTATTAAGAGTATTTTTTTAGTGATTTATGATTTTTACTATTGATTTATATTTTTCTTTAAGCATTGAGAAATAAATATCTAATTTTCTACTTGAACAGCTGTTAAAGTCAGAAGAAAAAGAGTAATAGGTTTGTATCTCATCTTCTTACTTATCCAAAAATAACATGTTTGATTTCAAAAAAGTTATCTCTATTTCTGAATCAAATTTGGAAGAGGTTCTAGAGTCTTCAAACACACTCCATGAACCTTCATATCTCTTTTATCATTATGCTCATAATCAGTTTTTTTTTTATTTTTCTTTTCCATATTTCTTCTTTATTATTTTAATGGGGGAAAATCAGGTCTGATATGAACCATCTATTTTCATTCATAGAATCTTTCTTCTTTGGATCCTTTCTCTGGATTGTTGAAGTATTTTTTGAATCCTCTCTTTTTCCTAGAGATTTTTCTAAATTTTCTGGACAAATAATCCAATTCCATTTCAAAATTTGAGCAGTCTAAATATTTTGAGATTTTAATATCTATTTTTTATTTTTTTCATACTTTTAAGATGTAACCTTAAGTGTAATAGTTTTATTTTCTACTATCTTATTATCTTTAGTTTTATCCAATATCTCCACTTCATACATCATTAGATTTCTAATCAATTATTTCATTATCAAATATTTGATCGGTGATGATTATCTTGTAACAATCGACATTACATTCCATTTTGAGGGAAGTAATCTAAGTAATTTCATCACTTGATCTGATTAAGTAATTTGATCTCCAAAATAAGAAACATTATTGAAAATTTATGTCAACCATCTATTCATTTGGGTGATTCTTTCACCATCATACTTTATGAAGGTGTCAAACATTAGTTTTGCAATAACATACCCTATCTGTATGAAATTTTAGGTTCCTTCATATGAAAAAAAACTATCTACCACATTTCACAAGCAGTAAGACATTTTGATACATGATTGAATTCTTCAGGACCAAGTCCAAAAATGATAATATTTATTGCTTTTGAATTAATGTCATACTTAGCTTCTTTGGAAGCATCCCATTCTTCTAGTTTTTTAAAAATTGAATATGGTGTGATAATATTCTTATATACTTTAAATCCAAAATTTTCCAGATATATGATTATATGAGATTTCCAACATCTGTTGTTATCACCAATGAAGTATGGTGCACGCATAATTAACTTACCTTATCTATAATCAACCATTGACATCAGTATTTGTATAGAACTTATATTTTTTTTTATCTTTCTATAGCTTTATCTACTTTATAAACAAATATCTCATGTGATACCAATTGTTAGGCCAAAATAATACAATGATACACAAGATAAGGGTGAATTTTATCTTTTTGAAAATCTTGAAAAAATTCAATATTTTTGATTTCTTTTCAATTTATACAGATTTTTAGTGTTGTCTTTTGTGAGTAATTTAAGTAGAAAATAAATAGTAAAGAAGAACATAAAACTTTTTATAGTGGTTTGGGGAATAAATATCCCCTAGTCCAATCCATCAACAAGGTCTCTATGAGCCTGATGATTTTCACTATAATAATCCTCTTATCATAATACCTTCACAACTGAGTATAGGTAGTTGACACATTTTACAATAAGGCTTTACAGATCCTTATAATTCTTTTATAGGGAACCCATTTTCCACAACTTAGTCTGAGAAGCTGATAGTCTTCCATGACTGAGGTTGAGTAGTCAAAACTCTAAAAAATCAAGAGTTTTATTTTTTTGAATTACAAGGTTCTCAATCACTGTTTTAGTAGGAAATGACAGAATAAAAATATTCTTCATAAAATATTAATGTCTTCAATAAAGAATAGATTTGAAGAGATCTTGGTTGTAAATGATCTTCAATAATAGTAGCAATGAAAAAATAGAAGTAATTACATAACAACATAAGATTAAAGTATGTATATCTATAAAGTGTTGCTTCTTCATAAATAATAGAGTCACTTGATATTTTCTTTCTTCATAGCAATTCTATGTTAAAATGTATATTAAAAAATCTGTATATTCTTACAGAGAGTGAACATACTCTTGATATTATATATAATTATTGAATTTATTTTGATTGACAAGATCCAAGAATATTGGTTGATAGTTTGAAATCATTCAAATTTAAAATATCTAATAGATTTCTAACTTCCCTTTGAAATACGAATGATTTAATCCATTGAATAGTGAAACATAGGGTTCCTTCATGTTATGAAAAAAAATCCAAATATAGGATTGACAACAAACTATTGATTAAAAAATAGGGTTGATGTACCGTCTGTTTGTTTCCTTGAACACAGGGTTCCTTACAAACATAGGGTTGTTTATCCATACTTTCTCTTTTCTCAAATGTAGTATTCCGTCCAAAAAAATAGGGTTAATAAACAATACTTTTCCAATAGTGTTGGGTATATGATCCATACTAGTTATCTCAAACATTGGGTTTTTGAACCACATGTTACTCTTATTATTGAAAACATAGGGTATGCAAAATTTTTCCAGAATACTTTTGAAACATGTTCATAAAAATTTAACAAATATTATAACTTTTAAATAATTTTTTTAATAAATATAATTCTGAAAAATACTTAAAGTAACATTATTAGTAAAACAAACAAGGGTTTTTATGATCATAAAATTCAATAAGATTTATAGATTATTTTTGGGACAATACATTCCTAACACTTAAGTTATCACACAAAGTTACCATGCACAATTATTGATCTCTTTATTTGTTCCTTGGATCATAAATGGTATAAAACCATTGCGATCGTGAGATCAGTCGCTCCAAGATATCTGCTCTGATGCCTAGGTGCAACAATGTGTGGATCCAAAGATTGTTTTTTTGAAGGGGGGGGTATATGCCCCCCCACCATGATTATATTAAAACTTGTGTAGAATATATCTCATACATCCATGATGAATTCATTATAGGTATTTAATGTCAGGCGCTTCGTGAAATCCTGCCAATGGTGTCACATGATTTTCAGTGACTGCAAGACCATCCCATCTACACTCCATTTATTGGATTTTGGCCATTAAAAAGGGGTTTTCCTAAGAATATGGACATGATAATGTATTTTCACAATGTTAGGATGACATATATAGGGGGTTTCATGGGATTTGGATGCATGTTGAAAGGCTTTCGTGTGATTTGATATGTTTTTTCTGGGACCTTCTGCAAGACAATGGTGTCTTGTTAGGGGCCTTTGTGAGATCAAGCTGGCTTGTCGAGGTGGTATCACATGATAAATTTGTGATCATCCAGGTTGTTCTCATAAGATCATAATATCTTCCCCTTGAAAGAATATCCCATCATTTACCTTTTTTATTTCCTTGTTTATTTTTCAAATTCTAGGGATCTCATGAATTGGAATGAGTGTTGTCAAAGACAATAACTATACCCACTGGTGATGTGTTGTGGGACCAACAAAGGGTCCTTTGGTGATGTGATATAATTATCATATAAAACCCTTCTATTTTTATTTGGAGCTAATGGGGAGTTTAGGACTACCTGGACATATCTGAGACCCTATGCGTGATGAGGATGGCATGCTAGTAGGCTCTTGCGTGACTTGGGGGTCACATCACTAGAGCTTCCACGGTAACTTGAGAACTGCTTGGGTGATTCACATGAAGATTTATGATCACAATAGGATCCGTCCTTTTTCATATTTTTCTCCTTATTTTAAAATTATTTTTGGATGATTGTCAGGTGGATGGGCCTATAAAATCACATGACTTATGGAAGCTCATCGGGAAGCCGATGCCTGATCAATGAGTGTTTTGGATGACTTTCAAGAATAAGGAGTCTTTGTAAAAGGGGTATACCTCATATTAAATCAGTTTATGCACTTTGCATGAATTATATGCATGTCCTTTTAAGGTCATGTGATCATGTTTGTTTTTTGCAGCTTACTCGATCTTTGTGTCTTGGCCACATTTTTCTTCTTTTTATTTGTAGAAAAACTAACACCCATACTTCAGGTATTTATTCCATTGAGAATTTATTGATGCTCATTTAGTAGGAATCAACAAATTTACCCCCCTTAGGAGCAATGTCTTTAGGGACAAGGGCTCAGTTAAGAGGAATGTAAATGCCCACCTAAGGCTTCGGCATTGTCACCAATCGGTGTCTGGGATGATGCTTGGTCTTCCAGGTGATGTTTTTTGTTCTATGAAAGACACTATATATTGGGGAATAAAGGTAAGATCATTCAATGGGTACCCAAATCTTATATCTCTTCTGATTTTACATCATCGTGTAACCATCCACTAAGAACAGATCACAATATCTATATGCAAGACCTTTTCGAAAGAACTTATTTGTAGGGTATATTTTTTATAGACATATATTTAAATCAAATATTAATTGAATTTTGTTAATTTATTGAATCTCAGAAATATTAATGTATGGTTATCTTTATTGGTTTCACAATATTTTCTGGTTTGGTCACATAAACATTCACCTATTATTCAAATCATGTGACAATGTCAAGTTCATATGATTACGAGTCTCATGATTGGTTGAGAGGTTGTGATATGTCTTGTGAGTTTATGAGGTCAATGAGATATCCATGATCTAGTAAATTCACAAGTCCTTTATGATATTTTTATTCCACTGATGATTCTTGTGATGTTTATGAGGCTTCTAGAATTATGTATTTCTTTTAATGGGATTTCACTCATCTAACTTATAATTCTTTATTTTATGTAGATGGATTCTATATATCATTATAGTTTAAAATATTCTTCAAATAATAAGGCTAAAGAAGTGATTGATCACTAAGATGCTATTATAGAAAGTGTCGATGCTATTTTCCACCATGTTGTTGGGTCATTTAAGATGAGTCTGGTAGACTTGATGGGAGTGAAACATGGAGAATATCCCCTTTCATATTTTCTTCCCCTCTATGAGTTTGTTCTTACCAATGACACCTCAATTCCTTTTCCTCAATCATTAATCATACCCCCCTCTTGGGTTATGAAAACCCATAACACCTTTCAGGATAACATCACTCATGTGGGCCATTTTTTCAATGAGGTAGAGCATGTAGACGAGAATATTATAACATTCTTTCCCATATAAGTTTATTGGAATAGTTGCAAATTAGATTCATATGTTCATATGTACCGTTAGATAATGTGTAAGTTTGGATCCAATCATAAGTTTTGGTGGGTTCCCAACCAGGACTTTAAATCTGAGGGAAGCTGTGGAATGGATTGGGGTTGGCCCTTCTAGGTGTAATATATTGTTTCTAAGTTTAATATAGATCTAAAGTATATTGGCATGTATGAGGCCATCTCGATCTCAAATACTTTCTTCTATTTCAACAAGGGTTTGATTTCGGACCTTTTCAGTCACTGGAGTTCTAACACACACATTCCACTTAACGCATGGTGAGGTGGGCATTATTCTCCGGGACATAAAGAAAATATGCATCACACCCATATTGTAGGAGATGCATGGGGAGTTTTCCCCCATGGTCAATATGGGATAATGTAGAGAGGGCTCCTCCCTTTTCCTGAGATATGATCAGGTTGTCTGAAATAACCCTCCTGAAGGAGACACATCAGGGGGAAGATATCCCATTCAAGATGTGGGTGAGATACTTCATCAATAAAGACCATTCTAAGATGGAATCTAATAATACAATGGTCTTTCCTATGAAGGAATCCTGTAATAAATAGGGAACTTTCCGTCATACAGTTGAAGAAGGGAGATTTAAAGAATAGGGATGAGAGGTTATCTCCAGTGTTGACTAGACTGTCTAGCTGACCAACTTCCTTGGTATGTACCTGAGTGGGTACTAAATTTCGATGAAGGAAAAAGGTGGATTTAGAATCCCCACTTTCATGTTAGTGGTTTATATGGAAGGTGGGTATCATATTAGGTTATCCATCTCTATGTTGTCCAAAATTTACCGCCTTCTGTGCCATATCTATAGGGGAAAACTACTCATAGAATCTTGGGCCCCTTTCAAGAATTATAGGGTTGTATGGGAGAACATTTAGGAGGTTATGAGTACCTTAACATCCAAAATGTCCTTAATTTCCATTTCAATCCATATTTACAATGAATTAGTTGTGTGAGACCCATTTCACTAAAGTATTGGGAGGTTAGGTCCTTCATGGGCCGTTATGACTATTTCTCCTTCAAAACCTGTGGGAAATTTCCCATGGGTAATATGGTTTATGATGGTGGATATATCCTTTAGATCAGGTCCTATATAATGTCACTTCAGGAGGGAATCCTTTCCAATATCATTGAAGGGGACCTCATAGGTGAATGGTATGCACCCTACCAGTTTAGCCATCAATTTTGGTGTGTTCTATCAAGATGTACTCCCCCTATCCATGTCTAATCCTAGAAGAATATGATGGTGGATCATCAATTTTGGATGATGTTTATCAGGGTGAGAATTTAGGCCAAGATAGAGCTTCCTCTTCGTGATGGATAAATTGGTTTATCTCAAAATTATACTGAGACTTGGGTTCGCTCATATCCCAGTGGGAAATTATCCACACTTGTGCATGAATCTTCCCAATTACCACTGGCTACTAAGGAAAATCTACGGACTAGAAAATAGATAGATTCAAGAGGAATAACATCCCCAGAAGCACCTCATAAGAAACTAATTAATTTACCATTAACTATATTACCAGTAGAAGAACCAAACTTTGCGGCCACAAAAAGTGTGGTTCCATATAGTGAAGCTGCATCAATGTTATTATTTTATGTCATATCTCAACAATGGACAACTTAGAGAACACAAAACTCAAAGGACTATATATAGGGAATAATGAACCAATCATATTTACCTTTTTAATTTTTTTTACATGTCACCACCCCCCTAGCCATTGATTTCAAATACTAACCTGCGTAGGTCAGGTCCTTCCTCTAAGACCTTGATGTAATCGTGGAAAGTGTCAACTGTCAAGTTTTCTATTCTCCCTTGGTTTATCAAATGGTGGTTTTGGGCATGCTTAAATTTTTAATGGATGAACATGGCTATTCCATTACATATGAAACAATAAGGATAAACTTACTTCTATTTTTAAAGGGTCATGGTGCCATTGCAACCATACTGACATCCTTTTTCTTTTTGATGATTTATTTTAAGGCTTTAGAAGACCGACCAATCCTACCTTCCACCATATATTCTCCCTGGGGTATAACTATTGGAGGTGAATTTGGAAGCGACCAGGGGACCGATGATGAGGGGTCCCCAGGTCAACTGGCCCAGATGAGGTGGAAATTTCCCTTTTTAGAGAAATGAAGTCAACTTAAACACCTTCAAGGGGGCCTTCCATGGAAGGGAATGGGAAAAGTAAGAGGTTTGAATTTTCAGAGTACTCTCCTCTTTAATTATAAAGTAATTGTGGCATTTAAATATTCTATTTTTTTGAGTTATTTTGGCACCACATCATATTTTTTTTAAAAATGTATAGTATCCCATCAATCCTTCTTAGAGGAGCATGTATATGCACCTGAGAGTATGGGTGAGCATTAAGTTTCTTTAAAAAACCCTTCAATATCAGGATAGACCCATCAAGAAGCATAGATGGATGAGATATCGACTCAGTCACACTTGTTTCCTGCTATAGTTGTCCCAACAGTCATACCGTTTGATCCGGTGTGGGTGAATTCACTTTTTGTGGACACTGATACATGTATCTATTCTTCTAATAAGTTATCCTAAATGGAGGTGAGTTCTAGAGAGGGTGAATAATTCTTAAAAAACTAGAAACTTTTTCACTTTGTATCATGTTTCCTAATATTACCTTTTGTTCCTACAACCCTCAAGGGTGGAGAGAGAATCACATATTCAAGGAAATCATCAGAAGTTCTATGAAGCCTCTTGTTAGAAGATGGTGTCTCCTCTTCACCCAAGGATGGGGTCAAGGAAACAGATTCCATGAATGATGAAACCGAGAAAGTTATGTTTCTAACATCGTTCATATATGTTGGTTACTTGGTGATATAACACCATTTTTCCTTTGGCTGATAAACCCCTACACCCCTTGTTTTAGTGTCATCAACCCGAATCTTAGAGGTTCCAGTCCCTGCTCTATTGGGGATTCTTTTGACGAAGTCGACCAACATAGATGTTGACTCCCTTCCTACATCATCGAAGATGGTGTGTATGAAACTTCCTCTGAGATACCTATCCCCAAAATATATTTCCATTTCCAGGATGGGCTTAGATCAAGGCCCAGGGTCCACATCATTTTACGAGTCGATGCGGTGAAAAATATTGAGGGATATCTAAAACATAGTTTTGGAGAGCCCTATAGAATGCCTAAAGAACCAGTTGGGTCACCTTCTATTTATGTTTACCACCCCTGGTTATGAGGGTTTTGACTATACCATCCTTTATTCTAGGGTAAAGGAGGTGCTATCTCTAAGAGAGAAGAATAGGTCCCTTGAATTGAGGGTGGTATCCACTGAGGCTTCCTCTTTAGTGAAACAAATCTAGGATGGAGCATTAAATGAAGCTTCCCAATGTGTTGTGGAGGTGGGAACTCACCGGGACATGGTCAATGCCGGAAATATTGAAATTTACCATATCTAATCCATGATCGGTCATCTTCATGCAGAACTATCCCAGTTTTAGAATTCTGTTTAGATATTTAAGAAAACTGTGCTAGAGAAACATAGACTCGATGAAAAGGATGGGAAGGCCAGGCTTGATGCCATTTATAGGGATTATGAGTGGTAGTAGTTGTAGATGAAGAGACTGAATATATTGATCAATTATGCTTACCCCTTACCTTCTTTGAGTAGAGGCTTACAGAGATCAAGGAATCCACTAAGAAAATGCTGTGACAAAATTGTAATTTTATAACTTATCCTTGGATTGCATATTCATGGGAGAGACTTCAATATGTGGATATTCCTTATCATGTGTTCTATAAATGTATGGATCAGCCAAAATTTATATATTATTGTCCATTTTTTTCATTTATGATGTGAATGACATTTCATGGGTCTAATTCTAGGTAAATCATCAACAATAACGATCCTTTTCAGAATACAAAATGACCATGAATGCCTGGATCTGAATGTTTAAATTTTAATAGATTCTTCTTGAGAAATTCTCATGAATTCCCACCAAACCGAGATTCCTCATTGACATATATTCTCTAGATATATTGAGATTACCATATTTAAAAATAGATAATTTGGGTAGAATAAATCTCCTAGAAGGAGAGTGATCTATGTTTTTCTGATGTCAATGGACTTAGAGAGAATAACTTGACTTTCACAATGTCAAAATAATGGAACTCAAAATCTTTGTATTTTAAATTATTACAGACTAACATGTTGATGTTCTATAGTTTATTGTCTTTAAGATCACACCTTCTATCACTGTAGTTTAGGGTTTTTTTCTCAGACATTCTATAACTATAGTTTAGAGTCTTTTAGCTCAGACCTTGTATTTCCATATTTTAGGGTCTTTAAGCTTGGAACTTCTATTTCTATAGTTTAGGGTATTTTTTCTCATACCTTCCATCATAATATTTTAGGGCCTTTTAGGTCAAATATTCTATTGTTGAATATAGAACATGTGGTAGACATGCTAGGGATGACCCAATACACCATAAGGTTTTGATTTCCTCTATAGTGTTTCTAGGGCTCATGAGGATTGGAGTTCCTTTCTTACAAGTAGGAAACACCTCTGGTTGGTAGTTTAAATACCTTATTCATTGATAACATAGTTAAATAGAGGTTTCCCCTCTCTTTTTAAGGTCCATGGAAGATTTATGGGGGTAATTGTTATTAAGAGTTAAATACTAGGGATTATGGATCCACCTAGATAATTGGAATGTGGATGATGTAAGTCATAACCCCAATGTTTGAGTCAATGTTTATGGGATAGGGAATATGTGTCCGGAATGACCCATAACACCCTGAGGTGATGGGTTCTACCACAGTGTTACCAAGGCTCACAAGGATTTGGGTTCCTTTCTTATAATGAGGGGACACCTCTAGTTGGTAGTTAAAAGACCTTATGAATCAATATCATGGAAAAATAGAGGTTTTACCACCCTTTTCCAAGGTCCATGAAATATTTTTAAAGACTCAAGAATTTGGAAGATAAAGTTGGGTATGGAGGGAAAGCTTTCCAGGAAAAGTTATGGCACCTTATAGAAATTTAGATCTTAAATTATGAAGCTTGTGCTCTATAACCTGTGGTTTAAAATCATGAGGTGTTTTCCATAAAAAGGTTCAAAAAATAATTGTTTCCTTACTACTTTTAGAAAGGGTAAAAAACATGGTGACGTAACATCAAGGATGTTGAATCAGCTTTGATAGTCTAGTTATGAGAAATGTAAATCATGATCCAAAGTGCTCATGACATGAGGATTGTGTGGGAAATCATGCTGAGAATGGACCATAATACAATGAGGTGATATGTTATTCCATGGTGACATTAGGTATCACAAGAATCTGAAATACTTTTTTTTTTCAAAGAGACACATTTAGTTGATGACAATAGATGTATATTCAGGAGCCATAATCATATATGCATATTCAAACAAAGGGTCTCTCAAATAAGGTAACTTTTTTAATGGGACATGGAATGATTATGGTGATTTGAGGAACTCAAATCATGATGTGTAATTTTTGGAAAGGGTAATATACAAGAAGTGTTCAATCACCCAAAAAGTTATGTCGCCACCTAGTGAACATATTCTCATATTGAGGATTGAAAAATCATTACCCTAAATTTTTATTGGACTATAGGTCTAGTGATAATAGATTGGATTTTAATAGTTATATAAATTATTCCCTATAAAATTTATAACTTATTCACTTATGCCCTAATTTGTGCCTAAAATATGAAGATGAAGAGTTTAATGAGAAAGGACTTTACTTTTTCTCAAGCCTCCCTTTGCGGGTTTCAACTTGAAATTTTTTGTGTCTTTTTCACTAGTAGTTTAAGGTATTAAGATTTGTACCATCAAAGGATAGAGTTTAAGGTTGTACAGCTTTGACCAAAGTGCAAGAAATTTAAGGTCATGACGCACATGGACCTATCATGGGGGTAATGTTACAAAAGATACTAATTAGGATACCCAAGGTCAGGAAAAATCATGCTTATGATTGGGAGATGAAAATATTGTAAATCATGGCTTGAGGTTCTCATGTCATGTGTATTTATATGGGATAATAATTCCGGGGATGGACCATAACACACTGAGGTGCTGAGTTCTACCACGATGATGTGAGGGCTCACAAGGATCAGAAATCCCTTTTTACAAAGAGACACATTTGGTTGATGTCTATAGGTGAATACAAGATCCATATTTATACATTAATAGTCAAAAAGGGTACCTTGAAGATGGGTATCCTTTTCCATGGTCCATGAATGGTTTGTGAAAACTTGAGGTGCTCAAGACAAGAAGTGTGATTTATGAATTGAGGTTCTTAAAATATAGAGAAAGTACCCCATACTCTGGTTGACCGGGGTAAAGATCTGTTGGTCCTTTGATCAGGGATGATTGTGGATAATGGAAAACACATTTTAACATCATCTAGTGGGGACATATTTGTTGTGAAGTTTAAATGTCACATGACCATGACATTTTCCTTGTAGTTTAACGTAATTCAGGAAGGATGTATTTGTTTTCTTGAAGTTTAAAGTCATGCGGTAAGAATGTGGGAACTAATGTGACAAATTTTATAAGATATATTATGTGCACAATAAATTCATATGAATATCTCACACCTACATAGGAAAAATTAGATTTTATGACTCGACCCTTATGTGGTTGGGGGTTCATTTTTTCATTGGTTTTTGTAACTGGACCCGAGATTAGAGATCTGGGTGACACTACATATTATGTGATGGAACGAATCAAGGCACACATAATTCTTTAATGGAAAACTCTTAACATAGGTCTAATATGTATGTAGAGGGGGGAATTGTTCCCATTGATTATTTTAGCAAGAATTATAATTGTAGATTTGGGTGTCACTACATATCCTGTGATGATAAGAATAAAGTCTCTATATTTCTTGAGAGACCATACAATTTAACATCATGCGATAAGGACATAGGCTACAGGATGTGAAAAGGTGATTTTGTGTCTAGGAATAAGGATGAATTTCTAGGTGTCACTACATATCCCATGGTAATAAGAATCAACCCACATGTATTTATTGAACAAGAGTTCCCTGCACAAGTATGACCCTTTCATAGAGAGGGGGGATTTTTATGTTTCTTTGTTAAGACATGACATGGGGTTGGAGATTTGGGTGTCACTATGTATCCTATGATCAATATAAAGTCACATGTAGTTCTTGAATGTTTATGTGGCACTACTACAAAACTAGACATTAATAGCACCAAAATATAGCAGTACTAGAAAAAATGCACTAGGAAATTCCATATTTATCAGTGCTAAAATAAGCGCTGATAAAGGGGGACCTTTATCAGCGCTAAATGAAAGAACTGATAAAGGATACCCTTTATCAGTGCCTTTTCTAGCACTAATAAATGGTATACTATATCAACATTTTATTTTAGAACTGATAAATATGTTTTTTATCAGCTCTTTCGGAGTGCTGATAAATATCAAGATATATCAGTGCTTTTTTTGCACTGATAAACATCACTTTTATCAGTGCTTATCAATTTAACATTGATAAAAGGTATATTTATCTGTGATTTTTTAAGATCACTATTAAAAATATCTCCAATATATTTAAAAAAACCCTAACCTACACTCATTCATTGTGATTTTGAAGCTGTCACGAAACTCCTATACTGCCGGCACAACTCCACTATGATCCATCAGATGAATCAAGAATATAATCCAAGGTATGTTATTTTATAATTTTTCTATATCATGGTTGGATCTTTTGGGTTCCACATTTTACATTTTTTTGCTCTTACGAACCCTACATCTCATCTCCTCGCCTCTACCGGCACGACTCCTCTAGAGGACCAACCAAATTAGTTTATTGAGATATAATCATTAACAATAATGTATTTTGAGATGAATTACCATAAAAATTCATTTATATTGTGTATAAAAAATATTATGGAGTCCCATGTATGTTCTCCATGGCCATGATTGAATCAAATAATATTTTTTTATTGGTTTCTTAATGGCCTTGAAGAAGACCCCTTTTGTTTACCTCAAGTAGTTTCTTTGCGGAGGGCTATCTATAAAATTTTTATTATATCCACTATCCTTAAACTCATTTATCCTCCATAGAAACCACTCATTTACATAAGAAATTGAATTTCATATAGTGTATTGTATTCCTAAAGAATGATTTTCCCTATATTATATAAACCACCACTTTGTAATATTTTCTCAAGGATGACCCCTTCGTAAATGATTCTTTTTATGGTCTAAAAAAATATCACTCTGGTCTCTTATAAATGGAGTTATACAAATATTTATAAATTATAGATGAATACTTTATCCGCTAGGGTATTACACCTTAGATTATCATAATATCTATGTGTTTATGGATCAAAATACCTTTTAGATACTTTATTTACTTTTTAAAAACCTCTTATAAGCATATTTTATTAAGGCCTCCTCTGATGAAACTTTACTTGGATGGGTAGTACTTAGTTCCCAAGAACCAACTAATATTTTACATTTGATCACATGAATATTAATAGATATTTTATAACATTATGCATGTTCTTATTTGTAACATTAATGTTATAATGTATTTAGAATATCTGTCATATCTAAATGTTATATGAGTTACCCAATATAATGCGATCCATGAAATGTAATGTAAATATTTATAAAAATATATCCAGTGATCTAGATTTCATTTTTATGATAAAAAAATGATGTTTGACTATTAGGTGTTGGATGATTATAGGTACAAGACAACTATTCTCATGAATTTTAAACCTTATAATCCTCAAGAAGGGGGTTATGAGGACTAACCCTAATATAATAATTCCCCTTACTATTTGTGTCATTAGGTATTTCAAACTATACATGTGTGTATTTAAATATATATAGGATTTTATTAATGATTTATATTATAATAAACATAAATTGAAATTTCTATGTAAGCAATGGAAACATATTTTCATGGAATGTTATGATATATTGGGTTTTTCACAAGATATATGACATTAAATGACTAATTCGTGAAATATTTTCTTTTCTTTAATGTTATGGAAGATGGCATCTCTATCTTTTTTTTTTAAAAATTGAACTTTCTGATTAAATCCATAACCCCTGTAGTTCATTGATGAGTTCATATTAGAAAGTCAAATAAATATAAATCAATAATATAGGTTAATAAAAAAAGTATGAAACATTTATTGTGATATATAATTATAAAATGATTTCATTGAATAGTAAGCTTTTATATGAGATGGTTATCATTGCGACATTATCTTATTTCTCTATGGGTGTCTTGATGTATTTCTAGATTTCAATCACAGACTTTAGGCAATTTCTACTGATCAAACTAATAAATATTATTATATGGTGACACAATAAATCTATCCCCAATCTCAAAAAAAATATTTTATATTAAATATTAAGAATAAATATTATTCTTTATTTTGATAGAAAAACCATAAACCATAATTAAGAATAAATAACATAGATAGAATAAAATAAAACCATAAATATAGTGTTTATAAACTATTTCTTATGTTGTTCATAGATCTTGATGACTTAGATAAATTGGTTTTTTGGTCCAATATCCTCATATGCGCTCCTTATCCTTAGTTTAAATTTGTTTTTTGGCTTTTGAGCCAGTTGTTTTGGCCTGATATGTTCCTTTTGGTTATGTTTTAGATTGATTCAAAACCTGATTTTATGATTTTTGTGTTATTCAAAATATGCCACCCAGAAAGGTCCCTAATTTTTATATAGTATTTTGCCCTATTTTTGGTTCTCCTAGGCTGCTGTTCATCTTTCGTGGAAATCGAGGTTCGTTAGAGGTAGTGAAGTGGATTGAGGAAGTTGAGAATGTCTTCTGAGTGTTTGGAACTCCCAAAGCTGTTAGAGTTCGTGTTGTTTTGGGTCTTCTTGGGGTTCCAGCTATGGAATAATGGAATTTGTTTTCCCCACCAATGATGCAAGTTGGGATGATGTGGGATGATTTTAAGTCCCTATTTATCTTAAGGTTTATACTCGAGGAGGTGAATATAAAGTAACAGGAAGAGCTCATGATTATCTAGCAAGGTCAGAGGGTGGTGAAGGATTATGTTGAATACTTCAAAGACCTGGTTTCCTTTTACCCAGAGGTGGTGTCGCAGGATCTGTTGAAATACTCTCTTTTCATCGCGGGTATTAATCCAAAGATCAAGGAGTGAGTACTCTTCTCCAAGGATCTACATTCTGTGATGTTTGTAGAGGAATATTTTTTGGATGAGTTATTGAGAAAGAAGCATAAACAAATTGGCTCAGTTGTTGTCTTCCATTTTGGGGTTCTATGTCCTACAGTTAGGATTGTTTTTGAATGTATATAATAAATTTTATTTATGTAATTGTATAAACTAATGTTTGAAATGTTTATAATATAGTATTTTTTCTGGTATTTGTGTTATAAATTTCATTTCATTTAAATTCTCAATTTTTACCTTTTTTTATTGACATTTGGTTTGTTTTTGTGTGTTTATGGTGCTATGTTGTAGTGTGATGTAATAGAACATTTTAGTATAGTGTTGATAAAGAACACATTTATCAGCTCTTTCAAAAGTGTTGATAAAAATTCCTTTATCAGCACTTATAAAAGAGCCGATAAAGGTTACCTTTATCATCACTAAAATAAATAAATGATATATGTCATGGGATTTTAACGTCAGTCAAGTAGTTATTTATTTTCTAACAATGATAAATTCCTTTTGTAGTGTTGTTAAAGGACAGTTTTGAAGTAGTATGGTGGGAGACCAACACCCACAATGGTAGTCCTCATGGGTGAGGTTTATAGGAATGTGAAGATTTATGTCATGCAAGAGGCTTAAAATGTATAGTTTAATTTCACGTAAAGAGGACTCATGGTGTACCTTTTAAGTTATTTCATTCAGTTCCATGATAACCCTGTCATGAGATACTATGCCTTATTCATATAGGGAATCCCACACTGAAATTCCTAAAATTATGTGATCTATGCTCAGTGTGAGAAATAAGGGCTGAAAAGGCTGATTAAGGATAAGTAATGGGAATTTTTCATCATGTGGTGTATGGACCAAGATTTAGGATCAAGGTGTCCCTATGTATATCATTAAAATGATAATTAATCCATATTTAGTTCTAGAAACTCATGCTGTTTAGTGTCATGCAGTTAGGAAATCATCCATTCAATTTAATGTCATGTAGCAAGGATGAAGGCGAATCAACGTGAAAGAGGAGGAATGTTGTGTCTAGAACCAGAAATGGAGGTTTGGGTGTCATTACAGATCATGTGATGATAGTAATCAAAACACACATAGTTATTAGAAACCATACAATTTTTTTCCTACAGAGAGAATGTCAACAGTTCAGTTTAACATTATGTGGTGAGGAAAAAGGTCACCCGACACACATAAAGATGAACATTGGGGATCTGTAAAGTTTTACATCAATCACTAAGAACATTTTATTTATATTTTAATTTCATGAAGTATTGAAAAATGATGTTGTGTAGTTCATCATCTTGATTCTAGGATGATCTCTATACAGTTTAACATCACGTGGTTAGGATATAGGATGTTGTTTGATTTATCATCTTGATTCTAGGATGATCTTCATATAGTTTAACATCATGTGGTCAGGATTATTTTTTTCATTTTAATTCCACTTGACTAGGATGAGCTATGCATGATTGAAGCTTACGAAATGTTTTTATTAAGAAATCTTACATTGGGGGGGGGTGACACACTCCCCATCCATTGTGGTCAATGATTGGGATCTATTGTGATAGAACTTATGTATGATATAAGGCACTTCCCATTTAGGTTCTATCTTTGTAGGATTCATTCCAAGTATCATTGGGGGTTCTGTGAAACAACACCAGTTCTACTAGAATAAATGAATAGAGGTGAACCTTTTTATTAAAGGCATGTGCAATCCTATTCTAATAGACTTTAAGGTTGTTCAATGTATGCAACCTATCCTCATCAAGAAATGACAACTCATACAACTAATTTTTCAACTGCTCATCATTTGAGTGTTGTCCATAAATGGATATTCAAAGTGAGGGAAACTTGACTCTGTGGGTATTACTGACTCAGTTTCATACAATAATGAATACGGTGATGCTCATGTAGTAGTATGCATGGTGGTACGGTAAGCCCATAAAGCATGAAGAATCTTGTTAGATCATGAATTCTTTTCTTTATTCACTATTTTATGGTGTATGTTTGAAAAAATATTATTTAATTACTCTATTTATCCAATTTATACTAAATGATATCATGATGAGTGATTGAACTCAATGTTGTACTTGATATAAAATTTCTTCAACTCTATAGAAAGTTGGTGTCATCATCCATCAATATTGTGTGAGGAGCCCAAAACCTGGCGATGATATGGGAAATTACAAAGTTGATGATATTATACTTCCTAACTTACATGATGTGTATTGGTGTAACCTATTTATAGAATATGTAAGCAGCATTAAGGATGTACTTAAACTACTTAGCTATGGTCATGGTATATATCCCCACAACATCCGTTCCAGATAAAAAAAATAACCAGAAACATTTTTTTGTACGCAAAAATTCTAGAGGTTTATGGATAAAGTTTTCATTGATGTTGCATGCATGAAATTTCCTAGTGAATTCCACAAAGTACTATATTATGGTTTTTCATTAGTAACCAAACCTTTTGATTTGGTAGGAGAGCTTGTTCCCTAATTGATGAGAATCGTAGGAGCCTACATGAACTTCTTCCCTGATAGAAGGAATCTCTATTTATACTATGAATCTAATGAGGATTCCATAAAATCTTTACTTTAAGAGGTATTTTTTCTCATTTGGACCATCTCACAGGGTATAGTTCATTGTTCGGTCCCAGATCCATTTCCTTTTAGCACATTCTGTCAAGAGAGTCTCATTTTGGAGATCATCGATTATGGGCTCTATTTATCCAAGGTTGGATATCAGTTCATAATTATTTGGGTGATGTTTGTCTGATTTATTTATTCTATTTAATAGATGATTATTGATGATACCATTCTTCAATGTGTGATATATGAGATTGTATCTCGCTGATCATGGTTGAACAAGATTTTGGCAGCATTAGAAAGTGTTTTAGTGAGAGGATTATGTGACTAGGGAATATGATGCAATGTGGGATCAAAATGTAAATCTAAAATTAGTCCCCTGACATAAATTTGTAGGGGACAAATATTAATTTATAATGGAACATTATCCATTTATATACTTTATCAATCAATTTGAATCCCCTTTGATATTCAGGTTGGATATCTATAGTTGTAGGACCAGTTCTAAGCTGATGAGGGCTTGGTATTCTACCTCATTATTTGTGAAGAACTAGGATAGTGAGAAAGAGTAGGGAAAATTTTCTTTTTCCGAAGAAAAAAGAACCAGTCCCTAAGCCAACCTTATTGAGATTTGTATTTTCTATCCTTTTGTCGATAACACTTCGAGAGGTGTCATAAAAATACACCTCCCATTTCAGGGGAGTGTCATGGGTGTAGAAAAATTCCTCTACTAAGATTTTGGTGTCCAATGGTGTACTTTCAGGGTGGGACGTGTCATGAAGAAATCATCTATTTCTTGTCCTTTTACAGCTTTCTGTGAAAAGAAATGTACGTAATACTGTTGTAGAATGATTTCCCCTTAGGCTAGATGCCCGATCAGCATGGGCTAGCCAAGGATGTACTTAAGCGGATCAATACGAGAGAAAAAATGGACTTCACTGTTATTTAAGTAATTCCCAAACTTTTTCACAACAAAGGTGAGTGTGAGGTAGTTCTTCTAAAAATAAGAGTATCAAGTCACAGTACATAACATTATTTGACTGAGGTAGCAGAGACTATTCTCAATCCCTACATCATTATTCTATGCGAGGAGGGTAACAAGTGAGTGATCTATAGAAGGGGCATATAATATGATTGTATTTTCTTCCAATAGTGGAATCTGGACTGGTGGGAGTAGTAGGTAATTCTTTTTACTCTCAAAGGATTCTTGGAAGTCCTCATCCCATCGATAGATTATTCCCTTCTTTATTATCCTGGTTAAAGGGAGAGATTTTCTGGATCGGTTGTCTATGAAACACCGAATGTATGTGGGGTTCCCTTGGAGTCCCCCCAATTATTTCAGATTCCTAGGGGTGACATTTATAAAATAGGACTAGACTTTTCTAGGTCTACCTTGATGACATTATGACATACCACAATGGTAATGAACATTCATGAAGTTACTCTGAAAGAGCATTTTAGCAGATTCATCTTCAGACTATGTTTTTACTACTTGTAAATTACTATTTAATGATCCAGGAAGTGATCACCTTGATGTCAAGATTTTACTACCAGGTCATCGACATAACATTCATATATCCTTCCTAATAAGGAATTAATGATATGATGGAAGGAAAATTGATAAGTGGTTCCATTATTCTTTATGATAAAGGGCATGAACAGATAAAAGAGGATCCCTTGGGGTTCTATGAAGTTAGTGGATTCTTCATCTTCAGTGGCCATATTTATCTCATTGCACACTAAATACCCATCCATGAAGGAAAGGTCTTAGAAGCTACCAGCTACATGGATCAAGATTTCTATGATTGGTAATGGGAAATTGTATAAGGCCCCAGCATTAAACCTTACTTAATATTGAATTAAATGAGTAATTCACATTGAGGATCTTTTCAGGTTTAGAGTTTTAGAGAATTAGGACATAACTATTACATCTCAAAAGATTACAAAGTAGTCGCTTCTAATAAATTTCCATAAAATAAAAACTCTTTAAAAGAAACATGTATAGTTCCATGTTTTAGGTAGCATGACTTTCCCTTGATCCCATCCTTGACCCTATTCCACGCTATTTCCTGTGAAAAACATTTCAAAAACATGGGATGAGCATAAGAAGCTCAGTAAGGGATACACAAAGAATGAAAACTGTTAGATTTTCAAAACATCAAGTAAACCATGAATACTTTATCAATGTAATACTTTTCACCTTCATGAAGTAGTAAAAACTTTTCACTGAAAAAAAGTATCATTACTTACCTTTTTGTAACCAAAGGATTTCCATAAAACCCATATAAAAACACATAACATATATAAAGGTAACATGGGACATAAACATACTTAAGTGGAATAACCATACGGTCGACTTCCACACATATCACTTAATGGAATAGCCATACGGCCAATTTCCATACATACTTAATGGAATAGCCATACGGCCGACTTCCACACCCAATGCATTGGAAGTTATAACGTAACCACCCGTCCTGGTATTCACGGCACCACCCGTCATAATGTCCAAGTACCATTATTACACATAAAATATGGAAAATATAAACATTTCAATAACAATATTTCATTTGCAATCACAATAAATAATTCCCAGATATTGAATTAATCAATCCATTTTCAAAAACCATTTAAAACATTTAATAAAGAGATTTTTGAATCAAAGTGTCCCATACCACCTTGAAGCTTAAAATTTTAAAACATTAATATCCATATAAATAAATCCTTAAAACCATTTTGAAAACATGGATATTAATAAGAACAAATAATTAAAACATTTAAAATGACATTTTGATTAAAGGGGTTTTACTAAAATTAGAGACACTTGAATACAATAATTGAGGAATAAAATTTAGTCAGAACTTTATATTATCATGAGAATGAATCGATTCATGATATAATACTCCAAAGGACAGTATATACACCATATAAGAGTGAATTGGTTCATAACAACAATGAACCCTCAATAGAAATGTCAAATGTGATGAAATCCCTTATAAAGAAGGTATCCTTAAATTAAGGACAAATAAATCTAAAAAATATGTGTGACAAAAATAAATACACCCAATATAAGTGGATATTAAGTGTAAAACAATAAAAGGTCATTCACACATATTCAATGGATGACATATTCAATGACTACATGTTGAACCCAATGAAATCGAAATTGGGTTAAAAAGTTCCCTTGACAGCCTAACGGCATCACATCAAAATGAGTTGATGAGAGATAAAAAGTGTATCTCATAACTTGGACATAAAATTTACATCAATAAGGATATATGAGAACATATCCCAACATAACAATATGTAAATTAAAAGACCCAACAAAAGAAGTCTTTTAAAAAAAGGAGGGTGAAAGGTTCCCTTACCGACTTGGGTATCTTTCAAAACATACACCCCATGAAAGAAGGACAACAGTTAATTGATGTAAATACTCATAAACGAAATTATATTACACAAAGAGTATAATAATGGGTAGTAAATACACCACTCAATGGAATTTTTGGCAATTGTAGCATAAATCTCATGGGAATAAAAGTGAGATGAAAAATCTCTTACGAAAATTCGGCAGCCTAACGGCGCCACATAAAACTTCCGAATATGGATTGATGAGATCAAATAGGGTATCTCATCACATTAAAATAAAATATACAGAAATAGGAATATAAAATAACATCCCCCAACATTACAAATAGGAGCTTAAAAGAAGTGACATAAAGGAGATTACTTAAAAAGAAATAGAGAAGTTAGATCTCTTACGAAAGTTCGGCAGCCTAACGGCGCCAATCAAAACTTCCAAAATGGATTGATGAGAGAGAATAGGGTCTCTCATCACATGAACATAAAAATTACAGTAGGATTAATATAAAAGATCATCCCAATAACAAGAAAGATGAGCTTTAAAAGGAATGACATAAAAGAGTGTACTTAAAAAGAAAGAGAGGAGTAAGATCCCTTACCTCGGGTCCGACTTGACTCGATCGTTCTTTAACGTCCTGAATAATAAACTTGAGTTAATTTCCACTTTATTAAGAACCTTTTTATAGTTCATTATTATTATTAGATCACTTGTTTACATGTTATAAACATTATGTAAACATTTAAGTTAATAATGTTTGTTTTGTCGATATTTGGTTCTTAAGTCGAAAGTGGACTTCTTACCATTACATGTTGTTCGTGTGGTCAAATGTTTATTATATACAGAATAATATTCATGATTTGGATATCATATATGTCATATATATCCAGTAAATTCATGCATTTATAACATTACATAATCATTTAGAGGTAAGAAATGAAATGCACCGTTCATGGAGACGGTAAGCCGTACGTACGCATGAACGCTAATTTCATTTCTATTTCATATTTTATAGAATGGAATAATAATGATATAAAGGTATATTATAATTACATAATAATATCATATATAATATCATAGTTCCATCCTTTATACGTCCCACATATGGTATTTAACGAATCAAATCACTTTGAGGGGGCGGTAGTCCGCACTTCCTTAAATGAAGATATCGCGTATACCCATAATGGAAGCCATAAAGGTAAGACAAAAATGAAAAATACAGAAGTGTAAATAAAACATAAACATATTATATATCATATATAAAAATAGTGACATCATAATGGCCACCTTTGAAGGTGTTAAATGAGTATTGAACAATCATCATTTCGAGAGGCAAAATTTCACCATCCACGGAAACCGTATGTTTTTTAACCATTTGAAGTAGTTGTGTGAGAGTGTAGCTCGAATAAATCTTATAAAAACATCCTAGTATATTGAAGATACTGGTTTTGTTACAAAATAAGTAAATAAAAAGAGTTTAGGGGGTTGGAGAAACAAAATAAAACAAATGAACATGAGAGAGTGAATTACCTTTAAAAGTGTAACTCCTTTTGATTTGAGCCTAAAGGATTCCTTTGAAAGGATTCTTCCCAAAGGGAATCCTCTAGGATGAGGAGAGGGATGTGGAGAGAGTAAATGGGTAGGGGTTGGCCGAGACAAAGGCTTTAGGAGTGTGTGAAATGAGGTAGAGGTGGGAGCCTTTTATAAGAGGAGAGGAGGGGCACTTTTGGAAAGTAGGAAATATTACTTTATTAGAGAATGTGTTTCGGTTTTAAAAGGTCCCACATTGATATAATTCGTGGATATGGTGATAAGGCTTCGAAATACACTCATCCAATAAGTTTTGGACATGTGTAGTTCATAGATTTTACATTATCTTTCCATTTTATTTAAATCGTCAAATAATGATGTCATCGCTGCATCATTATTATGTCATAAATAATTTAATTTATTTAATGTCTAAAAATTATAAAAAAATACTATGATGTAGGAAATCTTTTTAGATTTCCAATTAATATTTATAATCAAAAATATTACTTGTATAACCCCACTTAAAAATTGTTTTAGTAAAACATATCATGTTTGTGTCATTTTTACTTTTACATTAAATAAAAAGTTATTTATGTCATTTCCCAACCAAAGTGGATCCATGAGGTCCCCAAGTTGACCCATGGATTTTCTTGGTCGGCCATGATACAACCAATAGGTGTAGGACAAGTGTAATGGTGTTTTCACATTCTTATAATATCATTTTTACCTTAAACTACACTAATTACCTCTAATCGCGATTAAAAACCTAATAAGTTACTATTCACCAAAAAATTATTTTAATCTCATTGAACCACATTTTACTTCTTAATGACAACCATGTATGTATGATTTTTGAAAATAAAAACACAATGATGGCAAAATTTCATTTAAACGGAAAATCAGTTTTTATAAGTACCACTTAGTGGTTTCACTATTCATCAAAAATTGATGTTTTTCAGAAAAATCCCAAAAATTCACCCTAAGATATATTTGATATTATGAATTCAAAAATGAAGTCCATTTTAAAAAATTCAAAACATATAAGTCACATTAATTAATTTAATAATTAATTCCCGCTGTCATGTCAAATAGCGTGTTTTATGAAACAATAAGTATCAAAAGATTGACACTAGTTTATGTCTGATTTCAAAGTGAAATTGATTCCAACAAACACTATTGGATTTAATGGTAAAAATATTTTCTAATTTAACTTTAAAACCAATTCAAAATATAATCTAATCATATAAATAAATTAGATTAAAAAGTGGTTTTGAATTAAAATACAACATTTTACACTATTCATTAAAAAAATGAACTTTATCGGAAAGATACCAAAAATTTACACAAAGTAAATTTTGATGTCCCGATTCTTAATAAGAGTTTTATTTGGTCCAAAATAATGTATAAGAGTGATCAAAACTATATTTAATGACGGTTCTCCATCAAAAGCTAATAAGTGAACCTTTAGTGAAAACTAGGGCATATACGCCTAAAATTGAATTCTTTTCGTATTTTAAGCCTTTATCTTTTATTGTATAAATGTAAAAATATTTAAGAACATATATAATCATATTTTAGTTATTTCTATCCATTCCCTCCATTACAACTGCTACATGTTAACTACCATTTAGAATAATATTATTTTATTATTAGAGTGCAACGTAAGATTCCCAAGAAACTCGTTGTTGCGTGTTGGGTACGCCATCGAGCATAGCGTCCCCTTTAAAGTTATATTAATATTTTATTCACAAATATGGATAAATATGAAATGTCATATTCTTTATTTACCTGGGGTGTTACATCCTTCCCCCCTTTTGGGAATTGCGTCCTCGCAATTTTAAAATTGCGCTTGGAAACATCCTTGAAAGTCCCACATCGGAACAAAAGTTGGTAAAACAAACACTTTAAAATAAAGAAAGATAAGTACAAAGGTCACCCGAGTTAACCCATACTAGGATTCCAAGTATGAAAATATGGACATGGAGGAAAAAACAAAGGGTCATGTTCTGATGGAGAGTGATAGAGAACATGTTTAGGAGAAAGTTAACCATGAGAAAATCACAAACGTGTGATGGGTTAAACGGTATTCGATTCCCCAGTAGGAAAAGTTAATAGACAACATTTTTGTTTTAAGTTACTTTTTATTGAGGAATTTATTCATAAGGAAACATAATCACTTATCATATTGACTTTCAACTTTTATTAGATTCCTTACACAAACTCATATTTTCTCCAAAAGACGAGTATTTGGGAAGACTTGTTCACATTAAGAGTACTATAATCAACTTCTAGAGAATCACCTAATCCACAAAATAGAACTATATACTTCCCATGTCTTTAACCAAAACCAAAACCAAAAAGGCTTGTACAAGATCAGATAATCCAGAAAAGGATAACCCTTAATAAAAATAAAATCTATTCTTAATCTCCAAAATTTGTCCAACAAACCCCAAAGTTCAACGAGGACCATTCTATAATCAATTTGTCCATAAAATTCTTCAAAGTAAACCAATATAATATTGAAACCCAAATATTTTAAGGATTTAGTCGCATAGTCTCCCAAGATAAATCGTAACATTTATCTCCAAACAATATCAGTTGCTCCTAAAGTCTCGTTTTGAAAAGTAATTAACCTAATCACATATCCTCCATGATAGGTTAATCATTTTCATAAATAACCCAAAATCAACTTACTCTTAATTCATAAAATCACATAACTAGAATGAATCAGTCAAACTAACCAGGGACTTCACGTAGTCCAGTGGTAGGCGATAAATACCAGTCGCACTTTGGTTGTGGGTTCGATTCCCGCAGCTTTGTCCGACGTGACGGGATGTCACACGGTCTACATGTTGTCCTTTTTCCAAAACTATATAATTCTTAAAACATTCCCCAAAATGAGAAAAAATCTTCAAGAATAATCATAACATATTTTAACCTCAAGTTTATCTCATTCCTTTCATTTTCCATCATATCATAGAGTAACCCATAATTACCTAAAAATTAAGTATCATATAAACCCTAATGGTTACCTTAATAATTATTACTTGAATTTCCACATTGAGTTGTCCATCTCGTACATGATGCATTAGAGAACTCACCAAGGTTGAAGTGGTTGATCATGACTCCTTGATATTTGGTTTAGAACAACCACGAGTTTCCTCATTGAATCCTCCATTTTATATAGTATCTTAATCAGAGAACCACCACAGTTTCCTTCAAACCTGTTGTCTCTTTGGTGCCTGCTAGATCCATCCATTCACTAAAAATAGAAATGTCAGTGTGAGTATATCAACAAAACCATCATGTACTAATGAGGAAGGTAAACACTAAGATACACTTACTCATTCACTTTATCTAAAACTAGGACTCTTTCTGAAATCCTAACCATTATGGTAATGTCACTTATTCTTAATGAATACCCTAACCTCTAAAGTTATCTAAACCGACCTTTGATACCAACTATAAGGCCCCAGCCTTAAACCTTACTTAATATTGAATTAAATGAGTAATTAACATTGAGGATCTTTTCAGGTTTAGAGTTTTATAGAATTAAGACATAACTATTACATCTCAAAAGATTACAAAGTAGTCGCTTCTACTAAATTTCCATAAAATAAAAACTCTTTAAAAGAAACATGTATAGTTCCATGTTTTAGGTAGCATGACTTTCCCTTGATCCCATCCTTGACCCTATTCCACGCTATTTCCTATGAAAAACATTTCAAAAACATGGGATGAGCATAAGAAGCTCAGTAAGGGATACACAAAGAATGAAAACTGTTAGATTTTCAAAACATCAAGTAAACCATGAATACTTTATCAATGTAATACTTTTCACCTTCATGAAGTAGTAAATACTTTTCACTGAAAAAAAAGTGTCATTACTTACCTTTTTGTAACCAAAGGATTTCCATAAAACCCATATAAAGAACACATAACATATATAAAGGTAACTTGGGACATAAACATACTTAAGTGGAATAACCATACGGTCGACTTCCACACATATCACTTAATGGAATATCCATACGGCCAATTTCCATACATACTTAATGGAATAGCCATACAGCCGACTTCCACACCCAATGCATTGGAGGTTATAACGTAACCACCCGTCCTGGTATTCACGGCACCACCCGTCATAATGTCCAAGTAACATTATTACACATAAAATATGGAAAATATAAACATTTCAATAACAATATTTCATTTGCAATCACAATAAATAATTACCAGATATTGAATTAATCAATCCATTTTCAAAAACCATTTAAAACATTTAATAAAGAGATTTTTGAATCAAAGTGTCCCATACCACCTTGAAGCTTAAAATTTTAAAACATTAATATCCATATAAATAAATCCTTAAAACCATTTTGAAAACATGGATATTAATAAGAACAAATAATTAAAACATTTAAAATGACATTTTGATTAAAGGGGTTTTACTAAAATTAGAGACACTTGAATACAATAATTGAGGAATAAAATTTATTCAGAACTTTATAATATCATGAGAATGAATCGATTCATGATATAATACTCCAAAGGACAGTATATACACCATATAAGAGTGAATTGATGCATAACAACAATGAACCCTCAATAGAAATGTCAAATGTGATGAAATCCCTTAAAAAGAAGGTATCCTTAAATTAAGGACAAATAAATCTAAAAAATATGTGTGAAAAATATAAATACACCCAATATAAGTGGAAATTAAGTGTAAAACAATAAAAGGTCATTTACACATATTCAATGGATGACATATTCAATGACTACATGTTGAACCCAAAGAAATCGAAATTGGGTTAAAAAGTTCACTTGACAGCCTAACGGCATCACATCAAAATGAGTTGATGAGAGATAAAAAGTGTATCTCATCACTTGGAAATAAAATTTACATCAATAAAGATATATGAGAACATATCCCAACATAACAATATGTAAATTAAAATACCCAACAAAAGAAGTCTTTTAAAAAAAGGAGGGTGAAAGGTTCCCTTACCGACTTGGGTATCTTTCAAAACATACACCCCATGAAAGAAGGACAATAGATAATTGATCTAAATACTCATAAACGAAAGTATATTACACAAAGAGTATAATAATGGGCAGTACATACACCACTCAATGGAATTTGTGGCAAATGTAGCATAAATCTCATGGGAATAAAAGTGAGATGAAAAATCCCTTACGAAAATTCGGCAGCCTAACGACGCCACATAAAACTTCCGAATATGGATTGATGAGATAAAATAGGGTATCTCATCACATTAAAATAAAATGTACAGAAAGAGGAATATAAAATAACATCCCCCAACATTACAAATAGGAGCTTAAAAGAAGTGACCTAAAGGAGAGTAATTAAAAAGAAAGAGAGAAGTTAGATCTCTTACGAAAGTTCAGCAGCCTAACGACGCCAATCAAAACTTCCAAAATGGATTGATGAGAGAGAATAGGGTCTCTCATCACATGAACATAAAAATTAAAGTAGGATTAATATAAAAGATCATCCCAATAACAATAAATATGAGCTTTAAAAGGAATGACATAAAAGAGTGTACTTAAAAAGAAAGAGAGGAGTAAGATCCCTTACCTCGGGTCCGACTTGACTCGATCGTTCTTTAACGTCATGAATAATAAACTTGAGTTAATTTCCAATTTATTAAGAACCTTTTTATAGTTCATTATTCCTATTAGATCACTTATTTCCATGTTATAAACATTATGTAAACATTTAAGTTAATAATGTTTGTTTTGTCGATATTTGGTTCTTAAGTCGAAAGTGGACTTCTTACCATTACATGTTGTTCATGTGGTCAAATGTTTATTATATACAGAATAATATTCATGATTTGGATATCATATATGTCATATATATCCAGTACATGCATGCATTTATAACATTACATAATCATTTAGAGGTAAGAAATGAAATGCACCGTTCATGGAGACGGTAAGCCGTACGTACGCATGAACGCTACTTTCATTTCTATTTCATATTTTATAGAATGGAATAATAATGATATAAAGGTATATTATAATTACAGTATAATATAATATATAATATCATAGTTCCATCCTTTATACGTCCCACATATGGTATTTAACGAATCAAATCACTTTGAGGGGGCGGTAGTCCGCACTTCCTTAAATGAAGATATCGCGTATACCCATAATGGAAGCCATAAAGGTAAGACAAAAATGAAAAATACAGAAGCGTAAATAAAACATAAACATATTATATATCATATATAAAAATAGTGACATCATAATGGCCACCTTTGAAGGTGTTAAATGAGTATTGAACAATCATCGTTTCGGGAGGCAAAATTTCACCATCCACGGAAACCGTATGTTCTTTAACCATTTGATGTAGTTGTGTGAGAGTGTAGCTTGAATAAATCTTATAAAAACATACTAGTATATTGAAGATTCTGGTGTTGTTACAAAAGAAGTAAATAAAAAGAGTTTAGTGGGTTGGAGAAGCAAAATAAAACAAATGAACATGAGAGAGTGAATTACCTTTAAAAGTGTAACTCCTTTTGATTTGAGCCTAAAGTCTTACTTTGAAAGGCTTCTTCCCAACGGGAATCCTCTAGTATTAGGAGAGGGATGTGGAGAGAGTAAATGGGCAGGGTTTGGCCGAGACAAAGGCTTTAGGAGTGTGTGAAATGAGGTAGAGGTGGGGGCCTTTTATAAGAGGAGAGGAGGGGCACTTTTGGAAAGTAGGAAATATTACTTTATTAGAAAATGTGTTTCGGTTTTAAAAGGTCCCACATTGAAATAATTCGTGGATAAGGTGATAAGTCTTCGAAATACACTCATCCAATAAGTTTTGGACATTTTTAGTTCATAGATTTTACATTATCTTTCCATTTTATTTAAATCGTCAAATAATGATGTCATCGCTGCATCATTATTATGTCATAAATAATTTAATTTATTTAATGTATAAAAATTATAAAAAAACTCTATGATGTAGGAAATCTTTTTAGCTTTCCAATTACTATTTATAATCAAAAAGATGACTTGTATAACCCCACTTAAAAAGTGTTTTAGTAAAACATATCATGTTTGTGTCATTTTTACTTTTACATTAAATAAAAAGTTATTTATGTCATTTCCCATCCAAAGTGGATCCATGGGGTCCCCAAGTTGACACATGGATTTTCTTGGTCGGCCATGATACAACCAATAGGTGTAGGACAAGTGTAATGGTGTTTTCACATTCTTATAATATCATTTTTACCTTAAACTACACTAATTACCTCTAATCGCGATTAAAAACTTAATAAGTTACTACTCACCAAAAAATTATTTTAATCTCATTGAACCACATTTTACTTCTTAATGACAACCATGTATGTAGGATTTTTGAAAATCAAAACACAATGATGGCAAAATTTCATTTAAATGGAAAATCAGTTTTTATAAGTACCACTTAGTGGTTTCACTATTCATCAAAAATTGATGTTTTTCAGAAAAATCCCAAAAATTCACCCTAAGCTATATTTGATATTCTGAATTCAAAAATGAAGTCCATTTTACAAAATTAAAAACATATAAGTCACATTAATTAATTTAATAATTAATTCCCGCTGTCATGTCAAATAGCGTGTTTTATGAAACAATAAGTATCAAAAGATTGACACTAGTTTTAGTCTGATTTCAAATTGAAATTGATTCCAACAAACAATATTGGATTTAATGGTAAAAATATTTTCTAATTTCACTTTAAAACCAATTAAAAATATAATCTAATCATATAAATAAATTAGATTAAAAAGTGGTTTTGAATTAAAATACAACATTTTACACTATTCATTAAAAAAATGATCTTTATCGGAAAGATACCAAAAATTTACACAAAGTAAATTTTGATGTCGCGATTCTTAATAATAGTTTTATTTGGTCCAAAAGAATGTATTAGAGTGATCAAAACTATATTTAATGACGGTTCTCCATCAAAAGCTGATAAGTGAACCTTCAGTGAAAACTAGGGCATATACGCCTAAAATTGAATTCTTTCCGTATTTTAAGCCTTTATCTTTTATTGTATAAATGTAAAAATATTTAAGAACATATATAATCATATTTTAGTTATTTCTATCCATTCCCGCCATTACAACGGCTACATGTTAACTACCATTTAGAATAATATTATTTTATTATTTGTAAGATTCCCAAGAAACTCGTTGTTGCGTGTTGGGTACGCCATCGAGCATAGCGTCCCCTTTAAAGTCATATTAATATTTTATTCACAAATATGGATAAATATGAAATGTCATATTCTTTATTTACCCGGGGTGTTACAAATTGTCCCTTGGGTAGTGTTGATTAAGGTATATGCAATCAATGATGACCCTAACCTACCTATTCGTTTTCTTGATAGATATGATATTGGAGATCCATTTTAGGTATTTAACTTCTCGAACAAAGTTGTAATTGATCAATTTTTCAACTTCCACATCTTCATTGGTAGCATGATAGGGGTACATCCTTCTTTCCACTTACTTGAAGCCTCATTGGTTATTCGATAAGATGAGATTGTGTGTATCCACATCTGGATTCAGTCTAGTAATTTACATATAATTCTATTAAAACACATATTGGTGTTACTTTACAAATGTTATGTACATTTCATGTTCCTTAGGGGGCATAAAAACACAAATTATTGTATTCTATTGGTCTTCTTCTATCCCGATATTTACCTACTTGGCCTCATCAACGGTGGTGGAGACACCTTCCTCCAATATGGGAGGTGAGTTCATGAGGACATCAAATTATTCATCCACCTCAGTGTTTATGGAGTCATTTTTAGAGGAAGTCAACAATCTGGGGGCATATCTATCACTATTGAGGTGAGATATTCCATGATAAAAGACATTATCATCCCTTAATTCTAAAGTAATTGCAGATACATTTCAGAGTTGATTGTATTTTACACTATTTCTAGGGACATAAGAGGATTGGATATCTATGATCATATATATCACCTCAACTAGATTTATGGGGAGCACATAGTCATTGTCAATCATACTCTAGGGATTCACAGGGGTGATCCCCAAGCCATTGGGGATACAACTTGTATATAATCATCCACTAATTGTTGTTTTCCTCCCTTTTATAAAAACATGCTTTAGAATATGTGAATTTTCAAATTTCAAAGGGGGAACTATCACCATATAGTATGCCGACCTTTCCATCAATGGGGTGTTTCAAACACTGATAGAATGATGAGGTCACCTCCATGTGGCTATGGAGCTAAGGCCTTATGATCAAGAAATTGTATATTGTTTATTGCTAGTTAACCATAACCTTCGCATTCTATGTGATATTTCCAAAATAATATTTGATATTGATCTTCCCTAGAGGTATTTTATCATTATTATCATACCCTTGAATGGTTATGTTTTTTTGAGACAAATCACCATCGTTATACCCCAAATGTCAGAGGGCTCAAATCAGGATGAGATTGATCCTTACACCATTGTTAATCTGATCCCTTCATATGTCAACATTATTGAGTGTACTTGAAATATATAGGTGTCTAATGTGCCCCTAGATGACCTCTTTATGATCATACTCTATAAACCAGATGATGACATGATGTTCTATTGGCATGGTCTACACTTGATATAACATAGCTAATATGACTTCTATCTCAAACTCTTCTAGGATTTGGAGGGCTTCAATGAGTGACTCCCCAATTTCATTTGAAAGATTAATCACATCAAGGATTGAGAGATTTATTTGGAAAATCACTAGATATTTAATAATTTCATATTTTTGTTCCATAGGTTAGCACTTCCTAAGGAGTGGTTTTTTCTTAATATGTTTTCCAGTAGTTAAAGAATTTGAGGTGGATCGGACTGGTGCTTGTGCATAGGTTGAGGGATCATATATTTCTAGTGGCACTGGTTTTAATGCCCTTTCCGATAGTCTAGGATGATCATATAATCATACCCTTTCTTTGTGTTCATGCAAAACAATTTAGTGTAGATGACTGTTGGAGGGTTCTGAGAGACCTCCATGTCTCTATTGGGATTTCTAGAGAACTTACCTATGGGTCTCAGTTTCTTATTTTTCCTTTGTTAGGAAATGAACAAAATATTGGTTCTGACCATGCCCGTATTGTCCCCTATATCCTCAGTTCTTGCGATGAAACCTTCTATTCCTCAGTTGGGTATGTGGAACTCATATTTAGAGGCATATTCATCATAGTATAAGGGGTATTACAAGTGTATAATTTTAATAAAACCAAATATGAGATATTCATATGATGAGGGTTCTATTTGGTGGGGCGGTTCCCATGCTTCAGATGCTGTAGGGAAGAAATATACAAGAGTTAAATCTTGTGTTAGAGTGGTATATGACTCTTCATATTCTATCTCTTCCTGTGTTCGATTGTCGCAACCACCTTTAAGAGACATGTCTGATGTCACCTCCTTGGGTGGAGGAGCTATTGGGGTCCTACACAGCTATTCTCTCAGGGTGGTATGAGCTTGGTCAACTACTTTATGAATCATAATGTTGTTGAACTTCTATCCATTCCTAAATATAACTTTCTTCCAATCACCATAATCTTATCTATGTAATGGTTATGCAGGTCACCTGCACCGGTGATTTATCCAACATCACATTTTTAAAATTGAACATGATTTAGAGAAATTATTTGAAGACAACCCAATAAAATATATTATGAAAAAACCTTTAATGGAAAGTAAAATAGTAAGGATGATTGGTGAGGTTGACCTCATTGGGCTTCCTAGGTTATGGTATCTTGAGTAGGTTATTTTCCATGGCTATAAGAAAATTACCAGGGAATTGTTAATTTTGGAAGGAGTAGGCTTTATTCATCTATTCCTTAAATCTGGGGTGACTCTAGTTTCTTAATGCTTTTAGAAAAAGGATATTTTGTGGTTATTACTACTTATTAGGAGGCACTCAACAGTTCGGGACCTACTTAGGTGCATGGATGGGCACTATAGAAAGTTTTAGAGTAGCAATGAAAATATCTACATTGCTAAAACATTTACCCTATATTGAAAGAATGAACCGAGATTTAACTTTGGTTCACTGAATGGAATTTTCAAAACAATATGGAATTTTTACAAACTCACAAAAACCACCTGGAAACTTCATTGGGATTAGAGGTGTCTACAACTTATCCTCTAGATTTTCAGCATAGAGTTCCATCAATTTTTCTTGTGAGGGAGGGATGTTGAGTGAATAGGTTAAACCATTTCATGTGGATATGACGTTATACACCCTATCATATTTTCATTTCTTGTAGTTCTTCAGGTTGATGATTGTCATTTTTCTCAGTGTTTAGATGAACTGGTAATGGAATTGATGATGATGCTCTTCCCATCCTACAATGGATCCTACTTAAAGGCAATTGTAATAAAAAAATATGGTCTTATTAGAGTCTTCGGAAAATAACTCATCTTGGCCACCTCCTGCTGATCTCAAGGGCCCATCATTAGACCAAATCAGGATACAAAGTGAGTGAGATGTTGTTCGGGGTCTCCCATACTGTCAAAGGTGGATAAGGTAGGATTACTGAAATTGGGTGGGGGAAATGTTTCATCCACCCATTTGAGATATGTATTATTCTCAGTCTACAAAAGTGAGTGTTTCACCTCTATGAATTACATTCGAGTAGGAAGAGACTTAATGGTGTTTAGAAATTATAGATGTACTAATGTCTAAGCCACCACCCATCTATATTTATCAGGTAGGGCCTAATGAGGTGACCTTGTTTTCCTTTCCCATTTATTATCCATTCGTGTGAAGACTGAATGATTTCCTTAGAGAGGGAGAGAATTTTTATATAATGGAGGGAAGTTGAGATCATTTTTTATATCCTTATTTATGTAGAAATACTTATTAGATGCAGAGTCGATCTAATTTTAAAATACTACTATCCAAAGTGGACGACTCTTTCTTGATGTATGGGAGGATGGATATTCTCCTCTATCTGAATATGATACCCAGTTGGAACTTTTCCCATGAGTACTTCCTCATTGATTTGTTTAAGATTTTGTATCTCATTCTCATATTGTTCCAGTTGTTCCTATGAGGATGGAGCTCTGACTCTTTAGGGAATGAATTGTTATATATTCACACCTTTCCATTTTTCGTTGGTATTGTTCCACCATAGAGGTGGAAACTCAAAATTCAAAGGTGCTAGGTTTTGAATTATCCTCTAGTTCCAGGTACCTTCAACCGCAGTGGGTGCACCAGATCCTCCTCTCGGGGTATGTTTTTTGTTTTGTGTCCCTCTTTATCAGCATATTGATCCACATTATCTGTTGTGTTGACGGTGAAAACATTCATAGAGGTGTATCAAGAAATGATTTTTATCCAATTAATTTTAACACAACATGATGATTATTCACTTCCTGTATTAGGGTAGTTTCTTGAACCGTTGGCCGTATTGGGCCGTTTTGGATTACAAACATGGCGGGGTTTGATTGCCTTCATCTTACACACCTCCCGTCTAAGATTGTGAGTAGGTACCTGGAGGGAGTTTCAATTCATGATTGCTGAATGGGCGCCGAATACCTGAGGTTTGTCTAGCGACGAGACGAACGGATTGGACATCAACCGTCGATATTTTATTCATAACCTAGAGAAGACTAATTCCCTATGTGGTGATGAAGATGATGAAAATTTCCCCATCTCTATGGGATGACGACTATCTGGGGAAACAATTATCATTGATTATTCCATTTTTTGGGGATCTGATGCTTCTTGTTGAGAATTTGATGATTCCTTGGACATGAATTGAGATATAAACTCCCCCATCCCAACATTTTGGGGTTGATCTGGAATCATTGTTGATTTCCCCAAGACCCTCTTAGGGGATGATGAACCTGGTTATGATGATTGAGACACAAATTCCCCCAGACCAATGTGTTGGGGTGTGTTTACAGCTACTACCGATATTTCCTGAATCATATCAGGTATTAAAGATATAGGGGGGAGGTGGTGAAAGATATTCCCCCAACCCATTGGGATGGGTTCTCTATTAGACAAATACTATAGAATCTGCTACTGTAGTCTATTTGACATGGCATAGTTGTGCTCGTATAGGAGTTGGATGCAATGGAATCCCATAATGAGAGTCAGTTTCTATAGGAATCCATTGGGTCAAATGAAACTTTGGATTCCATGTCTGAAATGTGTTCCCATTGTTTTTAGGGGAGAAGTTCAAAGATCTTTTATCTATCCTATTTCTCCATTCGTGATGTCTTATCACTATTGAAGCAAGATAATTTTCTTATAGTGACCAATTGACTTACGCGTTACCTGACCCCCATATTTCAGTATGGGCCATGAAATTACAGGAAACTGTATCAGAGGGGTTCGGCTATCCTAGGGGTGCAGTGAAGTGAAACTCTCTATAATTTACGCATACTCAAATTTGGATACATGAAATGTCTTCAGATATCAATTATTTAAGGGATGTGATGCAATGGAGGAAAGTGTGTTATAAATTTTCACTATTCTTTTTCGGTTTTTGGTCTCTTTCCATGGAGATAGTAGAATATCCTGGTTGAAAATAGAGTATCTTAATGGTCTGAAGTTGACCCTCATATCCTGGATAAGGGAGGTTTATAGTTGTTGTGGATGAGTTTCCCACATATTTTGGCATAGATAAGGCCTGAAATCCTTCTCTATCTCATATGAGATCTTATAGTCAGAATTGGAACGAGTACAAAACATGATGGGGCGGTTTTTTACAACTAAATCAATATATATATTAATGTCAGCTTCCACTATATCATACTTACACACCTCTATCTGATCAGATCACGGAAGGTGATTCATTGGGTCTCTTGCTGACTATAGTGGAGTGTTTCTATAAATTGATAGAGAACTTCATACAATTGGACCCAATGTTTCAAGAACCTTTTTATACAAAGATGTCTGAGTTTTGAACAACCGTTTATATGGAGGTGCCTAGGTAAGGGGAGGATTTCCATGTTTGTAGTAGATATCACCATGGGGAGGTTCACCACAGTAGATGTTAGGAGTAGGGTTCCTGTGATCCATCTACACACTACTATGAGGAGGACTATCATAGTAATGATCATCTTATTCTTTGGTTAAAGAGACAAACAACCCTTCGATTATTGAGAATGTTCCTTAAACAACCTCAAAGACATTATCATCGAGAGGATTAGGAATATGAGACTCATGCTACATCATGGGTGGAATATTCTGACCTTGCTTTTAGAATTGTGTAGGGATATGATCTTGATGTATAACAACTACTATAATTTTTTGATAACTGTCTGGTGTTACGGGAGTATGAGCCCACTTCGAATAAGCTTCTGGAGTATGGAAATGAGGTTATTAATTATTTAAATGAATATGAGCCTATCTCTAGGAATGTACCATTATCACATAGTGAGCCTCGTTCAAGACAAGAGTATGATCCTGATCCTAAACCATTGGAGTATGACACTGGCCTTTTTTGATAGGAATATGATCCTGTCCCATGGCATGTTACACTCTAACTTAGTGATCCCTAGTTGGAATTGGAATATGATCATGATCTGAATATGAATTCCCTATCAGAATATATATATGAACCTCTATAATTATATAAGGGATATGGGCCTCCTCTTGTATGACCTCATAAGGATGTTGGTGCAATCATTGATAGGCCCATTGGACGTCATTAATTCACTATGGGTCTATGATTTTTTTATAAAAACTCAAACTATCCTAATTAATAAATTAAAATGTAGTATTGGTAAGTTTTAAGCCGAACCCAAAAAGAAGGTGAATTAGTTTTATTAGGTTTTCAAAATATTTAATTTTATTATTTTGGAGAAATTGGTGAACAAAAATATTGGTTTGGTTTTATTTTTAAGAAAACAAATAAAAGAAACAAAGTGCAGCAGATTGATTTGATTTTAAAATAGATTTAAAAATTGTGCCTAGGTTTTGTAATTTTAGGGTTCAAATGAAACTAGATTTTATAAAATAGGCCGATTTATGATTGGTTTCACATTTGATTTGAGGAAGATCTAATGATCATGGTATCTCCTCCTTAACGTATAAATACCATATTTCCCTTCATCTAGTAATTTAAGGTGTTGTCAAATCAAGTTTGTCTTGATACCATGTTTAAAACTGATTTCCCCTAAAGTTTAAATTAGTCATAACTTCTTTAGGGTTATCAATTGAATAATTTTAAAGTTAATTTTTTATTCAAATACCAATGGTTATGATGAAATAAAAATAAAGGGATTGGAAGTTGAAGAATAGATTTCACAAACCAAACACATGAATAAAAAATAAATGAAATAAATCAAATGACACCTTCAACCTTTGATTAAATTACCCAAGAATAGGTGGTTTTAACCCCAAATACTAGTTACGAGAGAATAATAGGGATGTATAAAATAAAAATAAATCATAAATAAAATAAAGAAATAATTTAGGGAGGGTACAAAGTCTTGCTCCGAGATTTGGTCTCCGATGAATCTGGATTTAAATTCTCCCAACAGCAGTTGCCTATCCCTCCTTTTATAGGATTTATTTGTGATCTATAATTAATTAATTCTACAAAGTAATGTTCCTATGGTGGTTTGGGGTGAGTCTCACATCATATATTTGGTAAAAAATGAGGATTTGGTGAATCTGGGTGAAAAATCCCCGTTTGAGAAATTACACCACGTGTAAATACATTACTATATGTGTAATTTTTAATGATATGTTTATTGGCTTCATTATTTGTCCTTATTTTTACCACATGCACTATTACATGTCTTGTAATGATTACATGAGGTGTAATTCCATTTTTAAGCTTCAGAATCCTTATTTTTCCTTAGTTATTTAATTTTAGGCTCTGAAAGTGCTCCTTGATCATCCTCCAAAATCCCGTGCCAAGCTAAGTGTATTTAAGATCCAAAATTCACCTCTTTTCATTAAATTTTCATAAATATATTGTTTCTTACATAAAACAATAAACAAGTAAAATCACAAAAAAATTGGAAAGAATAATCAATTAAATACATATATAAATACACTAAAATACCATAAATATATATGCATGAAATAAAGCTATCAATTACCCCCACACTTGAATTCATACTTATCTTCAAGGATGTAATCGCAAAATACTACAAGGGACGTTCACATTATCATGCTTCAAATTCAATTTCAATAAAAGAAATTGATCCAATAGGAAATTAAATATTTGAGTATCACAGGTAGAAATTTTATCAACACCTCACTTTTCAAAGAATTTAAATTAACCATGTATTTTACTTTTCCTCCTTTGAAATAGCCAATCCTTTTCAATCATCATTTTTTATTTTTCAATCCATTATTAATATGCATGACATTTATAATTTACCTCACTTAAAATTTTTATTCTCATCATCGTGGAACGAATGAATAAAGTGATGAACATAACTCAATAACATGTTACTTCTCATAGGATTGAAATGTATATAACATATCCACTGTATAAATAAATAATCAAAATGAATCACGAGGGATTTACCTTTTAGGATCAAATGAATCTGAGACTCAGGGAAGGTCAGTAATGATGTAAATCAATTATGGCCTAAAAATGAGGTTTAACTCTAAATTAATTTTCATGATAATCAAAATCAACTTAATGAATGTCTCTTATCCCCCCAATATCTCAAAGAAGGCTTGTATAGAGATAAAATTCAATAAATTAAACACCTTAATTTTTTTTCTTTTATTTTTTGAAATTTTTTCTGTGGAAAATTCTCACATCCACCACTCAACCCCTAATTATCGCCTCCCAAAAGTATTTGTGATAGTTATAACAAGATCACTGGTCAAATAAATAATTTTTTTTGAATTTCTCTACACACAACCCATTTTTTTCTTTTTTCATTTTTTTTCAAGAAGGTGTCAAATAAATAAAATGAATGTTTTTTCTCTCAATCTCATGAAATTTCCCCCACACTTATTCATTATAAAATGTGCATCCCATCTACCAGATGTTGTTTCCCCCACTCTTATGTTTGATAATAATAAAAAATATTTAAAGTAAAGTAGGAATGGATAATATAAGCTTGTAACATGGATCACTTACTAACAAGGCTATTAATGAATTTTATGGGCTTAAAATAATTAATGTAAAGTGGGTCACATGATAGTGGATAACAAAAATAATGTCTCGATCATTTTAAAAGTAATTGTATTCAGTCGAAGATTCAATAAGATGCAAAGAAATTTATAGAAGGAAACATGCTTTATTTTTTCAATAAATATACTATAGAAATAATGGAAAATATTGGATCATTGAATGTCTCAATAATGAGATGAATGGTTGGTACATTTACTCATGTCAATGCATATGAATAATTAAATTAATGAATAAAAATATAAAAAATTAAAATCATGGCCAAATGTTAGAAATATTTCATTTACAATGCTCAACATGCTCCCCTAAATCATGATTTGTTAAATCTTAATCCACATAATTATCTATACTTATTCCTTTCACAGTTTTTCATTAAAATTTATTGAAAAATAATTTAAAATCATGACATGATAATTGTAAAAATAATTTTATGTATCCAAGTTCAATTTATTGAAGAAAGAATAAAATACAGGCTATGAAATTGGCAGTTAAGAATCTAATTAAATATGGGGAATACATTAGAAAAATACAGAGTTGGAACTATTACAACCTTATGAAATTGATTTTCCAAAAATGGATGTTCATGTTCTTCATGTACCCTTTTATGATGTGAAAATTTCCTTCAAATACCCCCACACTAGAATTCATACTTATCCTCAAGAATATAATATGAACATACTACAAAGGACATTCACCTTATCATGATAGAAATTCAATTTCAATAAAATCAAATGACAAAATGTTAAATTAAATGTTCGATAATCACATGTATAAAATTTATCAATTCCTCACTTTTCAAATAATCTAAATGAATCTTGTATTTTACTTTTCCTCTTTTGAAATATAGAAGACTTTTAAATCATAAATTTTCATTTTTCAGTCCATTATTAATATGCATTCCATTTATAATTTACCTTAGTTTAATTTTTTTCATTGATCATTGGGGAATTAATTAATAGAGTGATTCACATACCTCAAGAACATGTTACTTCCCATAGGATTGCAAATGTATCTAAGATCTCTACCGCATGAAGAAAGAATCACAATTAATCTTGAGGGATTCACCATTTAGGATCAAATGTCTCTGAGACTTAGGGTAGGTATGAAAATGATATAAATCAAGTAAGGTGTAAAAAATAGGTTCAACTATAAATTACTTTTCATGATAATAAAAAAAATCTCAATGAATTTCTCCTCTCCCACAATATCTCAGAGCAGTTTTATTATGATATGAAATGCAATAAATTAAACACCCTCTTTTGTTATTATTTTTTTCTTTTCCTTTTTGAAAGTTGTGCTATGGAAGATTATTAAATACACTAATAAAGCTATAATGATCTCATCATGACACTATTTTTAATATTTATATCAATATCATTTGTCAAATATATGGTTATTTTTGAATTTTCCTTATCACAACCAATTTTTTCATTTGTTTTCTTTTGTTTTCTAGAGGGCATGCAATAAATACAATAAATGCATCTTCCCTAAATCTCATGAAAATTTTACCAAAGTTATTCATTAGAAAATATGTATCCATTTTTTCAGATTCCATTTCCCTCACTCTTATGTTTGATAATCGGGAAAAATATTTAGAGGAAGGTAGGAATGGATAAAATAGGCTTGTAACATGGATCATTTATTAACAAGGATATTTGTCAATTATATGGTCTTAAAAAGATTAATGTAAGGTGGGTATAAGTATAGAGGCATACCAAAATAATTCCTCAATCATTTTGAAAGTGATTTTGTTAAGTCATAGCTTCAATAAGATGCAAGAAACATTAAGAAGAAAACATGAATGAGTTTCTCAAGAAATATAATATAGAAAGAATTGAAAATATTTTCTTAGTGTATCTCTCAAGAATGAGATGAATAGTTAGGAAAATTACTCATGTCAATGCATACAAATAATTAAATAAATGAATGAAAATATTAAAAATTAAAAACATGAAAAAACATCATAAAAACTTCATTTAAAATGGTCAAATGCTCCCCAAAATCATGATTTGTCAAATATTAATCCACATGATTATCTCTACTAATTATTTTCAATTATTTTAATTTACATTTATTGAAAAATAAATTTAAAAATATATAATGGTAATTTTCCTAAGCAGTTTATGCCATGTAGTTCAGTTGATTGAAGAATGAATCAAATGTAGGGCATGAAATTGGCAGTTAAAAATATAATTAAATGTGTGGAATAAAATAGAAAAATGTAGAATTTGAACTATTACTCCCTTATCAAATTTATGTTCCATAAATGGATATGTAGGTTCTAACTACACCCTTTCCAGGATGTGAAAATTCCCTTCACGACATGTAATTTTGTTGTATCCTTTTCTTTTAATTACTACTACTTGCTGATGCCTTGGGTCTTGATGGTCCTACATATTAAAAAATATATATAGTTAAAATTACAGGAAATTATTAATGAATTTTCAAATATTTGGAGTGAGAGAATACACACCTAAAAAACAAAAAATACATAAAGAAATATAGAAAACTCGGGTTGCCTCCAAGAAGAGATTTTTTTTACCATCGTTGGATCGACCTTAACTCTTTTTGCTATAGTTTACTTGACAGATGGTTGAAAATTTTGTAACTCTTAGGGGTCTATAAATTGTCTCTATTGTGTTCTATACATGTAGGTTGGCCCATGTCCTTATTCTATTAATAACTTAATTATTATGGATGATAGTACTTGCTTGATCTCCATTGGACCAACCCACCATCTCTTCCTCAATCCTGATGGACTAAATAGAAGTTCATGTAACATCCCTACCTATTTTTCTTTCTCAGATGTTGTGGATTCGGTCTCTCCTTTGGTGTCAGTGGTCTTTTTTTCATCTTTTATTTATTCTTCAGTTGGGAATCATCTTCCATAACATCATCTACCTCATGTACATCTTTAATTTTAGAAACATCCTCAAATTAAGGTATTTCTCCTTCTCCAAAATCATTGTCCTCTTTCACATCATAGTTCTTTATTTCTTAGTGAATGTTGAAACTTACTTGATCACTACCAACTCTTAAATAGAGTTCTCCACTTTGAACATCAATCAGAGCATGCCCTATAGCTAAGAATGGTCTTCCTAGAATGAGTGGATTTGGTTCCTTTTCCTTATAAAACACAAGGAAGTCAATGAGGAAGATGAAATTGTCAAATTTTATCAGGATATATTTCATGAATCCTCTTTGGGATTTCACTATTGAGTCTACTAATTAAACAAGTACTCTTGTAGTATTTATTCCATCGAGTCCCAAATTCTTGAATGTTGTGTACAACATGATATTGACACTCTCACCCAAGTCACACAAATATTTTCCACATTTTTTATCTCCAATAAATATGGGAATTGAAAATATACCTGGATAGATTTTCTTTTTAGGTAGATCATTTGATACCACTTCTAAACACTCTCATGTGAGTAGAATGGTTCCAATATCTTCCAGCTTAATCTTGTTGGTTATCGGATCTTTCATGAATTTAAAATATGTTATTATGTTCAAAAAAACCTATGAAATGGGTATATTAATATGCATTTCTTTAAAGTGTTCAATAAACTTACCTCTCTGCACATTTTTCTTCACTTGTTTCCTTCATTATGAAAAGATCGTCTTGGATTGTACCGAGGTTATTCTTATTCTACTTCTTTAGCTACTTTATCTTTGTTAATGATGAGGTCGAAGGTCTTCACAGCCCTCAAAATTACATTTATTAACCTATAGTAGAACAGTGGTGCCAGGTTGATCCACAGAGATGGCAGGTGAGTGAATTCTAAGGTTTTTTAAATTTTAAACCCCCAATTTTGTCAGCAGTGGGGAACACATCTACTTACTTTATATATCTTTTTATTTATTTTATTAAGCAATAATGAAATATATCTAAATATTTCTTATTTACTAAGCTAAATGTAAACCAAAATAAGGAAAAGTGAAAGTAATAGTAGAACCGCAGTAGAACAGGAGTGCTAAATATTCATCAAAATTTTTGCTCAAGATATTTGAATTTTACTGATTTAAAAGTTTGTTCTTAATCTTTTATAATTCATACCTTAAAATGTTTGGTTAATGCTTCCTAGATAGAAAAATAACACATTAATTTATAAGTTTGTGATGTTTTCAACTTCAAATAATTTCAGTCATCAAAATGATAAAAAGATATTAATATAAATATTTCTCAACAATAGTTTCTGAAGATGTTAAATTGAATTGAAAGTTTGATGGATATCCTCAATGATCAATCTCACCAAAAGATCATTGAGTTTGAAATTAAGATCAAAATAGTGTAGATTCAATTTAATATTATAGAATAAGATTCAATCTCGCCGAAAGAATCAAATTCTCATTGAGAGAAATAAGATGAAGAAAAATATAATATAAACAGTAAAAATTAAAAACTATCAAACAAAAAAAGTTATACTAGGATCATATTCAATATAACATCAAATATACTGAGTAAAACATTTAAAAATAGAGGAAGAACGTTTCTTCCACTGGTGATGAAGATCGTGTACTATTGCTTGCTCATTTGTGACTCCAGTTCTCCAGAACAGCTTTGCTATCTTTTAAGAGTCTTCTCTCTCAAAAATGGTGTGTTCATAGAAGTCGGATTGAGTGTCCGGATCTACTCTCGGATGGATGTGATCGTAGAATGAATCAGAATCTTTGGATATACTCTCCAAAAATGTGTGTTTGTGGAATACATGATCCTCTTCACAAAATTCTGTTGCTACTCTGCTTTTAATCCCACATTCATCTGTTACACGTCACCCCCTGCCTTCCACCGACTTTAAGTGTCCTTCGTGTGTGCATCGCAAATGAGAGTTTTATCGTGATTGACATGTCGCAATATCTTTTACCATGTAACTGACTCATACTAAGTTGGTTAAATGAATATGGACATGTTTCTGTCTCTTGAAGGAACCTTCACATTAAAGAACAAAACAATTAGTAAAATAAAATAAGAAAATAAATATTATATTATAGTTATTTTTATAATTAAATTTAAATTAAGAGGATAATTAAATTTAATTAATAAATAATAAATTTGATAATTATGATTTACTAGATTAAATATTAATATTATAGTTATTAATTTATATTAAATCTATAATTAAATGAAATTATTATGTTATTAATTTATTAATATTCATTAAGTTATTTTATTAATATAAGTACTATTAATAATTGGTTGGTATAACTTAATTAAATTCATAATTTAGATTATTATCAATTAATTTATTAATTTAATTATTATATTTATTCTGTTGAAATTAAATTATTATTAAAGTGTTAATATATTTATTTTAGTTAATAATATATTTTATAAAAAAATATTATTGTTTATATTTTAATTTTATAAATAATTATCAGTTTGACTTATATTTTATTTTATAACTTATCTATTTATTAATATTATAATTGTTATATATTATAATTATTATAAAATATATATTTATTTAATTTATTAATTAATTATTTTTACTTTTAATTTATTTTTTTTATCTTGAAATTCTTTCTCCCCCCAAATCACACTGTGCAGGGGGGAGGGTTTTCTTTTTCCAAGCTGGTCCATGGCTCTGCCTCCCATCTCCACAATGCTGACTCTTTCAGGCTTCAACGACAAAGATTGAGCGGCGAACTCCTCCTTCTGTCCGATGAGATACGGGCTTCATCGACGACACTTCTCCTCCCTTCCAGCGACGTCTTGTGATTGAAACGAATCTAAAATAGTGGCGCACTTCAGCCAGCATGGCTCCTCAACTTTAGTAATCAGAACTGGGATCATCTCTACGTTCATATCCAAATCCAGCTAAGCTTCGCAATGAAGAAATCTCAACCTGCTTTGGACTGTGACCAATATATTTTCTAGATCCATTGGATTGGGGTTCAACAATGGTGTTGCGAACATCTTCGTAAAGTGGCAACAAGGGGTTGTGGAAAAAAGAAAAGGGAACATTGGTCTGGTTTGGAAATCTTGGAATGACAAATCGATTCTTAGTGTTGCGGTGAGAAACATATGTAGGTAGGGAAGAACTGGTTTTTTGAAATCAGTATTTGGATATTTCAAGTTTGATTAATTTAATGGGTTCTGATTGTTGGAGGGTTTTCTAGAATGGATGAGTGCATAAATGGAGTGAAGAAGGAGAAAACAGGGGAGGGACAGGCAGGGTGTGTGGTGAGGAAGAAGTGACGACATAGTGAAGATGAAGCAGAGCTGTAGGAAGGGGTGAAACTGAGAAGAGAGTTGCAGTGTCAAGGAGAATAAATGGTCTCACATAAAAGGAATGGTACAATAGAAATGGTGCCAGGATAATACGGTGAGACCGTGAGAAAAATAAGGGGGGATGTGGTTCTTTGGGTTGAAACGGTGTGTGGTGGTTGTGGTGACACCATGAAATGGATACAGTGCGTGGTGACACCGTAAAGGGAAACAGTAACAAATGCACAACAAAGGGTGCCACAGATTGATGGTGCCACATTGCAAACCACAAAATTAAAGCAGATTAAAAATAAAAACAAATTAATTAACTAATAATTAAAAATTAATTAAGACACTTTTAAAAAATAATAAGAAACTCATTAACTTAGATAAAATTATGAAACAATGAAAACTTAAATTAAATCATTATTAACTTCTAAAATAAAATTGATTTAAATTATTCAAAAATAAAAAATGTAAATTATATAAAATTGCTACTATAAAAAACTAAATTAATTAAAGTAGACAATTAATTGTCATCTTATTGAATAATTGAATTAAGTTAAGACTTAAAATTATAAAGTTTGAATAAATTAATTTGTTTCAAAACATAAATTAGTAATTAATGAATTATTAAAATAAATATAATAATTTGGTTATTTTATTTTAAATTGATTAATATTTTCTACATGAATCGTTAAGTTATAAACTAAATTATTAATGTGCGAGAGAAGGATTAAAAAGTAAATTAACTATTTAAGAACACTAAAACTACTAACTAAATAAAAATTTATAAAACAATAAAGTAAAACATAAATGTTCTATTTTAGAGCTTAGAAAACATGATAAATTATAATAAACGATTAATTGATAAATTTATTTATAAATAAACAAAAGTGTTAATATATAGTTAAATGTGCAAAAATTATTAATTAAAATTAATAAAAATTAATTAAAAATATGTGGCAAAACATGTGTTTTTAAGGCCACATAAAATTCACCCACTCTTAATCATTTTTCGTCCTAAAAAAATCCCATGTTTTATTATCATTGAGAAACAGAATTATGGTATTCATGATTCTGCTAAAAATGTAACTTTTCCATCAATTTGAAAAAAGGACAGAAACATGTCAACAAGATTTAGAAAAGTAATAGTCAAATTAAGTCTTGCCTAGGAGATCTCTTAAAAAGTAATATAGTGTGCAATGAGTCATCAAAAAATGAAGATGTCTTGCCTCATATGTGAATCGACCCAATGACTCACTATAATCTAGGATCAGGTTCTAAGTCTAAATGTGTCTTAAAGCTAAAATATCAGTTGAATTAAAAACTTAACCAGAGGAACTTTGTACTTTGACTTTTCACCTTGGTTCCAAAAAAATAAATATTTGTTTTTTGAATCACCTTAATGATACAACCTAAATGACTCCCATATAAATTAGTTGACCCATTCTTCATTTGGTGTTCATCATTCCCCTCACCTTAATGAACTCATTTTTGACCCTAGAAATTTTTTCCCAAGCCATGTATCATGTGCTAAGCATTGTAAAATGAACTTATTCAAAGTGTACAGAGGGATTATAGTAAACAAAAACACACCCAACATATAGCATCTTAGAGACTCACCGTGGGATCCTAGATTCCCAAACTACTCCAGTTTCAAAAGATTTTTATGATAACCATTTACATTGGCTAATTAAGGCAATTATTTTAATAATTAAAAGATTAATGAAGCCCCTAAGATCAATTCAAACTTCGAATTCTAAGGGTTATGATCATAACTCCACTAATAGTCACCCATATCACTCTCAAAAGTTGTTACTAAACCAAGATCTCATAAAACCATTAAGCAAGACCACTCAGCAATCATCCAACCACATTAATTTTAGATTCAAAGCAAATATTAACTACCAAAGATATACTGTCCTTAGGAAAGACCCAATTGACATCAACGTACAACCTAAAATTGTATAAGAATTTTGAAAAAATTTACCCATTTTTTTGACAAAAGTATTTAAGTTGTAATGGGAATTGATGGGCTTATAATTAAGCATAGTTTAGAACAATTAAGAATTGACCCTCTCCCCCACACATAAAATATAAATTTTCCCCCAATGTTGACCTCTAAACATGAATAAGTACAATTAATCAATTAATGTTAAAAACAGATTTCCAATTTATTAGATCAATGACATGTATAAAGGGTCTCTTTGAAGTTCAAAAATATTGTTTTCTAGGAAGAATAACTTAACAACAGGTTCACAAGAAAGTACATGAATTAATATTTGGTCTAATGAATCATTTTCAATATAGCTCTAAAGTATCATGTGAGGTGTAAGTGCATTGTGTATAAGGTGTAATCATTTTAACAGATTGAGTTCAATAATGTGTTCAATAGAGCAGAAAAATGAATGCTAAAACACCCCAACCTATAACAGATTCAATACAATTTTTTTAGCTCGCATATACCTCCCCACACTACTGTTCATGTAATGAAAGGTTTTAATATATCAATGAAATTCAAATTTCCAGAAAGAGGAACATGCAAATTAATTTTAAAATAAAGTGACATGCAGTAGAGACCTTTCTGTATGCAAGACATTAAGCAGGTTTTTCAAGCAAGCATGTAGCTGATTTTCTAATACAAGAAGAATTTTAAATATATGCTGATTTTTTTTTAAAATTTCAGTAGAAAAATATGCAGCAGAAGTTTATACAGTTCATGTCATGAAACCGAATTTTTAGTACTCATGTAGCAGAATTTTCTTTAAAGCAACATCATATAAAGTAGAATTTTTCATGCAAAACATGCAACAAATTTTTTAAAGTAGTAAGCAGAAGAATAATGAAATAGAAATTGATAGTAAGGTACTTACCTGTCTTAATATTTTTTTCATTAATCCTTTAATATGGGAATTCCACTCCTTTATTACACAGCAGCAGCATCCTAAAAACACATAACATGTAAACCAAGAACAAATAACCAACATAGACAGAGCATACAGAAGGCAACACAAAAACACTTTATTCAAAGTAAAAAATAGAACATAAAAAAACAAACACAGAAGAAAGAACATGGGTTTACTCCCATGAAACACTAAGTTTAAAGTCTTCAGTTAGAATTTATTTAATTACAAATTGTTTTATTTAAAACAAAAGAAAAACCATGAGTTTCCACCCATGCAGTGCTAGGTTTATAATCCCTAACCGAAATCACCTAGAACAAACCATAGTCACTAGGTGGATGCAGTTTCCTTAATAAGAACCACCACATATGTTTGGCTCACTTCTTTTTAATGGAAAAATGAATTTTATGGGCACCTAATATTAGGTAAACTAAAACCAAATTCTCATAAGCTACAAAAATCCCTAAGTAGCACCCTTTAATAGTTGTGGGTATTGTGCAGTTAACTTCCAGAATTGTATTAGATTTGAAAAAATCAATACTTTTAGGTAGATAAATCAATGAATTGGGTACTTAAAAGGAAGTGAAATTATCCTCTAAGCTAACCTTATAAACTTCAACATAATTATATTCAAATTCAAGGGTGCTAATGGGTGAGTTTTGATTAGTAGTTTCAAGAAGGGATTCAACAGAGTGCTGAACAGAATCATGTACAATGGAACTCAAGTGTGATTCCCTCTTTAGACTACTATTATTATCATGATAAGGATCAAAACCCTTCACAGTCGTGGATGTAAGTGACAGACAGGGAAGAAAATTTATTTTATCACTAACAGATTCAAGTTTTATAATGTTGTAAATCTCTTCTAAAATATCCTCATCTATTAACTCACACTGAACATCTACTGCTACTATCAAATCAATTCTACAACCAACATATAGTGTGTGTTCAACCTCTACTTCAAGTTCAAGTTCAAAAATCTCAATTTATAAAGAAATGTAATTTGATTGTTGCAATTCAATTAAAGGAGAAGAATTTTACAATTCAGTTTCAATGAGTTCAGTTTCCAGAATGTTCAAATTAATAAAATTATCTTTATGTTGGTTAAAACTACATTCCATTTGATAGCACAAGGTTTTAAAAATGTGATTACTATGATAATAGGGAATTGAGAACTCATCAGTTAGTCGTTCTTAAAATATCATTCCCTCTTCCTCATTATCCAACAACATTTTAGAAATTATTTGGTTTACTAGTTCAAAACATGGAAGCGTGGTTATCAGTTTAGGTTCAAAAAATTCAGATTCTGTATTTTCCAGTTTAATTTTCTCATCCAGATTATACCCAATATCAAGTTCATGATCATTTTTCACAAAGTTAGAATAAATGTGTGAAGAGTTTTTCACAAAGTCAGTCCAAAGCAGTTTATTAATGTTTTTTATGTTTTTTCTTGATTTTTTTACCTTAAGAACAGTCAACACATGCCTTCCCCATAAATGATGCCAAATTTTTATGAGGAAGAAGGTCTCCACGACACTAAAAATTACATTTATTATTCTACGCTATCCTAGTGATGCAGGTTCGATCCATAGAGAAGGCAGGTGAGTCAATTCTAAGGTTTTTTATAATTTTAAACACCCACTGTTGTTATCAGTGGGGAAAAACATATACTTACTTTATATATCTTTTTAATTATTTTATTAAGAAGTAATGAAACATATTTGAATATTTCCTGTTTACTAAACTAAATGTAACCCAAAATAAGGAAAAGTGAAAGCAATAATTGAACTGTATTGGAAAAGGAGTGCCAAAGATTGATCAAAATTTTTACTCAAGAGATTTTAATTTTACTGATTTGAAAGTATTTTTTTAATCTTATTGAATTCACAACATAAAATGTTCGGTTAATGATTCCTTTCTAGAATATTAACACAGTTCTCTATAAGTTTTTGAAGTTTTCCACTTCAAATAATTTCAGTGAACAAAATGATAAAAAGATATCAACAAAAATCTTTCTCACCAAAAGTTTCTGAAGATGTTAAATTGAATCGAAATTTTAATGGATTTCTGTGATGATCAATCTCTCTAAAATATCATTGTGTTTGAAATTAAGATCAAAACAGTGCAGATTCAATTTAAAATTAGAGAATAAGATTCTATCTCACAGAAAGAATCAGATTATCATTGAGTGAAATAAGATGAAGAAAAATAAAATATAACCAGTAAAAGAGTTAAAACTCTCAAAAAAACAAAATTATACTATGATCATATTTAATATAATAGTAGATATACTGAGTAAAACATTTAAAAACAAAAGAAGAAGGTTCCTCCCCCTGGTGATGAGGATTGTGTACTGCTACTTGCTCCTTTGCAACTCCAGTCCTCCAGAACTGCTCTGCTATCTCCCAAGAGTCTTCATTCTAAAAAATGGTGTGTTTGTGGAAGTCAGAATGAGCATCCAGATCTGCTCTCGGATGGATGTGATCATGGAATGAATCAGCATCTTTGGATCTTCTCTCAAAAAATGTGTGTTCGTGAAATGCATGAGCCTCCTCCCAAAATTCTGCCACTACTCTGCTTTTAATCCCACTGTCATCTGTTGCACGTCACCCTTGCCTTCCACTAAATTTAAGTGTTCTTCATGTGTGCATCGCACACATGCGTTTTTTCGTGACTGACTCGTCGCACTATCTTTGCACATGTAACTAACTCCCACTGAGTTGGTTAAATGAATATGGACGTGTTCCCGTCTCTTGAATGTACCTGCACAGTAAAGAACAACACAAGCAGTAAAAAACAATAAGAAAATAAATAATATATTATAGTTATTTTTTAAATTAAAGTTAAATTAAAAGGTAAATTAATGTTAATTAATAAATAATTAAGTTGATAACTATTATTTACTAGGTGAAATACTAATATTATAGTTATTGATTTATTATTAAGTCTTTAATTAAATAAAATTATTATGTTTTTTAATATATTATTATTCATTAAGTTATTTTATTAATATAAGTATAATTAATAATTAGTTAGTATAACTTAATTAAATCCTTAAATTAGATTATTATCAATTACTTTATTAAGTTAAATATTATATTTATTCTTTTGAAATGATATTATAATTGCAGAGTTAATATATTTATTTTAGTTAACAATATATTTTATTTATAAAATATTATTTTTTATATTTTAATTTTATAAATTCTTATTAGTTTGAATTATATTTTATTTTATAACTTATCTATTTGTTAATATTATAATTGTTATATATTAAAATTTTTATAAATTATATTTATTCATTTAATTTACAAATTATTTATTTTTACTTTTAAATTATTTTTTTATCTTGAAATTATTCCTCCCCCCAAATCACGCAGCGCAGAGGGGAGGGTTTTCATCTTCTAAGCCGGTTCATGGCTTCGCCTCCCATCTCCATAGCGCCGACTCCTTCAGTCTTCAGTGGAAAAGCTCGAGCGGTGAACTCCTCCTTCTGTCCTTTGAGATCCGAGCTTCATCGACAACACTACTCCTCCCTTCCAATGATGACTTGTGGTTACAACGAATCTACAATAGCGGAGCGCTTCAGCCAGTATGGATCCTCAACTCCAGCAATCATAATCGGGATCAGCTCAGGGTTCTTCTCCAAATCTAGCTAATCCTTGCAACATCGATATCTCGACCTGCTTCGGATTGTGACCAATATATTTTCCAGATCCATTGGATTGCGGTTCAACAACGGTGGTGTGAACCTCTTTACAAAATGGTGGCAAGGGGTTGCGGAAAGAAGAAAAGGGAACATCAGCCTGGTTTGGAAAGCTTGGAATGACAAATCAGATCTTAGTGTTGCGGTGAGAAGCTGGAGTGGGTAGGGAAGAACTAGTTTTTTGAAATCTGTATTTGCAGATTTCATGTTCAATTAATTGTTGGGGTTTCGATTGATGGAGGGTTTTCTTGAATGGATGATCACATGAATGGTGTGAAGAAGTAGAATGTTGGGGAGGGACTAGCAGGGTGTGTAGCGAGGAAGAATCGATGACACAGTGAAGATGAAGCAGAGCCGTAGGAAGGGGTGAAACCAAGAGGAGAGTTACGGTGTTAAGGAGAAGAAATAGTCTCACATAAAAGGAGTGGTGCAAGAGAAACTGTTCCAGGAGAAACCGTAAAGGGAAACAGTAAAAAAGGAAAAAAAGGGGTTCCATATATTGATGGTTCCACACTACAAACCACAAAATTAAAGCATATTAAAAACAAAAACAAATTAATTAATTAAAAATTAAAAATTAATTAAGAAAATTTTAAGAAATAGTAAGAAACTCATTAACTTAGATAAAATTATGAACCAATTAAAACATAAATTAAATTATTATTTACTTCTAAAATAAAATTAATTTAAATTAGTCAATAATAAACAAAGTAAATTATGCAAAATAACTACTATATCAAACTAAATTAATTAATGTAGACAATTAATTATCATCTTATTGAATAATTGAATTAAGTTAAGACTTAAAATTTTAATGTTTGAATAAATTTTGTTTTTTTTCAAAACTTAAATTAGTTATTAATGAATTATTAAAATAAATCTAATAATTAGGTTATATTACTTTTAATTGATTTATATTTTCTACATGAATTGTTAATTTAGAAACTAAAATTTTAATGTGCGAGAGTAGGATTAAAAACTAAATTAACTATTTAAGAACACTAAAACTACTAACTAAATAAAAATTTATGAAAAAATAAATTAAAACATAAATTATCTATTTTAAGGCTTAAAAAAATGATAAATTATAAAAAATGGTTACTTGATAAATTTATTTACAAAAATAAAAAAGTGTTAATATATAATAAAAAGTGCATAAATTATTAATTAAAATTAATAAAAATTAATTAAAAAGATGTGAAAAACATGTGTTTTTAAGGCCACATCAGTTAACCTTAGTATTCTCTTCTATTACATCCTTTGGTAGTTGTCCTGAAAATTCTATACAACTCCTTTTTGTATTCCTCCCACTTCTAAGCTATATAGTTTTATGATCTTCACATGGGTGTATTTAAGAACATCCTATAAGTGTTCCTATGGTTCTCTCTCTAAGATGGGAATACATTTACCCAACATGTTGCTCCAGATTCCTTAATGTTACCTTTTGGTTTGAAGATTACTCTTTTATTTCTTGGACTATGACCCTAAAAGAATTCATGAATGTCTCCAGTGTTTCTTTTATTATATGGACCTGGATTATTAGTATGGGACCTTGGGGTGCTTGTTGTTGGTAAAATTATGGTCTTTGTTGAATTCATTTCCCTTATTGTTGTGGTGTCCGACACTGAAATTGATTACCTCGATTGTAATCAGCATAATTTCTATATTTAATACACATACTTTTGGGGTTTTCTTTTATCCCATCATGATGTCTATCTTCTTGGTCAATAACTCAAGTTGTGCCTCCATAGAGTCATTGTTTTTAATGCATTAATCACTTTTAATTATGTTTCTTCTCCTTGAAACTAGAAAGTTTTTTTCTTCATATCATCGAACAAGCTATAGATTGTTTTAGGTGATTTATTTCTTAATGATCCTCTAACTACAACATTAATAATCAACCTTTTCCCTGTGAAAAACCCTTATATAATGTATGAATTTTTTGCCATAACTCTATACCATGATGGGGGAATTTTTGAGTCATATATTTAAAATGTTCCCGTGACGAATAAACTGAATCATCTTAAAATTGAATAAATTTTAAGATGTTTACCCATATGTCCATTGACTTAGAAGGTGGAAAGAAGCAGGTGAGGAAGTTTCATACTATTTCATCTCGTTTAGTGACAGAATGTGATGAGAAGCTTTGAATTCAATCTTAATATCACTCATGTAATGAAAATCAAAAAAGACATAGCCTTACGACGTCACTTGAGACATTATGGAACTATAAAGTATCACAAAGCTCAAGGAAACTTACTAGATGTTTATTTGGATATTTATGTGGAATTTCGATGAATTGAACACTATTTGATATCACTCAAATGATTGCACACTTTATCTAGAACTAGTTCTCTTCAATAGGGAGGGGGTGATAGGCTGCTCAATTTAAATCCTATGTTTGAGGGATTTCCATAGTACACATGCGTCCTTAGTCCTTGATCACTTTGATAAACCCTAGTGGGTTGGTTTTGTTCTGCACCTTCCATGGTTGTAATGATTTTACCCTCTAGGATTAGGGAGGAATGGTTTGCGCCCATTGAGGTTTCTTTTCCCTTTGATTAAGTGTTGTGATTGTGTGTTTAAAATTTGGGATCCACAACAAAAAATACCCAACATTAAAAGAGAAATTGAAATAAACCAATAAAAAATTGAAATCCTAAAAAACTAAAAAGCAACTATCCTGGGCATTGATGCTAGTTTGATAGGCCCAAAGGGCATTGTTAATTCCCAATATGTTTAATAAAAAACAAATTTATAAAAACTCAAACTATGATACAAAATAAATTAAAATGTAGTATTGGTATGTTTGAGTTTAAACCTAAAGATAAGGTGAATTAGTTTTATTAGGTTTTCAAAAGATTTAATTTTATTAATTTGGATAAAGTGGTGAAGAAATTTTTGGTTTGATTTGATTTTTAAGAAAATGAATGAAGAAAACAAAGTACAAAAAATTTATTTAGTTTGAAAAAATATTTAAAAAGAATTACTGGGTTTGTAATTTCAGTGTTAAGATATAATTGTATTTTATAAAACAATTTGACTCATGATTGGTATTGGAGTCGCGATGAGGAAGATCCAATGATCATGGTATCTCATCCTTTAAGCGACAATACCTAATTTCCCTTGGTCTAGTAATTTTGGGTGTTACTAAATAAAGTTTCTCTTAAGTTTCCATTCGTTCTTCAGAGTTCTTAGTTGCATAATTTTAATGCTCTTTATTTATTCAAATATTAATTGTCATGATAAGATAAAAACAAAGGGATTGAAGGTTGAAAAATAAATTGCATGAACGAAACACATGAATAAAAAAATGAAATAAATCCAATGGAACCTTCCTGCTTTCATTAAATTAAACTAGCACAAGGTAGGTTTACCCCCTCATCCTGGTGATGAGATAATAAGAAATAGGGAGAAAGAAAAAATAAATCATAAATAAAACAAATAAAGAACTCAGGGAGGGTGCATTGTCTCACTATAAGATTTGGTCTCCAGTGATTCTGGATATGAATGACCCCAATAGAAGGAGACTATCCCTCTTTTATAGGATTTATCTAGGCTCTATAATTAATGAATTCCAAAAAGCAATGTTACAACATTGGTCGTAGGTGAGTCCCACATCAGAGATTGGGTCAGAAAATGATGTTTTTGGTGAATCTGGGAAAACAATTCCCATCTAGAAAATTACACCATGTGTAAATACAATACACCAATTATAATTTTGTATGATATTTTTATTTTCTTCATGAAGGGTCCTTCCTTTCCCCACATTCATTGTTACATGTTGTGTAATGATTACATGAAGTGTAATTCCTTTTGTATGCTCTAAGATCCTTATTTTGACTTGGTTCTTCAGTTTTAGGCCCCAAAAGTGGTCTATGATCATCCTCAAAAATCTAGTGTCATGCTAAGTGCATTTAAGGTCCAAAATTCAAATCTTTTCATTCATTTTTGATAAATATATTATTTCTTCCCTAAAACACAAAACAAGTTAAATTTATAAAAAATTGGAAAGAATAATAAATTAAATTCATAAATAAATACATTAAAATTCTATAAAATATAAGCATGAAATACAAATATCATTCATTCATTAGTGGTAGTGGGGATATATTCCTAGATTTCATGATCTACTAGAATATTCTAGGTAGATTCACTGATAGGAACATTACCCTGTCTTATGAAACATGACACTCTTACTTAGTGATCCATGGTCATAACGAGGATATGAGCATGATCTGAAGCCATTAGAGTATGATGTTGGTCCTTTTATATAGGAATATTACCCCGTTCCAAGGCATGTTCTACTCTCACATGGTGAGATCTGACTAAAGTTAGTATATTCTCCAAATCATGGGCCTTTGGAATATGGAACTAGTTTTTTTACAAGAATGTGCCCTTGTCCTAAGGCATGTGCCATTCTCACCTAGTGATCCCTAGTTGCAATGAGAATATGAGCCTGATCTAACACCTTTTCTTTTACTAGAATATACCAATAATCCTCCCAGATAGAAGTTATAATGTGCACTTTCTATAGAGAAAACACTTGTTCATTATTATTATAATGTTGTGATGCCCTATATGTACAGATAGGAATATGCACCTATCATTGTATCTATAACAGTGCTAGAAAATTCCAGAGGAGTTCTTCAGCTATTTCTATGGTGTAATGGCACTTTAGAAAATTGTGTGTTGGAATATAATATTGTGAATTTTTATCTCTGCTATGAAATAGAACGTGTCTTCAATTGAAGTAGGGATATGAGCCCACTTTTTTCCTCCTTGTGCCACCAGAATATGATGATGGGATTCATGAACAAGGGTTGGAATATGCTCCTCCCCTATGCATGATTCTGGAATATACTAGCAACTTTCTTCTAAGAAATAAGGGATATGATCCAACTCATTTTTTATCACCAGAATATGCGGACATACATCGTATTAGGATTGGGGATGTGATCCCGTTCATGATTATACAGATCCTTCCATGCATGATGTGTATTCCTTAGTGCCCATGGATTAACGGTGGATGTTTTTTGGGTGATACCCTCAGCAAAAGACTAATGGAAACGGGTGGTATGGTACTAGTGATGATTATTGATAGGATACCTCCTCAATAGATCCTAAACAGGATGTGAGCTATAGGTGACTCCTTGATCCACCTTCATCAGATACTTAAGGTTGTGATTTTTTCACCCTGGGGATAAGCTTCTGAAGTAGTTGTCTATAGAAATAAGAACCACTGTCTTTATATTATTTTTCTTTGGATGGTGTATACCTATTGGTTTTAATGTTTGGAGACCTTCATAGGTATCCTCAAGGTTCTATATCAAACCATGTTGATGGTATTCCGAGATGGTTTCATTTTCCACATGACGTTGAAGGTGTTGGGATTGTGAGCTATTTTGAGTCCCATGGGGGTTATAGTCCTAGATTATTATCTAGAATGGTCACTAGACTAATAAATCTGCTCGAGTTGGGTGTTTTTTGGGAGAGAAGTATCTACAGTCGTGAAGAAAATAGGGAACATGGTCACCGATCAATGCATCATTTTAGGCATGATACATTTTCAATCAAATATACGGGGGAAACACATTTGTCCTTTTTATTCCCTGTTTATAAATTCTAATCACATGCACTTTTCAATGTGAGGATGGACTTATTTTATAAAAATATTGGATATAGGCGATCAGCTGTAAAATACATGCCTGGTTCCCCACTTTTGTTTGTGTCGGAAATGCAAAAAAATTGTCATGATGCATTGTTAAACAATCATTTTTTAATTTGAGAGTTTCACATTTAGTTCACCATTTTTGTTTTGTTGTAAAGGGGATAAGGTACACTTGTCTCATAGGAACTACTTGCTCCCATGATAATTGGTTCATCCATCCTTTTTTCCAATAGAAGAGATGTCATAGTTAGATGATTTCTAGTTGGGTTTCCCACTTTTATTTCATAAAAAAGATGTGGATGTCTTGGATTGACGGTTTGATTGTGGGGGGTTCAATGTCTTGTACAATCATTAAAGTCGGGTTTACTATTTTTTATCTCTAATAGAAACTCCGAATGACTCCCACATCTATAACTAGGTACGGACCCAATTTCCAAAGGTAATAGGTCTTTTGGGGTTACAGAACCAATGATGCTTAGGAACTCACATTGGTTGAGAGGATGAGAAGTCAGACTCATCCTTCCATTTTAGGAAAATGTTTTCCTACTATGGGGATTTCTTATAGATTTAAGATATGATTGAGAAAATCTTTCTAATCCTGATACATGACTGGTTACCATAACAAAATGATCACACGCTAAATACTTTTATATACAAAGGGGACTCTTATTAGTGAATCTAACTTTATGTATATGAGGTTATTCATTCTTTTACCATTGGTGTGTATCTTCTTATATATTGTAGTCATATAACAAGGAACTATAGAGTTTATTTTTCATCCAAGAAATAAGTTAGTATTTCAAGTTTATGAATGAGTCATTATGAGGCATCCTACATATCCAGTATTATAAAAGGAATCAAAACCCACATAGTTTTTTAAAACCATATAATTTAAGATCATATAGAAAGGATATATATGGGAGCACTTGGGCACTAGATATTGATCTCGGTCCTCCAAGAGGTGTCCTATGTATACTAGTTTTGGAGGGAATCTGAGTGATCATAGTTCAATCATTCCCTTAGGAATTTACCATGGGTAAATATCCTTATATGGGACTAGTTATGTTATGAAACTAGTCAGGTGTTACACACTATGGTTACCTAGATGGTGGAGATTCATTATGTGAGTGATGTGATCATTGTAACTCCCTAGGCCTACCTGTCCATGCTCAGTGTAAAAAAAGTGATAGTAAGTGATTAGTATCACTATATATGGATGCAGTGCTTACAAACTAGGATAACCCTTTTGATTTTTAATATGGATCATAGGCCTTATAAAGTCATATTACATATCCTTTTTATAGGAGGAATTGGATTCATCATAGTTTTGTTGACTTCTTGATCTGCTGGAGGATGAGGAATCATAATCATCCTAATAAAGATTTTAGGCCCCGATGGTTGGAATGTCAAAGAAATGGAAGTACTTACACTGAGGTGGATGCCCATTTGAGCTTAAGTCTTTAGGAAGGCATCCTACATATCCCAGCTATAGTAGGAATTTGAGTTCTCATAGTTTAGTTTTTTCAGGGCTTTCACACTGAGGTTGCCCTTGTATTGGGGACATCAAATTATTCCACTAATCGGGGATTACATAGTGAAGTTTGCCTAATATCGGGGGATATATCATATTATTCCACTGATTGAGGATTACACATTGAGGTTTACCTAATATAAGGGTACGTATCATATTATTCTATTGATTAGGGATTAAACACAAAGGTTCCTTAATATCGAGGGGCATATCATTATATGCCACTGATTTAGGATTACACACTGATGTTTCCTTAATATGACCAATGAACAAGGCTATCATGTCCCATGATGTCTTGTTGACATGACCTGATTGTCCACCTCACATGTCCAGTTATCCCCCTGACATGTATAACGATTTCTAGACATGTCATATTTGTATAGAGGACATGTCCAAAGATAGTGTCACAATATAATTGACTTTTTTAGAGAGTGTTTCATGACCTAGAGTACTTATCCAGAGGATATTTTATGATCTAGGTTGAAACATCTTGAAATATTCCATATCACTTTTCTGAGGATGTATGGATACAATCACATGATTAGAGATGACTTTTTTGAAGAGTGCTGTATTACATGGATAACCTTTCTAGAGGATGTCACATGATCCATGTTGACACGTATGAAGTGTGTTTTATGAGCTTGGATGACTTGTATGGAGGACATCGCATGATCTATGTTTTTATGTCTAAGTGATGTCACAAGACTTGGATGATTTTTTCAAAGGGCATCACATGATTTGTGTTGGAATATCCTAGAGCCATTGTGAGACCTAACAGATATAAAATGGTTTCACCGCATGACTTGGGTGACATGACTAGAGTACATCAAAAGATCTGGATGGTGATCCCAAAGGGATTCACAAGACTCAAGTGACATGCCTAGAGGGAATCATGTGACTTGCTTGGTGTTTCCAGAGGACATTGAATGATCCAAATGGTATGTAGAGGAGACATCGAATAACTTTACCTACATGTCCTAGTTAAGTCATATGATCTAAATGAGTCATTTGAAGTGCATGAGGATTAGCGAATATTCCCTTACATAAGTCTCCCATTTTGTAGTCTTTATCCTAGATTTTATTACATATGTTACACATATTTTTTTAGGGTTATCTTTTTTAGGTATCACAAGATTTAGAAGATATGTGGGATATCCTTTTCATAACCTAATAGTAGTCCTTTTCATGATCTCAAGTGATCACATGAAGTGCTTATACATTCACTGTGATCCCTTAGGTTGTTCCCTAGATTTTAACTAGTGGAAAAAATTGATAGTGAGATTGGCCACTCCAATAAGTCCACTATGATGCCTAGGTACATTGGTGCATGGATCCAATGATTTTTTTGAGGTAGGGGGGGGGGGGGGGTTATAGGCCTCACTACCTTGATTATATACTTCCTTATGTGGAACATATCTTGTAGATCCTGGTAGGAGTCGGTGGAGGGATTTTATGTCACACGCTTCACAGAATGCTTCCATAGGTGTTTCATGCTTTTTAGTGACTACAATACTATTCCATCAGTTATCCATTTATTACATTTTCCCCAATAAAATGGGTCTTTCCTAATCTTGTCGACATTCCAAGGGATTATCATAATGTCAGGACAATATATCTAGATACATTCACAATATCAGGATTCCTTTTTAAAGGCATTATAGTGATCTAAGATGCTTTTTCCGAGACCATCTGTGAGACAAAGGTGGATTTTAAGGGAGAATCATGATATCAAGTTGGCTTTTCAAAGGTGCCTCATGAGATCAATTGGTGATCTTCCAAGGTATTTACATAAGATCAATGTATCCGCACCACGCAAAAAGCTCCCATAATTCCCCTTTTTTATTTTATTGTTTATTTTATAAAGGCTAGAAATCTTAGGAATTGAACTGACTGAAAATTCATTTTTTTGATTTTTGAAAAACACTTTTTGGTTAAGTGAGAACCCACTATTACAAATAACTTTGAGGGTAACTGAGAAACAGCATTCCAAAATATGGATCCATTGAGGGGATGAGAAAATAACCCTATCTTGGACCTGACCCGCCCAAAAACACCACAAAACCACATGTGACCATCACTTTGTGGCTAAGTGAGAACCGAACAAACAAAATAAAATGGCAAGACCAAATATTAGACCATCATCGTTGGAACAAACAACAAGAAAACAACATCCAAGAGCCTCCAAGGTCAGAAACCTCATCATCAGATCCACCAACACCATCCCAGTTTTCCAAAGAAACCTCCAAACTAGTACATAGTGGGGGCGTGCTTGAATGGAAAGGAAAAAAGAGCAGAGGAAAATAGGAAAATGAAGGAACCATAACCTGGAACACAAAAACATAACCCCAAAGGGTAAAAATCAAAATAGGGGAGAACATGCGAAGGAGTTTCTCAAGCACCGATCATTCCTGGGGTCGCCCTCTGCGACCTCGTATTGACCCGAGAGAAGATGTTGACCCTTCTTGTTCCGAACCCGAAGTAAACTGGAAGAGAAATGTTGAGGAGAGGACATTGTCTGCGTCGAGAATTCTTGCATCTTCCATCCACATCTGCCTACTGACTCTGAAAAAAAAAACAAAAATGCCCCTGCCTCAAACCATTACCATCAAAGACAAAAAACCGAAATGCGGCAATCTATCCAGTCGAAACCGCAAGACTCTGGACATTGAAGGAGTTCAGTGATAGATATCGTGTCACGATAGCAGGCCACACGCATCGCTCCGTCAATCTTGACCGCACGCGTCGCTCCATCGATCTTGACTGCATGCATCGCTCTGTCAAAAGGGGTTGTGCGCCGACAAGGATCCCTGTCGCATCACCGATCTGATTTCCAAGAGATCCAATCCCAAAGCAGGGAAAGAAGAAAGGCATTGTCATCGCAGATAGCATCGCACGGGGAGTCATGGTGTCGTCATCAGTGATAGGATCCAGGGAGCTCTAGATCCAGGAGGAGGGGGCGACGACATTGTCTCAGACAACATCAAGAGGAGACATAGGGTCGTCATGCAAGGGGATGACACGATCCGATTCAAGGATCTCAGATCTGTGTCGTGCGAGGGCCGGAAGAAGGCGGGATGAGAACGAGGAGGAGTAGCGGAGGGGAGGCGGTGCTGAGGTGGGTCAGCACAAACCCTAGGTGCGGGATCCCCCGAGTGCTACATCCTACCTCCACTAGGATATTAGCAATTGGAATGATCATTGTCGAAGACAATCACTATCCACATCGGTGATGCATCATGCGACCAAAAAGGGTATTGTGGCGATGTTTGGGAATTATAATGGATTACCCTTCTATTTTTATTTGGAGCCAGAGGGGAGTGCTTGACCGCTTAGACATGTCTAAGACCATTTGTGTTATGAGGGTGACATGCCAGCTGGCTCTTTCATGACTCAGATAACATGTCAACAGGGATTCCACGGTGTCTTACAAACCACATGGGTGTGTCACATGAGTATTTAAAAATACAAGAGGATCCCAACTTTATTATATTTCTCATTATTTTATAATGATTTTTTATGGTTCTTAGGTGCCTACAAACTAAAAAATTTTGTGACATGGGGGAGCGCATCTGGCAGCTTCTACATGATCAATGAGTGTCTTGGACGCCTTTTCAAGAATAAGGATGCTTTTTCAAAGGGGATCCATGTGATATTCCAGAATATTATGAGTTGTGAATGAAGTGTTCTCATGACCTTATAAAGGTCATGTGATCACGTGTCCTATTAGAGGTTACATGATATGTGTGTCTTTTCCACCTTCTTCTTTATTTTCTTTGAGGAGAAAATAACACCCATACTTTGGGTATTTCATCCCATACAGATTTGCTGATGATCATTTGGTGAGAATCAATAACCATTACGTGAAAATTATATGAATAACTAGAGGAGTATAAAATCGGCGAGGTTTAAAGAATAATGATTATATAATTTCCCTCAATGGAAATTTAATATAAACGATCCCGAAAATAATTGAGATTGTAACATAAATCCCTTACATAAATTCTCATATTACTTCATAAATTCTAAAACATCATATTTAATAAATATATATTTACTATAAATATATTATATCACAATATTCACACTTAAATTTCTATATACCATTCCATTATAATCTATAATTATATTTTTGTTATCAATTCTTGGTTAAAATGGATAATTGGGTGAAAACTGGTCCATTTCCCGTGCATGGTTCAATTTGATGGTGCTTGTAAACGAACCTTATTTATAGTTGCATAATATATTTAAAATTAGCCATGAAATAATTATCATATTTAATAATTATATACAATTTTATAACCATTCACATAAAGTGGTGATGAAAAATAAATTACATCACTTCTTGGGGACTGTACTATATATGTACTCATGAGTGATGTTTCCACTTTTATGAATAGAGTGAAATAAAAATAAATAAAAATTCACCTTTACATAACTATAATAATATCATAAATATTATATATATTTTATAAATCCATCATTATAACCATCATTGTGAAACGGTGATGAAAAACCAAACGAATCGGTTCATGGAAGTGGTAGTCCACATGTACGCACGAGTGATGTTTTCTTTTCCCATAGGATGAAATGGAGGTTTATAATTGTTGTTAAATTATAATAATAAAAATTAATTATATTTAAGATAATGGGTTATTTATTTTAGATTAAATACCATATATTTAGATATTATAGAAGAAGAAATAAAATTGAAAGTATCAGATTAAGAGTTATACCTCTTCGTTGAGAAGCCTCCTTTGCCTTACACTTTAAGCCTTGAAAGGACAGAATTTTGGAATGATAATACGATATAATATATGGGTAATGAATATTATATTGTATTACAGAGGTTATTGGCTGAGATATAGTTCTCAGAAATTGTGAATAAGGGAGGATAGGATGCGCCCTTTTATAAGTTAGAAGAGGGGTAACCTCAAAATTACTTAAAGTATTATATTAATATAAATTAATTTTTATTTTAAAGTGGAACCAAATTGATATATTAAGAGAATAGGATGATCATGAGTAAAAATAATATGATAAATTAAACTTTAGACAAGTTTAGGTGATATTTTAACCCTTATCTCTTAGTTTTAACCCCCGTTAACCCTTCTAATGATCTCCGCGATATCAAAGTATTTTAGTCTTTAGGGGTCATGAAAGTTATTATAAAAGAAAATTGACCCATAAGTGGATAATGGTTGATATTATTGACTAAATAAATTTCACTTGTCCATATATAATTTTTTTTAAAATTTAAAGCATTTTAGAAAACATTATTTAATATAAGATAAATATAAAATAATTTTCAGAAAAATTCACATAGTTTGACTTTAAAAACAAAAAGATTGAAATGGAATTATAATATAAAATTTTAACACATCAATAATATGTTATATTTTTCTATAAAATTTATGTAAAATTATAATTCATCCAAATTATATCACTTTTAAAATTTATAAAAAGATTCATTTTATTTTTCTATTACTTGAACAAGTATTATATTGGGGTTGCATATGTATTTAAGGTAATTATTCCACAAATAAAACATAAAAATAAAATACCATGATAAAAATAATTAATTATTGTTTTGAATAAACATTTATAAAATGTAAAAACTCTTTTTATCCCTATGAAAAAATATTATATATATTAAAACAAAGAGAGTCGAATTTTGAATTTATTCTCTATTTTAAATAATATTAAGGTCACTATCAAAGAAAAACGACACTAAGTTTCCATATAATTGAATATTGGATTAGGATTTTTAAAATTATATCATGAAATATAAATAAGTTAGGTGCTAGATATATTTATAAATACTTATCACATTATTTTTAACCTTAATTAATTACCCTATTTACCCTTACTAAGGTGTCAAATATTTACCACGATTAAAATTTATTATGACCAAAAATAAAGTTGAAATATTCCTCAAATTTATAAATTATGAATAGAAATATGGAAAATATTTTATCAAATTCAATCTCTAAAAGTGGTATAAATTATTTTTAAAATAATTTTTCAAAATGCAAAGAAAAATGGTCTTCCAAAAAAACCATTTTTATGTATAATTTTTTTATACCACAATTAAGCATAATGTCGATTAAAATAAAATTAATTGAATTATTTTTAATCAAAATTATATAATTAAATTTTAAAACTAGTTCAAAACAAAATGGGACTCTATAAGTACATGAAAAGAAAAGACAACTTTCAATAAAATTTGTATTTTTCACCATTCACTAAAGAATCAAACTTTTTAGAAAAATACCAAAATATCACCCTAAGATATTTTTTATATGCTGATTTTAAAAATTATATCCTTTTTATAAACTAAAATTTCTAAAATTGGTATAAATTAATTAATATATTCTCTCACAAAAAGCAATAAAAACATTTTTTAAAGAAAATGTTTATTCGAAGCATAGAATGACTGCTTAAAATTGAGTGCTTATTTCCAAATAATTAATCAATACATTTTTATTGATTGGGAAAATTATAAATATATTTCATACTATATTTAATCATATTCATACTAATTCAATGGATAAGTGATAAATGTCACATTAATTAATAATAATTCAATAGTATATCACAGTTTGTTTAAATTTGGGGTTGCGTGTAAAGTAAGCTATCAAAAAAATTAAATTTATTTAAAGAGAAATAAATTATAAAATATTGGGTTTTTACAAATAATATTCCAATAAAATAATTATTAACCTGAAGAATTAAAATAAAACCTAGAAGAAGAGAAAGGGGTGCAAACAACCACCTCGTGAGATGCCTCTCAAAGACCTCGCAATGATAAGAACCCATCCATCCCACTAGGGGATCAAAGCACATAACCATGGAAATAGCTAACCAGCCTAAAAAGACACACTCCTAGAAGAGATACCTCTCAAACAATGAAAACTCCATAAATAAAAATCACATAAAGGCAAGTAAATGGTCTCATAAAACAACATAAGGTCAAATACATTGTCTCAATAGAATGAGGGATAAGAAAAAATCTCAAAAAGGAAAATAAACCGTAAAAACTTGAGATACTTATCAAAAATCTATGAATCCCACTCATGAGTTATCTCCCCAATTCAATATGCTACCAGAAGACACAAAACAAGGTAATGATGCACCCATGAAACACCCCCTCTTAGTGTTCCTAAATCTAAATATGCCATTCCTTGAAGGTCGTACCATCTTCAACATCTAGATTGTCATAATATATGACATGATAATCATCATAAATATATAAGAAAATATATAATTCACAGAAATAATTATAAATCCATACCATTTGTGGGGGTAGTTCTAACCAATATTCCATGACTCTAACATGGACTAACATCTCTAAAATTACAATGAACTAGGGAGAAATCTTACTCCCATGACCAAACCTCCACTACCCACAATAATGGGAAACTTAAGAACATGTGATCCATGAAATAATAATATATAAGCCTAATCATATGATCAACATAGGACTTATAATAATCCTATTTCACCTTTTTTTGATAAAAAAATCACCTATACCTTCTCTGTTATGCTTTGTATCAATTCTAGTCAGAAAAACATTGACTCTTTGACCTCATTCAAACACAATGGACATTGAAAATTTGATTATACAACACTTTAAATAGTTCCATAAATATGGTAGAATGAATATTTTTATTATAATAAAACTAAAATAAGGAGAGATTCCTCACCCAAGAATCTCCAAAATCTGGGATGAACACACACAACATGTCCTCTGAAGTCTAGATAGATTTCTCTATCTGACTTCCCATTTTTTGATGAAAATAGGTGATGATACATAACTAGGATCCAATGTAATGATGAAAAACTCTCTACACATTGGAGAAAAAACACGGATAATTATCGTAGATGATCATATTTGGAACCCAATAAAGCCTCGCTACATTCTCTAAACACCGCCTCAACAAAACCTCAAGTGAGCTCAACTCCTCAATCGATAATTTGTGAGAAGACATAATTATATAGCCCATGATCACACATATACCAAACTAAAAACCCTAATATCTAGATAAATTATTGATGAGGTCCCTCGATATGTCCACCAACTTCCACTGGGTAACATCAAGAAGCTGAAGAAAACCACAAGGTACACGATGCTCAACCTTCAACTACTAGAAGTCTAAACATCGTAAGACAAAATATGTAACTAAGCACTTGATAATAGACAAAAAATGAATCTCTTAGAGAATTATAAATCTTTATTACACTCAAATGTACCTCTATGGGATAACTATAGGAGTCATAGTGAACCACATAATGCATCGCTGATGGAATGAAAATATTCCTATAGAACAACAACTGATGTTGTCCATCCTCAGACTATCCCTTAGGGCCATTTGAAAAAATGACTAGAACACTACAAAAAAATGAAACTATTATAGGGGGTTATAACCCGCTCTAAACACATTAGCAGTGGTTTAACCACCGCTAATGTGGTTGTCCTATATTATTAAGGGTGGTTGGAAACAAACACTAATTGATGACCATTTTAGGAACAACCCCTAAAGTTTCTTTTTCATGAGAGTTACCCCTATTCCCCCCTCCCAATGTTTCTTTTTTACCCACCAGGATGTCTGGTTCCATAGGATCCCCCCTCATATCCCCCCATCCCCCACTTTTTTTATAAGTGTGTATATTTCTACCCTCTTTTTTCCATGTATCTCTTGTGTGTCCCCCCATCATGTACCCCCCATGTTCTATGATGCCGCCTCTTCCATATTTTCCATTGAACCTCTCTTCTATATTGTGTCTATTTAGGGCTCACCACCTACCTCATGCATTTGTATCCCCCATTGAAAACCACATGCATAGGTGTAAAACTGGAACCCCAAGGGACTCGATCCAGCATTAAACTGATATGTTGCCTTGTTTCCGAACCACTCATGTAAATAGTTTTCTATTTATATTATGCATATTACTGTGTTTACATATATTTATATGTTTATTAGAATACATATTGTTTTCATAATATATTTAAATACTTTAAATATATTAGCTATATATATTTATACAAATTATGAGTACACATTTGTATTGATACGTATATTTAAATACATATATGAATATATATATATATATATATATATATATCTGTGTGTGTGTAATATATATGTATATATATTTTCTACACACATCTATAAATTATATATTTACATACATTTAAATAAAATTATGTATGTATGTATTTATAAATACATTTATATCAAACACACACAAAAACAAAAATGTGTATTTATATAATTATTTGAAAATATTTATACTTATTTGCATACACATATATATTACATATTTATATATTTATATATTACCCAAATATAATACATATATATAAGATATATTTATATGAATATAATATATGATATATTTTATAAATACATTTATATATATACAAATATATATATAATATAATATAATATTTGTATATAGATAAAATTTGATGAATATTTATAAATTTATACATATATTTTTATATATATAGTTATATTATGTATACACATATAAATTAAATATATCAATCTGATTACTTATCTATATATTAATATAGATTTTTTTATTTGTAAATAAATAAATATATATATACATATAATGTATTTAGATATTTAATAATGGTATATATATAATATATATGAAATATAATATAATATATATATTTATGTAATTATTTTTTATAATTACATTTATGTTATATATATATTTTTATTTATTTAATTTATTTATAAAATATGTTTATAATGTATTTAAATACATTTATATAATGTCATTATAAGACACATAAACACACATTCTATAATTTTATATATTAAAAAAAATAAAAAATAATAGAGGTGGTTAAAACCCCATATATTCTTAAAAAATTGTGGTGGTTATTTTAAAAATACATGTAATGATAGAATAAATCATTTCCATATTTATTATTATGAATTATATAGTTATATTTTTTATAAAAACATTAGGTAATTGTAATAGAAAAAGGAAATAGTCTTAACAAAACTCTTTTCATGTAAGGTTTTATTTAATATATTAATTTCTAAATTTTAGAATTTGAATTTCATAAAATTAATATCATTTTTGAAATCATAATATCAATATTTACTAATGGTTGAAATTTGTGGTTTTTCAGAAAATATTGATTTTTCTTTAAATAGTAAAAAATACTTTTTTTAAATATTTTATTTCCAATAAATTAAAATTTTAAAAGTCCCAATATGTTATGAATATTTTTTCAAGTAACATATGTTTTGTTTAGTAATATTTAATATATTTAATTAATTTTTAATTAACCTTATATTAGTTTTTAGTATAAGTTTATTTTTTGGTTTAAAAACATGTTTTTCTAAAAACTGTTTTAAAATGCACAATGATTATTTATTTTAATTATTTAAAATAATATCTAATGGGGAATGTTTTAAATTAAATTTATATATCATATATCATTAAATATTTATTTATTTTTATTAAATGACTATTATTATCCATAGAGTTAATATAAAATCATTTTTTTCTAAAAAAATACTCTGCTTAAGCACATGAGCCTCATCCCGATTGGTGAGGACTCGGTAAGTGCATCCAAGATAAATGAGATCAAATATGAGAGGATACATATTTCTAGGTTACTATAGAATTACTATAACAAGAATTTTTTGGTACTATAGCAGGCATAACTATTCATCCATTTGGGCCTCTAGGCCACCAGTTTGGTCCTCGGGTCCTGCAAGGCCTTTCGGCCACCCAAGGCCTCCAGGCAGTTGTTTCTCAAGGACTTTGGGCCTCCTTAAGGCCTTAGAACCACCCCAAGACCTTTGGGCCATGTGATTATGTAGAATTACAAGTCAAAATACAAGGGACAATGCTCTCGGTGAGGATTTCAGGGTAGGCACATTCACTAGAGTAGAGCTAACAGGAATTGGAAGAACGAGAGGGTATGGATTTTCCATCGGTACTGAGACTGTGCAGATTTGCATAGGACAACTAGACGACCATCCCTATGAAGGTGGAGTGCTAATCATCATGACATATGCTAGGGAGGAGTAGTTACATGTTGTATTTTCTGGGTGATTCCCTCTAAGAGCTACGAGTCATGTGATTGTCTTTGAGCCTTCGAGCCTTCTAAGGGTTCCACCTCACCCCTTGAAAGGCGGATTATCAAAAATAATAAAAAATGAAGGCCTTCAAGCCATTCCAACTGACTCTACTTAAAAACAAGCTTCTTCATCATGTTTGTAGGCTTAATATTAAATTAAAATTTTACACTTTTAGTGAATTTAATTTAGAAAAATGGATTAAATATTTTGAATAACTATAATATATAATCTATTGTATGGCCAACTTAATTTTTTACCATAATTAATAGTAAAAATAGTAAACATTGATTATTACTAATAAGAAGAAAATTGATTTACCAGGGCATTAAACTAAGAATATAAGGGTTTGAAATGACCTAAACAATTTTAAAACACCCATTTTATGCCCCTATTTATACCTTAACTCATATATTTTTTATAATGGATAATGTTTCAGGATTTTGGCATGATGAAAATGTGGGTATGATTGAATATTTTCAAATAATTTCAAGGTTCCCACTCACCTCACTTATAAATACCCCCACTCTTATCTCTTCTTCAAACCTTAAAAAAAATTTATTTCAGAAAATCCTTGACCAAATACCCTCCAAATTTACACAACTGAATCATAAAATCCCTAGTTTGGGCATAAAACCAACATGGAAGGCCTTTGGTGAAAAACAAAAGAATTTACTTGAAGAAGACGTAACGTTCTTCAATAAACACCATTATTTTATTTCTTCCTAAAACACATTCATTTATTATTAAAAAAATATTATATAATAAAATTATTGTGTTATTTTTTCTATTTTCTAAAAAATTCATTTCCATCTTCCATCAAATGGGTTATGGAATCATCATTCATGTGTACGGAGAACTACCACCACATGAAATGATGTTGCATTTTTTCCATTATAACCTATCACTACTCAGTATGATGATGGATATAAAGTATATATGTATTATATTTATCACATTATTATACCTATGGATTCATTAATCATATATAAATTTTTACCTCCCATTCCATAGGGGATGCAATAACGTTGGTCGTGTGTACGACTGACTCCCACCTCATGAAGCGATGTGATTCATTTCTCACTAACATGTTACGTGAAAGGTAATAAGTGTAATGATAATGAATATATATGATATAAATGAAATTATTATGAAATTCATGAAATATTTATCCTTCTTTAAAAATAACTTATAATTTTATATCTTACCTTTTCACTCATTGAAAAAGTTATAACGTCCTCCGAGTACATGTGGACTGCCACCCTTAATAAGCAATGTGACTCCCCTTTCATCACCACACCAAATAGATGATATATTTAATTATATTTAAAGAAAGGATATTGAATATATGATATTATTATCATTATTTAAAGATAAAATATTACTTAACTTATTTTTATAATGATCATTAAAAAATGGAAATGTTACTCATGCTTACATACGACCTACTATCACCATGATTGTAACATACTTCATTTATCAAAAATCATATTTCAGGATTATTATTAAAATTACAATTGATTTATTAATATTATAATTATATCATGATTATTATTTTGGAGATTTTTAAATAATGACCTCTTTGACCGTAGTCCACCTACCAAATTCGTTTTTGACACATAGGACGAATATGGTCAAAACATCAGATGTGAAATTAACTGATTAAGTAATTATATGTAAAATTGTAATAAGTGTAATAAAATTAATAATAAACATGAATATTCAAACTCAAGGTAAGGTGCTTCATCTAAATTTCCTTTAATTGAGACATTTTTTGATGTTATGTACCTATATTCTCTTATAAGGTGTACATACAACCCCTTTGACATGATATATCATGATTTAATCTATTCTCATGATATATAAGGTTTTTATGTTATTATTTAATGGGTTATGTTATTCAAGTGATTACCAAGTGATAAGGGACTTTATGTTTTAATAAAAATCATCTTTTATAGTTTTATTTCCAATTATTTCTATCCATTGTCCATGTTTTTAAAATGATTTTATTAATGTTTTTATATGGTCACTAAAGATTTATCAAGTGAATTTTATTTCCCTTTTGAATTTATTTTCAATGGTTTCTAACATGAATCTTTTTAATTATTTTATACATACCATTTTGAAAAGTTCCCAAAGGAATGTACTATTCATAATGTATATGACAATAATGACTTTGTCTCCATCGTAATTTTTATTTGATTTCTAGATTCTTTTAAAATATTTCATATATTATTAAAATAAAAAAACTTTATATTTTTTTGCGTATTTTGGTTTTGAATTTGTTTTCAAAATAAAAGGGTATTTTGGTATTGAAATGGAATTTTAAAAGAAAAGGGTATTTTTATATCCAAAACTGATTTGTTTACGAGTTTAAATGAGTTTTTAAAATGTTTTATAATGGAAAAGTACAAGCATAAAAACGTTTTACTCATGATATGATACTTGATCATTATATAAGAGAAATGGGTGTGCCTAAATAGAAATGAGTGTGCCTGTTACATTTTATATGATAGGGTAGCACATATAGCATCGGGTGTGCCTATTATAGCTTAAAGGATGGGTGTGACTAGATAGTGCTCAAATGGATTGAGTAATGTTCTTTATCTTAACATGCAATAAAGAGGGAGTTACCAAATGTTTTACCCTATGGATTAAACTGGGATCTAGTTACTTCAAATATGGGATTAAAATAGTTTATGAATATGACTCTCTATGTTATCTTGAAGGGTTTTAATTTATTTATATGGATTTTAAAGTATTTATTTGAGAAAAAAGTTTGTGTGGTTTTCAAGTGAAAATGTTTTATTTATTTTACTCAAAGAACATTGATGAAAAGATAAATATTTCATAGGTTTTCATATTTTTACTGAACTAATGGGTTTCTTTATTTTTATTTCCCTTACATATCTTTTTTTCTCATCCCAAGTTTTTAAAATGTTTTTTCCCAGGGTTTAAGGATGGGTTAGGGAAAGGAAGAATTCAAGTTGAAAGTCATGGAGATTTTACATGAAAATAAATCATGATTTATTTTTAATATTTTATATTATGGAGAAAATGAATACTAATCTGAAGTTTCCACTTTGTATTTTATAGTTTTGTATATTGTTGACACTAATAATTGTGTGATATGAACTTTGCCTTTAGGGATTTTAGAATTTCAAAGTAAATGAAAAAATACTGATGTGATTTTCATGATAGAACCTGATGGTCTCATTTTTGAATAATGGGCTTATGATTATGATATATGTGTAAGGGGATTTATTAGACCTTATGAATTTATGGAAATTCCCACCCTTATCCAAAAATTAAAACCAATATACCACCAGCCAGACAAGGGATTGATCATAGAACCATGTGGGACCAAATTCATCCATACCTAGTTAAAGCTAGCTTGATCCAGTAGGTGGAAGGTAGATGGGATAGTGGTCTCATATAGAGGGAATTCCCATGTATATGGATCATGGTGTATGAGACCAAATGCGCGCATAGTGTAGGTCAAGATCCTATAGGGACAAAGCCTGGGTGGTGGTTCATGTAGGTGGTATGGGTTCCAAACCCCATTGTTGACATGACCGAATAATAGTTTTGATTTATTATGATATACCAAAGTGAAGGTGTAGTGATATTTTGATGTGGGATGAAAGTCGCATGTACTATTCACCCATGCTTTAAAAATATATACATAATCTTGGAAACATGATCTGTATAATCATAACGGTACATTTAAATCCCCCATGGAACATTTGAAGCTTTTAATCCCACACTGAGCATATTCTAAATAATTCGAATCCCACATAGAACTAAACTCCATCTTCAACCTCCCAACACCTTGGCTCGACGTTGCAAGACATGCCAAAGCTCGCTCAAAGTAATCACCATCTTCAGTCCTTCAGTTTATATCTGATAAATCCTGAATCGAAAATATGTAAGACATGAAACTTTTTTTGCATGTATTTGGAGAACTTATTATGTCATGAGAACTAGTCACGAGATCTTCCACCAAAGGGGGAATCCATAACATGTTCATCTTTTGATCATGCTGTCAAAAAGAAGACAATCACTAAAATTTCCATGTTAAATTTATGACTGTATGACCCTTATGTGTTCTGCATGATTTTTTATTTGAATTAATTAAAAATCATCAAAATATGATACATGACATCATGGAAGAAAAATAAAAGAATAAATATCACATGAAGCCATATCACAACCGTTTTATGATCCCGCTATGTCTCCACCACCTCAGTTGAAAAACAAGATATCCTCTGCATGTAAAGTGGTGCCATCTGTGACCACCCTCAGTCTATAAATACCCTTATCTACTAAAAAAACACATGCTAGGAAGAGTAGGAGTAGCATAGAGGGAAAGAAGAGGAATAGATCATGTCGATGATCATCCCTAGATAACCTCCTCAATTACCCCAAGAACCTATCTCATGATCTTTTCAATAATAGGAAAATCACATGACAAATTTAGAATCATGTGATTCCTAGTTCATACAAGGTATTCATTCAATCATGTGATACCCCATTGGGTTTAATACTTCCCCAAGTTGGGCCTTCATATGTGTTTACAATCCCAATGTGCACTCACCTACACTCATTCACAAGACATCCTGTAGGACTTTCATTTGGGTCACGTGTATTTTATGAGACCCTTGACTTTTGGAACTTTCAAACAATACTAAAGATGGATTCCTTATCATGAATTAAACCCATGGGTTATTGGAATGTTTGTAGAGTTCATCACAAGACCCCATAGAGGTCATGAAATTGTAGATGGGTAGTCAAGGTTTAGGTGGTCCAATCATGCAAGCATTCCTTGATCAAACTCCTTCAATCAGGCGATGCCCATGTTGGTGTCCATAAGCATACAATAATGGACATGAAGTTCCTCATTTATGTGATACCACATGTAATTTTCAGTGCAATCCAAACACCATGTACATGCGTCTTATATGCCACGTTCCCTTCTCACCCATGCAACATACACCCTCCTTTTCCATGCAAGCACAAAGATATGATCCTCCAACATGAGTTCATACCTATAAATTAATCCTAGGTTGGTGTCCATAAGAATAAAATAATGGAAATGTAATGACTCATTTATCTGATACCACATGTCCTTTTTCATGCAACCCAAACACCATGTACATGCATCTCATATGCCACATTCCCTTCTAATCCACGCAGCATACACCCTCCTTTTTCCATGAAATCCCTAAGACATATTCCTATAACATGAGTTCTTATCTATTCATTCATCCTATCAAAATACAATTTGTTAGAGGAATAATACCTTAGGGAATGAAATTTCAACTCTTGTATCGAAAAAAGATCTTAAAAATGTTTTTGATACCCCACCACAAGAATAATTTAAGGTCATGTGATCACAATATTCCTCACTAATATCAAGATGTCTTTGGGTATCCTAGGACATGTCACTTTAATCACAAGAAAAGTATTAGGAGACTAGGGTTTATCTCACGATAGTTTATTGACATGTCACCATTATAAAGATAAATTTTTAAGAAAATTAAGGTTCATCTCAGAAAAACTAATATACATGTCACTATTGTCATATCATAGTCTTTAGACAAGCCAAGTTGATCAGACGAAAACCACTTGACATGTTTTCATTATAACAAGATAAAATATAGACAAGTTAGGTTGATCTCATGACATTTCATTGGCATGTAGACATGATCATGTGATTTCTAATTAACATGTCAACATTATCCTATGACAGTTCAAATACATGTAAGGTTGATCATGTAAAAGTATATAGAAATGTTAGTATTATCATACGCACGACCCCAGACTTGTCCACTTTGATCCTGAGAACCATTATAGACATGTCAGGTAGAAAAACTTAGGAATGAATTCCATAACAGATTAACCCTACCAAATATGGTAGGTGGGAAATCAAGACATGTCTAGAAAATATCAAGGACATGTCAGGAAAATCCCTTATGGCATGTTAACTTTTTCCGGTGGACCCACTTGGACTCATACCATGTGGGCCCCATCTAGGAACATTTATCCACATACCAATTTTATAAGGGATGTGTACTGAATGAGCTAGGTTAATGCACTCATGAATCCCTATCAGTTTCATGCTCTCAGATAGGCCTTTTAAGGTTGTCATCACTCCTTATCCATCAGAAGATAGAGAATGATTGTCTGGAAGGGAAATCTTTTCATATAATCCCCGACCAAAGGGAATATATCATATTCTAAGTATATAGTATTCCTAAAACCTCAAGGATAAAAATAATGCCTCTAAGAATGATCATATGCTTTAACCTATCAGTGAGTTAGGGGATAATTAAACAACGAGAACTCTGATTCCTATCATAATTAGGATATGTAGGATGCATTCTTAAGGCCCCAGCTCTAATGGAAATCCACTACGGTGTAAGTCCCTTCCTGACCTAGGTATTTCTAACTTAGGGGAATAAATTATTTGATTATCCTATGATCCATCATCATCCATCAGTGGGTGAGAAGTGGGATTATACACAAGCATCATTTTAAGTATCAGTCCCAATAATGCCCTAGACTACCTCAAACCCATTAGTAGGTTAGGGATGAGGTGAACTATAAGAAATATGATTCCCAGAAGAAACACAATATGTAGTGTGCCTTACTAAGGCCCGAACTCTATACCACATCCTCCATGAGATGGGTAATCATTCCTCTAAAACAAAAACTTAAAATTTTAATCCCTATATGGATGTATTCTCATATATTATGTTCAATATTCTGTTACCTCTTATTTCTCACACTAATAATGAATTACATAGTCTTAGATATTGGTGATGATTATACCGATAATGTGATAATAATTCCCCAAGGTGGGATCTCCATTGGTCTATACTCCCAACGAAGCAATCTAGGGAAGTCTTATATGAATAAGTCCACTCTAGGGCCTCTATTGTCATATATCCCATGATACTGATAGCCTTTTAAGAACTATGTAGACCTTGATTCCTATCTCAAATAGGATACGTAGGATGTATCACCAAAGTGTGAGCCTGATATTTGCATCCTTACCACATGACGTTAAACTACAGGGATGCGTCTAGTCCTATGAAATTAAACTATGTCAAATGAACTATGTGGGTTTTGATTAATGTTTTCATAGGTTACAGAGGTTGCCTCATAGAGGTTTAATCCCATATCCAAGACACCAACTGCTCCCCTGGATGATAATAAACACTATAGTGATCCAACGTGGACACAAACTAAATCATAATAAACAAATAAGAGAGTGATAGGGTACTTGTGACATGCACAAATTCATTCCTATAAATACCTATTCATAATGAAATCAGTGAAACAGGGGTAACCAATCCTATATTGGGGCCTATGAAGGATTTCATGAACATATCTTAAATCTATAAGAGATTATGGGAGTAGGAAAAAATCCTCCCCAAAAGGGTACGATGATCCCAACCACCCATCCTCTTGGCCAATATGAGTTCTTAAGAATCACTGGGTTTGAAACCCCAAAGGACCACATGCCTTTGGAAAGTAGGTTTGTACCTAGTTACGAGTGTGAGAACCATTGGGAGTTTCTAGGGAAGTCTAAATAAATGGTAAAACCTGATGCAATCAATTGATAAAGTCATTGAAACCCAGTATAATCAAACCATATGGGCCTAATCCCATCCACTTCATTTCACGAAGAAAAAAATGGTGGACCTAACATGAAATTCTTTAATTGTTTCATTCCTTTCACATTTCAAATGGGTAGAATATCTAGTTCCTATTAGGGCCAGTTTATTCTTCACTTTTCACAAAACAAAATTGAAAACTCAACACGTTTCTTTTAATTTCCCTAAAATTTGGATAAAAATAAGGGCCCGACACAATATCTGTAACACCCAGAGGTTTTATGAAAGATATTATTTTTAATTTCATTAATGTCTTGTGTTGTACGCTACACCAAAAGGAGCTTGCACAACACTCATCCTCGATTTGACTTGCATTACACGCAATCACGACCTTCCTCGATAGCGTGTGTAGTACGCAATACCGGGTTTTACTAAACAACGATATATTATTATAATATTGTTATGAACTAGAAATTATGAATATTGTTAACTAAATTTTGAATTTTATAACATTATTATTCATCTTACACATTTCTATAACATGGTATAAGAACAAAATAAATTTTTCAGGTAAAATAAGTATTTTTCAAAAAATGCAGTTTTGCCGCCTTTTGATGGCGCACCCACTTTAAATCTAGTTTTTGACATGTTTATAAGTAAACTTTGACAAAATAAAATTCCTCTTTTGAATCAGGATATAAAAATTTACATTAGATAATGTTTTGATATTTTTCCGATAACTTTCATATTGTAATGAATAGTAAAAACACGCTATATTTTAATTAAAAACAACTTTTTTCATCGTAATATCTTATGTGGTTAAATTATAATATTGAATGGTTTTAAAGTATAAATAGAATATATTTTTACCATTTAATATAATTTATGTCACTAACATTGATTTTACCTTGAATTCGTAGGTTAAATCAATTCAATCTTTTGCAATGTTTTAAAGAAAAACCCGTTTTCTTTCGACAACAGGATTAATTTTAATTTAATTTCTGCAACTTTTTTGTATTGAATTTGGAAAAATGGATTCAATATTTGGAATAAGTGGATCCAAATTATGTTAATAAGCTACTTTTTATTTTTGGGAATTATGAATAGTAATTATGGTAAATTTTATTTACCATAGTTAAAGGTAAATCGGGTAATTAAGGGTAAATATAATATTTTAAAATTACCCTAAAAAATGTCAAAATCTTATTTGATGACTAAAAGTAGACCCATATCACCTAAGGGTCAGATTATATTCATTTAATTTAATTTTTTCAATGAAAATAATTTAATTATTATTAAAACCAAAGAATGTGACAACATGTGACTTTCTTAAATCTTATAAGTATAATAATTTTAATCTAGTGCAAAACTTCATGAAACTTCGAAAATGAATAGTCTCCAAAAATCTAATATTACTATCTACATCATAGGAATTTATTTAGAATTTTTAGGGATTAAATAATTATCATTTATTATGACACAAAGATGATGCAGTAATTGTCTTATTAATGAAATATTGACATAATTGATGTTATAAATGCCCAAATAAATGTACTTTGAGAATTTTTATGAATTACACTAATTTTCTAGGTTAATATGACATGTTATTGTTGATTTAAGTAACTTTTTTAGATCTTATCATTCTGTTATGAATTTCATAAAAATCATGTACCAAATAGTGTCAAAATTGACATAAATTAGTTTTTAAAACAAATATTATATTATTAAATGTTATTTTATTCCTAAAAATATACGGTTCGACCAAATGACTTATATAAGATTATATATATTAATAATAAACAACTTGGGGTTCTTTTGGCTTGATATAGGAAGTTTATTAACCATATAGTCTATGAAAACAAAAAGACACGGTAAAAGTTAAATTATTTAACTTAGAGTTAAATCTAATTGATAAGGTTAAAATAATAACCTAAACTAGTCTAAATCCTATTTTATGAGAGGATTTAGACCCATACCAACTTCATCTTCTAAATAAGACCCTTTGGAACCATTATAAATAGAATTTGACCTTAATATAAAATAATATTTTGAGATTTTCCTAAGGTGCCCCTGTCCTCCCTTATAAAAGGGCACCTCCTCCCTCTGCTCCTCACACCAATTTGAGAATTCAATCTCGGAAAAACCCTGCCAAAATCTCTTCTTCACTTTCCTAGTATCATCCTAGAGGTCCTGGTCTTCTTCAAAGACCATCCTTAGTTCTTTATGTGGAGGTTAAGTGAAGGCGCGTCAAAAAGAGGTAATATCCATTACCGATCTTTTTCAATTTCTTTCTTCTTCAACTTCTTCTTATTTAGTTGTTTCATGATAAAGTAATAACATCAGTATTTATTATATACTGATATGTTATTATAAATATGAAACAACTCTAATTAACCTTCTATCCATCCTACCAAAAAAGGAAATCACCGCACGTGCGTACGTACAGAATACCGTCTCCACGACGTGGTGTAATATATTTTCCGCCACCACCTTAATTGGATGGGTATAATGGGGTAATGAGTAACTATATATGATTATTAAAAAGTGATATTGATACTGAAATAGTATACATACACTTCAACACAATTCCACGACCATGGGAACGATATCATCGCTCGTGCGTATGTACGGACTACTGTCTCCACGACGTGATGAGATTCATTATCCATGTTAACCATTACAGAATGATTATAAAGTATATATAATGAATAATAATGAAATATATGACATGGAAAATCTATTTTATTTATGTATATATATATGTATGTCATCTACTTACTTCCATTCAAGACAATAAGGAAAGGAAAACAGCGTTCATGCGTACGTACGTACTACCGTCTCCATGAACGGTGTGTTTCATTTCATTTATATATCTATTATATATATATATACTGAATATATATTATAGAAAAATCATGTTTTATATTCTGGAAGTAAGTAAATCGTGATATAAGTAATAGTAATGTCAAGAACAACAAGTCCAAACACCTACGATAAATGAAACAATTTTACCCAAAACACTTCTTTAACATGGAATTTACAAAAGAATGGGTAATATAAAGTTATAAGTGAACCATATATGATATCATAAAAATGAATATTATTCTGTAATAAGTTAATGAAATTATTTAAATCATTATACATGAGGTTCGGATACGTACAAAGCATATCAGACATAAGGTAAGGGAAATATCACAGTCTCATTTTTATCCGAGATTGTTTATACTTTGGTATTTACTTGGGTGTATTTTATCATCCAAATCAATGTTTCCTCAATATGTAATATTATTTCCATCCACATACAATTGTTTAAATCCAATTTTACCCTTAGGTGAGTTTTTAGTAAGAGATATGAAAGGAATCTTTTGTCGTTTTTCGTACTAGGTACTTTTTGACTTTTCCGACAAAAGTACGAGAAAAATGTTTTTTTAAATTATACGGCATGAATGGATTTATAAAACAAAATTTCCAAGAATCTTCCATTACAAGTTTTCAAGTTTATTTTTAATCAACTCCTTTTAGTTTAAAATTGTATGACATTTTAAGAAAGGAAAAATGTTTTTGAAGTAGAAAGGATATTTTCCTCAAGAATGGAGTTCAAGTGTTTTATCAAAATTATTTTCCATCTAAGATAATAAAGGGTTCTGTTTCTATCCATATTATTACATGGATTTGATTATGTTGTGATGGAAATATTTTTATGAATTCTTTTATCTTATATGAATTGTTTTATGATGTCACGATGTTTAAAGATTCCCATTTTTATTACATGGGTTATGCTACGATGTATGGTTTATGATTTTGTGGCACACATAAGAATGGTATCATTATGAGATGGGTGGGACCTATATCTCCCTCCAATTCATTGGGTAAAGATTTTATATCTCATGAGATAGACATGGCAGGAACGGTAGGTTATACCGGTTCAGTGAAACAGGACTGAAACGAGGGTGACTCGGTTCAGAAATGGACTTTGTCCACTAAGATAGTCTTGGCAATGAGTCTTGACTAATAAGATATGATTCTCTATGATTATGTGTGTATTCCACAAAGTTTCATGTTTTATGTTATGATTATTGGGATTTCATTTCACTACTATGATTTATCCCATGTTATGAAATTATGCTCTCTTTTGTAGGTTATGATTTCCAAAATGTTATGTTATTATGAATATGATGTGATTGATATTTCTTTTGTTTACCCTTACTGGGAATTTGAGCTCACCCTTTTATGTTTTCTTTTCCCCAGGATATAAAGAAAGGTTTTAGGTAAGAAAAAAAGGAAGATCTTTATGGGAAATGTTGAAGATCTTTCACCATGATTAGAAGATTACATTCCGAGTTTCCAAAGACACTAAACTATTACGGTCATTGTGTGTGAGTTTTTGTTATGTAATAAGTATTCCGAAAAAGTAATGTAATGTCCTTGTACGTCAATATACGGGTCTCTACAGTTGGTATCAGAGGAAAGGTTTAGTCAACCTTTGGAATCTAGGATGCGAGAACTTTAGTGAGATCCCTAGAGATATTTCTAAGGTATGTCTAGGGATGTCCCTAAGGATAAGTATACATATAGGATATAGTCCTAGAACTATGGTAAAAATATTATATTAAACCAAAAATGTTAGATATTGAAGTTACTCCCCCTTTATTATGATTTTTGCCTCTCACAATATTCTTTTTGGGTTTTAGAAAATGGCTGGAAACAAGATGATTCATGATAATGGAGGATATGAAGGACAATAGAATGATATTCTTCATGAGAAACCAAATGAAATGGGATTTGGAAGTCCAAACATCATTATTATGCCGAATCAGCAATCTCATAATATGATCAATAAAGTAGAATTTGGTAAGTTTCCTGACTCGGCTAATAAGAGAATGATGGAGTTTAATGATGATCATAGAGTAAAGAAAGTTCAATTTCCCCTATGTAAATCATGTGGGAAGAGGCATCAAGGAGAATGTTTCAAAGGAACTGGAAGATGCTTTGGGTGTGGAAGAGAAGGACACAAAGCCAGTAAGTGCAAAGGAAAAGGTTCAGTTAACACCAGGGATGAGGATAATGGTATTGCTACGACATCAACAATGGTTAAATGTTTTAAATGTGGAATGTACAGGCATTATGCAAACCAATGTCCTAAGGTAAAGTCTCATGAAGAGAATCAGTATGGTCGTATGGGTAGTATTTATGTTGATGATGATGAAGAGACTACAAATGATATGTGAGATGAAATAATTGTTGAAGCTCAGTCAATGGTTTAAGAATGTAGTGGAATGATTACATGTTTATCATGTGTAATGTTGTATACGTAATCTCATGGTACTATGGAATAAAGAGACATCTAAGGATTGTTACACTGTTGTCTTTCCTTGAGTTCTGAAAGTGTATGATTAATGGTACCAGTATCCATGAAAGGTTATTCAGATATTTTTGGAATGTAGATGATATGCGCATAATGAAGGGATAATGAGAAAATTAAATGTTTGATAGTATTCATGAGCTCATGACTGATATAAGGAAATAGTTATATCATGGTTTGAGTATATAGAATTTTGGGTTTTTGGTATGTGGAATGCGTTAACTTTTGACAGCACTCATGTTTTTACTAAGATTCAATGGGTATTCATTTTTCAAGAGATTACATGATTATGGTATTCACATGACTGGAATGTGACAAACAAGATATATGAGGGATAAATGATAGCATTCACGTGATCATTTTCTTTATACTATGAGCTTGGACCGAAGTATTTTAGATAAGCCTAAATATTGGAATGGATTATGTTGGACATATGCTAAGTATTTTTTAAGGATAAAACTTTTTTTCGATATTATTGATGGGATTTTATAGTAATGTAGTTTTAGAAAAAGGACAACCTACAGGACGGGCGGTAGCCCATCGCGTCGGACAAGGCTGTGGTAATCGAACCCAGAACCAAAGTGCGACTCGCCTGTATCGCCTACCACTATCCTACAGAAAGTCCTTGGTTAGTATAAACTAGTTTTATTTTATTAAGCGGTATGATATATGAAGTATAAGTTCATTTTTGGAACCATATACGATTAATCTAACCATAAGATGGACTTATAACTTTTGCTAACCTTTTGTTTGAAAGAGATGGAATGACCCATCATTCTATCACATGATCTGTTAAAACTTCACAAAAAACAAATTCAACTTAATTTCTTTAAGAGATGAAGTGGAAATTGTTCAAAACATGAACAACAATGAGATTGTACCAAAATCAAGTAAGTATTTCTTTTAATTCAAAATTTTCAACTTTAGGGAAATGATATTGAAAACAAAAAATGTTGTCCTAGTGATCCTATATCTGATGAATCAGATGGTACCCTAGATCATCACAAATTTATGGCTTTTCGATTGTTGGCTTTTTCACAGCCATGTTCTATACCACTCTCCATCAGAACTTGATGGTTAGATTTTTCTTCCATATCCATATTTTCACCTATGTTCTCCTACGGGGAAACCCAGTGATGAGTTAATTTGGGTAACCATTACATTTCATACTTTAGTTTTTAAAGCCATGTTTTGGTATTCCTTTTTACGATGTGGGTTTCTATTAAACAAACTTTCGAGTAGTAAACCATTTATAACCTCGACAAATTTCGAGGGTGAAATTCATTTTAAGGGGGGTAGAATGTAACACCCCAAGATTTTATGAAAAATATTATTTTTAATTTCATTAATGTCTTTTGTTGTATGCTACACCAAAAGGAGCTTCCACAACACGCATCCTTGACTTGACTTTCATTACACGCAATCATGACCTTCCTCGATAGCGTGTGTAGTACGCAATACCGGGTTTTACTAAACAATGATATATTATTATAATATTGTTATGAAATAGCCGTTATGAATAGTGTTAACTAAATTTTGAATTTTATAACATTATTTTTCATCTTACACATTTCTAGAACATGGTATAAGAACAATATAAATTTTTCAGGTAAAATAAGTATTTTTCAAAAAATGCAGTTTTGCCGCCTTTTGATGGCGCACCCACTTTAAATTTAGTTTTTGAAATGTTTATAAGTTCAATTTGACAAAATAAAATTCTTATTTTGAATAAGGATATAAAAATTTACATTAGATAAAGTTTTGATATTTTTCCGATAACTTTCATATTTTAATGAATAGTAAAAACACGCTATATTTTAATTAAAAACAACTTTTTTCATCGTAATATCTTATGTGGTTAAATTATAATATTGAATAGTTTTAAAGTATAAATAGAATATATTTTTACCATTTAATATAATTTATGTCATTAGTATTTATTTTACCTTGAATTCGTAGGTTAAATCAATTCAATCTTTTGCAATGTTTTAAAGAAAAACCTGTTTTCTTTCGACAACGGGATTAATTTTAATTTAATTTCTGAAACTTTTGTGTATTGAATTTGGAAAAATGGATTCCATATTTGGAATCAGTGGATCCAAATTATGTTAATAATCTACTTTTTATTTTTGGGAATTATGAATAGTAACTACAGTAAATTTTATTTACCATAGTTAAAGATAAATCGGGTAATTAAGGGTAAATATAATATTATAAAATTACCCTAAAAAATTTCAAAATCCTATTGGATGACTAAAAGTCGACCCATATCACCTAAGGGTCGGATTAGATTCATTTAATTTAATTTTTTCAATGAAAATAATTTAATTATTATTAAAACCAAAGAATGTGACAACATGTCACTTTCTTAAATCTTATTAGTATAATAATTTTAATCCAGTGATAAACTTCATAAAACATCGAACATGAATAGTCTCCAGAAATCTAATACAATTATCTACATCATAGGAATTTATTTAGAATTTTTAGGGATTAAATAAGTATCATTTATTATGACACATAGATGATGCAGTAATTGTCTTATTAATGAAATATTGACATAATTGATGTTATAAATGCCAAAATAAATGTAATTTGAGACTTTTTATGAGTTAAACTAATTTTATAGGTTAATATGAAATGTTATTGTTGATTTAAGTAACTTTTTTCGAACTTATCATTCTGTTATGAATTTCATAAAAATCATGTACCAAATAGTGTCAAAATTAACATAAATTAGTTTTTAAAACAAAAAGTATATTATTAATTGTTATATTATTCCTAAAATTATAAGTTTCGGCCAAATGACTTAGATAAGATTATATATATTAATAATAAACAACTTGGGGTTAGTTTGGCTTGATATAGTAAGTTTATTAACTATATAGTGTAAGAAAACAAAAAGACACGGTAAAAGTTAAATTATTTAACTTAGAGTTAAATATAATTGATAAGGTTAAAATAATAACCTAAACTTGACTAAATACTATTGGATGAAAGGCTGTAGACCCATACCCACTTTATCTTCGAAATAAGACCCTTTGGAACCATTATAAACCGAATTTGACCTTAATATAAAATAATATTTTGAGATTTTCCTAAGGTGCCCCTCTCCTCCCTTATAAAAGGGAACCTCCTCCCTCTCCTCCTCACACCAATTTGAGCATTCAAGCTCGGCCAACACCTGAAAAAATCTCTTCTCCACTTCCCTAGTATCATCCTAGAGGTCCTGGTCTTCTTCAAAGACCATCCTTAGTTCTTTAAGTGGAGGTTAAGTGAAGACGCGTCAAAAAGAGGTAATATCCATTACCGATCTTTTCAATTTCTTTCTTCTTCAACTTCTTCTTCTTTAGTTGTTTCATGATAAAGTAATAAAATCATTATTTATTATATACTTATATATTATTATAAATATGAAACAACTCTAATTAACCTTCTATCCATCCTACGGAAAAAGGAAATCACCGCGCGTGCGTACGTACGGAATACCGTCTCCATGACGTGGTGTAATCTATTTTCCACCACCACCTTAATTGGATGGGTATAATGGTGTAATGAGTAACTATATATGATTATTATAAAGTGATATTGATACTGAAATATTACACATACACTTCAACACAATTCCACGACCCTGGGAACGATATCATCGCTCGTGCGTACGTACGGACTACCGTCTCCACGACGCGATGAGATTCATTATCCATGTTAACCATTCCAGAATGATTATAAAGTATATATAATGAATAATAATGAAATATATGACATGGTAAATCTACTGTATTTATGTATATATATATTTATGTCATCTACTTACTTCCATTCAAGACAATAAGGAAAGGAAAACAACGTTCATGCGTACGTACGGACTACCGTCTCCATGAACGGTGTGTTTCATTTTATTTATCTATCTATTATATATATATACTGAATATATATGATATATAAATCATGTTTTATATTCTGGAAGTAAGTAAATCATGATATAAGTAATAATAATGTCAAGAACAACAAGTCCAAACACCTACGATAAATGAAACGATTTTACCCAAAACGCTTCTTTAACATGGAATTTACAAAAGAATGGGTAATATAAAGTCATAAGTGAACCATATATGATATCATAATAATGAATATGATTCTGTAATAAGTTAATGACATTATTTAAATCATTATACAGGAGGTTCAGATACGTACAAAGCATATCAGACATAAGGTAAGGGAAATATCACAATCTCAGTTTTATCCAAGATTGTTTATACTTTTGTATTTACTAGGGTGTATTTTATCATCCAAATCCATGTTTCCTCAATATGTAATTTTATTTCCATCCAAATAAAATTGTTTAAATCCAATATTACCCTTCGGTGAGTTTTTAGTAAAAGATATGAAAGGAATCTTTTGTCGTTTTTCGTACAAGGTACTTTTTGACTTTTCCGACAAAAGTACGAGAAGAATGTTTTTTTAACTTATACGACATGAATGGATTTTTAAAACAAAATTTCCAAGAATATTCCTTTCCAAGTTTTCAAGTTTATTTTTAATCAACTCATTTTAGTTTAAAATTGTATGACATTTTAAGAAAGGAAAAATGTTTTTGAAGTAGAAAGGATATTTTCCTCAAGAATGGAGTTCAAGTGTTTTATCAAAATTATTTTCCATCTAAGATAATAAAGGGTTATGTTTATATCCATATTATTACATGGATTTGATAATTTTGTGATGGAAATATTTTTATGAATTCTTTTATCTTATATTAATTGTTTTATGATGTCACGATGTTTAAAGATTCCCATTTTTATTACATGGGTTATGCTACGATGTATGGTTTATGATTTTGTGGCACACATAAGAATGGTATAATTATGAGATGGGTGGGACCTATATGTACCTCCAATGCATTGGGTAAAGATTTTATATCTCATGAGATAGACATGGCTGGAATGGTAGGTTATACCAGTTCAGTGAAACATGACTGAAACGAGGGTGACTCAGTTAAGAAATGGACTTTGTCCACTAAGATAGTCTTGGCAATGAGTCTTGACTAATAAGATATGATTATCTATGATTATTTGTGTATGACACAAAGATTCATGTTTTAAGTTATGATTATTGGGATTTCATTTCACTACTATGATTTATCCCATGTTATGAAATTATGCTCTATTTTGCAGGTTAAGATTTGCAAAATGTTATGTTCTTATGAATATGATGTGATTTATATTTCTTTTGTTTACCCTTACTGAGCATTTTATCTCACCCTTTTATGTTTTCTTTTCCCCAGGATATAAAGAAAGGTTTTAGGTAAGAAAAAAAAGGAATATCTTTGTGGGAGATGTTGAAGATCTTTCACCATGATTAGAAGATTACGTTCCGAGTTTCCAAAGACACTAAACTATTACAGTCCTTGTGTGTGTGTTTTTATTATGTAATAAGTATTCCGCAAAAGTAATGTAATGTCCTTGTACGTCAAGATACAGGTATCTACATTATCCTTTAACTATGGAAGTAATTGATCAAACAAGGATGGTTTTATATAATGATATGATGATAAGGTGTCTTTTTGCTCATTAGGACATCTCCGAATCCTTGAAATAGAAATTACATCATCAAATGTGCCAACATATTCTGATATTATTAGACAAGCTTCTTTGGACATGAGGCCCCAACGTACATTATCACCAACACAACACCTCCAGTACTAGTTGGTGAATATCATAGTATGAGTGTACCACTTTAGCAGCTCTGTATCGACTCTGAAATTTGCCCATGAAATCCTTCGAAGGATAAATTCCCACTAGACATCCTTCCCATGATAGACCAAAAGAGAAGAGGTGTTCCTTGTTTCCATGTTCAAAATCTTTGGGAGCCTATCCCTAGAGCATAGAAACACAAACCTTCCCTACCTTAGGGATGTGGATGTGGAGAATAATCAAGTCAAATGAATCAATCAGAAGCTGCCTAAGAGGGATTCCATCCATTATGGCAATCTTCATCAATATATGAACATGATTCCATAAAGAGATATATAGAAAATTGTGCCTACACTAACTAACCATGTTAGGGTGTCATACAGGAGAGCCTGCCAAGGGTTTCCAAGATATTCAGATTCAGATAATGATTATATCAATACTACCGCTAATCTATCTAAGTCCCACCAGTGTATCCTGACATTACCCATAATCATTCCTAGATCATCACTGGTCAGAAGATTCTGACTTCATCATTGCTAGACTTGGTAACCATGGAATCCTAGGGAGCACCCCAAACCATAGGGATGGGGGGATTTTTTTTCATATTTTACATTGGGATCATCTCCAACATGGGAACCAATACCTCAAATGGTTCTGTGGGCACCGACCCCTCAAACGGTATCATGAGATCCGACCCCTAAAATGGTATCATGGGCATCAACCACTCAAATGCTATCATGTGAACCGACCCTTCAAATGTTACCATGGGAACTGACCCCTAAAACAGTACCATGGACACCAACCCATCAAATGGCATTATGGGAACCATCCCCTAAAATGGTATCATGGGAACCAAACCCTCAAACTGTATCATGGGCACAAACCCCTCAAATGGTATCATAGGAACCATCCCCTCAAATAGTATTGTGGGAACCGACCCCTTAAATAGTATCATGGGCACTGACCCTTCAAACGGTATACAGATTAATGACCCACCAAAAGAGATACAACATCGAGGAGGAGCACCAGCCTGCTTATGCCTTAATCAATATGATATCAATCAGATCTGAATATTCTGCATTAGATACAGATGAGCACACTCTAGAATATTATAATCCTAGCCTCCTATAGTTATCTAAGTGACAACAGGTTATCCTAACTTCTACCATTGGAACAAGAAAATAAATTCTCAACAGTATATTTCATGCATCTATGGAAGATTCTACCAACTGTGTTGGTGTTTAAGAGGGTTACGATAATGGATCATATGACCAGTGGTAGCCTTGGATTTGGTCTCTGGGGTCCATTTCAAAACTACCATCATCACTCACTTTCCCTAACATTGATATATGAGTGGGTGTTTTCATGGATCCTAACAGCCAACCCATTGAATATGACAAGAAAATTTATGTAGAAGAACAGACCACCCAACTCCAATGAGAGAATAAGGATCTTCATGAAATAATGGTGGGAATAGTCATGATATCCCTACCTCGGGTTGATGTACCAATGCCTGACTATGGAATCCCACCTTAAAGTGAAATGTCCCAATCCATAGAAATATGATAGTTTTCATATTTTTTTTCCTCTCATCAAGTGAAATCCAAACACTTTTCCACCAATCCCCAGTCCAGACAGCTAGAGTCATTTACATAATCCCTACTTCCTCAATGGGTATATTATGGAAACCATAAGACCTCAACTGTTTTGACAGAAACTCCAGGAGAGTCGAGATATTTTAATCAATGTGAAGAATTTTCATTATCCAATATCCCCAATTCTTCAACTCCTTAACCCAAACCAATAAATATCAAGACTCTGTACCCCAAGCTTTTGACTCATCAATGTGCCCACATTAGTAAAGGCATAGATAACATGTGGGAGAAGTGTAACGCTCACCCGCCTCTTAAATTCAGAGAAAAAAAAGTATATTCCTTCCAATAAAGACATGTTACTAGGTATTTACACTATGGAAATGAAAATGGTTTTATAGATCTCTCAGTGATGAGAAATCCAAGTGATAAAAGGATGGTTGGACAAATAATCATTTACCCTTCCATTGTTGTCTCGAGAAAAAAATTAATGTTGATTTTACATTAAATACTGGCTTCAATTATAGATGGACATGGGGATTTTGGAACCACCAACATCTAAATCCCCACTCCAGTCATCTAAGAACTCTAAATGGGGCACAAAATTTGTGCAGTAGAGCATGATCCACATACCTATCAGGGATGAAAAACCATCTTTCAAAGCAATATTGAACTAAAAAAATTATTTCCAAACAAAAAACGTCCCTAGGTATTTTTATTGCATCATGGAAAATGGTTTAATGGAACTCCCAACAATAAGAAGGCCGAATGAGGGAGAGTTCACAGGGCATGACAACCATTTCCTCTTCCATCGACATCTCGAGAACACAATAGAGAATTTTTTGTATTCCAGGATTGGTTGGAGATACATGTAATTTTAGGCTTGATAGAGTTTAAGGATCATGAAACTCAGGAAATATGCATAAGAGTTATCCAAGATCCATTGGAAGAGACACTCTCTTGTTAGGTTATTACCACCGTCCTTATCCCAAGACATTAAAACAATATATCCATTTTTCTTACTGCATGTCATTAAAACTGGATGTCCATAATACTTTCCACAAGATGTTAAAAATTCATGGTCATAATCCTTACCACAATACATTAAACTGCATGTCCGACATCCTTATCTCAAGACGTTAAACAGCATGGATTATGTGTTTACTACAAGACATTAAACTTCATGGATAACAACCTTACCACAAGATGTTAAACTACATAGAAAATGAACTTACCAAAAGACATTAAACTACATGGATCACGCCCTTACTACAAGATGTTAGAATGCATGGATGATGTTCGTACCACAAGATATTAAACTACACAGACCACATCCTTACTGCATGATGTTAAAAATGAATAGATGATGTCTTTTTTTTTCCGAACATTAAAGTAAAAAAGTATTATAGAACTATTTATGGCTAGATTTTCATCCTAATGATATAATTAGGGATTCCATATTATATATCTTGGCCCATCCACCTATATTCAATTCCTTATCAAATGATGTTAAACTGAATGGCTGATGTTCTTTCCACATGACATTAAACTACACGGGTTTTCTAGAACTATGTATAGCATGACTCTTATCTTGATGAGATATATAGGGATGCCTATATCATATATCCTATCCCAACCACCTATTCACATCCTTACCACAAGAATTTAAATAGTATGGTTTATTTCCTCATTACTTGACATTAAACTACTTGGGTTTCTAAAACTAAGTACAACTTGATTATCATCATAATGGGATACATAGGAATTCCATATCCTATATCTTATCTTAGACACCTATATTCACATAATTACTGCAAGATAATAAACTATATGAAACACGTCCCGATAATAGGATTATAAACCGTGTGGCATCTTAATCTCTGGGAGACATCGTCAACATCAGGTTGAAATTGCAATTTATAGAATCACCACCAATACAGTACAATCTCGAACCTAGATATATCATAAAATTAACAATACCTATCAGATTCCTACTTAGGGTGTTCTCCAATATGCCACCTCTAAAAATATTCATATTTGGGCATTAAATACACCTTTTCTAATATGGAAAACTATTAATTAGAGAAAGCATGTTCATACCCCTACTAGTTCAAAGAAGGTCTGTTGTCATATTCGATCAGTAAGAAAGGAGAAGGTATAAATCCATGCCATTGTGCATAAATTCCATTTCCATATTCTGATGGAATAAGAAGGATAGAAGTGGGAATATATCCGCACTTCAGTCAATGAAATATACCATCATATCATGGAAGTTGAGAGCATATAGACATATATTTTTGTACATACCCTATTTAAGTGATAGTGCTTTGTGACAACAAGATAGGATCTCTGCCAATAAATTTTGGTTAAGATGCAGGGATAAGATTATATTATTATCCTGATATACATATCATCACAACATTATAATAAGTATGAACAAGTGTCGACTCCATAGAAAGTGGATATACTTACTCCCATCCAGGAGGATTATCATAATATTTTGGTAAAGGACATGAAATAAAGATTGATCTTATATCCCTATTCCAACCAGGGATCACCAAGTGAGAGTGACACAAGCATTAAGATAGGTTCATATTTCTATAAAAAATATTGAAAACATATTCCAAAGGCTTAAGATCATTCACATATCACCATTATGGATATGGATCACCAAGTGGGAGCAAAACATGCCTTAGGATAGGCTAATGTACCCATAGAAAAAAGACTAGTGACATACTACAAAGGACTAAGATCCATATCATATCCTCATTCTGGCTAAGCCTCACTGTGTGAGAGTGGAACATGCCTCAAGAAATGCTTATATTACAATCATAAATTCTACTCATAATCTCCTAGTATATTATAGGAGGAGGCTCATATCCCTAATCCCATTCTAGAGGTACATCGACATATTCTGATGGGGAATACATATTTGGAATGATCTCATATTCCCGTTCCAATCGGGGATCACCAAGTGACAGTGGTACATGCCTCAGAATAGGCTCATAATATTATCAAATAAGACTAGCAACATGTTCCAATGTCCCAAGATCAGGATCATATCCTTATTCTGGATGAGTCCCACCAAGTTAGAGGGGCACAAACCTCAGGAAAGGCTCATATACCTATCAGAGAATCTCATTGGCATACTCTAGAAGCTTCTTAACAATGGGATCATATTTCTTCAATACCATACGATTATAAATGGATTCTAATAGCCATCATAGAGAAGAGTTAAATTCCTAATCAACCCTAAAAGGAAAGACTGAATATTATAGCCATGATGTAGAGTGAGGCTCACATCCTCAACCTTCTCAGTGAAAAGTTTCATTGAGGTTGTTCAAGACACATAATCAAAACCCAAGGACTTGTTGACTCTTCAACCAAAGAAAAAGGTGATAATTACCCTGATATTACTTCTCATGGTAGTGTGGAGAGGGATAATAGGGACTCTACTCCTAACATCCTCTGTGGTCAACATCCCTATGATGATATCTCCCATGGACAAGAAAATCATCCCCTTTCCATGAAAACATTATATTGAGAGGTGATAAAAATTACTAGACACCTTAACATAGAGAGGTGACCAAAAATATTAGGCACATTTTTATATAAATATTCCCAAAATATTGTGGTTAACTATATATATATCCCCAATCAATGATAAACAACACTTCACCACATTCATCAGGTGACCCAGAGGGGCAACCTCTATGTTCTGACTAGGTAAAGACATATATCTCTGATGAAGAAGAGGCTGACATGGATATATGGAAACTGATAGCTACAAGTATCCTCCTAAAAATTCCCAAACCCATTTCCACATCCAATTATGAGATCCCAAATGGGTCAAAAAATGGAGGGACAAAGTTTTTCTAACCACATGATGTTAAACTATCCAGAGTTCTTCCTGACCACATGACATTAAACTATATGGAGTTTATCTAAACCACCTGATGTTAATCTGTATGGATTTCATATTAACTAAATGATGTTAAATTTTACAGATATTATCTTAGACACATGATGTTAAACTATACAGAGTCTGTCCAAACCACATGATGTTAAATTGTATGGATCACATCTTAAAAACTTGAAATTAAACAATACAAGATTATCCTAGTCACATGAAGTTAAACCACACAAGTACATCCTGATCACACAATGTTAAAATATATATAACTCAGTCTGACAATAAGATGTTAAACAACACAATGTCTCTTTTCCTGGTTTCATGAAATTAAACTACACAAGTTTTTCCTTATCACAAAAATGTTAAATTGTACAGAACTCATCCTGGAAGCAAGATGTTAAACTGCCCAGTTTTCCAAGTCCTAGTAGTAATACTTTAAAATGCACAAGATTCGAAGTCCTGAAATTATGAATTTAAAATTCACAACATCTCACATCCTTACTACATGACATTAAAATGCACAAAATATTCCCTAACTACATGATGATAAATTGTACGGGAATCACTACCTCATTAACGACACGCAACACATGAGCTATATGTGTATGAAGGAAGGATAAGATGTCCCCACACCCGTGTGAGAGTTAGCTTAAATTAGTGAATATATTAATCCATGAACTTTGTGTGGGTTCATTCCTTAAATCATAAGATACATAGTGATGCATGAACCTCCAGTCTTGGGTCAATCCACAATACTCTTTTTCTTTCATGTCGGGGGATCCATGTCCTTTCCGCATGACATTAAACTGTACGGGTTCTATAGAACTATGTATGGATAGATTTTTATTTTCAATGAAATACGTTGGTATTCCTCGATCCTATATCTTAGTCCCTCCACCATCTAACAAAAAATGACCCATTTATATGCTTTAGTTTCCTCTATATGTCAAGAGGAACCATAGTCGTTCCTTGTTTCTCACACTAAGCATAAGTCACATGAGCTTAGGAATTTTGGTTGGGTATTCCTTATAAAAACAAGGAATGTTAGATCATGATAGGGTTATTGTAGTCCTGAATAAAAGAACATAAAAGGAATAACATGACTTCTCACCACATGACATTAAACTGCATGGTTTATTTCCATTACATGACATAAACCAAAACATTCCTGTGGACCTATCACGAGAGGACCCATACTATTGGGGATTGGTCCCATACCACACCTCTATTAAATAGATACATGTGACTTTATTTATGACATCATAGGATATATAGTAAGGCCCAAATTTCTAATTCCGGGTCTAGTCAGAAAACATAAGCATAAAAATTCCCCCTCCCTGCGTATAGGTTAGACTTGTGTAGGAAGATCCTTTCTTAAGAACAACAAGTGGAATGATTATTATTATTGTGGGAGGTACATAGTGACATCCATAATTTTATCCTTGGGTCCATCTATAATACCCCTTTTTCTTTTTGGGAGTCCTATGTCCTTACTACATGATGTTAAACTACACGCTTCCTAAAGAACTACTTGTGTCTTCATTCCTATTATCATAGGATACATAGTGATGCTAGGATCTATAATACTCGGCCCAACTACCACAATCAATAGAAATAATGCCCACATCTATGAACGAGTTAGACCTTCATAGAGAGTTCCCAATTCAAGAATTACATGTGGCTTGATTCCAACCATCACATGATATGTAGTGATGATCGGATATTCAATCCTAGGCCTAGCTACCACAACCGATAAAAAATCATGAACCCCAACTGCATAGGGACCGAGTCATACAATACCATTTTTACTATGAATGAGTTAAATCTACATCCAAACTGTATGTGCATATAATATATCTTTCACAATTTTTCATGTCGGTTCCCTCATCCTAACTATATTCCATTAAACTGAAAGGCAAACATCCACATCACATGACATTAAAACTGCACACACAAAAACATCATTATCATATGACATTAAAACTGCAATGAAAATGTCCATACCTCATGATATTAAACTGAATAGAATAAAATACGACCCCAATACATTATGTTAAAATGTATAGGCCTTCAACCATTGTCATACCTTATCAAAGGACTACAAGAGACTTACCCCGGTCAAAGTACGGGGTGCTTCTATCATCTTTTAAAGAACAACAATCCATATACCACACTTCAAGACTTGAGTTCCTAGGGTTTTAATAAACCTTTCATGGACCTTGTAAATGAAAAGACACCTCTTGGTTTGGTCAATCTATTGATGAAAAAGGGCTTATACTAACCAACTAGATAAATCTTGTATGAGTATAATTTTATTTTTGATTCTTTTGGGTCTGACGTCAATCTGGTGGAACTCAGCACCTGAGGGTGTCCTAAGTCATCCCCCAAAATATTTTCCCATGTCATTACTCATGACTTTAGAACCTTGATCAATGATTTACAACATTTTAATCTATTTTTTAGAAGGATTTTGGAGTGCTCTTGACCTTGGGTATTGTAATTGGGATCTTGTGTAACATCCACCATAACAGGTCCATGTGCATCACGACCTTAAACTCCCTACACTCTAGTCAAATATGTATGGCCATAAACTATATCCTATAATATTTAAAATTGTAAGACCTTAAAATTATGGGAAAAGAGACACAAAACTTGTTAGGTTAAAACCCCAAAAAGGGAAGCCTAATAAATATTCAAGTCTTCGCTTTCTAAACTCTTCATCACTCGAATTTAGGAAAAAATAATGGTATAAATAAGTAAGGAATAAACATCAGAGGTCATACTATATATAACGCCCCATCCTTAAACCTTACTTAATCTTGATTTATTACAAGATTACACATTGAGGATCTTTTTACGTTTAGAGTTTTAGAGAATTAGATCATAAATCATGCATTACATTCCACATTTAAACAAGGTGGTTACATTAAAGACAATATTCACTTTTCCCATCAAAGGAAACATATTTAAAACAAAACATGGATTCTTTCATGACACTTCCTTGACACTATCATCACATAATGTACCTTTCCCTTGATCTATGAAAAACATTTCAAAAATTTGGGATGAGCATAAAAAGCTCAGTAAGGTATATAAAAATACGGAATGAAAACATTAGTCCATGTATACATAAGAATCAATGAAATCATACTTTACTCATAAAACATAAGAACATTAACATACCCCATAAAATCATGAATAACTCATAGAAATCATAAGACATAAAGGTAACTTGAGGCATTCATAACATTCTTACGTAGGTAGTAACCCTCATGGTTACGTTTGGAATACCCGTCATAGTATATTCCCAAAATATATTCGGAGAAACCTTAACATTTAACCCCTTCGAGTTACCCAATGAATTGAAGAGCTATATCGGGCTCACCCACCCTTAGTTTATCATAGAACCACCCGTCTTCATAAACAATGCCCAAGAACCATAACAAAATCGTATCACATAAAACATGCATAAAGGAAACATAACATTTAAACATTTTAATCACAAGATATAAATAACACATTGATATAATAAAAATATTATCAAAACCATTTTCAATACAAAAATTAAAGAAAAGTAAAACATGGTATTTATTTTTATTAAAAAAAAGTTATGGCTTGTAGAGAAAGCCGAAACTCAAATAATGGTCACAACGGTGGAGAAGTCGTTGTCGACGCATACGTACGAAAAAAACATTCCCTTTTGTCGTTTAGTAAAATACGTCATATAAAAAGATTCATTTTGAATAAACATAAAAGTCAAAGGGGTTTATACACCGTATAAAATAATGTTGTGTATAAAACAAAAATATGCCTCAATGAAAGGAGATTGAGACGAAGTCCCTTACCTCATGTCCGACTTGACTCGATATTTCTTTAATCTCCTAAATAATAAACTTGAGTTAATTTTTAATTTCTTAAGAAACTTTTTCAAGTTCATTATTCCTTTTATATCACTTATTACCATGTTATGAACACTATGTGATTATTTAAGTTAATAACGGTCGTTTTGTCGATCATTGGTACTTGAGTCAAAAATAAACTTCTTATAATTACAAGTTGTCCATGTGGTAAAATATCCATTATATCCGAAATTATATTCATGATGTAGATATCATATATATCCTATATATCCAGTATATACATGCATTTATAATTTTAAATAACATTTAGAGTGAAGAAATGAAATGCACCGTTCATGGAGACGGTAAGCCGTACGTACGCATGAACACTACTTTAATTTCTATTTCATATTTAATTGAATGAAATCATAATGATATAAAGATATATTATAATTCCAGTATAATATCATATATAATATCATAAACTCCATCCTTTATACATCCCACATATGTCATTAATGAATCAAATCACTTTGAGGGGGTGGTAGTCCGCACTTCCTAAAATGAAGATTTCGCGTTTACCCATAAATGAAACTATAAAGGTATGCCATAAATGAAAAATAAAGAAGCATAAGGAAAACATAAAGATAATATATATCATATATAAATATAGTGACATCTTAATGGATACCATGAAACATGTTAAAATAATATTAAACAACCATCATTTCGTGAGGCAGAAATTCGTCATCCACAAGAACAATATGTTATTTAACCATTAGATGAAGGTGTGTGTAAGTGTAGCTCGAATAATTCACATAAAAACATCATAGTATACTGAAGATACTGGTTTTTTCACAAAATAAATGAATTAAAAGTGTTTAGGGGGTTGGAGAAGCAAAATAAAACAAAATAACACAAGTGAAGACATTACCTTTAAATCGGGTAACTCCTCTTGGTTTGAACCAAAAGGGTTTCTTGAAGAGATTTCTGCCTAAGGTAAGGATTATAGGATGAATAGAGGGATTTATAGAGATAAAATGAGCAGATCGTGTCCGATCCAATGGCTTGAGAGGTGTGGTTAAGGTGGTAGAGGTGGGGGCCTTTTATAAGAGGGAGGAGGGGCACTCTTGGAAAGTCAAGAAATGTTACTTTATATTAAAATGACTTTCGGATTTTAAAGGTCCCACATTGATATATTTTGAGGATAAGGTGATACGGGTTCTAAATATACTCACCCAATAGGTTTTTGACAAGTGTATGTCTTATATTTTACATTATCTTTTCATTTTATTTAAATCGTTCATTAATGAGGTAATCGCTGCATCATCATGGTGTCATAAAAAATTTAATTTATTTAATGTCTAAAAATTACAAAAAATAATATGATTTAGGAAATATTTATATATTTACAATGACTATTTATATTCCAAGAGATCATTTATGTAGACAAAATTAAAAATGTTTTACTTAGGTGTTACATACTTTTGTGATATTCTCCTCTCTTTAAAAAATAAAATGATAAAGTGTCACTATCACCCAAAAGTGATTCCATGGGGTCCCTATGTTTGGCACAAGGAATCCCATGGTCGGCCATAACACAACCAGTATCATTAGGACACATTTTGGGGTCATTTTTTATTATTATGATATTATATTATTACCCTTAACTATCCGATTACTAATTAATCATGATAATTAAAGATAATTACTGTCGTTACTATTCATAGTGTCCAAAAACAAAAGAGTCTTAATTACATAATTTGGACATTCAGATTCAAAATATGGAATCTATTTTACCAAATTCCAAACACAAAAATTATAGTAATTAATTTAAAAATGATTCCCGTTGTCAAAACAAATAGCTGGTTTTTTAGGAACAATTTCTATCAAAAGTTTGACAATTGTTTATGTCCAATTTCAAAGTGAAATTAATTATAATGACCACCATTGGATTAAATGATAAAAATATATTCTAATTAAACTTTAAAACCAATTAAAAGGACAATAAAACCATATAATTAAATTAGATGAAAAATTAGTTTTGAAGTAAAATGCAGTATTTTTCACTATTCATTAAAAAAATGAACATTGTCAGAAAAATACCAAAAATTTATCCAATGTAAATTTCAATATCCCAATAATAAATAATAAGTTTATTTTGACAAATAGATCTTATAAAATTGTCAAAATATATATTTAAAAATGGTTTTCCATCAAAAGGCGGTAAAACAATCTTTAAAAAAATATTAGAGTATTCCATGCTTATGATTGGATTTATTCTCATTTTAAACCTCTTAAAACACTATCTAATTAATTAATAGACATAGATATGAAAATACATAATTATTTACTTACTTGGGATGTTACATCCTTCCCCCCTTTAGAAAATTTCATCCCCGCAATTTATTTACTTATCGAATAAGTGGAGGTATTTATCCCTAATTGAATTTTCAGATTCCCATGTTGCCTATTCAATTATGTGGTTTTTCCACAAAACCTTTACTTTATGAATCAACTTATTCCGTAACACTTGATCCCTATGATCAAGAATCTGGATAGGTTGTTCCACATAAGATAGGTTCTCTTCCAACTGAACTACCTCTGGACTCAAAACATGAGATGGATCTGGAATGTACTTCCTTAACATTGAAACATAAAAAACATTGTGTACCTGAGATAAACTTGGAGGTAAAGCCACTCGGTATTCAACTGATCCAACTCTCTCCAGAATTTCATATGGTCCAATGACCCTTGGACTTATCTTTCCTTTCTTACCAAATCACATCACACTTTTCCATGGTGAAACTTTGAGGAAGACATGATCACCTACATCAAAATATAGATCCTTCCTCCTGTTGTCTGCATAACTTTTCTACCTACTCTAAGCTGTTCTCATGTGTTTCTGTATCAGCTGAACCTTTTCTGCCGACTCTTCTACCAATTCTGGTCCCATCAACATCCTTTCACCCACTTCATCCCAAAAAGCTGGAGTTCGACACCGCTTCCCATATAATGCCTCAAATAGCGTCATCTGTATACTGGAATGAAAACTGTTATTATAAGAAAACTCAACCAAAGAAAGATGTTGGTCCCAACTTCCCTAACAATCCATCAAACAAGCACGTAGCATATCCTCCAAAGTCTGAGTTGTTCATTCTGACTGCCCATCTTATTGAGGATGAAAAGCTGTACTAAAATTTAATTCAGTACCCAACAACTTCTTAAGGCCTTTCCAAAAGTTAGAAGTAAACCTGGGATCATGATCAGATACAATGGAGAGGGTAACTCTATGTAACCTGAATATATCTTTGAGATACAAATGTGAAAGTTGATCTAGATAAAAAATATCTCGTATAGCAAGGAAATTGGCAGATTTAGTCAAGCGATCAACAATAACCCAGATTGCATTATTACCTCGAGGTGTCTTCGGCAATCCCACAACGAAGTCCGTGGATATATTTTCCCATTTCCATTCTGGTACTGGTAATGGCTGAAGAATCCCCTTCGGTAACTGCCGCTCTGCTTTAACCTGTTGAAAATTCAAACACTTCACAGTAAAATCAGCAATATCTCTTTTCATTCAATCCGACCAGTAGTACTCCCGAAGATCTCTATACATCTTAGTACTTCCTGGATGAACTGAAAAGGATGAACTATGAGCTTCACATAACAAATCTCTCTTCAACTGTGAATCACACAACACACACAATCTCTTCCCAAATCTCAAAACACAATCATTATCAATGTTGAATTCAGGAAACTTACCCTTCTGAACCAACTCTACCTTTTTCTATGACTAACTGTCTTGCTTCTGTGCTCGCTTAATTCTATCTGATAGAGAAGATTTCACTGATAACTAAAACAAAACATAAGAACATCCTGCACCAATAACTTCTATTCCAAAGTTTATCAAATCCTTAACCAAAGTATCACATTCTAATCGTAACATGGTTAATGACGCATTACTTTTTTGACTCAAAGCATCAGCCACTTTATTTGCTTTTCCTGGATGGTAATGAATTGTATAATCATAATCCTTGATTAATTCCAACCATCTCCTCTGTCTCATGTTCAGTTATTTCTGAGAGAAAATATACTTTAAATTTTTATGATCGGTATATATTTCACACTTTACTCCATAAAAATGATGCCTCCAAATTTTTAAAGTGAAAACAACAATAGCTAATTCCAAATCATGTGTAGGTTAATTTACCTCATTAGTTTTCAACTAACATGAAGCATAAGCAATTACCTGATCATTTTGAATTATGATGCAACCAAGTCCTTTCAATGAAGCATCACTGTAGATAACAAACCCACCATTCCTGGAAGGTAGTGACAAAACTAGAGCATTCACCAATCTTCTTTTCAACTCTTGAAAACAATCATCACATTATTTTTTCCAGATAAACTTAACACCCTTCCGAGTTATCTTAGTCATTGGACTAGATAATCGGGAATAATTTGTAACAAACCTTCGATAAAAGCCTACAAAACCAAGAAAACTACAAATCTCAGTTACATTTGTGGGTCTTGTCCATTCTTCACCAACCTTTGTTTTTGCAGGATCAATAGTTATTCCATATTTAGAAAGAATGTGACCAACGAAAGAAATTTGTTGCAACCAAAAATCACACTTGCTGAATTTCCCATACAATTTCTTTTCTTTTTAAGGTTTGAAAAATAACCCTTAAATGACTTTCATGCTCCTATTTATTTTTATAAAACACCAAAATATAATCAATGAAAACAACCACAAACTTATCTAAGAACTCATGGGAAATTCTATTCATAAGGTCTATGAATATAGCAGGTGAATTCGTCAACCCAAAAGGCATTAATACAAATCTATAATAGCCATATCTTGTACGAAATGCAGTCTTCGGAACATATGCTTCCTTTACCTTCAACTGATGGTACCCCGATCTCATGTCAATATTTGAAAAATACAGAGCTCCCTAGAGCTGATCAAACAAATCATCGATATAAGGAAAAAGATATTTGTTCTTAACAATGATGTTATTCAAGGATCTATAATCAATGAAAAGTCTCATTGAAGCATCTTTATTTTTAACAAATAAGACAAGAGCATCCCATGGTGATGTGCTAGGTCGAATGAAACCTTTCTCTAATAAATCTTACAATTTCTTCTTCAACTCTAAAAGTTCAATTTGAGCCATTCGATAAGGGGGTTTTAAAATTAGCTTAACATCAGGAACTAAGTCAACAGTAAATTCAACTTCCCGATCTGGTATTATTCCTGGAAACTCATCAGGAAAAACATCAGGATACTCATTTACCACTCGCACATCCTTAATATGAATGGTTACTTTGTTTTAAACAATATGTGCAAGGTAACATTCATTTACATATTTAACAAGTTTCTCAGCCTCTTGATATGTTATCAAAAGTAAGGGTTCATTCTTGTACACAAATTGAAAGTCTTTCTGAAAAGAAAATTCTTTAGCTCTACAATCAATCTTAGCATGGTAAACAGAGAGCCAATCCATACCCAGGATAACATCAAACTCTACTATAGGTAAAACAATAAGGTTTGCAAGTAGGTTCTTTCCACAGATAAGGATAGGAAGATTCTTATAAATTCTTTTTGCCTCAACATTTCCCCAAGGTGTTTTTACCACAAGTTCAGGAGTCATTTCTTGAGATAAAATTCCCAATTTACTAGAAAAGTTTTCAGTGATGAAAGAATGTGTAGACCCTGAATCAAACAACACATTAACATAATCTGAGAAAACAAAGTACATGATACCACTTCATTTGATGGCCCAACATCTGCTGAAGTAGTTGCAAAGGATTTCACCACTCCTTTTTTCTTGTAGTCTGACTGCTTCCCATCACTTGAGCTCTTTGTTGGACACTCGTTTTCATAATGAACCATATCATTGCACTTGAAACATTTCACTAACTGTAAATAAAATTTGGTCTTACCGTCACCCTGATCTTTTTCAGTGCAATCACGAGTCTTATGTCCCATATTACCACATCAGTAGCACTTTCTAGAATTCAGAAGTCATTCCCCAACATGCCTTTTACCGCATTTATCACAAACTGGAAACTTAGATTTCTTACCATCAGACCTTTTTGAAGAATTCTTCCCTTTCTCCTACCACCTCGGTCTCTTCTTCTGTTGGTTGTTATAGAACAGTTGATCCTCGGAAAACTCCATTTCCACCTTATCAACACATAAAACAAGCTTTTCATAACTCTTGAACTCGCGAGAAGCTAAAGCCCTTTGATATTTTGGATTTAATCCTGAGTAAAAATGATTGATTTTACAATCAAGTTCTTGAATAAAATTTGGAGCATACCTTGCCAATCGAGTGAACCTTTCTTCATAAGCAGCCATTGAGTCATCCTCTTGCCTCAATTCCAAGAATTGTTTTTCCATCCTAAGTCGAATAGCATTAGGAAAATACTTCTTAAGAAACATACCTTTGAATTCATCCCAATCAAGAGCATCAATCTCATCAGTGTCCCTGATATTTTTAACCATCGACCACCATTGATATGCTTCAACCTCCAAACGGTAAACTGCAAGACTAACCTTTTGATTGTCTGAACACCGTATGACATCGAAAATCTTCTCCAGTGCTTTAATCCACCCTTCAGGTAACACAAGGTCAGATGATCCTTTGAATGATAGGGGATGTTGCCTCATGAAATGTTCCACCACTGACATGTTCCTCTGCGGTTGATCTGTCTGATCTCGTGCATGGATACCACCACCATTTATCGCTTGAGTCAACTACACCTTTACTGCAACAAAATGTTCAGTTCAAATTCCGGCCATCTCAGGATGCTGATTCGGAAGGTAATTTCCTTCTGTATGCCTTCCTAGCATTGCTTCCCTGTTTCCTCTGCCAAAAACCATTCTAAAAAAACATGTCTTAGATGAAAACAACATGGTAATCTTCAAATGCTATATCATTTCAATTTGACCATAACAAAATATTTTTGGATAATAATTTAATAGAATTATAACTCATAAAGTTATATAAACTAACCTCTGATAGCAACTATAACGCCCCGGCCTTAAACCATACTTAATTTTGAGTTATTACAAGATTACACATTGAGGATCTTTTCAGGTTTAGAGTTTTATAGAATTAGATCATAAATCATGCATTACATTCCACATTTAAACAACGTGGTTACCTTAAAGACAATATTCACTTTTCCCATCAAAGGAAACATATTTAAAACAAAACATGGATTCTTTCATGTCACTTCCTTGACACTATCATCACATCATGTACCTTTCCCTTGACCTGTGAAAAACATTTAAAAAACATGGGATGAGCATAAAAAGATCAGTAAGGTATATAAAAATACTGAATGAAAACATTAGTCCATGTATACATAAGAATAAATGAAATAATACTTTACTCACAAAACATAAGCACTTTAACATGCCTCATCAAATCATGAATAACTCATAGAAATCATAAGTCATAAAGGTAACTTGAGGAATTCATAACATTCTTACATAGGGAGTAACCCTCATGGTTACGTTTGGAATACCCATAACAGTATATTCTCTAAATCTCTTTGGAGAAACCTTAGTGTTTAACCCATTCACGTTACCCAATGCATTGGAGAGCTATATAGGGCTCACCTTCCCTTATTTTATCATAGAACCACCCATCTTCATAAACAATTCCCAAGAACCATAACATAATCGTATCACATAAAACATGTATAAAGGAAACATAACATTTCCACATTTTAATCACAAGATATCAATAAGAAATTGGTATAATAAAAACATTATCAAAACCATTTTCAATACCAAAATTAAAGAAAAGTAAAACATGGTCTTTATTTTTCATTTAAAAAAAGTTATGGCTTATAGAGGAAGCCGAAACTCAAATAATGGTCACAGCGGTGGAGAAGTCATTGTCGCCGTATACGTACGACAAAAACAATCCCTTTTGTTATTTAGTAAAATGCTTCATATAAAAAGATTCCTTTTTAATAAATGTAAAATTCAAATGGGTGTATACACCGTATAAAATAAAGTTGTTTATAAAACAAAAATATGCCTCAATGAAGGGAGATTGAGACGAAGTCCCTTACCTCGTGTACGAATTGACTCGATCGTTCTTTAATCTCCTGAATAATAAACTTCAGTTAATTTATACTTGATTAATAACCTTTTTCAAGGTCATTATTCCTTTTATATTACTTATTACCATGTTATGAACACTATGTAATTATTTAAGTTAATAACGGTCATTTTGTCGATCATTGGTACTTGAGTCAAAAATAAACTCCTTATAATTACAAGTTGTTCATGTGGTAAAATATCCATTATATCCAGAATTATATTCATTATGTAGATATCATATATATCATATATATCTAGTATATACATTAATTTATAATATTACATAACATTTAGAAGTAAGAAATGAAATGCACCGTTCATGGAGACGGAAAGTCGTACCTACGCATGAATGCTACTTTCATTTCTATTTCATATTTAATGGAATGAAATCATAATGATATAAAGGTATATTATAATTCCAGTATAATATCATATATAATATCATTAACTCCATCCTTTATACACCCCACATATGGCACTAACGAATCAAATCACTTTGAGGGGGCGGTAGTCCGCACTTCCTAGAATGAAGATATCACGTTTACCCATAATGGAAACCATAAAGGTATGCCATAAATGAAAAATAAAGAAGCATAAGGAAAACATAAACGTAATATATATCATATATAAATATAGTGAGATCTTAATGGCCACCATGAAAGGTGTTAAAAGAAGATTGAACAATCATCGTTTTGTGAGGCAGAAATTCTCCATCCACAGAAACAGTATGTTCTTTAACCATTATATGAAGGTGTGTGTAAGTGTAGCTTGAATATTTCACATAAAAAAATCCTAGTATATTGAAGATACTGTTTTTGTTCTGAAATAAAGGAATAAAAAGAGTTTATGGGGTTGGAGAAGCAAAATAAAACAAAATAACACAAGTGAATACATTACCTTTAAATCGGGTAACTCCTCTTGGTTTGAACCAAAAGGGTTTCTTGAATATATTTTTGCCTATCATAAGGCTTATAATATGAAGAGAGGGATGTGGAGAGATAAAATGAGCAGATATTTGCCGAGACAATGGCTTGAGAGGTGTGGGTAAGGTGGTAGATGTGAGGGCCTTTTATAAGAGGGGGGAGGGGCACTCTTGGAAAGTCAAGAAATGTTACTTTATATTAAAATGAGTTTCAGATTTTAAAGGTCACACATTGATATATTTCGAGGATAAGGTGATAAGGGTTCGAAATATACTCACCCAATAGTCTTTTTAACAATTTTATGTCTTATATTTTACATTATCTTTTCATTTTATTTAAATCCTTCATTAATGAGGTAATCATTTCATCATCATGGTGTCATAAAAAAATTTAATTTATTTAATGTCTAAAAAATATAAAAAATTCTATGATATAGGAATTTTTTTTGTTTTCCAATGAATATTTATAGTCCAAGAGATCATTTATGTAGACAAAATTAATTTTTTTTACTTAGGTGTTACATACTTTTGTGATATTCTCCTCTCTTTAAAAAATAAACTGATAAAGTGTCACTATCACCCAAAAGTGATTCCATGGGGTCAAAAAGTTTGGAACAAGGAATACCATGGTTTTCCATAACACAACCGGTATAATTAGGACACATTTTGGGGTCATTTTTTTATTATTATGATATTATATTATTACCCTTAACTACCCGATTACTAATTAATCGTGATAATTAAAGATAATTACCGTCGTTAATGATCATAGTGTCCAAAAACAAGAGTCTTAATTACATAATTTTGACCTCATAATTCCAAATATTGAATCCATTTTACCAAGTTATGAACAAAAAAATTACATTAATTAATTTAAAAATGATTCCTGTTGTCAAAACAAATAGCGGGTTTTTTAGAAACAATTTCCATCAAAAGTTTGACAATTGTTTATGTCCAATTTTCAAAGATAAATTAATTCTAATGACCAAAATAGTATTATATGGTAAAAATTTATTCTAATTAAACTTTAAAACCAATTAAAAGGACAATCTAACCATATAATTAAATTATATGAAAAAACAATTTTGAAGTAAAATGCAGTATTATTCACTATTCATTAAAAAAAATGAACATTGTCAGAAAAATACCAAAAATTTATCCAAAATTAATTTCAATGTCCCAAAACTAAATAATAAGTTTATTTTGAAAAATAGATCTTATAAAATTGTCAAAAGACAGATTTAAAAATGGTTTTCCATCAAAAGGCGGTAAAACAATCTTTAAAAAAAAATTAGAGTATTCCAAGCTTAAGATTGGATTAATTCTCATTTTAAACCTCTTAAAACTCTATCTAATTCATAAATAGGCATAGATATAAAAATAAATAATTATTTACTTACATGGAATGTTACACTATATATCCCTAGTAAAATATAAGCTATTATCTATAGACCCCATAGTTTAGGAAAATGTTAGATGAATGATTTTTCACATCTCCTCACCGTGAGAAATTTTTTTCTAGGTGGTAACACAAATATTAGGTTACTATAACCCTTATTTAAAATTACATTTTTCATAAAAAAATTTCAAAATTTCAGTGCCTTGGTTTGTCTCAAACCTTTCATGGACCTTGAAGAGGAAAATATATATCTCGGTTCAGCCATGCTATTGATGTAGAGGGGCTTAGACTCACCAATCAGCGACATCTTGGCCCAGTAGAAAGGGATTTATAATTCTTTTGAGCCTAATGTCACTGTGGAAGAACCCAACACCTGAGGGTATTCTAATTCATTATAGGCATGATCATCCCATACCTTCCTCATGATCTGAGCACTTTAGACCATGATTTACAACTCCCTAAATCCTACTATTCAAGATGATTTGACATCCTTGATGTTACGACACCATGTATTGTAATCTTTCTCAAATAAGGAATGTGATACTCCATTGTCGAACCTTTTTAAGACCCACACCTCTGGATTTGAAACCACAGGGTTTAAAGATAAAACTTCACATTAAGAGATAAATTTACCTCCAGATACCTTCCTAGATAGATTTTATTCCACACCCAACTTCATTGGTCAGACACTTGAGTCTTAGAAAATCTTATATGGCCATTGGAAAAGAGTGGGGGATCAAATCTACTTGGACATATATGTAAGCCCTATGAACTCATGCATATGGTATTTTACCTACCAATTAGAGGAATATCATCCATGCAAGAAAGAAACTATAATACTCATGATCTATGGTGACACCATGATGAAACTCAGAACCTTAGGGTATCTTGGTTCATCCCTAGTATGTATTCCCCATTCCATTACCCACTGATTCAATATCCTAGGAATATGATTTACTTCACCCATATTCCAACTATCTAGGTGGTCCTATCTTCCCTAGTATTTCACCCTAAACCATATTACCTCCCTAAATATTACATATACCATGGAAAAGAGTGGATACCCCTTTGATTGGCCATGCTAGTGATGCATAAGGGCTTTGAACAACCTACCAGAGGTGTCTCCTCTTTATAAGAAAGGAAATCCAATCCTCGTGAGCCCTGGTAGCACCACAATGAAACCCAAAACCTTAGGGTGTTTTAGGTCATCCATGGAATGTATTCCCTATTACATATTCAACAGTTAAGTAATGGAAGTAAGACTTTAATCTGGATATCATATCAAGGTCCTAGATAGAAGACCTTAAATTTCAACACATCAAAGGTCCAAGTTAGAAGAACCTACACTATAGCATAATAGAGGTCCAAGATAGAAGACCTTAAAATAAAATACATCAAAGGTATAATCTATAAGTCCTTAAACTAAATAAAATAAATGGTCTGATCTATAATACCCTAAAATACAGTACAATTGTTTTGAGATAAAATACTATAAACTACAACACAACACCAATATAGCTTACAAGACTTTAAAACATCCAAATTCAAGAGACATAATGCTCACCAGGTTGAAAACCTTTTGAGGGAATCTTGGTAAAAAGTAATGTCTTTGGTCTCTGTACATGAATTTTGTGTGAAACAAAAAATATTAAGTATTTATAAAATAGAAAAGGCATAAAAAACTTTTAGGTTTAAAACTTATAAGAAGGCATCTTGAGAAAAATCCAAGTCCATGCTCGCTATGTCTTCATCCATATAATGCTTATGAAAAAATTTAGGGAAAAATAAATAAAGATATACAATGATTATGGGGACCACTATATGGCCTTAGAAAAAAAATAAAGCTATAGTCATTAAGTCCCTTGACTTGGAAAGAAGTTATATAATTTTACATTTTGGAAGGATATTGTTCCAAAAATTGTCCTTAGAAATCAGATGATCTCAAGACTGTTTGAGCAGGTGAATCAGTGAAGAATTTTTTTGAAGTGGGAATTAATTAACATTTCTCAAAGAGAAGACCATTTTAAAGCTAAGTAATCAAATAAAATCGATTGGATCTATTTGGTATTAAGAAAATATGGGTATCATGGATGATCCAAGAAACATCTCCACCAGAATATGGATCTCTACATGACGTTTCATCACAAGACAATGTCATTCTTCTTTCTGCATGTGATGTAAATATAAATAAGGAAATTCATCATAGAGTTCTTTTTCTATGAACCTAAGTCCAATATGCATTAGTTTTAATTTCATAGTGGAATATTTAAAAACTATCTATGTCTTGATTCCCATTCTCATCTGATATGTAGAAATTCCCAAGTACATTAATTTGGATCTATCTAAAAGTTTATTTTCACCCAATCCCTATTCCATTCTCGAATTTATATACATTCAAATTTCTAGGTATCCATGCCCCAATCCAAAGATACTACCTATATTGGATTCAGTGAAGTATTCATGGGCATAATCATCATCTCGAAGGAACTTGATATTCATCAAAAGAAAATGACCTTCCCCTTCCTATGTGTGACTTAAATATATATAATAAAATTCATCATAGAGTTATTTATCTATGAACCTATGTTCCATATGCATGTGTTTTATTTTCATAGTGGTATATTTAAAAACTATGTATGGCTTGATTCCCATTCTCATCTAATACATAGAAATGCCCAAGTACCTTACTTTGGTTCCAGCTACAAGTTCTTTTAAACTCAATATCTATTCCATTATGGAATTAATATACATTATAATTTATGGGTATCCATGCCCCAAGACAAAGATAATTCCTATATTGGATTTAGAGAAGCATTCATGGTCAGAATCCTCCTCTCGAAGGCACTTGATATTCCTTATTCTACATACTCTAAGACAAATCATCCCATGAAGATCAGTATATAAGACATTATATGTTTAGATACACCAAAGATTGATTTTTTTCTACCTTAGAATCAGATTATTTTTCATTCTGAATGAATCTCATTCTAGGGGGGTATTTTGTTCACACCCATAATTGTGTAATATGAACTTTTCCATCACGGATTTCATAAGTTCGCCGGAAATGCATAAATATTGATGTGATTTTAATGAAAGAACCCAAAGGTTTTATTTTTGAAGATTGGGATTGGGATTTTAATATATGTGTAAGGGGATTTGATTTCCCTCATGCATTTATGGAAATTCCCACCCTTGTAGAAAAATTAAGACCAATTCACCATCCATCCAGGACAGGGCTCAACCATAGGTCCCTGTGGGACCAAAGTTAACCACGCCCAGTGGGAGATATCCTAGGCCAGCCATCAGAGGAAATAATACCTACAAGTAGCGGTCATTCCCATATATAGTCCCATGGTGCACAATCCTGAAGGCCCACATTGCATGGTCTGAGAGCTCACAGGTCCGAAGCTTGGGTTATGGTGTGTGTAAGTGGTACCTATGATAAATCCCATTTCTAACATGAAAAAATAGAGGAAACGACATTAATGATATACCAGAGCGAAGGCGTAGTGTTATCTTGATGTGAGATGAAATTTGCAGGTACTGTTCAACCATGGTTTAAAAATATGGACATAATCTCAACTACTTGATCTATATGATTGCAACTGTCTATTTAAATCTTATGCAGTGTATTTGAAGATCACAATCCCTTGATGCACATATTCAAAATAATTTGAATCCAACACAGTGATAAAATCCATCTTCAACCTCCCTAAGCCTTGGTTGTGTAAGGTCCCAATAGAGGTGCATGGTAACAAAAATAACACAAAAGAGGAGAAAAATAGAGAAGAAATTTTTTTAACACGGTTAGGAAGGTTTTCCTACATCGGGATAATTGAGGTCATCACTTGTTTTCTTTATGGATCAAAATCTTCATAGGATCACACAAATACACACAAAATTCTTAGAAAACATGGGATTACATCCCATTATAAAGAGAAGGAAACTAAAGTCCATCAAATAGTTGGTTAAAAACCCAAGTAATCTTCCATCGTCACTTGTTGCACGTCCATAGAGCTGTCTTCCAACCAAGTAGAATTCTCCCACAACTGCTTACATTAGTTTCTTCCAACACCAAAGATATCATCTACTAAAAACTCGACCCCATATTAGGAGTGGACCCCACAAATCTCCCCTCATGACCAATTTGGGGTAGAATATTGACCTACTGTATCATTTTAGGTGTTTAAAACTTCATCAGTAAATCAAACACGCTTCTTCACATCAGACGACGTGTCACATCAACTATATTTAATCGATCTAGGGCTGACTGTGGTCCCCATCAAATGGTACAACCCTTGGGACTCTTTCCCAATAATCATCACTGCATCCCAACGTGAGACTTCCAATACTCCACCTACTATGAAAATCTTGTATCCTCTCACATCAGGCCTACCTAATGATACCAAGCTCCATCTCATCCTGAGAATGAATTTCACATCAGTCAGTGTTCGTACTACTCCACCGAGTGTTTTAAATTTCACTATCCGGACTCCTCGAACATTGCGTGTTGACCCATCACCAAGTCTCACAAAATCATTCACCTTCTGAAAATTATTAAATGCACCTTTTATTGTACTTATGTGTATCGAGCACCCTGAATCCAAAACCCATCCTTATTACTTTAGATTTTCATCCCGCTTGTTCTTCCTTTTTAAAATGTGACATTACCGCTTCATGTGCCCATATATTTTCCCGTAACGAAACTGCACTTCTCCCCATTCAATTATCTCATCTGAGTGAAAGATTCCCATTGTTACGTAGACTTCATAATCTGCCGATAATTATAGGATGTTCGCATCATTCTCTTAAACATTCAATTTCCCAGTAACATACCATTTTTTCTCTCCACATTCACTTTTATAGTGACCATTTTTCTTGCACTAAAAACCTATGATTTCACAAGGATCACATCCCATCGATTTTGGCCTCTATTCTTTACCTCAGGAATTTCGATATCGGATCTTCCCACATTGATCATCTCACATCACCATGATTTTCACACCTGAATTTGTTGCGGGTCTTCAGAATGCCTCTGAATATTAAATTGATGCCGTCACCTCATCTAGATTAAATGTTTTCTTTTCTCCATGTGTAATGAAGTCACAATTTCATCAAATGAACTTGGTAGTGATGAAAAAATAAAAAGTTGTTTGTCCTCCTCTCCAACCTTCACACTGAGCCCCAATAATTGTGTCAGAATTTTGTTGAATTCGTTGGTGTGATTAAAAAATTCGTTCCCACATCTATGTACAACTGGTAAAATTTCTTCTTTAGGAATAATTTTTTGGTGAGAGTCTTCTATATAGATCACTGCTCTAACTTCTTCCAGATCTCCTTCAATGAGGTTTTGTCCAACATCGAGTATTTTAAGTCGTTTACTAGACACAATTGAATTGTGTTAAAAACCCTCATCTCGAGATCTTCCCAATAATTTTCACTAGTTTTCTTGGTATTTTCTCCGATAAGTGGTCTAATAATTTCTTGATTCACAAGAATATCATTCACCATTCTTTTTCCCAAGCCGAAATTGTTCCGACTATCGAACTTCTCGATCCCAAATTTTGGTAGTCCTTTCCACCAACTATCATCGTTGTCGCAAAACATGATCACCACCGTCGATGTCGCAACCCTTTTATACAACCTAATGGAGGAATAATTTTGAAAATATAACCACATGGATGTTTCTAGAATAGTTGAATAGTGGGAATCAACTCCTGGATCATCGAAATCAGAGTCTGATTGGTCGAGATATCACCAAAAAAAATTCAATGGTCCATATCACCTGCTGAAGTGGTGATGATGTGGCACTGAGGTGGCATGCTCGGGATGTTTCTAGAATCTCACCAGAAAATTCACCAGCAGCTTGAACAATACCATCTTCTTCGGTACGGGGTTACTGTTCACCTGCGGTTTGAGCAGAACTTTGACCAGCTCTACAGGGCTCGTTTCAACTCCATTTTTAAAGCCGCTTGCGCCATTGGAATCATCTCATCTTCCTCTTCACGGATCTTGGATCATAATTTTTTGACCACATTCAATTATACATTCATTGGAAAACTCATCGTCGTCTTTCCGTTTCAAACTCCCTCACTCTAGCTCCCTCAAAAAAAACTTGTAAGGGCGTAGCAGAGGTGCGTGGAAACAAAAATCACACACAATAAAAGAAAAATGGAGAAACACATATTTTTAATGTGGTTCAGTAGTGTTTCCAACATTGGGAGAAACGAGGTCATCACTTTTATTCTCTCTGACTCAAACTTTCCAGAGGATCACAAAAATACACATAGCATTCTTACAAACATGGTATTACATTCCATTACAAAGAGAAGGGAACTAAAGTCCATCAAAGGGTTGGTTCAACAACCCTTGAAATCTTCCACCGTCACTTGATGCATTTCTACAGAGTCATCTTACAACTAGGTAGAATTTTCCCACAATCTTTTAGATTAGTTGTTTCTGAAAACAAGGACTTCATCATCTAAAAACTCCACCCCATATTGGGAGTGACCCCACATATTTAACATCTCAAGACACACCCGACGATCGCTAAACTTCATCGACATCTCCAATCCATATATTGATATCCAAAAAAGACCAAATCAAACCAAATTAAGACATGAAACATTATTTTACATGTATTTAAAGAATATATACCTTCTTAAGAACCACTATCGAGAGATTACACTAAAGCATGAAGACATCATGTGATCATCTTTTGATCTTGCATTTGAAAAGAATACAATCACTATAATTGTTGTGTGAGGTTTATGACCATGATACCCTTCCATCTTATGCATTATTTTCTATCCAAATTAATTCAAAATTATCAGAAGATGATATATAGCATCTTGGAAGAAAACTAAAAGAATGAAGATCACGTGAAGTCATATCACGCCCGTATAATGATCCCACTATGTATCCATCACCTCTTACGACATACACAATTTCCTCCCTATGAAAAAAAGGATCTATTGATGTCCTTCCTCAGTCTATAAATACCCTAATAACCTTAAAAAACACGCACAAGTAAGAGAGGGAGTGGATGATAAGTAAACTAGAGGAACGAAGTGTGCCAATGATCATCCTCATAGAACCTCTTTAGGTGACCATGATAACCCATCACATGATCTTTTGAAGATCAGGTGATCGCATGAGAAAATGACTATCATTCAATGTTTGGTTCATAAAAGGTATTCATATGATCATGTGATACCCCATTGGGTTTACAACTTCACCAAGTAGGTCCTTCGACCGTGCTTACAGTCCTAGTGTGAATCCCCTACCCTCATTCACAATACCTCTTGTAGGACCTTCATTCAGGTCATGTGAATTCTATGAGACCTTTGAATTGTGGTTCTTTCATATATACCAATATAGATATACCTTATCATGCAACACCCTGATGAGTTATTATCATGGTCATAGAGTTCATCACAATACCCCTTGGAATTCATGCTATTGCATATGGGTAGTCGAGGTTCAGATTGTCATATCATACGGTCATTCCTTGATCAAACTCCTTAAATCCAGCGATGCCGATGTTGGTGTTCAAAATCATGCAACAATGAACATTGAAATCCATTAGTTATGCAGTATCATGGGTCATTTTCCATGAAACCCAAACACCATGGACATGCATCTCATATGCCATGTTCCCTTCTTCACCTTGCAACATGCACCCTCCTTTTTCATGTACTCCCTAAGAAATATGCCTCTAATAAGAGTTCTTAGCTATGAATTCCTTCAAGGAAATTTTTTTCCCATGTAGATAAGGAAGGATCCCTTAGAGCTTGCAACCTCAACACTTGAATTGAAATAAGATCATAAACATGTCCCTAAGACCCGACCACATGAATAATTTAAGGTCACATGATCAAAAGATTCCTCGTTGATCTTGTAATGTCTTTGGGTAGCCTGGGACAAGTCACTTTGACCGAAAGACATGTCTTGGAAAAGTTTGGCTGATCTCACTATAGTTTATTGACGTCTTAGCATTATCATCTAATAGTACAAAGAAAATTTAGGTTGATCTCATGACAACTAATTGACATGCCACTATTATCATATGGTGGTCCAAATACAAGACATGTTGATTACATGGCAGCCCCTTGACATGGTTTCATTGTCACATGACAGAATCCATACAAATCAAGTTTATCTCATGATAGTTTATTAGAATGTCGACATGATCATATGATTTCCCATTAACATGTCATAATTTTCATGCGAGAGTCCGATGAAAATTCAGGTTGATCATGCAACATCATATAGACATGTCATCATTATCATATGGAAGACCCCATACATGTCCACTTTGATCATGTGAAGCATTGTGGACATGTCAGGAAGACACCCTTGGACAATACTGCCATAACAGATTGACACTCCCAAACATGGTGGGTTGGAAATCAAGACATGTCGAGAAGATTGATAAGATATGTCAGGAAAATTTCTTATGGAATGTCAACTTTGTCTGAAAGACCAACTTGGACTCATGCCACATGGTCCCTGACTAAGAAATTTGGAAACATACCCCTTTTTATAAGGGAAGTTTCCTTGATGAGATAGGGTTACACACTCATTCTAACCTATCAATATCAGGATATCAAATATACCTTTTATGGTTATCATCTCTCTTTATCCATCCGAAGATAGAGAATGAGTGTATGGAAAGGAAACCTCACTATGTAATCCCTGATCAAAGAGAATCATTTCTGGTATAAGCTCCTATAATTCCTAAAACCTCAAGGATAACAACAAGGTATTTGAACATGATAATTTTCCTTAACCTATTAGCGGGTTAAGGGATAAGTAAACTACATGAAAACTGATTCCTGTCATAACTAAGATACATAGGATTCCATCCGAAGGCCTTAGATCCAATGAGGTCCCGCTTCATTATAAGTCCCTTCATGACCCAATTATTTTTGACTTAGGGGACTAAATTATCCCATGAGTCAACCATCCTTCATCACCCATTAACATATGAGAATTTGGAATATACACATTTATCATTTTAAGTATCATTCCCAATCATACCCTTGGGTACATCAAACCCATTAGCTACTTAGGGATGAAGTGAAATACGAGAAATCTAATTCCCACCATAACCTAGATATGTAGGACTCTGTCCTAAGGCCTAAGCTCCACAACACATTCTATATAAGAGGGGTAATATTCCTCTCAAGGGAAAACATAAATGTGTAAGCACTGCATAGATGCCCTATCATGCATTGGGCTCAATCTTCTGTTACCTCATGTTTCTCACACCCATCATGAATCACACAGTCATAGATACTGGTGATGATTGTATGAATAATGTGATGAGAATTCCCCAAGGTAGGGTCACCATTGGTATGTAAGTCTGATTAAATTTCGTCTTCAATAAAAGGGACACACTCCCAATGATAAAATACATAGAAGTATTATATACAAAATTCCCATATAGGGCTTCTATTGTCATATCTCTCACGATACTGACACTTGTTATAAGAACTACATAGAATCGGATTCCTGCCTAAAGTAGGATATATAGGATGCCTCACCAAGGACCATTCTCTATATTTGCATCCACACTATATGACATCAAACTACATGGATGGGTCGAGTCATATGACCCTAAAATATGTCAAACAAACTAAATGGGTTTTGATTATTGTATTCATAGGATACTTAGGACACCTAATAGTGGTTAAATCCAATCTCTAAGGCACCAAATGTCACACCCGCCATCATTATATTATTTATTTTATTAATTTTTCATTGTGTTGGGTAGTCCGGGTTGAAACCCAACATAAAATTTTGAGTTCTTATTTAAAAACACGCATTTTAGAATTCAAAGTGTTTCAAGTGCCGCTGTCGAAATTGCGTGGCCTCGCCTGGGTCACTGTGCGGCCTCGATCGGTTCCTCACACGCCCTGCCTGATGGTCAACAAATGAAGTAAGATGAATTAAGAATGGTTTTACAAATAATAAAAATATTAATGTCAATTGAGAATATTATTATTATTATTTTGGATAATAATTTAATTGATAGTTTTATTTTTATTAATATCATTTTATTAAGTTGATTATTTTATAGATTACTATTAAGTTTATTAAGATTGTTATCATCATATTGTTATTATTATTATTATAGTTGTTAGAAATTATTATTATTATTATTTGAGGATATTATTATTAATATTAGTATTCTAATTCTTATTCTTCTCCCTATTATTATTATGGTTATTACTATCTTTATTATTATTAGTTTCATTTTTAGTTTTATTTTGTTTAAATTTTATTACTCTTTCCTTTGAGTAGGGTTTTCCCCTTGGTTCATGGTGGACCCTCCTTCCCCATAGCCCTGTGTGACTCACTTCCCTTCCCCAACCTGTCGCGCGACCACCCCCAGGTACTCACCCTCCGGTTCCCCTCTTCCCTCACACTCACCCTCTGGAACCCCTCAGCCATCCTGCTCGCTTGCCTCCCAAACATTCACCGCCCCCTCTCTCCTGAAGACTGCCATACCCTGATCCCCTTCTGCTTGAGCAGGACACTACCCCCTACCCCCACTGAATGATTGTTCCCCTCTCCTCTTGTCTGGCGACCGCCCTACGCCGGACCACTTGCACCATCCTCAGCCAGCCGCTGGACTACTCAAGACCTCCCTCATCCCTGCCCTCCTTAGCCAACAACTTTCTTCGTCAAAACTCCCCCTCTCTATTCCCAATCGGTGCCCTCCCATACATCAGGCGAACCAGCCTGCCGCGTTTCCCTGATCTCCCAACTAGGTGCGTTCTATTTCGAATTGTTGATCTTCATTTTGATAGAGTTGTGGGTATGAGTTTCATGTTTTTTGGGGTCTATTTTTTGCTAAATTTGGTTTGATTGTAAGGATTTTATTGATATCTTTGTTTAAGGTTCTTTTTTAATTTTTTTGTGTGGTGCATTTGATGAGAAATTGGAGTTCAACACCAAAGTCTCATAATCCTTTTGGTTCAAGGTAGGTGGTTCCATGCCATAACATCTTTAGATGATTTCAATTGCTTCTTAATTAAATTATAATGCGGTCTAATGATAAAATTGCATAGTGCAAATTTTATTTTGGATATGATTTAATTTTCATATTTGATGAAACTGAATTTTTCTTTGTAAATGCTTATGTATTTTATGCGCGTTTTATAGTTGAAATATTTAGACATGTTTTATCTAATTTTTTAAGGTGTGAAAATTGTTTTTTCAAGAACACTTAAGGTGCGTGAGTGAGTAAATTGAGTTTTTCCAAAAGAAGATAAACTATTTTAATGTTTTGATTTTTATTATGAACCTTGAGTTTGTTCTATGGGTGATAATATGGTATTTGGAAGGGTTGGGATGTGAAATTGGTTTTAAAATGGTTCTGGCATCAATAATTTGTGTGTTTTAATGTAAGGCCTTGTGTATGCATGTGTTCTGTTTTATAAATAGAGAAATCGTTTATTTAAATGGTGTTCGAGATGCGAAACATGGGTAAATTTTTTTTTGGGGTTATTTGGTAGGTGCGAAATGCGTTTTCAAGGCCTTTAAGGTGTGTCTATATTTAAATGGGGACTTTCAAAGAAAACTGAGTCACTTGGGGTGTGTTTTCTTGTTGTTCACATTTGAAACTAAATTTGAAATTGCTTGAATAATGGAAAACATGTTTAGATATTGTTACCTTGAGTATTTGGTTCTTAAGTGATGTCCCTATATGGGATAAAGTGGATTTTGGTGTAAATTCTTCTTGATTTGTATTGATATGATATAACGATTAGTTTAATGATTTATTTAATTATTTAGATGGAAAAAAGTGGTATTTTTTAAAGAGTTTAATATGCATTTGTTTTTAAAGTAGTGGATTTATATAAAACGAGACATGTTTCTTGGTGTAAACCCTCTTTTCACCACTTGGTGGTGTTTTATTATGTCGGCCTCTTTTGTGTTATTTAATATTATTTTCTATGTTTTGAAAATGGATTATGTTATTTTTTTGAGTGTTTCCAAATGGGGGTTTGTGAAGTGGATAATCAAAGAAATATATTTTTTAATGGTATTCTGGTGTGTGTGTGTTTTTGAAATGGTGTTTGGGTATGCATGTGGTGGTTCTTTGTGTGTAATGTCCTATTTGGTGTGTGATATGTGAAATTGATACATGATGTGAATGTAAAACTTGTTTGAGCACAAGGGAAAACACTAGGTACCTAGGTGGGAAGATTAGGACTAGTACACTATATGTTATGGAAGTGGTTCGTCCTAGTTCCATCTGGCAGGGTCGACGTTACAACACTAACTAAACTTTTGTGATGATTGGAGACCGCTAGGTTATGGATGTGTTTCCCTATTAGTGGCCCGTGCATGAGAATGTTGATTATTGTGGTTTCTATGCTATGTTTACATCGAGGTAAAATGTCTCTAACGCCCTACGCATACTAGCTATCTTAGAGGATTCACCTGTAGTGCTATACTATAATTGACGTGGTGCCTTCCATCGGTATATAGAGGACTATTTTAGTGTGTGTATATTATTTATAAATTTTATCTTTTTTTAAAAGTAGTATTTGTGAAATAGTTTTTCTTTCAGTTCTCTTTTCTTTTTTACTTTCAATCTTTAAATGTTTCCTCAAAAGAATATTTAAATGTGTGGTTTTAGATAAGAATGTTAAATTATATTTTGATGTTGTGGCATGGAACCTTTTTATTGGGTGACATCTTAATGGTACTATCGGTCACACCTTGCATACACCTTTGTGTGTATGCAGACCTTATTCTTTGTGTTTACCAGGTTGTGACATCATGCTCAGCAATGGCGGTTCAGGTTTTTGATGGCCTTCTCATGCAGGTTGGTGTTTTTAGCTCATGGATGTCGCACCTATATCGTTTCTTGTAGGTTTTAGTAAGAGTTATAGTTTCTTTTGTTGTCGTTAATTTTTGGATGTTGGTCAAAGTTGTCATCCTTTAAATTTTATTTTAGTTTAAGGTCCTATTTGGTCATCTGTTTTCAGTTTAGTTTATTTATATTGTCATTTTTGTGTTTAATTTTTCGGGTAAAACATTACCATGTGTTAGTTTTGATACCCAAGAACTTGTGCCAGCCCGTGGGGATTGGGAACGCCCTTCGGGCTGAATCGCAGACCGGGTCGGGCGCCAGGTCAGATGGCGACCCGGCCTGGTTCGTGAAAAAATTGTATTAGAGGAGGTTAACTCTCTTGAGACATGTTTTTTTGGGATAGAGTCATAGTATATTGGAGTTGTGGTTGTTGGGACTCGACGTCCCGGCTACGAGTAAGGTTCCTGGCGATCACACCTCGTGGTGGAACTTGAGTTACCAAAATAAGTTGAGGTTTGTCTAAATCTTTGGTCTATGTGGTTAATCTTGTTTAGGGGAAATGAAAAAGGAGTAGGGTTAGTGGTCCCAGTGAGCTCATAGTGTTTGGAAAGCTATGTGGAGCCGGGGAAGCTATCCTAGAATACCCTCTGTGGCGGTGGAATTATTTGTGTGTGGCCACAAACCATATGTCCCAGTCACCTGCTAACACTAGTTCCCTCTTGCATCATTCCTTGTCTTTTTGATTTGGATTTATGGAAATATGGTTTTTAAGTAAAAATTATTTGGTCCTGAAATTTTCTTTGAAATGAAGCGAGTTAAAAATAAAATGATTTTAAAGGTTTGAAAAGTGTGGGTTGAATGCTTGGTTTTTAAAAATAGAAAGGGTCTGATTTTGTTTCTTGGTGTTCTCATGGGCAACCACATGCATCGGTTTATATGTAAAAAGAAATGGATAATGGAACAAGTGGACGAGTTCCTAGATGGACATGAGGTTGGTGCCAATGTGGCACAAGAACATGCATGTGTGAGGCCCACGGGACACCATTGGTGTTTTTGCAACCCACCAACATTGTTCTTTTTCAAAAAGGTTTTCTTAAAGTAAAATTTGGTGTTTTTAAATAACTGGTGTTTGTGTGGTGTGTCTTTGTGTTTTGGAAATATCAGTTGTGAGGAGTTTCGAACCAAGGACCCTTTTGACTGATTTGTGCCCCATTTTGAATTCTTATCTGTAAGTTGGAGTGCAAGTGTGAGGCGTTTCGAACCAAGGACCCTTTTTTGACTGATTTGTGCCCCATTTTGAATTCTTATATGTAAGTTGGCTTGCAGTATATCTTTTCCATTGGAATAGTTTGATTGTGTCCATGGTTTTATTTCTTGACTATTGCATGTCCCCTATAAAGCATTAACATGTGATGGTAGTGCGGCTATGGGTAATTTTCCATTGGCTGACCCTCCAGTTGATTAAAGTAAGGATTATTTATTTTGAGTGATATTTCTAAGTCTATTCCTTTTTTACTTTCAGTTAGGTGGATCCTCTCAATGTGGGATGAAAAACACAGGGGAAAGTTATAGGAGTTTTAGTCTCTTTGAGTTGTCTTAGTCATCGGGTTTGAAGTTTGACGTCTTTGCGTTTGAAGTTCCCCCTGGAAACGGTGAAAGGAATATAACGGGGAAGGTTGAAGGAAGTCCAGAGTTATCAATGTTGACTAGTTTATTGAAGGGATCGTAGTGATTTCATCGACCGCAAGGGTCATGTTTGGTGACGTTTTTCATAGTTAGTTTTCTTGAAGAGAAAATATGGACTTTGTAGAACCCTCCAAGAATCCCTTTTTTCATAGGAGTGTGTCCTTCTCTTAGAAAGTTCTAATTTTTCGGTTCAAACGGGAGTATTTGTCTTGCATCTTTCCTTCTTAAGTTTCTTGGTTAAGGTAAGGAGGTGATTCATGTGCATTATCTAAAACCTTGTTCTGGTGGACATGTTGCGAGGGAGTGGGTGGATGTTGGAGTGTGTCGTGTCTAATGGTGTTGTCTCGGTTGCGGTGTGGTTTCATGTGACACCAAAAGGAGAAGCTCCATTTGGAAATATTCAATTCTTGAATATGTGGTAGGAGATGCTTCAAACATCAGGGCTCCAACAATTGGACTTAGATTGAAGCTGGTGTGTGGTCAGAAACCCATAAAGTGTATGGTACCCCGACTTTATTTCAGTCATCGGTGTTGAAAGTCAAAATAGTGTAAATCGTTTCATATAGTTGTTCCATTCTAAACAACCGGTCTGGGTGCGTAAGTATTCTGTGACTATGTGGAGGCATGAACATGTTGTTACATTAAAGTCCTGGTGGTTGCATCCCACCAAAAGTAATCACTTTTAGTGGTCCTTATGGGGTCTTTCAGGTAAATCGGTCTCAAATTTGAATAATGCTCATCGAGGGATGTGCAGATGCTGGTTGGTCTTAGGTTATGGTTTTTATGCCCATTTGTTGTGTCCATCCCTCCCCGCCCCTTGTGGTGGGGTATTTGGTCACCATCAGGAAACTTTCAAAGTTCTTTATCTTATGTTAGTTCTAATGGTGAGGAGACCTACGTTGGGTCTCACATGAATGACTCTGGAATTAATCGTTGTTGGAATTTTCTTTAATGGTGGGGAGTCCACTCGAGCCTCCTAATGTTGGTTTTCTAGTCTCATCTTGGGTGTTGTTAAGTTCTTAATGGTGGGGAGCCCCTTGGGTTTCCCCATGTTGACCTTTTGGTTATATTTTTAAAGATGGATTGGTGATAATGATAAGATTGTTCCTTGGATGTGGTTTGACCTTGTTTGTTCATTCTAGTCAAATGGTGTGGTTTTCGTTTAACTGTGCTTTCAATGTTTCAGATTGTAAAGTGGGTTTCTATGAGTGAGAAATTTCCCTTCCTTGACCAGTCAACTAGAGTCATTATAGCTCTTTGTGGTGGGAAACACATATTAGAAAGTCTTTTTATGAGTTTATTGAAGTTGTATTTGAGTCACCTTCTCTGAGCATGATGCATTTTCCTCTTATTGCTTATTGTTTGTGGGGATCCTCTTTGAACCTTAAGGGGGTTTCATTTTCTACTTTGGGGGTTCAATCTTAGTTATGGATTTCTGGGGGAAGGAAGCTTTATGATGGGGATAATTTTCACACCCACCGTCATTAAATAATTTATTTTATTAATTTTTCTTTGCATTGGGTATTCAGGGTTGAAACCCAACATAAAATTTTGATTTATTATTTAAAAATGCACCTTTTGGCATTGACAGCATTCAGTGTGCCATTGTCGAACCTGCGCGGCCTCACCTGGGTTACTGTGTGGCCTCGCTTAATTCCCCACAAGCTCTGCCCAATGGGCAACTAATTAAGTAAGATGAATTATGAATGGTTTTAAAAATATTAAATATATTAATTTCACTTGAGAATATTATTATTATTATCTTGGATAACAATTTAATTGAGAGTATTATTTTTATTAATAGCATTTTATTAAGTTGATTTTTTTATAGTTTATAATTTATTTTATTACGTTTTTATCATTGTATTTTTATTATTATTATGATACAATTGTTACAACTTATTATTTTTATTATTATTTGAGGATATTATTATTAATATTTGTATTCTTATTATTATTCTTATCCTTATTATTATTATTATGGTTATTATTATCTTTATTATTATTAGTTTCATTTTTAGTTTTATTTAATTTTATTTATTTTTACTTTTTTCCTCTTTCCTTTGAGTAGGGTTTTCCCCCTTGGTTATTGGCGGACCCTCCTTCCCCGTAGCCATGTGCAACACACTCCCCTTCCCCTACTTGCCACACGACCACCCCCAGGTTCTCACCCTCCGACGCCCCTCTTACCTCGCGCTCACCCTCCGGCGCCCCTCGGCCAGCCTGCTCGGTCGCCTCCTGGACTCACGTCACACTTTCCCTCTCTCCCGAAGTCCACCGCAACCTGCTCCGTTTCTGCTTGAGCAAGCCACTACCCCTTGCCTCCACTGTCTGACCGTGCCCCTATCCTCCTATCTGGCGACTGCCCTGTTCCAGACCACCATCACCTTCCTCGTCTAGCCGTTGGACTACTCACGACCTCCCTCCTCCCTGCCCTCCTCGTCCAGTAGCTCGATTTTTCAAACTCACCCCCTCTAATCCTAGTCAGTGCCCTCCCATATGTCCGGCGAACCAGCCCACCGTGCTGCCCTAATCTCTAAACCAGGTGTGTTCTATTTTGAATTGTTGTTCTTCCTTTTGGTAGAGTTGCAAGTATGAGTTTCATGTTATTTGTGGTCAAAGTTGTGTTGAATTTGGTTTGACCTTAATGCTTTTGTTGATATCTTGGTTTAAGGTTCTTTTCAAAAAAATTTGTGGTTCATTTGAAGAAAAATTGGAGTTCAACACCATAGTTTTAGAATCATCTTGGTTTGAGGTAGGTGGTTCCATGGCATAACATCTTTAGATGAATTCACTTTCTACTTAATTAAATTATAATGCGGTCTAATGATAAAATTGCATAGTGAAAATTTATTTTGGATATTCTTTGATTTTAATATTTGATGAAACTAAATTTTTCTTTGTAAATGCCCATGTATTTTATGCACGTTGTGTAGTTGAAAATTGTATATGTGTTTTAGCTAATTTCTTAAGGTGTGATTTTTTTTCAAGAACACTTGAGGTGAAGGTGTTATTAAATTGAGTTTTTCAAAAAGAAGATAAACTATTATGATGTGTTGATTTTTATTATGAAACTTAATTATGTTCTAAGGGTGTGAATGGGGTATTTGGAAGGGTTGGGATGTGCAATTACTTTTAAAATGGTTCTAGAATCTAAAATTTGTGTGTTTTAATGTGAGTCCTTGGGTATGCACGTGTGCTCTTTATAAATTATGAAATTATTTATTTAAGTGGAGTTCGAGATGTGAAACATGGATGGAAAGGATTTTGGGGTTATTTGGTAGGTGCGATATGTATTTTCAAAGCCTTTGAGGTGTGTGTATATTTAAATGAGTATTTTTATAGAAAACTGAGTCACTTGGGGCATGTTTCCTTGTTGTGTACATTTGAAACGAAATATGAAATTGCTTGATTAATGGAAAACTTGTTTAGATATTGTTACCTTGAGTATTTGGTTCTTAAGTGAAATCCCTATATGGGATAAATTGGATTTTGGTGTAAAGTATTATTGGCTTTTATTGAAATGATATAATGATTAGTTTAATTATTTACTGAATTATTTAGATGGTGCGAAAGTTGTATTTTTGAAAGAGTTTAATATGAATTTGTTTTTAAAGTAGTGGGATTATATATAACGAGACATGTTTCTTGGTGTAAACCCTATTTTGCACCACGTGGTGGTGTTTTATTATGTCGACCTTTGTTGTGTTATTTAATATTGTTTTATATGTTGTGGAAATGGATTATGTTATTTTTTTGAGTGTTTCTTAATGGGGGTTTGTGAAATGGATAATGAAAGAAATATATTTTTTAAAGGTATTCTGGCGTGCGTGTGTTTTTGAAATAGTGTTTGGGTATTCATGTGGTGGTTTTTTGTGTGTAATGTCATGTTCAGTGTGTAGTATGTGAAAGTGATACATGATGTGAATGTGGAGCTTGTTTGGGCACAAGGGGAAACTTTGGGTACCTAGGTGGGAAGATTAGGACTAGTACGCTAGATGTTACGGAAGTGGTTTGTCCCTGTTCCATCTGGCAGGATTGACGTTACAACACTAACTAAACTTTTCTGATGATTGGAGACTACTAGGTTATGGATGTGTTTCCCTACTAGTGTCTTGTGAACAAGAGTTTTGATAATTGTGGTTCCTATGCTATGTTTACACTAAGGTATGATGTCTCTAGTGTCATCCACATACTAGCTATCTTAGGGGATTTACCCACAGCGCTCTACTATTCATAACATGGTGCCTTCCGTCGGCATACGGAGGACCACTTGAGTTTGTGCATATTTTTTTTATAAATTATCTCTTTTTTTAAATTAGTATTTGTGAAATGGATTTTCTTCCAGTGCTCTTTTCTTTTTTACTTTCAGCCTTTAAATTTTTCCTCAAAAGAATATTTTAAATTTTGGTTTTAGATAAACAGGATAAATTATATTTTAATGTTATGTCATGTAACCTTTTTGTTGGGTGATATCTTTTTGGGCCTTCCTCTCACACCCTGCATACACCTTTGGGTGTATGCATACCTTATTCCTTATGTTTTCCAGGTTGTGAAATCATGCTTAGCAATGGTGGTTCGGGTTGTTGAGGGCCTTCTCATGAAAGTTGGTGTTTTTAGCTTGTGAATGTCGCACCTCTCTAATTTCTTGGAGGTTTTAGTTATAGTTCTAGTTTCGTTTTTTGTCATTAATTTTTGGATGTTGGTCCAAGTTGTCAACCTTTAAATTTTATTTTAGTTTAAAGTCCTTTTTGGTCATCTGTTTTCAATTTAGTTTATTTATCTTGTCTGTTTTGTGTTTAGTTTTTCAGGTAAATTGTTCCCATGTTTTAGTTTTGATACCCGAACACTTGTACCAACCCTTGGGGATCGGGAATGTCATTCGGGCCATGCCGTGAACCATGTTGGGCACCAGGTCGGATGACGACCAGGCCTAGTTTGTTACACTAACTTCTCCACTAGACGATAATAAAATCTAGAGATCCCAAACAGGTCCATAAACTAAAGAATCATAAATAAATAATAGAGTGATAGGGAAGCTGTGACATGCATAATGTTGTTCATATCAATATATGTTCACAATATAATTATCGACATAGGGGTAACCAGCCCCATATCAGAGCATGGGAAGGAGTTTAGTAACATATCTTAAATCTACAAGAGAGTCCCAGAGTAGGAAAATATTCCCCCCAAGAGGGTGTGATGAGCTCGACCCCCATCCTCTCAACCAATGTGAGTTTCTAATCATTGTTAGGTTTGAAACCCCAAATGACCACTTGCCTCTGGAAATCAGGTCTGTACCCAGTTATGAATGTGGGAAGTATTGGGAGTTTCTTGGGAAGACTAAATAAATGGTAAAACCAAATGAAAGCTATTGAGAAAGGACTTTAAACCCCACAAAATCAAACAATTAGGTCCTAATCCAATCCATATCATTTCTTGATGAAATTGTTATGTATGATATGTGGCATAATTCTATAAAACTCTAGACATAAAAATCCCCCCAAAGTGAAATAAAGCAACTTGTTGACTAAAACTCAAGATCATGTAATGTTTAACACTGAGTCCTTATAGTTAGTATCAAAGGTTTGTTCATATAACTTTATAGGTTAAGATAATTATAATATCATATCTTTAAAATATTTTACTTTATAGTGAAGTTGAATTGATATATAATTTCATGATTTCTATGTTTCTTCAACTAAACTACTTCTATTCAAAATGGTTTTCTGAAGAAAAAATAGGGAAGATATAATGGGAAGGCACTGAGAAGAAAATATCCTTCCAAATCATCATCCTGATATTGTTTTAATTTGAACAATACAGATTGTTTCAAAGATGGATCACTTAACACAAGTTATTATTGGTTCTTCTATCTATGCTAGAGAGTAACACAATCTAACATTAATGAACATGTGTACCGTAGATAATTTATTAAGGAAAAATCCCACATCATTCAATGGATCATCTGACCTTATGGTAGATAAGGAATGGATCAATGCTCCAGATAAGATATTCGAAGTCATGGGATGTTTGGAACATCAAAAGGAACCTCTTTTCATTTATCATTTTTAAGGTAAATTTAATTGAAAGTGGTATTTGGTTAAGAATACCAAATAGAAAGAAAATATTGATTCCATGGAATGGGAAACATTTAAGGATTTTTCATTGATAAATATTTGCTAAATGTTTTTTGACTATGTTTGGAAAAAAATTATTGGAATTGACTTGAGGTAAAAATATGATGATTCTATAACTGAATATGAAAAATGATTCCTGAGATTAGCCATGTATGTGTTGATTTTTTTTCAAGACAATGATAGTAAAATTAATATATTTTACTCAGGATTTAAACCAATTCTACAAATATATTTGGACAAATGATAATTTAAAAGTTATGAGAATTTGGTTTCCCATGATGAGAAAGATGAGATAGAGTTTATTGAAACCTATGTTCCTTGAGATGAAAACAACAAGAAAAGGTCAAGTTGGCTAGAAACAGAGAAGAAACTATCTAAGAAGTTTGAAGGTAATCCCCTAAAATTTTCTATGTTTGGAAAATGATATTTCAAGTAATGTTTTATGGGATATAAGAAGTGTTTTCGGTGTGATCAGTTTGCTCACAGGGCTTGTGACTGTAATTAAAAGAGTCACGAACAACCAAATATCAGGGTTACTGATATCCATCCATAGGTGTGGTGTTTTAGTTACAATGATTTGGGTTATTATGATAATGTCTGTATGGAGTTATTTTCATCGGATGTAAATCATCATGACCATAATTACAAAGGTTTTTAAAAGTTGTTTTCTACTACCAAAATTGATGTTGGTCTATAAAATTAAGTGGTGAATGATATGACACTTATTTATTTGAATTATTCTAATACCTTCTTTGAGTATGGATCTTCACATTATTTTATTTCTGATAAATTTGTAGGTAATTTGGAATATCACCTCATGAAAGCAAGATAAAACTTTTGGTGAAAACTCTAGGTGGAAATATTGAACCAACCAAGATTTATAAGAGTCTTCTTATTGTTATCATTTGGGTGGTCTTCTGTATAAATCTTTTTGAATGAGACATTATAGAGTTTTATATCATTATTGGTATATATTTTATTTTAGATTACCATGGTAAGATATATTTTAGGGATAAAAAAGTTTTGTTAAATGATTGTATACATTTGATAAATTACTTAGAAGTTGAGAAATTTATTAGAGGTGGAAGTGAATGTACCCTAGACTATATTTTTGAAGATAAATAACCTATTAAAATTAGTGATGTTCTTTAGTAAAAGCATACATGAATGTATTTCCTAATGATTTTCCTGGTGTTATTCCTAATTAGGAGGATGAGTTTACTGTTGATTTAGTACATGAGTCTAATCCTATTTCTAAACCCCCTTATCAAATGACTCAAGTGGAACTTTTGGAATTAAAAATGTAATTACATGAGTTATTAGATAATGGTTTCATCCAACCTAGAACATCACAATGCAGTGCTCTTATTTTTTTTAAATATGGTTCAATGATACCTTTCATTGATTATATATCCTTGAAGAATAGCACTACTAAGAACAAGTATCTTTTTTATTTATTTATTAGCTTTTGGGAGATCAGTATTTTTTGAAGTTTGACCCGAGTTTGAGGTTCCATTAGTTTAATGTGAAAGAATAAAATGATCCAAATATTTTATTTCAGACAAGATACATGCACTATGGATTTTAGTTTTATTATTTGGGTTTTCTAATGCACTTGTTGTATTTATGGACCTAATGGATAGAGTTTTTACCAAGTTCTTGGACATGTTTGTTGTTTTGTTTATTAATTAAATCTTGGTATATTATAAAATTAAATAATAATATAAAAAACCTAAGGATTGTTTTGTAAACCATAAAATAAAATAAAATAAATGGAAAATTTAGAAAGTGTGAATTTTTGTTGCAAAAAATTTATTTCCTTGGACATGTTGTTTCAAAAGATGGCATAACTATTGATCCTACTAAAAAAAGTTTCGATAGAATGGACAAGACACAATAATATCAAATATATTTTTAGTTTACTTGGATTAGTGGGTTACTACCGATGGTTTTTTAAAAACTTTGTTTGGTTGTCTGTCCCACTTACAAAGTTAACTAAAAAAGGAGTTAAATTTATATGGATAAAACAATGTGATGAATGTTTCCAAAAAATTAAAATAATATTGCCGAATTATCTAGTTTTATCCAGTCCTTCAAGAAATGGTGAATTTTTCATCTATAATGATACTTCATTGAAAGAATTTGGTTGTGTCCTAATGTATAATGATCAATTAATTTCATATTATTCACATCAATTGAAACCTCATGAGTTTAATTTCCCTACACATGATTTGGAATTAGCTACTGTGGTTTTGGATTTAAAAAGTTAAAGGTATCATTTTTATGGATTAAAGTTTGAAATATATACTAATCACAAAAGTTTGAAGTATTTATTAAATCAAAAATAATTGATCATGTGACAGTGAATATGACTATAACTAATCAAGGATTATGATTTCATGATTCATTATCATCCGGGAAAATAAAACAAAGTGGGTGATGCTTTGAGTCGAACAAAATGATGTTAAATCAACCATTTTATGTTTGGAATGTGAACCTTTGGTTTTTGATAATTTTTCGTGTAGAAGCTTTGGATATATGGAAATACTCTATTTTGTTTCATGTTTCAATGTAGTCAACATTGTAAGAAATAATTAATCAATCCAAAATGAGGATAAATCAATGCAAGAAATGGAAGGATTTTTTAAGAAGGGTACATTTCTTGATTTTAGTATTAATGGAGAATGTGTTTTATAATTTAAAAAAATATTATGTGTATCTTGTGATTCCTAGTTTAGGAAATAGTTTTTGAGTGAAGCTCATTATTCTCTATTTTCCATTCATTAAGAAAATACTAATATAAACATAGACATTCAAAAGTATTACTAGTGGGATGGAATGAAAAGATATATTGTTGAATTTATCATGAAGTGTTTTACTTGTTAGTAGGTTAATGTAGAATGACAATTACTTAAGGGGATGATTCAACCTTTTCTTGTGATGGATTGGAAATGAGAAAATATATTACTGGATTTTTTAGTAGAATTTACAAATACTTCTCAAGGTAATAATGTGAATTCTATTATTGTTGATTGATTAACTAAATATTTACATTTAATTCCCATTAGTGATACAATGTATTTATATCATATTTCTCAATTACATATAAAGGAGATAGTTAGGTTACATGGAGTGTCTCTCTTAATTGTATCGGACCGTGATCCAAAGTTTACATGTAATTTTATGAAAGGAATTCAGAATTTATTGGGTGCTGAATTAAGTTTCAGTACAAATTTTCATCCTCAATCTGATGGATAGTGTGAGCGTATGATTCAAACCATGGCATATAAGCTTCGTTTATATTAAATTTACTACCAGGGAAGTTGGGATCAACATATTTCTTTGGATGAATTTTCTTATAACAATAGCTTTGATTTCAGTATACAGATGGAATAATTGGAGGATTTATATAGAAATCGGTTTCAGAGAATAAGTTTTTGGGATGATGTAGGACAAAGTAAGTTTATGGGACTAGAGTTTGTATAGTAAATTGATGATATGGTGGATTTTATTTGTCAAAATATGAGGATATCTTGGAGAAGGAAAAAAATTTATGTGGATAACCAAAGGAAGGACCGTTATTTTGAGGTAGGTGATTATGTCTTTCTCAAAGGTCCACTATGAAGAAGTGTTATATATTTTGGTAAGAAGGTGAAGCTATGTACATGGTTCATTGGACCATATGAATTATAGAGAAAGATGTATCATCTACCTGCCGAGTGGCCTTACCTCTGAGTTTATCCACGACACACAACTTTTTTCATGTTTTGATGTTAAGGAAACATGTGTGAGATTCATATCACGGTTTTGAGACTAGAATAAATTTAGTTTGAAGAGAATATTTTTTATGAGGAATAAAAAAATCAAATTATTGAATAGAGAGATATTTTTTTTCAAAATAAGATGATTCCCCAGGTTACGGTCTTATGGTGAAACCATATGGTTTAAGAGGCAACATGGGAATCTGAAAATGCTATAAGGTAAAGATATCCCTACTTGTTAAATATGTGAATAAAAATTATGGAGATACAATTTATAAAAGGGGAATAATGTAAAAACCTAGGTAATGAGTGAATAAATAATTTTCATATTAATTAATATGGATTAGATAGTTATATTCATTATAAAAATATTAAGTAATTTTAATAAAAAAATAAATACTCTTAACTAAACTCTTTTATTATATGGTTTTATTTAAAAGAATAATTTATAAATTTTAGAATTTAGAATTTGATTAAATGAATAAAAGTTTTTAAATCATAATATAAAAATATTTCTATGGTAAAATTTTGGGATTTTTTGGAAAATATTGAATTTTTAGTGAATAGTGAAAAATACCATTTTTTGTAAAAACATTATTTATTTTCAATAAATTAAGTAATTTAAAAGTCATAATAAGTTTTAAATAGGTTTTAAAGTCAAATAATTATTATTTAGTTATATATAAATTACTTAATTAATTTTTAATCAGCCATATGTTTGTTTTTAATATAAGTTTCCTTTTCGGTTTAAAAATGGGGTTATCTAAAAACCGTTTTAAAATGAATAATGGTGCTCCATTTTAATTAAATAATATAAAACATAATGGGGAATTTATTAAATGAAATTTATAAATTATATATTATCAAATATTAATTTAGTTTCATAGAATGATTATTATTTGTCATAGAGTTAATATAGAATCATCTTTTGATAAAAAACACTCTACTTAAAACCCCTCTTTTTCATCGCGTCTATGAGATTAATATTAAATTATAATTTAACACTTATGTGAATTGAATTTGGAAAATTTTTTAAATATATTTAATCAAAATAATTTATAATTTCCAATAAGTTCAATTTAATTTTTGACCAAATTGAAAACATTAAAAATTAATTATCTCAGTTAAGGTAAAAATTGATTTATTGGGGGGTAAAACTCAGAATATATGAGTTATAAATGACCTAAAAATATGTAAAACACCCATTGGATGGTAATAGTTAGAAATTACCTCTTATAGGTTCTATAATGGACCATTTTAGGCCTTTTTATGATAAAAATGTTGGTATGGTTGAATTATTTAAAAAATTTACAAGTTACAACTCACCTTACCTATAAAAGGCCACCCCCTCATTTCCCTTCTTCACACATTCAAAACACTTTTTTTAGACACCCCATTCAAAAATAACTTCCAAAAATACATCCTATAATCATATAATATCTCTCTTAGTAATAAATCCAACCAAGGAAGGCCTTTAGTGCAAACCAAATGTTGTTTCCCAAAGAAAAGGCAATGTTATCCAACCAACATCTTTATTTTATTTCTTCCTCCACCCCCTTCAATTATTATTTGAAAATTAGTATATAATAACATAAGTATTTTTCAAATACTAAGATTTTATTAGTTTAATGAAATAAATTAAATCATTTCCATCTTCCATCAAATGGGGTTTGAAATCATCAATCTTGTGTACGGTGGACTATTGCCTCGTGAAGCGATGTGATTTATTTTCACTAACGCGTTACAGGGAATGTAATAAGTGTAAATATAATGAATAAATGTGATAAAAATGACATAATTATTATATTAACTAAATATTTTCCATTATGTAAAGTTAATATATTATTTTCTTTCTTACATTTCACTCACTGAAAAAGTGACAACGTTGTTTGTGTACGTATGGACTACCACCTTCATGAAGCGATGTGACTCCATTTTCATCACCACACCACATAGAAAAAATATATAGATATATTTAAAGAAGTAATATGTTATATACGATATTGTTATCCTTTTTAAATATAAAATAGTAATTAACTTATTTCCATAATGATCACTGAAAAATGAAAATATTACTCATACGTACGTGCGACCTACCATCTCCATGATTAAAAAAAATACTTGATTTCTCAAAACCATATTTCATAATTATTCTTAAATGTACAACTTATTTATACATTTGATAATTATTACTTGATTATTATTGTGGATATGTTTAAATAAATATCTATTTGACAATTGTCAACCTGCCAAAGTCATTTTTGACACATCAGCCGTATATAGTCTAAAACATCCGATATAAACATAATTGATTAAATAGTTGTATATAACTTGTTAATAAGTTAAATAATAGTAATAATAAATTTATTAAAATTTCATAAGAAAGTAAATAATTAACATAAGTTTATTATTCAGGAGGATAAAGACACACGAGACAAGTCTGATTCAAGGTAAGGGACTTCATCTCAATTTACTTTTATTCTTGCATTTTTTTGATGTTATGCACCTATATTATTTTATAAGGTGTGCATACAACCCCTTTGACATTACATATATTTTATTTCTATTTTATCATGATATTTAATGTTTTTATATTATTTTTTAATAGGTTTTACGATTCAGTGTTTCCCAAGTGATAAGTTACTTTTTTAAAAAATCATCTTTTTATGTTTTCCTTATAACTCTTTATCTTCCATATCCATGATTTTAGAATGTTTTAATTAATGATTTTATATGGAAAAAAATATTTATTAAGTGTATCATATGAATATTTTTACATTACTTTCAATGGTTTTCAAAAGCAATCTTTTTATGTGTTTTATATAGAATATTTTGATAGATGAAAAAAGGAATATTTTATTCTTAACATATATGGAGACAATGACATTTCTACAAACGTGACCATTAATTGATTTATAGCTTCCTTTGAAAGATTTCATGTATTATTCATTTTTTTTATTTTTTTAGTTATTTTGGTATTGAAAATTATTTTCCAAAAGAAAATGGAATTTTGGTATAGATAATAGATTTTTAAAAGAAAAGGGTATTTTGATGTCCAAAAGTGATTTATTTACAAATTTAAAAGAGTTTTAAAATATTTTATGATGAAAAAGTGAAATCATGAAAATTTCTATTCATGATATGGTACTTGATCATTTTAAATGAGAAATTGGTGCACCAATATAACATCAATTGATCCTCTTACAACTTTTACAATGGGGATGCCCAAATATTATCAAGTGAGCTCGTTATAGCTTAAACAATGTGTGTTCCCAGATTGAACTCCAATTAAATAGGTAATGTTACTTGTATTAATAGGAAATAAGGATGGAGATAAAAAATGGTTTCTCCTATGGATTTAACTGGATTTTAGTTACTTCTGAAACTATTTTATATTGGGTTATGAATGTGAAGCTCTAAGTTATTGAGATGGGTTTTTAATATCTTATTATGGGCTTTAAAATATTTATTTGAGAAAAACATGTGTGTGTTTTTCATGTGAAGATATTTTATTTCTTTCAGTCAATGTATATTGATGTAAAGTTAAATATTTCATGGGCTCTCATGTTTTTAACGAACTAACGATTCTCATTCTTCTTATATCCCTTTTTGTTCTTATCCCAAGTTTTTAAATGTTTTTTTGTAGGGTTTAATGCTGGGTAAGGGAAAGGATGAAGTAAAGTTGAAAGTCATGGATACTTTCCATGAAAAAATAATAATTTATTTTCAATGTTTTATATTATGGAAAAAATAGACACTAGTAGAATGTTTAAACTTTATATTTTATGGTTTTTATGTATGTGTTATGCCCTAATTTTTTAAAATATTAAACTTGAAAGAATTCTCAAAGTGAAAGAAAGTATCTTCTTGACTAAAATCCAAGATTATGTAATGTTTAAGGTTGGGTCCTTATAGTTTTAAACCCCCCTCTAATTTCTTAAATTAGAGGGGGTTCAAGACCTCCTCTAATTATATGCATGTGTGTGTTTATATATCTTTAAAATGAATTATTATTATTATTATTATTATTATTATCATTATCATTATTATAAAAACTAGAATGATTTTTATATGATTTTTTAAATAAATTATATTTATCTATATATTTATATAATATATTTATACATTTACACTAAGGAAAAAATGACCTTTTGTGACAGGTCATTTGTGACGAGACTCTAATCTTGTTGCAAATAGTAGTAAATAAATGAGTATTTGTGAAGGGTATACAAACTCGTTGCAAATAGTATTGGCATGCATTCCTACCAAAACGTGAGAATGGGTATTTGCGATGGTATCATTTACCTGCTACAAATACTCTGTTGGCAGGTGAGTATTCACTACTGGTCCCGTCACAAATAGTTTTTTATCCACCGCCTCAAGCATTTATTGTGGGAACTACTTGCGATGGGGGTCCTGTCGCAAATTGGATCGTCGCTACGAATCTAACCAATATATACCCCCCTGAATTTTTTCTCCCCATTCATCAATTCACCTATCCTTTCTCCAGTTTTCCACTTCTCATTCCTATAGAAGTATAAATATTTATGTGTAAGGAAATTTTGAAGTTTGTAGCACACACAATCATCATTTTTTAGGTTTTTATGTAATGTTTTAAATTTTTATTTTATTTATATTATTTTTATTTAATTTTATTATTATTAATTAGTTCTAATTAGAGTCAATTAGAAGTCATTATTTATAATTATAAGAATTTATTATAATTAGAAGTAATTGTGTATATTTAACAGTAGTTATTTTAAATTAGTAATATTTAGTTTTAATTAGTAGTAATGTTTGTAATTAAAACGTAAATAGTTTCAACTTGTAGTAATTAGTTTTAATTAGTGGTAAATAACTATAATTAGCAGTAATTAGTAATAATTACCCATAATGAGAAAAAATTATTAATTAGTATTATTTAATGGTAATTAATAAAAATTAGTGATAAATAAAAAAATTATTTAAAATTAGCCTTAATTAATAAAAAAATTATTATAAATTAATAAAAATTAGTAATAATAAGTGCTAATTAGTAGTAATTAGTAATAATTACAGATAATTAGTATAATTTAACGGTAATTATTAATAATTAACAGTAATTAATAAAAAATAGCTGTAAATAATACTAATTAGTGGTAATTAGTTAAAAAATAGCAATAAATCAATATAATTATTAAAAATTAAAGGTAATTAGTAAAAATTAGCAGTAATTCGTAATAATTAATGGTAATTAGTAATAATTAGCAGTAATTAGTAAAAAAAGAGTTAGTAAAAATTAGTGGTAATTAGTAAAAATTAGCGCCAATTAGTCAAAATTAGCAGTATTTAATGAAAATTAACGATAATTAGTAAAAAGTAACGATAATTAGTATTAATTATCATTAGTTAGCATTAATTAGCATTAATTAGTATTAATTAGTGTTATTTACTAAAATTAAATGGTAATTAGTATAAATTTGTAATAATTAGTAATAATTAGTGGTAATTAGTTTTAATTAGTAACAAATAATAATAATTAGTGACAATTAGTAATAATTTGTAATAATTAGTTATAATTAGTTATAATTTGTAATAATTAGTGATAATTTGTAATAATTAGTCCTAATTAGCAATAATTAGTGGTAATTAGTAATAATTAGTTATAATTATTAATAATTAGTAATAATTAGCAATAATTAGTCATAATTAGTCATAATTTGTCATAATTTGTAATAATTTGTCTTAATTAGTGATAGTTAGTGATAATTAGTGACAATTAGTAATAATTAGTCATAATTATTATTAATTTGTCTTAATTAGTGATAATTAGTGATAATTAGTGACAATTAGTGATAATTTGAGATAATTAGGAATAATTAGCAACAATTAGTAATAATTACAGATAATTAGTGGTAATTAGCTATAATTAGTGATAATTAGTGATAATTAGTGATAATTAGTGTTAATTAGTGATAATTACTAATAATTAGTCATAATTACTAATAATTAGTCACAATTAGTTATAATTAGTAATATTAGTAATAAATATTGATAATTAGTATTGATAATTAGTAATAATTAGTAATAATTAGTGATAATTAGTGATAATTAGTGATAATTAGTGATAATTAGTGAGAATTAGTGATAATTAGGGACAATTAGTGATAATTACTAACAATTAGTGATAATTTGTGACAAAAACTGATAATTAGTAATAATGAGTGATAATTAGCAATAATTAGTTATAATTAGTTATAATTATTAATAATTAGTAATAATTAGCAATATTTAGAAATATTTGTAATAATTAGTAATTATTAGTGCTAATTAGTAATATTTAGTATTAATTAGTATTAATTAGTAACAATTAGTATTAAATAATAATAATTAATGATAATTAGTAATAATTATTGATATTTAGTGATAATTAGTGATAATTAGTGATAATTAGTGATAATTATTAATAATTTGCAATAATTAGTGATAATTAGTAATAATTAGTAATAATTAGTGACAATTAGTAAGAATTAGTATCAATTAGTAATAATTTGTGCCAATTAGTATTAATTAGTAAAAATTAGTAATAATTTGTGGTAATTAGTATAAATTAGTGATAATTAGTTCTAATTATTAATTATTAGTAATAAATAGAAATAAATAATGATAATTAGAAACAATTAGTAAAACTGAACATTAAATCACTATAATTAGTTTATTGTAATTCCAGGCTATCTAGAATGGTGTGATCCATCTCGCATGGCCTCTTACCACCTGCTGGATGAGATGTCTTGATTTTCTTTGGGATATTAACTGCATCGTCACACATGCGTATTGGGAGGCGAATATGGTTGCCGATGCCCTTGCCATCAAAGGAATAAATCAAGATTTAACTTGGTCTGATGCCTTGATTCCTGAATTTCACCACTTGTATGATAAAGATTGTAAGAAACTCCCATCCTTTAGACTCATGTAAATCTATTTTTATATTCAAGAAATTGTGCCTTGGTCTTTGACTGATGCACCACCTTCTTCAAAAAAAGTAGAAAATAATATTTATTACATGATCATGATTGGATAAATAGTCACAGGAATCAAAACGGTTCAGTTAAAAATCTCGTATATATTAAGCGTGTTGAAACATTTTTATCATTTTCCACCTCAAAACCAAAAATTTTTTCTGAAGGGTTAATTAAGTTTCCATGTAAGAAATGTGATCTAAGGAGGATTTACGTATTTGGAAATGTTGGGGGTCATCTACATCATTTTTGTTTTCAAAAATATTATTTTATTTGGTATTAGATGGGGATAGATGTTTCAGAGAAGATACATAAAATTTGGTTCTAAACCCATCACAATTTCAAAAATTGGTACATGATGTGGCTGGTTTGTCTTTTCAAAAAACTAAAACATAGGATGATATTGATTTAACTCACGAGTTGGAACCATCCCAATTTTATGAGTAGTTGAAGTCTAATGCAGATGTTGTATATCCTGGTTTCAAGATAAAAACTTTGGAAGCATTTATAAAATTTATGGCTATTAAATTAGATAATGGAATGTAAAATAGATTTTTTGATAAGACATTATCTTCGGTTAAATTACGGTTACCTAATGGAAATGTGTTGCCTAAAAATGTATATGACATGAAGAGGTTGGTTCATAATTTGGGTTTTGGTTATCAAAGATTCATGCATATTCAAATGATTGCATCTTATATTATGGTGAAAATTAATCATTAGTTAGTTTTCCTACATGTGGAAAATCGAGGTACAAAGAGTCTCATCTAGGGAAGTCTGGATTGATTCCAAAAAAATTGGTGAGGTATTTCCCACTTATGACAATATTTCATTGTTAATTTATGTCTCAGAACACAACATCATTGATTACATGGCACAAAACCAATATTTCAACTGGTAAAAGCTTAAATCATCTTGTATATGGTAATTCATTGAAACCTTTTGATCAAGTGCATACATTGTTTTCTTCAGAAGATTGATAAATGTGATTGGGTCATTCCATTGAAATTTTCTATCCATTTAGTTCTTATGATAGTCAATATTCTTATTGTCCTATCTTAATAACTTCATAAAATTTTCATCCTTGGATGTTGATGAATGATCCATATATCTTTTTGACCTTATTAATCCAAGACATCCAAAAAATAATATCGATGTTTATTTGAATCCATTGATTATTGAGTTAAATTTATTGTAGATTAATGGTGTCAGTATATATGTTGTTGTTACAAACCAAAATTTCCTAATGAAAGATGTATTAATGTGGACAATTAGTGACTTCCCAGTATATGGTATGCTATCTGCCTAGATTAGAGATGGTCAAAAATCATGTCCATACTCTATGAGTGACAATAAAGTGTTTATGCTCACCAATAAAAGAAAACCTATTTTTTGACTGTCATAACAGATTTCTCCAAACCGATTATCTGTTTAGGAGGAAATATTATCATTTTAGAAAAGTTAAAATTGAAATAGATAGACATCCAATAATGATCTCAAGTATTGAGTTAAAGTCTATTGTCTCTTCATTACCTCCTATTACCTTCAGGAAGACTATAAACCAATAAAAAATAAATGGCTTTTGGGAAGAACACAATGGGATAAAAAGAATAATTTTTTGGGATATTCCATAGTGGTCTGAATTGATAGTCCCTCACATGTTGGATTTCATTAATATTGATAATAAATATTTTGATAATATATTTTATACAAATTTGGACATACTTGGAAAGGCCAAAGATAATGTAAAGGCACAATTAGATCTTTCCTAGATTTACAGGTGACCAGAACTTGAACTCTATGAAAATGTCAAATCACATAAGTTAATGAATCTAGAAGCGGCATATAAAGTTTCTAATGAAAATCATTTATTATTTTGTAAATGGATTGAAAATTTGAGGCTTCCAAATGGTTATGTTTCTAATTTGGATAAATGTGTTATAAATGGTCATATTACAGGATTAAAAAGTCATGATCGTCATGTTATAATGGATAAAATTCTATTGATTGTATTTAGATTTTTTTTGAATTATATTATTTGGGATGTGCTAATAAAAATATCATATTTTTACAAGACCTTGTGTAGTAAAAATTGACTATAGTGCACTAAGTAGAATATAAGAATATGTTGTTCTAATTTTATTTAAATTTGAAAAAAATTTACATTTTTCACATGAAGAAAAATTTAGAGGTCCAATATAGTTCTAATGGATGTACCCATTCGAGATATGCCTACAGAAATTGAAGAAAAAGGTACGTAACAATGAACTAGTTAAAGGATGAATTGCAGAAACTTATTTACAGGAGGAAATTTATATATTTTACTCACATTATTTTCAATCTAAATATCCCTAAAAAATAATTTCATGGGGCATAATGAGGGAAATATTGAGGATGAAATGAGAAATCAATTATTAGTTTTTAATCATCTCAAACTTAGATTTGGTGGTGTTCATGAATGATGTATTTTAGATAATGTACATCATAGGGATCATACATATATTATTCTCAACTATGAAGAAATGACACCATTTTTATTGTGAGTTCCCATATCATTTATTATATATTTTTTAATTATATTATTATTATTATTTTATTTTTAGATTATATGATAATCATATCTATATATAATTTCCACAAATTACAGCAGTTGATCTTGAAAATGTGGGAAAAATAAATTTCCTTATTGGTTTCAAAAACTGGTAAAGTAAATTGGTTATGGTTTAACATATAAAATCAATATATTACTTTCTATATTGATAATTATTTTTTCAAATTTTTAGGTATCTCAACATTTTGATAAAATTGATAATCTATTGTGTGTATTAGGTAGCCCTCTATCCAAAATTGTTAAATATTATAATTCATATGTGGTGAATGGTTTTAGAATTCATACACATGCTTATGGGGAATCAAAAAAAATAATGAATAGTGGTGTTTTATTGAGAGGATATCCTCATAGAGAAAGAGAAGTTGACTTTTACGGCATGTTGGATGAAATAATTGAACTGTGTTATTTGGGATAGAATTACATAATGATGTTTAAATGTCATTGTTTAGGCATTGATAGAGGATTACATGTTCATCAATGATATATAATCATTGATTTTAAATATTAAAGTATTTCTGTAGTAAATGAACCATTTTTATTGGATCATTAGGCACATCAAATTTATTATGAAAATTATCATACTGCTTCAAGAGAGTTGAGTGATTGGTGGAGTATAATAAAAATGAAGTATTATGAAAATAAATTTATACAAAGTGAACGTAGTTCCATTAAAGTGCAAGGAATTGAAATATTTCAAGAGACAACTCCAAATCCATATTTTCCATGAAGAGACATGAATATCGATGATGACACCCCACAATTATGGGTCGATGGAGGTGATGATGTTGTTGATCTAACAAGTGGATTTGAAATAAAAATATATGATAAAGATTAAAATCCCAGGGAAATTTATGATACTGAGGAGGAATACAATGATATTGAAATCTTCATATATGAAGATGTTGATGAAGATTGACACAATTAAATACTGGTTATAATCATAAATAATATATATCCATATATAATAATTTTTTATTTATTTGTTGATAATAGTCATTTCATGTTTCATATGGTCGGTGAATGTTTATATGATGTAATTCGTGATTTGGATGATGTTATACTACCTGATAATGTGCCTAATGGTACATCATCTGACCCTCATTCTACTGGCAGTTCAGTGATGACTTAGAGGGGTTACAATCTTGGGAGATTTACGATTCCTAACCCTATCCCCGAGTGACATCCACATATTCAGTTCTATATACACATGAAAAGGTATGTTCAGTTGTGTATTTTTTTAGTTTTCATTAATTTAAATTAATTTATATATATAATAATTGTTTGATTATTTTTTCTCTTTTTTATTAATTTTCATATATAGTAGTCGTATAGGGATGTTCTGTATTGTGGAAATATTTTTCTGGAGCATGAGATACATGAAATCATATTCCCATTTATTTTTAGCATCGCATGTTCAATAATTAGATGATATATAAATAAATAATATTTATTTGGAAAATTATTTAATTAATAACTTGATATTATTAATTATTTATAGGGTTTATTGTATCCCATTAATGATAGAATGTGACACTCTATCTGGAAGGCATGAGAGGGTTTTATGCATGCACATTGCTATCATTTTTTCATAATATAAGGAGGAAAACATTACGAAAAGTTTGAGTCATAGATTTTGATCAGTCTTTGTAGGTTCTTAAAAACTACACAAAGGGAATGAAAAAACTCCCAAAAATTAAATGAAGGAATAATATGCAGGTTTGACTAAAAACACGAGAATAATATTGAAGGAATCAAATTTGGAAAAGGACCAAAGTGGTCCACGTAATGATTTATGGGAATGGTATGTATATGGTATTTCCCATAAACCGATTGGTATGTGGACAAATCATGAATAACTGGACCGCGATGGATTAGCTAGTGAACTGTGATGAACATAGAATAAATGAAGAACAGAACTTTGACCCCACAAACCATGTCGTTGGTAGAATGGAGGTAGAAAAATTCCACCCACGAACCACGACCCTGCAAACCATGTAAATAGATAAAACATGAAGAATAGGTATTCCACCACACACTTTCTCCACAAACTCAGTTTGTGGACAAGGTGAGGCCAACAGTGTCAAATAAACTCTGTCGTTTTCAGTATTGAGGTGGTGATTTCCACCACTACGGACCTCCACCGTGCTAACCTCAGCACCACAAACCTCTGTTGACCAACTCGTCCCTGGGCCTGGTAGTTTCTTCATGGGATTCTACAAATGGTGCCATGTCCCCCAATGATACAACTTCCACAAAACTATATAAAAGGTACAACAAGGTGAACTGAGAAAAGAATAATTTTTCTATAGAACTTGGAGTTTACAGATGGAATACTTCAAAGAAAAATGATCGATGAAGTACAGAATTGTGAACAGTTTATATTAGATATATATCTTCCATGATACATAAAAATGAAGGAAGCATAATAATATGGGTGAATCACAGACCTAATTAGAGAACCACAAACCATACCCCCTTCACAGATGAACTTCCTATGAACTGCAGGACCAATTCTACTTCTTCAATCTAGAAAACCACATAGCACCTCGCTACAAGGACACAACCCTACCTTAGGTAATGTTCCGATACACATATGGTCCCCATCACTACATACCACCATGGTATATAGGTAGAACCTAAGGCTGCATGCCACTACGGTACACGGACCACATAAAGGTCCTTGTACAACCTCAGTACACTGATGGAATCTAGGTCTGCATACTGCCTCATTACGCGGAGGGCATCCAGGTCTGCGTACCACCTTAGGACGTGGATTACCCCTCCACCTGCATAGTATTATGCCATGCGGAGTGTACCCACATCGTATGAACAAGTGGTACGCAGAATGGGGTACCTTCATGTTTTCTGCATTCTGATCCCAATCATGACTTTTCGTTTATTTCCAATCCTTTGAATCCCATCCATTAACTAGTCCATCAGCATCAAGCCAAAGACCCTTCCAAAGAAGATGGACCCATATGAAAAAACTGTCGGGTGCATCAGCACGTCCTTTTGAGTTTACATACCCACGGTAACCAGAGTCGTGTGGGTAATCCTTGCATGGGTGCGGGGCCCCAGAATGTATTTAAGTTTACAGTCCCTTGGTAACCTGGAACCAAACATAGAATACTCATGTGAACCTCCCCATTATAGGGATCAAGGGTAATCACTAGATTTTCCAAACAATGAGGGAAAATGAAAAGCCAAATTAATCATACATTCTTTTCCTTTGACGAGATGCAATGCTTCTCCGCTTTCCAAGAACTCATTTTAGGGAACTCTTCTAGAGGTATGTAACACCTGAGAATTTTATGAGAAATATTTTTTTATGTTATATACATCATCAAAGGAATCTTTCACTACATACAACACTATCTTGGATTTCTTTACACGCAACCGCGGCCTTCCTCGATAGCTTGCGTTGTACGCAATAACGAGTTTCACTAAACAAAGATATGCTATTAAAATATTATTAAAAATCGCCATTATGAATAGTAATACCCACTTTTCAAAATTTTTTAATTTTTATTTTTCAAAACAGACTTCATTTTTGGATTCATAATATCGAAATTATCCTAGGGTGAAATTTTGGTATTTTTCTGAAAACTTTAAATTTTTGCTGAATAGTGAAAACAATGGGTTACTATTTAAAAACCGACTTTTTATTGAAATAATTATTTATTTTATTTAACTTTATTTTAGGTCAAAATTGATACATAATACCTATATAAGTTCAATTCAATTCATTGGAGTCATTTTATAATAATTTTAGATATATTAAAATTTTATTGAACTTTTCACCGTCTTTTACCCACCTCCTAGGAGAATTTTCAAATTCCCATAATACTTAATTTTACCGCTTCTGTGAGTGGAATTTTGAAAATCCGAGAGACAAGGTTAATATCAAGTACTAAAATGTGGTTCAATGAGATGAGAATAATTTTTGGTGAATAGTAACTTTTACTTTTTTTTACCACGGTTAAAAGTAAGTAGGGTAATTAAGGGTAAAAATGATATTATTATTACACTAACACATGTCCTAATTCTATTGGTTAAGTGAAATTAGACCAAAATAAACCATAGGTTTAAAATATGACCATTTAGGTCCACTTGGATTAGATTAGGACATTTAATATTATTTTATTTAAAGAATAGTTAAAATAGTTAATATCAATGTATTATAACTAAAACATTGTTAATATAGGGTTATACATAAGATAAATTCGACTATAAATATTCATTATAAAGATAAAAGGATTTCCTAAATAATGGTATTTTATTTATAATTTTTATAAATTAAATAATTTAATTTATTTATGACACAATGATGATGCAGTAATTATCTTATTAATAAAATATTGACATAATTGATGTTATAAATACCCAAATAAATGTTATTTTAAACTTTTTATGAATTACAATAATTTTCTAGGTCCATATGACATGTTAATATTGATTTTATTAACTTTTTTCGAACTAATATTTCTGTTATGAATTTTACAAAAATCAATTACCAAATAGTGTCAAAATTGACATAAAATAGTTTTTAAAACAAATATTATATTATTAATTGTTATTTTATTCTTAAAAATCTAAAGATCGGCCAAATGACTTAGATAAGGTTATATATATTAATAATAAACAACTTGGGGTTATTTTGGCTTGTTATAGTAAGTTTATTAACCTTATAGTGTAAGAAAACAAAAAGGCACGGTAAAAGTAAAATTATTTAACTTAAAGTTAAATCTAAATGATAAGGCTAAAATAGAACCGTAAACATGTCTAAATTCTATTGGATTAGAGGATTGAGACCCATACCCACCTTATCTTCGAAATAAATCAATTTGGAGCTATTAAAAACCGAATATGACTTTATAATAAAATAATAGTTTGGTTTTTCCAAAGGAGCCCCTCTCCTCCCTTATAAAAGGGCACCTCCTCCCTCTCTTCCTCACACCACATTGAGCCTTCAAGCTCGGACAAACCCTACCAAATTCTCTTCTCCACTTCCCTAGAAACATCCTAGAGGTCCTGGTCTTCTTTAAAGACCAATTTTATTGCCCTAAGGGGAGGTCTCAAAGAGGCACTTCAAAGAATAGGTAATGTCTGTTACCGATTCTTTAAACTTTATTTATTCTTCTACTTCTTCTTCTTTAGTTGGTTTGTTATTAAGTAATAAAATAAGTATCACTCATATACTTATATGTTGTTATAAGTATGAAACAACCCTATTTCACATCTATCCATCCTACGGAAAACGAAATCACCGCGTGTGCGTACGTACGGAATACCGTCTCCACGCCGTGGTGAAATCAATTTTCCACCACCATCTTACTTGGATGGGTATAATGGTGTAAATAATAACCATATATGATTATTATAAAGTGATATTTATTCTGAAATAGTATACATACACTCCTATACAATTCCACGATCATGGGAACGATATCATCGCTCGTGCGTACGTACGGAATACTGTCTCCACGATATGATGCGACTCGTTCTACATGATATTCATTGAATAATGATTATATAAATGAATTGAATGAATAAATATGATATATATTACACTAATAACATTCAGGAAATGAGTTATCTATAACTTAAAGAGAAGAATAATAATTTATTCGACAAAACACGCATAAGAACAAAAAGTAATAAACACCCGAATAACAAGTAGCAATGAAATATTACTAATAAGAAGCTAAGAATATGACAAGATATGATATCATAACAATGAGTATGATTCTGGAATAAGTCAATGACATTATTTAAATCATTATACAGGAGGTTCAGACACTTACAAAGCAAATCAGACCTAAGGTAAGGGAAAATCTCGCAATCTCATTTTTATCCGAGATTGTCTATACTTCAGAATATACTGGGGAATATTTATCATCCAAATCCATGTTTCCTCAATATTTAATATTATTTCTATCCTACTACAATTTTTAAGTCCAATTTTACCCTTCGGTGAGTTTTTAGTAAAAGATATGAAAGGAATCTTTTGTCGTTTTTCGTACGAGGTACTTTTTGACTTTTCCGGCTAAAGTACGAGAAGAATGTTTTTTTAACTTATACGGCCTGAATGGAATTTTAGAACATTATTTCCATGAAGTTTCCTTTACAAGTTTTCAAGTTTATTTTTAATCAACTTCTTTCAGTTTAAAATTATATGACATATTAAGAAAGGACAATGTTTTTGAAGTAGAAAGGATATTTTTTTCAAGAATGGAGTTCAAACATTTTATCAAAATTATTTTCCATCTAAGATAATATAGGGTTCTATTTATATCCCTATTTTTACATTGATTTGATTATGTTATGATGGAATTATTTTTATGATGTCCTTTTATCTTATGATGGCATGATGTTTAAGAGTCCCATTTTTATTACATGGGTTATGCTATGATATATGATTTATGATCTTGTGGCACACATAAGAATGGTATCATTATGAGATGGGTGAGACCTATATCTTCCTTCAATTCATTGGGTAAAGATTTATATCTCATGAGATAGACATTGTTGGAATGGCAGGTTAAACCGGTTCAGTGAAACCGGACTGAAACGAGGAGTGAACTCGGTTCAGAAATGGACTTTGTCTGCTAAGATAGTCATGGAAATGAGTCTTGACTAATAAGAAATGATTCTCTATGATTATGTGTGTATTCCACAAAGTTTCATAATTTAATTTATGATTATTGGGATTACATTTCAGTACTATGATTTATCCCATGTTATGAAATTATGATCTCTTTTGCAGGTTAAGATTTCCAAAATGTTATGTTCTTATGAATATGATGTGATTGATATTTATTTTGTTTACCCTTACTGAGCCTTTTAGATCACAATTTTTTATGTTTTCTTTCCCTAGGTCAGGAAGAAGGTTATTAAGTAGGATATGCCAAAAGGGACTCTAGATATGATGAAATAAATGGGAGACAGTGTAGATGCTTTATGAACCAGTTGTTTATGTTTCCCAGTTTCTAAAGACACTATACTTATATGGTACTTTCATGGTTTTGTTATATGTTGTAATAACTGTACTTCAATTTTGAAGTATAAAATATGTATGTAAAGTATGGGTCGTTATAGTTGGTATCAGAGGAAAGGTATAGTCAACCTTTGGAAACTAGGAAGTGAAAGCCTTAGTAAGAACCCTAAGGATATGTCTAAGCATAGAACACAATATTAGTGTTTTAGAAATGGCCATGAATAACCTATGATAAGACCTTAAGTGTAAAATTTTATTCTTGATTATGTGGTTTTCCTATTATAATTAGAGTTTCTCACACTATTCTTCTTGGTTTTAGTCAATGGCTGGAACTCGAAGGAACCGTGTTAATGCGGAATGCGACGGGCAATGCAATGATTGTCCCCCTGAGCAACCAAACGTTATGGGAGATGGAATGAAAAATATTGTATCCATGCTCACACAACTTTCTCAAGCTATGAATCATGTATGACTTCCAAAAGAGAAAAAGAAGGAACAACATTCTGTTGAATCCTTAATGAGGCAGCGCCCACCTTCATTCAGCGGGTCTACTGATCCATTAGTTGCTGAACAATGGATTAGTACTATTGAAAAGATATTTTCAGTTCTGAACATGATACAGTCATCTTAGTAGTGTATCGTTTGGAAGGTGATGCTGATCAAAGGTGGAATCTTTTCAAGAATATGAGGCAAAGAGATGAAATTGAGTCCATGGAATGGAACGAGTTCAATAACTTATTTTTCAATAATTACTTCCCTCGTATTCTCTGAACAAAGATGGAGAAGGAGTTTTTTGAACTAAAGAAAAAGGATGATGAATCTGTTGGTACCTACGAAGCAAATTTTACAAGACTTTCAAGGTACACTTCTGGTATTATTATCCAAACTGAGAGTAAGATCGATCGATTCTTTAGTGGATTAAAACAAAGTCTCTGTAGGGAGTTATCCATAAGGGACTTCAATAAGAATGAGGAAATCGCTCGATGTGATCTGAAAGTTGAGATGGAGATTGGAGTAACCCATCAGTCATATGGGTTTGATAAGAAGAGGAAAATGGAATTAAAAGGAAAATCTAAAGAGCACACTAAAAAGAAGATGAGTTTTCTCTTATGCTCAAAGTGTGGAAAGAAACATGGAGGGAGTTTTCTTAAAGGGACAAGTAAATGTTTCAAATGTGGAAAGGAAGTTCATCAGGAATTTGAATGCTGCAATGATGGGAAGAAGATGTATAGTGATGTAAACAAAGAAAAGGCTACACAGAGTGCACCTCATACACTACAATGTTACAAGTGCAAGGAAATGGGGCATTATGAAAATCAATTCCCTAATCCAAGGTTTGTTGATGATGATCGACTTCAACAAACTCTTAAGGCTAAAGACAAAGGAAAGTCACATGCAATATCTATCAGCGATGTGGAGTACGATAACAAAGTGGTGAAAGGTACACTTACCATCCACTCTAAAGTAGAAAATGTTTTATTTGATTCTGGATCCACCCACTATTTTATTTCTGAAGAAGTTTCTAAGGGTATCACCATATTACCTCAACAATTAGGTGTTGAGTTAGCTGTGACAACCCCTAATGGCACAACAGTCGCATCAAAAGTTTATAATTCTTCTCTGATTGATGTTTGTGGGAAAGTGATTCCAGCAAATCTTGTGATCCTTCCTATAGTGGAATTTGATGTGATTCTTGGAATGGATTGACTTTCTCTATATAGAGCTCATATCAATTTCCAAAGAAGGGAAGTCACATTTCATATTCCAGATCAATCTATGATCATCTATCGATGAAAGGATGAACATAACCTTCCAGTGGAAATTTATTCCATCTTATGGGTCTTGATTCCACTAAATTAAGGTTATTTATCTCAAATGGTTGGTGAGAAACTGACGATAAAGAATATTCCCATTGTACGGGAGTTTGATGATGTCTTTCCGGTGGAATTGCTGGGTCTTCCACCAAATCGTGAAGTTGAGTTTTCAATAGAAATCGTACCGGGTGCTTTGCCTATTTCAAAGACACCTTATAGAATGGAACCAATTGAGTTGCAGGAATTGAAGAAGCAACTCCAAGAGAATCTTGATAGAGGATTCATATGACCTAGTGAGTCACCTTGGGGAGCACCTATTCTGTTTGTTAAGAAGAAAGATGGATCAACGAGACTCTGCATTGATTATCGAGAACTTAACAAGATCACTATCAAGAACAAATATCCTCTCCAGCGTATTGATGAATTATTTGACTAACTACACTGAGCTCAATAATTTTCCAAGATTGATCTTCATTTAGGGTATCATCAATTAAGGGTCAAAAGGGAGGATATACCAAAGACGACTTTCCGTACAAGGTATGGACACTATGAATTTATAATGATGCCATTTGGTCTTACTAATGCCCCTACTATCTTTATGGATCTGATGAATAGAGTCTTTAGAGACTATCTTGATCAGTTTGTGGTAGTCTTTATAGAAAATATTCTTGTCTATTCAAAGAGAAAGGAAGAACATGATGATCACTTGAGAATTGTAATGAAGACCTTGATAAAGGAGAAGCTTTATGAAAAATTTAACAAGTGTGAATTTTGGCTTCAAAAAGTTTCATTTTTGGGTCACGTAATCTCAAAATAGGGGATATCTGTGGATCCAACAGAAAAAAAGTTTATCGAAAGATGGTCGAGACCAACAACAGTAACCGAGATCCGAAGTTTTCTTGGTTTGTATGGATATTATCGACGTTTTGTGAAAGATTTTTCACAATTATCTAATCCACTCACAAGGTTGACTCGAAAAGGAGTTAAGTTCTTGTGGACAGAGGAATGTGAAGAGAATTTCAAGGAGTTGAAAAGAAGGTTATACAGTGAACCTGTGCTCACACTTCCTTGTAGTGGAGAAAGATTTGTGATCTACAGTGATGCATACAAGAAGGGATTGGGGTGTGTTCTCATGAAAAATGATATGGTGATAGATTATGCCTCATGAAAGTTGAAAATCCATGAGAAAAATTACCCAACTCATGATTTGGAGTTATCTGCGGTAATCTTTGCATTAAATATTTGGAGGCATTATATTTATGGAGAAAGGTGTGACATTTATACTGATCATAAAAGTTTAAAGTATATTTTCACACAAAAGGATCTGAATATGTGCCAAAGAAGATGGCTAGAGCTGATTAAGAATTATGACTGATCAATTCATTACCACCCTAGGAAAGCAAATAAGGTGGCAGATGCATTAAGTCGACAAGACCATGCTAGCTTATCCATGATGAGGATCACAAAAGATCCAATATTTATGTATTTACAAAGGATGGATCTTGGAATTATAATGGAAGGGGAAAAATCGTATCTTTCTCAAATGAATGTTCAACCATCTATACATGTGAAGATTAAAGAGGCACATAAAGAAGATGTAGAGTTACTAAAGAAGGTGAGAAATATTCTTGAATTCAACCTTGATTTTGATGGAATAATAAGGTCCAAGAATAAAGTTTGTGTTCCTCCCATCCCCGAATTAAAGAAGGAGCTGCTGGATGAGGCTCATAGTTATTCATTCTATATTCATCATGGAGGCACAGAGATGTATAGGGACCTGAAAGAGTACTTCTGGTGGGATGACATGAAAATAGATGTTGCTGATTATGTCTCTCGATGCTTGGTTTTTCATCAAGTTAAATCTGAGCGATAGAAGTCTAAGGGGATGCTACAACCATTACCCATACCCAAATGGAAATGGGAAAACATCACTATGAACTTTGTCACCGGACTTCCTAAAAAATCCAAAGGCAATAATGCTATTTGGGTCATAGTTGATCGTCTTACAAAGTTGGCACACTTCATTGCTATTAGAGAAGATTTCTCTCTGGATCAGCTTGCTAGGATATATGCAAAGGAAGTGGTATGATTGCATGGAGTACCAATTTCCATTATATCTAATTGGGATCTAAGGTTTACCTCAAAGTTCTGGCGAAGTCTTCAGCATACTCTGGATACAGAGTTGAGTTTCAGCACTGCTTATCATCCTCCGATAGACGGTTAGTCTGAGAGGACAATTCAAACTCTAGAAGATATGTTGAGAGCTTGCTATATGGATTTCAAAGGTGTTTGGGATTAACACCTACCTTTGGTGTAATTTTCTTATAATAATAACATTCACTCCATTATTCAGATGGCTCTTTATGAAGCTCTCTATGGAAAGAAATGCAGGACTCCAACTTGCTGGGATGAAGTTGGGGAAAGAAAGCTATTAGGACCCGATCTTGTTGATGAGATGGCAGAAAAGGTCAGATCTATTCAACAACACATAAGATAATGTCAGAGTCGACAAAAAAGATATGCTGACAACCGCAAAAAAGACTTAGAGTTTGAAGTGGGGGATAAAGTGTTCTTACGAATATCTCCTTGGAAGAGAGTAATGAGATTTGGAAAGAAGGGAAAGCTGAGACCTAGGTATATCCGTCCTTTAGAAATACTGGATTTTGTTGGGAAGGTATCTTACTGATTGGAACTTCCACCGAATCTCTCTCAAGTTCATGATGTGTTCCATATATCTCTCCTGAGAAAGTACATACCTGATCCTTCACATGTACTCAGCTCAGAAGTTGTACCGCTGGAACAAGATCTTTCTTATGAAGAACAACTGATAGAGATTCTCGATCGTAGCGAAAAAGTCCTATGGAACAAGACCACTCCCTTGGTAAAAGTTTTATGGAGGAACCACCAATTATAAGAAGCTACATGGGAGATTGAGGATATGATTAGGTAGAGGTATCCCCATCTGTTTGTTACAAAGTGATGAATTTCGAGGGTGAAATTAATTTTTAGGGGCGTAGAATGTAACACCCGAGACTTTTATGAGAAATATTTTATTTTTATGTTATATAAATCATCAAAGGAATATTTCACTACACACAACACTATCTTATCTTTCTTTACACACAACCGCAGCCTTCCTCGATAGCTTGCATTGTACGCAATACCGAGTTTCACTAAACAACGATATGCTATTAAAATATTATTAAAACTAGCTGTTATAAATAGTAATACCCACTTTTTGAAAATTTTAAATTTTTATTTTTCATAATGGACTTCATTTTTGGATTTGGAATATCAAAATTAGCCTAGGGTGAAATTTTGGTATTATTCTGAAAAATTCAATTTTTGATGAATAGTGAAAACACTGGGTTACTATTTAAAAACCGACTTTTTATTTAAATAATTATTTATTTTATTTTAATTTATTTTAGGTAAAAATTGATACATAATACCTATATAAGTTCAATACAATTCATTAGATTCATTTTATAATAATTTTAGATATATAAAAATTTTATTGAAATTTTCACCGTCTTTTACCCACCTCCTAGGAGAATTTCCAAATTCACATAAAACTTAATTTTACCGCTTCTTTGAGTGGAATTTCTAAAATCCGAGAGACACAGTTAATATCAAGGACTAAAATGTGATTCAATGTGTAATGCCCTGACCCCAGTTACCCAGAGTCGGTGCATTACTTCGTAACATTTGCATGATCACAAAAGATCAAGTCTCGAAAGACCGATTAGTTTAGTAGCCTTGGAAACACTAGATACATTCATAAATGTTACATTACATCATAAAGTGAAAAAATAAAGTAACATAGTCTCCATTTTCCACACTCATATCCCCTTCAGACTATCCCTGCAAGTCATTCCTAAAATACTTCTTCACATCCTGAAAAAAATTAAAACATTGAAAGGGGTGAGCTCAGATGCTCAGTAAGGATAACAATATAGTAGAAGATTTCATAAATAAACATAAACATTTAAGGAAATGTATAACTAAAAAAAATCCTTTTAAACTTGAACTTCGACATAATATGGCGAAAGTAAAATGAAATAATTCCATTTACTTATTCACATGGATATTCTACTGGTTGAATAATCACATGCAATATCAATAACCACTTTCATAATGATGGAATGCATAATGCTAGACTATCATAACCACGTATCCAAGGCCTCGTGCCAAGACTACAAATAATATTTTTTCAAGGCCTCGTGCCAAGACACTAGTTTATCTCATGAGACCTGCCGATGCATCGAGGAGCTATAGCGGGCTCCACCCGTCACTTATTAAGTCCAATGCATTCCTCATATGAACAGGTTTAAACATATCATAAACCATAACATAATTGTATCACATAAAACATGAAAAAAGGAAACATAAAATTTCCACATTTCAATCACAAGATATCAATACAACACATTGATGTAATAAAAACCTTATCAAAACCATTTTCAATACCAAAATAAAAGAAAATTAAAACATGATATTTATTTTTCATTTAAAAAAAGTTATGGCTTGTAGAGGAAGCCGAAACACAAATAATGGTCACGGAGGCGGAGAAGTCATTTTCGCCGCATATGTAAGAAAAAAACATTCATTTTGACGTTTAGTAAAATTCTTTGTAAAAAAATAGTCCCTTTTGAATAAAAGTCAAAGTCAAAGGAGTTTATACACCGTATAAAAGAAAGTTGTGTATAAAACAAAATATGCCTCAATGAAAGGAGATTGAGACGATGACCCTTACAAAGATCATTTTTTTTAAATAAAGTAGATCTATTATGTGTATTAACTATAATTACAAATAAATAAGGTGAAAATACAAGATATGACATAATAATATGATGACATAATTTGAAAGTAGGAGATTAACTCAAAGAATGGAAATTGGGTTAAGAAGTTCCCTTACATTATGTCCGACTTGACTCAACCATTATTTAACCTCCTGAATAATAAACTAGAGTTAATATATAATTTCTTAAGAACTTATTTCAAGTTAATTATACCTTTTATATCACTTATTATAATGTTATGAAAATTATGCAGTCATTTAAGTTAATAATAGTCGTTTTGTCGATCTTTGGTACTTGAGTCAACAATAAACTTCTTATAATTACAATTTGTTTATGTGGTAGAATATCCATTATCTTCAGAATTATATTCATGATGTATATATCATATATATACTATATATCAAGTATATACATTCATTTATAATATTACATAACATTTAGAGGTAATATATTAAATGCACCGTTCATGGAGGCAGTAAGACGTACGTACGCATGAACACTACTTTCATTTTTATTTTGTATTTAATGTAATAAAGTTATAATTATATAAAGGTATAATATAATTCCAGTATAATATAATATACAATACCATTTACCCCATCCTTTATACATCACACATATGACATTAACGATTCAAATCACTTTGAGGGGGCGGTAGTTCGTACTTCCTAGAATGAAATTATCATGTTTAACCATAATGGAAATCGTAAAGGTATGCCATAAATAAAAAATAAAAAATCATAAGGAAAACATAAACATAATATATATATCATATATGAAAATAGTGTCATCAAAATGGCCACCATTATAGGTGTTAAAAGAATATTGAACAGTCATCGTTTCGTGAGGCAGTATTTCACCACCCACAGAAACAGTATGTTCTTTAACCATTAGACGAAGGTCTGTGTAAGTTTAAACAAAATAATTCTCATAAAAACATCCTAGTATATTTAATATACTGGTGTTGTTACAAATTAATGTAATAAAAAGAGTTTAAGGGGTTGGAGAAGCAAAATAAAACAAAATAACATAAGAGAAGACATTACCTTAAAATCAGGTAACTCTTTTTTGATTTGAGCCAAAGGATTCCTTGAGAAGAATTATGCCCAAAGTGAGGCTTATAGGAGTAATAGAGGGAAGTTTATAGAGTATTTGGGCATAGGTTGGCCGAGCCAAATGGCTTGAAAGGTGTGAATAAGGTGGTAGTGGTGGGGGCCTTTTATAAGAGGAGAGGAGGGGCACTCTTGGAAAGTCATGAAATGTTACTTTATTATATAATGAGTTTCGGATTTTAAAGGTCACATACTTATATATTAAGAGGATAAGGTGATAAGGGTTCTAAATATACTCATCCAATAGGTTTTTTACAAGTGTAAGTCTTAGATTTTACATTATCTTTTCCTTTTATTTAAATCGTTAATTAATGAAGTAATCGTTGCATCATCATGGTGTCATAAGTAATTTACTTTATATAATGTATAAAAATTATAAAAAAATATCATGATGTAGGAAATATTTTTATATTTCTAATTAAAATTTATAGTAAATACTATTACTTGTATGACCCCATTTAAAAATTGTTTTAGTAAAACAACTCATGTTTGTGTCATTTTTATTTTAACATTAAATAAAAAGTTCCTAATGTCATTTTACTACCAAAGTGTCTCCATGGGGTCCCCAAGTTGACCCATGGATTGTCTTGGTCGGACATGACTCATCCCAGAGGGGTAGGACAAGTTTAAGGGTATTTTCATATTTTTATAATACCATTTTTACCTTAAATTTTCACTAATTACCTTTAATCACGATTAATTAAACTTAAAAGTTACTATTCACCAAAAAATTATTTTAATCCCATTGAACCAAAATTTACTTCCTAATGATAACCATGTATGTCATATTTTTTAAAATCAAATCACAGAAGTGGTAATGATTCATTTAAACGAAAAATTAGTTTTTTAACTACCACTTAGTGGTTTCACTATTCATCAAAAATTGAAGTTTTTCAGAACAATGCCAAAATTTCACCCTAAGCTATAACTGATATTCCGAATTAAAAAATGAAGTCTATTTTACAAAATTACAAAAATATAAGTTTCATTAATTAATTTTATAATTAATACCCACTGTCACAACAAATAGCATGTTTTTAAGAAACAATATATATCAAAAGATTGGCAATTGTTTATGTCCAATTTCAAAGTGAAATTAATTCTAATGACAACCATTGGATAAAATGGTAAAAATATATTCTAATTATACTTTAAAACCACTCAATAGTATAATTTATCACTATAAATTATTTTGATTAAAAAAGTTGTTTTTAAGTATTTTTCACTATTCATAAAAAATTGGAAGTTCTCAGAAAAATACCAAAAATTAAACATAGGCTAATTTCGATATTCCGAATCCAAAAATGAAGTCCATTTTGAAATATAAAATATATATAATTTCAAAAAGTGGGTATTACTATTTATAATGGCTATTTTGATTGGTTGTGGTGTGTTAGAATCTCAAACTTGCATACAATGCAAGCTATTGCATTATTGATTGAGAAGCGTATCGTGGAAGGTTGGGGTGTTACATTCTCTCCTACTTCAATAAATTGCATCCTCGCAATTTGAATTTTTTTTGAATATAAAAGGTTGAAAATAGAAAATACCTTTGTGGAAAACCCACATCGGAAATAACATTACTAAAAATATAACTTTAAAAGAAAGAAAGAGAAGTAAAAATGTGACCCGAGATAGCCCATACTAGGATTCTATGAATATATGGATATGGAAGAAAAACAAACCATCAAGGTATGATGGAGAGTTGTAGAAAACAAGATTAGGAGAAAGTTAACCACAAGAAAATCACAAACTTGTGATTGGTTAAATGGTCATTGAATCCTCAGTTGGAAAAGTTAACCGGAAACGTTTTTCTTTTAAGTTACCTTTTATAAAGTTGAAGAATTTATTTTGGAGATTTACTAAGAATGTAAGGAAATATACTTACTTGTCATGTAGACTTTCATTCTTTAATAAATTTTTACCACAAACCCATCATTCACTCCAAAAGGTAATATTACTCAAAAATATTATATTTATCCTAATCTTATATGGTTCCAAATTTTAACACATACCATAAAGAAAAATATTTTTTAATAACCAGGGACTTCCTGTAGGCTAGTGGTAGGTAAAAAAGGCTTTTCGCACTATGGTTGTGGGTTCGATTCCAACAGTTTTGTCTGACGTGAGGGGTTATCCCCCAACCTGCAGGTTGTCCTTTTCCTAAAACTATAGTATTATAATATTCCAAAAATAATCTTCAGAAATTTTTTAACCTTAAACAATACTATCAAAGGTTAAACTTAATCCATTCCAACCTTTATAGTTATCCAAAATACCTCGGTCCAGAATTTCTCTAAAAGGTCTCTAAATTCCAAAATCAATTGTAACATCAGATTCTCCAAACAAAGTAAAGTTTCTCTTATTGTCACATACTAAAAATATGATTACCTTAATCATATTAAAACCTTAATGAAAACAACAAGTACTGCATTACAATCCTTATATATATCAAATTATTCTTATAACCAGAATATAATCCTTGAGTCCAAAAGTACCAATACATTAATTATTCCGCTTCAACTGTAGTAACAACATAATATTGACCTTGATCCCTTGGCCTTTTCTGAGGTAAGTTTCCCTGACGCTTAGTATATTCTTTTTCATAATGCCCCATTTCCCTACAATTATAGCATTCATCATTGATAGCCTCTTTCTTTTTCTTGCAATCACAAGCCTGGTGACCTTTTTCTCCACATTTATAACAAACTCCCATTCCTTTTAGGCATGTACCGGGGTTATTCTTCCCACAATTATCGCATAATGGAAAATCCTTCTTTCCCATTTTCCCTTTATCTGTCTCTTATTCCACCGTTCTCTTCTTCTCTTGCTTTACTTTGTTGTCATAAGACTTAGAGAATTCCTTTTCTGTCTTGATAGCACACGAGACAATATCTTCGTACGATGAGAAGGATTGTGCTACTAAAGCTCGACGGAGAAATGGTTTTAACCCATCAATGAAACGATCAATCTTACTTCTTGGGTTACGTATATATTCTGCAGCATGCCTCTCTAACCTTGTAAAGTTAGCCTCATACTTTGCGACATTATCATCCTCCTTTTGTCTCAGAATCAGAAATTTCCTTTCCATATCTGCTCGATGGTCATGAGGAAAGTATTTTTCTAAGAAAATCTCTTTGAACTCCCTCCATTCCATACATGATACTTCTTCATATTCCTTTGTGTTTTGAATCAGCTACCACCATTGATCAACATCTTCAGTAAAGTGGTAAACTACCATTATAACCTTTTCCCTTTCACTACTGCCCAAGGCATGGAATATTTTCTCTAAGGAATTTATCCATTGCTCAGCTAATAAGGTATTTTTACTCCCATTAAATGTTGGTGGTTGTTTCCTCATGAAGCAGTCCAACATTTATCCTCCACATTGCAGATCAAGGAGCTCCATACGTGTATGGTTATTATTAATAACCTGAGTGAGTTGTCCCAGTATGGTGATAAGGTGATCGACACCAGTTGTATCACCAGTTCCACTATAATTATCTTGAGTAGGAGGGAAATCCCTATGTGGACTCCGTGCATTGATACAGTTTCCATTCCTCCCACTAGGCGCCATTTCTAAACAATGGCATAAACTAGATTAGTTTATGAATCAAAATACATAATTACAAACTTGCAAAACACTTAACATAAATTGAACTATTTATGGATATAATCCATAATCATAAAAATGTATTCTTTGAAGAATTATATACTCATAAGACCTTAATAATGGTTTGTAAAGAAAATGATAATTATCCAAAGCATATCCCCCAGGAGTGTCTCAACCAAGAGTGCAGTAAGGCCTGTTGTCGTGCACCAGTTCCCGTTCGAGTCTAGCTCAAAGCGGTGTTTTCGGGTTTTACCCCTAGGTACATCTATGCTAGAGTCGTCTCTACCTGCTCATATCCAGACATGGATGTATTGCTCGAAAAACTCAAAAAAATCTCTATAATACCAAAATTCTAGGAAGTTATTCTATACTAATCCTAAAAGTCTATCTTAGGGCTATGTGCTCTAATAAAAGTTTATCTAAATCTAGCTTTCAAGGTTAGTACTAAACTGCCTCTGATACCAACTGTAATGCCCCGACCCCAGTTACCCAGAGTCAGTGCATTAATTCGTAACATTGGCTTGATCACAAAAGATCAAGTCTCGAATGACCGATTAGTTTAGTAGCCTTGGAAACATTAGTTACATTCATAAATGTTACATTACATCATAAAGTGAAAAACTACAATAACATAGTCTCCATTTTCCACACTCATATCCCCTTTAGACTATCCCTGCAGGTCATTCCTAAAATACCTCTTCACATCCTGGAAAAAATTAAATCATTGAAAGGGGTGAGCTCATATGCTCAGTAAGGATAACAATATAGTAGAAGTTTTCATAAATAAACATAAAAATTTAAGGCAATGTGTAACTAAACAAATTCCTTTTCAACATGAAATTCAACATAATATGGAAAAAGTAAAATTAAATAATTCCATTTACTTATTCACATGGATATTCTACTGGTCGAATAATCACATGCAATATCAATAACCACTTTCATAATGATGGAATGCATAATTCCAGACTATCATAACCACGTAGCCAATGCCTTGTGCCAAGATTACAAATAAGATTTTGTCAAGGCCTCGTGGAAAGACACTAGTTTGTCTCATGAGACCTTCCGATGCATCGAGGAGCTATAGCGGGCTCCACCCGTCACTTATTAAGTCCAATGCATTCCTCATATGAACAGGTTTAAACATATCATAAACCATAACATAATCATATCACATAAAATATGCATAAAGGAAACATAAAATTTTCACATTTCAATCACAAGATATCAATACAACACATTGATGTAATAAAAACCTTATCAAAACCATTTTCAATACCAAAATAAAATAAAATTAAAACTTGGTATTTATTTTTCATTTAAAAAAAGTTATGGCTTGTAGATGAAGCCGAAACACAAATAATGGTCACGGCAGCGGAGAAGTCGTTGTCGCCACATACGTAAGAAAAAAACATTCCATTTGTCTTTTAGTAAAATTCTTCTTAAAAAAGATTCCTTTTTGAATAAAAGTCAAAGTCAATGGGGTTTATACACCTTATAAAAGAAAGTTGTGTATAAAACAAAATATGCCCCAATGAAAGGAGATTGAGACGAAGACCCTTACAAATATCATTTTATTAAAATAAAGTAGATCTATTATTTGTATTCACTATAAGTACACATAAATAAAGTGCAAATACAAGATAATACATAATAATATGATGACATAATTTGAAAGTAGGAGATTAACTCAAAGAATGGAAATTGGGTTTAGAAGTTCTCTTACCTTGTGTCTGACTTGACTCAACCATTCTTTAACCTCCTGAATAATAAACTAGAGCTAATATATACTTTCTTAAGAACCTTTTTCAAGTTAATTATCCCTTTTATATCACTTATTACAATTTTACAAATATTAAGTAGTCATTTAAGTTAATAACAGTCGTTTTGTCGATCTTTGGTACTTGAGTCAACAATAAACTTCTTATAATTACAAGTTGTTTATGTGGTAGAATATCCATTATCTTAAGAATTATATTCATTATTTAGATATCATATATATCCTATATATCCAGTATATACATGCATTTATAATATTACATACCATTTAGAGGTAAGAAATGAAATGCACCATTCATGGAGACGGTAAGCCGTACGTACGCATGAACGCTACTTTCATTTCTATTTTGTATTTAATGGAATGAAGTTATAATAATATAAAGGTATAATATAATTACATTATAATATAATGTATAATACCATTTACCCCATCCTTTATACATCCCACATATGGCATTAACGATTCAAATCACTTTCAGGGGGCGGTAGTCCGCACTTCCTAAAATGAAATTATCGCGTTTACCCATAATGGAAATCGTAAAGGTATGCCATAAATGAAAAATAAAAAATCATTAAGAAAACATAAAAATAATATATATATCATATATGAAAATAGTTGCATCAAAATGGCCACCATTAGAGGTGTTAAAAGAATATTGAACAATCATCGTTTCGTGAGGCAGTATGTCGCCATCCACAGAAACAGTATGTTCTTTAACCATTAGACGAAGGTCTGTGTAAGTGTAAATAAAATCATTCTCATAAAAAAATCCTAGTATATGGAAGATACTGGTTTTGTTACAAAATAAAGTAATAAAAAGAGTTTAAGGGGTTTGAGAAGCAAAATAAAACAAAATAACATAATAGAAGACATTACCTTAAAATCGGGTAACTCTTTTTTTATTTGAGCCAAAGGCTTCCTTGAGAAGAATTATGCCCAAAGTGAGGCTTATAGGAGTAATAGAGGGAAGTTGAGAGAGTATTTGGGCAGATTTTGGCTGAGCCAAATGTCTTGAAAGGTGTGAATAAGGTGGTAGTGGTGGGGGCCTTTTATAAGAGGAGAGGAGGGGCACTCTTGGAAAGTCATGAAATGTTACTTTATTATATAATGAGTTTCGGATTTTAAAGGTCCCAAACTTATATATTAAGAGGATAAGGTGATAAGGGTTCTAAATATACTCATACAATAGGTTTTTGACAAGTGTAAGTCTTAGATTTTACATTATCTTTTCCTTTTATTTAAATAGTTAATTAATGAGGTAATTAGTGCATCATCATGGTGTCATAAGTAATTTAATTTATATAATGTATAAAAATTATAAAAAACTATCATGATGTAGGAAATATTTTTATATTTATAATTAATATTTATAGTAAATACTATTACTTGTATAACCCCATTTAAAAATTGTTTTAGTAAAACAACTCATGTTTGTGTCATTTTTATTTTAACATTAAATAAAAAGTTTTTAATGTCATTTTCCTACCAAAGTGTCTCCATGGGGTCCCCAAGTTGACCCATGGATTTTCTTGGTCGGCCATGACTCATCCAATAAAGGTAGGACAAGTTTAAGGGTATTTTCATATTTTTATAATACCATTTTTACCTTAAATTTCACTAATTACTTTTAATCGCGATTAATTGAACTTAAAAGTTACTATTCACCAAAAAAATTATTTTAATCCCATTGAACCAAATTTTACTTCCTAATGATAACCATGTATGTTGGATTTTTGAAAATCAAATCACAGAAGTGGTAATGATTCATTTAAACGAAAAATTAGTTTTTTAACTCCCACTTAGTGGTTTCACTATTCATCAAAAATTGAAGTTTTTCAGAACAATGCCAAAATTTCACCCTAAGATATAATTGATATTCCGACTTCAAAAATGATGTCTATTTTACAAAATTACAAACATATAAGTTTCATTAATTAATTTTATAATTTATTCTTGTTGCCACAACAAATAGCGTGTTTTTAAGAAACAATATATATCAAAAGATTGACAATTGTTTATGTCCAATTTCAAAGTGAAATTAATTCTAATGACCACCATTGGATAAAATGGTAAAAATATATTCTAATTATACTTTAAAACCACTCAATAGTATAATTTATCAATATAAATTATTTTGATTAAAATATTTTTTTTAATTATTTTTCAGTATTCATAAAAAATTGGAAGTTCTCAGAAAAATACCAAAAATTCAACATAGGCTAATTTCAATATTCCAAATCCAAAAATGAAGTTAATTTTGAAATATAAAATATATATAATTTCAAAAAGTGGGTATTACTATTCATAATGGCTATTTTGATTGGTCGCGGTGTGTTAAAATCTCGAACTTGCATACAACGCAAGCTATTGCATTATTGATTGAGAAGCATATCATGGAAGCTTGGGGTGTTACACAATGAGATGAAAATAATTTTTGGTGAATAGTAACATTTTACTTTTTTTACCACGGTTAAATGTAAATAGGGTAATTAAGGGTAAAAATGATATTATTATTATCCTAATACATGTCCTAATTATATTGGATAAGTTTAATTCGACAAAAAAAACCTTAGGAATAAAATATTACCATTTAGGTCCACTTGGATAAGATTAGGACATTTAATATTATTTTATTTAAAGAATAGTTAAAATAGTTAAAATCAAAGTTTTATAACTAAAACATTTTTAATATAGGGTTATACATAAGATAAATTCGACTATAAATATTAATTAGAAAGATTAAAAGATTTCCTACATAATGTTTCTTGATTTATAATTTTTAGACATTAAATAATTTAATTTATTTATGACACAATGATGATGTAGTAATTATCTTATTAATGAAATATTGACATAAGTGATGTTATAAATACCCAAATAAATGTAATTTGAGACTTTCTTTGAATTACACTAATTTTCTAGGTTAATATGACATGTTAATATTAATTTTATTAACTTTTTGTGAACTAATATTTTTGTTATGATTTTCAAAAAAATAAATTACCAAATAGTGTCAAAATTGACATAAAATAGTTTTTAAAACAAATATTATATTAATAATTGTTATTTTATTCCTAAAAATCTAAGGTTCGTCAAAATGACTTATATAAGGTTATATATATTAACAGTAAACAACTTGGGGTTCGTTTGGCTTGTTATAGTATGTTTATTAACCTTATAGTGTAGGAAAACCAAATGGCACGGTAAAATTAAAATTATTTAACTTAAAGATAAATCTAAATGATAAGGTTAAAATAGAACCCTAAGCTTGTCTAAATTCAATTATATGAGATTATTTCGACCCATCCCCACCTTATCTTCGAAATAAATCAATTTGGAGCTATTAAAAACCGAATATGACTTTATAATAAAATAATATTTTTTGTTTTTCCAAAGGTGCCCCTCTCATCCCTTATAAAAGGGCACCTCCTCCCTCTCTTCCTCACACCACATTGAGGCTTCATGCTCAGCCAAAACCTGCCAAATTCTCTTCTCCACTTGCCTAGAAACATCCTAGAGGTCCTGGTCTTCTTCAAAGACCAATTTCATTGCCCTAAGAGGAGGTCTCAAAGAGGCGCTTCAAAGAAGAGGTAATGTGCATTACCGATTCTTTCAACTTTATTTCTTCTTCCACTTATTCTTCTTTAGTTGTTTCATTATGAAGTAATAAAATCAGTATAACTCATATACTGATATGTTATTATAAGTATGAAACAACCTTATTTCACCATCTATCCATCCTATGGAAAACGAAATCACCGCGCGTGCGTACGTACGGAATACCGTCTCCACACCGTGGTGTAATCTATTTTCCACCACCATCTTACTTGGATGGGTATAATGGTGTAAATAATAACTATATATGATTATTGTAATGTGATATTGATTCTGAAATAGTATACCTACACTCTAATACAATTCCAAAATCATGTGAACGATATCATCACTCGTGCGTACGTACGGAATACCGTCTCCACGATGTGATGCGACTCGTTCTACATGATCTTCATTGCATAATGATTATATAAATTAATTTAATGAATAAATATGATATATAGTACACTAATACCATTCTGTAAATGAGGTATCTATAACCTAAAGAGAAGAATAAGAATTTATTCGACAAAACATGCATAAGAACAAAAAGTAATAAACATTCGAATAACAAATAGCAATGAAATATTAATAATAAGAAGTTAATAATATGACCATATATGATATCATAACAATGAGTATGATTCTGGAATAAGTCAATGACATTATTTAAATCATTATACAGAAGGTTCAGACACTTATGAAGCAAATCAGACCTAAGGTAAGGGAAAATATCGCAATCTCATTTTTATCCGAGATTGTTTATACTTCAGAATTTACTGGGGAATATTTATCATCCACATACATGTTTCCTCAATATGTAATATTATTTCTATCCTACTACAATTGTTTAAGTCCAATTTTACCCTTCGGTGATTTTTTAGTAAAAGATATGAAAGGAATCTTTTGTCATTTTTTGTACGAGGTAATTTTTGACTTTTCCGGCTAAAGTACGAGAAGAATGTTATTTTTAAATTATACAGCCTGAATGGAATTTTAGAACATTATTTCCATGAAGGTTCCTTTACAAGTTTTCAAGTTTATTTTTAATCAACTTTTTTTAGTTTAAAATTATATGACATGTTAATAAAGGAAAATGTTTTTTAAGTAGAAAGGATATTTTCCTCAAGAATGGAGTTCAAGCATTTTATCAAAATTATTTTCCATCTAAGATAATATAGGGTTATGTTTCTATCCCTATTTTTACATTGATTTGATTATGTTATGATGGAATTATTTTTATGATTTCCTTTTATCATATGATGGAATGATGTTTTAGAATCCCATTTTTATTACATGGGTTATGCTATGATGTATGATTTATGATCTTGTGGAACACATAAGAATGGTATCATTATGAGATGTGTGGGACCTATATCTCCCTCTAATGGATTGGGTAAAGATTTATATCTCCTGAGATATACATGGATAGAACGGAAGGTTAAACCGGTTCAGTAAAACAGGACTGAAAGGATGAGTGAACTCGGTTCAGAAATGGACTTTGTCCACTAAGATAGTCTTGGCAATGAGTCTTGACTAATAAGAAATTATTCTCTATGATTATCTGTGTATGCCAAAAAGTTTCATATTTTATGTTATGATTATTGGGATTAAATTTCACTACTATGATTTATCCCATGTTATGAAATTATGATCTCTTTTGCAGGTTAATATTTCCAAAATGTTATGTTCTTTTGAATATGATGTGATTGATATTTATTTTATTTACCCTTACTAAGAATTTGAGATCACCCTTTTCTATGTTTTCTTTCCCTAGGTCAGGAAGAAGGTTATTAAGTAGGATATGCCAAAAGGGACTCTAGATATGATGAAATAAATGGGAGATGGTGTAGATGCTTTATGAACTAGTTGTTTATGTTTTCCAGTTTCTAAAGACACTATACCTATACTGTCCTTTCATGGTTTTGTTATATGTTTTAATAAATGTACTTCAATTTTGATGTATTAACAATGTATGTAAAGTATGGGTCGTTATAAGGTAATCCTCTAACCATTCCATGAGAGGTAGTGCTCCAACTCCTCTTAGGCTCAACCTGTGATGTGTAAGGATAAATGTCCAAATATGGATATCCTAGATATGAATACATAATAGGAAATTGGAACATTCAAATCCCTTCTCTCTCTCCCTTTGGGCTCCAGTACCATCTAGCAGAAGATGATGTGGGACATGAGATCTTCAGATCCGTTACCTCCTCTTGTTTCCCAAGCTGTGCATGACTCATGTGGGATTAAAGGTTTTTGGTGACCATGAAATCTCCATATCCCCAAAACATGGGCCTCATCCTAGGTTTAGGCCCCAATAAAACTTCTAAATCATCATGAGTCAAGATTCTCGCATGGTTTCATAAACATGGTCCTCCTCCTAGGTTTAATCCCCAAACTAAATAAACTATGAGAACTCTAATTCCTGCTCTAACTAGGATACGTAGGATGCCTTTATGAAGTCCCAAGCTCAAATAGGCCTATTATATGGTGTAGGTTCCAATAATATTCCCTCAAGTGGTACACTTTGGCGTTATTACCACATGAAATATTGACTAGGAATCTTCCACCTAGATGTCCTCACATCATGATGTCAAAACTTCATGGGTGGGTCCTTATCATGCAACCTTAAAATGTGTTGTGTTCTATAAATAGGCAAAAAAGAATGTGGGTTTTGATTCCTCTCATGAGGATATGTAATAATCCCATATTATGGGGTTTATCTCAATATCAATGCTAATTCCTCCATCCCTAGATAATGATAAACTCCAGAGCACCTCATTAATGGGATTAAACTAGAATTGTCTCTATAATTCCCTAACCATGAGTATATATGGTTAATATTGCAACCCTAGGGTAACTCTCAGACACATGATTGGGAAAGAACCAAGGATTCATGAATGTATGAAAATTTGATAAATCTATAATAGAGTCCCCGAGTAGGAAATAATTCCCCCCAAAAGGATGTGATGAGCCCGACCTCCCATCCTCTCGACCAGTGGAGTCCCAAAGTGTCATTGGCTGAATCATCCATTGAGAACCTGCCTTTGGAAAGTAGGTCATGAATCATGGATAAAAGGGCCATTGGGAGTCTTTGTATCTACAAATAAACTTGTTGGAGACCATCCAATGACATTGTACCCAACACAGACTAATTTCTAATAAACTCAACCCCCCTACAATCAACCTACAGAACCATACAACTGTGGTACCTCCTTCAAAATACAAAAGGGACACACTACCCACTCCCAGTGCGACCATCTCGCCCAACAAATAGGGTCATGACATGAATCAAATCAAAATGAAATGGAAAAACCAACATGAAACTCTATAATATAAAGAAGTTATGCATTATCCGTCAAACTATTTTGTTCACCCTGGTATGATGCAAATAGAGATGAAACAAAAATGGTTAACCCAACGTGAATCCTTAACCATAGTGGATGGTCACCCCACCACATGCCCCTTTCACATTAAAAAATAAGAGGTCCGAGCAATATTACCAATCATGAATGTGATCATGAGATGATACCTTGACAGGTTTCATTGTTTATTATTTTTACATGTATTTCAGGTTTCATAGATCTCTCTTTGATCCAAATGAAATCTCAACAAACTGCTCAGACACGTGCATCAGTGTCCACATAGGTGACCAGATCCTCGATGAAAAGGAATCTAACACCTACCCATCATCTTCAATGTCAGGTTTCAAATACACTGATCAAAGAGTACCACCAAAATGGTACTCTTCCTATAGTGAAGGCTACAAGCTAGGCCCTCCAATCGGTGAGATCTCGCTAGCTACCTCTTCGACCACGGTGAGAATCCCAGCATAGGATGACTCCACTAGCTATCTCTAACCACTTTGGGAGCCTATCCCCGGAGCGCGACAATAAGTACCTCCCTTATCTAAGGGAGGTAGATGATGTCGGTGCTAATGAATTCATCCCATCTGCCTAGAAACCCCACTCGAGGGATCCTACCGGAGGATGTCTCCAACAGATACATACAACCCAATATCCTTTCTCTAAAGAGGATCCCCTGCTTAGGGAACCTATTGAAGTCCAATGGACACAAGCCCCTTAGGTTTCTTACCGAGGGAGGAAAATGCATAATTAAGAGTATGTTATCACCCTAGATCCTAAGGAGTATGTCCACCACACAAACAAAGTGGCATATAATGGGATGGCATACAATTCTTCCCCTCCTACCGAAGCCTTCCACTGAAATATGTTGGCCATCTATGAGAAGAATCATATCTTTTCTCGCTCTTATGAAACCCACCATGGAAATAGGGTGGAACAATAAAATAAAACACGTATTCTTTCAGTTCTTTCCAGTCCTTCTGCACATACAAAGTGACAAATTATAGGTAGATGCAAATATCTGCCAATGTGAAAGAAGCCCAACATCCAAATAGGACGGAAACCATCTATAATCGGGTAAAAATTCTTACTGATGCATAACAATACCACTATCTAAATTGGGTAGAAAATTGTTTTTGGTCATACAACACTGCCGGTACATATGAATCCCACCATCCAAATACAATGGAAAGAAAATATGAGCATAGTCAAATTCATACAGATGAAAATTAACTTTGTGAGAAAAATAAAGTGGAAAATGAGAAGAAAAAATTACTACTCACAAATATAAAGTCCACTAGTCAAATATAGTGGAAACCATATAAAATAGATGGTGTATCCTAGGTAGTTGGGTTCAAAATCATTAAATACCCTGACATAGGAGAACTAACAGTACCTGCTGAAAACTCATAGAGGACTGAAGAAGACACAAGCTCCAATTACCACATCATAATGGGAATTAATACCTATTCTAGATAAAGATGTATCACAATACATCTTGGATATGATGGAGGATAAAACATAGATTCTTAACCATATCCTCAAGACCTGTCAAGATGTCATTGGGTCGATAGAAAAAGATAGGTGTCGGGCCCATGACCCAATCTCCTTAGGTGGGGTGATTCATCTACTAAATCAGATAATCACTCCAGAGCTGTCCAACATCCCTGCTTCAGTCTAGGATGGCTGATGACCATATTGTGTGATAAAAGGAAAATTGGATTGGGAACAAATACCCATTATAGTTGGGGGACACTGGTCTAATGTGGTGGACACTCCAGGGCACACATATATCCCTTCTAGAACCAAATATGTTTTTCAGTGTATCCTAGAAACATCGAAGGAACCAATTTGAAAGGGACCCATATAAAAAGGTCATTACCAACAGTAGACAGTCCTAGTTTCCCATAAAAGGGAACCCCAAAATTAATGGCAATAAAGAAAACTGTAAAATAAACATCACTTTCATGATTCTGATTTGATGAAAGCTAGAGTTTTTGATTCCATAAAACAACTATCAATATGGGATCAATATCCTATCGATCCATTACCAATTTATGGAATTAGAAGAAGTAGTTGCAAAGGTCCTCCTAGCAATTGTTCTACCAGCAGATTTGAAGGTCCTCCCCAAAGCACCCATAGAGGCTTATTCCATGGGTCATAAATGATCAATCATGAGAGCCTATCTCCTGATGAGTGTCAGGGTATCCCTCCCTTTGACTAGAAGATCATATAGAAAGAATTCCCTCCATTTTTCTGTATTCCACCCTATGGTCCTCCCAGGGTACACTGCAAATATGTTTCTCCCTATAGTCAGACATCAAGCTATGATGGTAGTCCCCACCATGATGACAGTCGCTATGAAGGCCCTCCCTACAGTGAAATCAAGCAACAAGAAGGTCCTCTAATCATTTTTGTACATCCTGAATGCCCTCTGTAGAATGTAAACTTTATATAATCTCCATGAATCCATAACTATGATGGTATTCCTCTTCATGATATTAGTCATTGTGAATCCCCTCAATGACGAAAAGCAACAAGAAGGTCCTGCATTTTCTATGGTCTTCCCTGATGTTCATCCCCAGGGTATATACCATAGAAGTCCTCTCTCTGGCCAGAAACTAATCTATGAGGTTAGTACTCTCCATCACAACACCGACTGTGAAGGTCCTCCCCACAGTAAAATTTTATGCAAATGAGAATTTCCTCCCCTCGTCAGGTCAAATGTAATAAAGACCTCATATGCTGAGGTGCTTGAAAAAATAGATGCTAGACGCTGGATACTCTCTCCATAAAAAGAGATATCATTTATCAACTAGAGGGTGGAATAGGTCCACACTCATCTTTCGAGCCACCCTTGTACCTTTCACATGTAAATGAGACTCTCTCTAACCCTGATGCTTGGAACGAGATTATTAAGGAGCAGTCAAACTGGGTGGATCAAGAAGAAGATTCCCTTGTAGAAAAAAACAAGATATGTCGCTTCTGAGAAGAAATATATCCAGGTATGGAATACCAATTATGTATTGTTCCATAACCACTTCTTAGTTAAACATATCAATAAATTTGTAAAAATAATTTATGCATAACATTCACCTCAATATCTGGACAACTCTACGCTAGATATTTGTAAACTTTCTTCCCTGAAAAGGATACAAAGACCATGTTAATGTACTAGGGGATATTCACCATCATATTGATCTATAATCCCTTCCATATTCAAAATGACCACAATTAGAAAGGAAAAAAGAAAGACCTTTAGATGGCCTGACTCTATGCTCTACATAAGTTGTGATTCCTTGTTAGCAATGCCTCGCATGGTGTTTATATCTGGGGATGGAGAGAAAATGGAGCTCTACACTTCACCCCACTTCCCGTCCATAAGAATCCACTAGATATGACATCCTACAATTTCATCATCACCAAATGGATATAAAATGAATTCCCTTATCAGGAAAGGTAGAACACTTGACAAGAACCGGTGTTAAGTATGTCTTAGAAGAATCATGCTCAATGAGAGAAATCCAGGAAGAAGACCTTGAACCAAGGCACCGAGAACATCCAGCTAGCCTACCGTATAAGGAAATCCAATCAACTAGGAATAATAATGTCCTCAGAAGCAAGTAATTCATATATAGAGATTTGGAACCATATCTTGCTCATACCTTTATAGAAATACGTGAGATCAAGAAGGTGGAAATAATAGCAGTATCCGTCGCAATATGAGACCACCCCAGCCCATGGGTATGGGAGTATTTTTAACCCAAAATACCCCCATAAGACCAGAAAATTCGGGCCAAGGCATGACAACAGAGGAAAGGGGGGAACCCTAGCCCACATGGTTGGGTGCATATTTACCTCAAATTATCACCCATTAGACATATGTCTTCTCCCGTATTAGAAGAAAAATGGATAGAGGGGTCACCCATTCCATCCCATCATGTGAATCATATCCCCCGTAATGGAGGTGTACTAAAAGGTCATATCAGGGCTCCCTTCGAGTCACTATTTTCTAAGAAAAGTGAAGAGTATCACAGAATGGTTGGAGAAGATCCCACAAAGGACATAAAAAGATCACCTACCATTCAACACCTGGTACACCAAACCCAATGTGGTATGCATCGGTGGACGTTGTGGAAATCATCCCCACATACCTCATTAAAAATAATACAAATAATTAGGAAACTGAAGAACAGTGTTCCCTTCCTGAGATGGTTCACATCGATCCTAGAGGTGTGCACACTCGAAACCAAATATTTTTCTTAAATATGGGAAGGCCCTCAATTAATCCTCCACTACCTCTGTGTGAATATCCAATAAGAAAAATAATAAGAGAAAAGTCCACGAACCATCTCCTCCTCCGAGTGAAGATGATCCCCCCTTACATGGGGAGATATTATCTTGATAAGAGGAATAAATAAAATATATAAAGTAAATCAAAGATGAGTTACTCCAAAAAAGTCATCATATCAGGTATATTCCCCAGGTAAAGCATCAACATACACATCCATCATAATTTCCTCCACCCCACTGGTTTATCTCGGTAAATAAAACAAGGATGGAATGTTTTTTCAAGGAGGTGTTGGTACCATCGATCTACATAAACCCAATCCCAACAAGATATTAATATTTCCCTCCATTGGGAAAGAAATCAGAACAGATTCATGTGAATAAACAGATGATTCCTCTTACTGGGTATTTGCCTCAAGTTCCAGCAGTGCTGACACATCCAATCTTTCCCCATGTTGCACCCGCTCATGCCCAAGACCAATAGTAAATACATCAAGGGATCCAGAATACCATCAAGTTATTGACAACTCAAATGAAAGAAATAGAAGTAATATGTTCTCCAGTAAAATAGGAATGGAAGACCTACCCCAATTAGGTAAGTAATGTACCTCCACCACTAAATTTCAGGAACCCTGTATTCCTAATGTTCAATGGATCAGGGGACTCGAAGCAGTATCTAATGCACTACTCTTCTTACTATGATCCCATAATGATAACCCTAGAGAAATAAGAACCAGTGAAGCTTAGATTCTTCATATTAACTCTACAAGGTTTATCCTTTGTGTGGTATATGAGTTTTTTTAGCAAACTCAATAATTGGTTTGTTAGACCTTTGGCGGAAATTTCCCTTATAGTTTAGTTCAACATTCCCAAAGAAAACATTTATTGAACTCATGAACTACATACATCGATATAATAAGAGATTATTAGACTTTATCACTATATGTAAAGGCCTAACCTACTTCTTGAACTGGTCACTACCCCAATATGATATGTTTTCCAATTTCATCGACAACCACCATGATGAGCTGTGAAAACCACTCCTTTGAGTGAAATATACAAGTGGGTTCTAAGATTTCTCCACAATCACTAAAAGGATAGAATATTTCATTCAACGGACAAATATCAAGACTAGATAAGCCTCATAAGACCCAGTAAAAATAGAAGGGAAAGAAAAAGAAGCTTTTATCATGCTTAAGACACCCCCTACAAGAGCTACAACACCAAGGCCCCCACCAAACCATGCAAGGCCCTCTAAATGTAAATTATCTCCCCTACCTCATCAAGATGAGATGAGGGGGGCCAAAATAAATCAATTTGACAAACACAGAAATAAATTTTACTCATTCATAGATGACCAAGTCCGTGGTTACTTCATATCCACCATGAATTGAAACTTTCTTTGGCTACTAGAGCCAAAGAAGGATGATGAAGTAGGTCTTGATGAATGTCCATATTACTGTACCTTCCATAGAATATTGGGATAAAATATCCCAGAGTGTTTTGTCTTAAAAGACCTCCTGCAAAAGATTATATATTCTAGACAAGTAAAACTAGGACCACCGCTAGCACATGTAGAGTATGTTTCCATCACTAATTCATATGAATAAGGGGAGTGAAAAAAAGTTGTTAACAAAAGGGAGAAAAATTTCAATAGTTTTTTGACTTAGAAAATAGTCAACTGAGCTCATGGGATACTCCAGGAACAATTAAAGCAACCAACCATGCCTCCAACTGATCCTAATGAAACACATCCTTAATCCTCAACCCCACAATCCTCCAAATTACAATTGCCCAAAAATAAGTCCAATCAAAAGGGTGAAAAGTAAGTGCATATAGATGAAATTTCACCAAATAAAAAGTTGTATTTGACACAATTAGATTTAATGATAATAGATATGATGATACGAGCACCGCCCCACCAAACGACACAATGGGAACCACCCCACCAAACAGAAAAATGGGCACCACCCCACCAAATATCACAATGAGAACCGACCCACCAAATAGAATAATGGGAACCACCCTTCCAAATGATCCCACCAGTGGAAAATGATAAGGCAAGGTCATTATCATAAGAGGAGATGATTTCTGGATCTGTTAATTCTATCCACTTGATGGATCGATTATTCGACGATGAATATGGTTATCAAATAGAATTTCCCACACCCAATTGGGGGGCCTTAAGAAGAAACCATAGAATCCAAGGATATCAAGGGGGACACATCCATGGAAGAAATCAAGCTTATGGTCACACCCCTACTCAAACCATCAATTTTACAAAAACCCATAGAAGGACCCTCCAATGAATCCAATAGGGATAGGAAAATTCTCTTACCCCCATAGGAAGACATCCAAGCATGATCATCCTAAATTATACATTAGAGGATAAACATATGACTAATTACCTTCGACATACCGACAGATAAGCTTGGCCACCCCCCAAAGGATGGAATCTCCTCTGACTTTGACCCCAAGGGTCGAACCCTCTCCATTAAATGCTCAAGACCATAAAGTGCCTATGAAAGAGCATCCCCAAGAAGGAAAGTGCTGACCTTTAGACCAAAAATATGATATTTTGAAGAAATTAGCCTTAGTACTAGCCAAGGTTTCAATCCTAGATGCATTTAATCTATCATAAGATCTCAGGGAAGCTCTCATAGAAGATTTTCTGTGTCCGTAGGAGTTTGAAGCTAAAGTAGTCACCAATGAAGTATACCAAACACAGACCAATCCTACAGAATTCCATGTAGTTATCTCCTTCATGGATCAAGATGAAGACACCATCATGCAAGGATACATCAAAACCTTATATGTGTATGGAATAATAAATGACGTCGATATCCAAAAGGTCTTCATAGACAATAGATATGGGGTTAATCTCCTCCCACTGCATACACTTCATCGGCTGGGCTGTAATGAGGATGATCTGAAGCCACGCACAACGACCCTATTGAGCTACGACAAAATCAAGTAGAATACATTAATCCAAATCATGCTCGAAACCCAGTTTTATCCCCTCATATCTCACCCATAATTGCTAGTGGTCCAAAATAATACGGCCTTTAATCCCCCCTTGAGGGAGTCCCTAGTTTCATAAACACGTAAAAATCCACTCCTCATACCGTCAGTGCCTCAAATGTATCATTAATGGACAAATTGTGACACTACATACTGATAAGGCCCCATCGACCTATGCACATCACAATATATTGATGCAAGGTTCTATGAACCAAAGGGAAAATGAACCTCAATTGACAGAATTGGTTGGTTTGCTACCCCAAACAGTTTGGAAATGTTTCCTACCGATCCCCTTAAGTAGCTCGGGGAGGAATACATAATACCCCTCAATCATATTGAGGGAACATGTCCAAATCTAGTTGTTTATTCTACAGTCCTCATAATTTTAGTTATGAATAATGATCCTGGTAATGTTGAAAGTCTCATTGAATTATGATATAATAGGTAAGGTTCACATAAAAATGCCCTCAAACAATCAATGAAACCCTATGAAATCCATGCCTCATTCACTAAGTTAGGAGGAAGTATCTTATCACTTAAAGAAGATGAGGAAACTCTTTTACCCCTAACTGTGTCCTCTATGAAGAAGACTCTACTGAAGTCCAATACAAAAGAGTTGGTTTCGCTTCTTAAACACCAAAAGTATGATTGTTCCCTCAATTATAGAAAGATAATCTCAAGAATTGTTTTGTAATCAAAATATGAAGAGAAATATAATGAGGAAAAAGAGGAGGAAGAATAAGAGGACATGAGGGATTCCTCTCCAATATTCAAGGAAGGTGTATCTACCACCATTAATGAACTCATGTAAATAAACTTGTGTACAAAAGAAGTCATGTGACCCAATTTGGTTAGTGCGGCCTTGCCTTCCAAGGAGAAAGAAGTATACACCAATTTCCTAAAGAATAATCAATATTTTTTATCCTGGGACGGTACAAAAAAGATAGGCCTTGACCCTGAGGTGGCCACTCACCACTTGGGCCTACCAGAAGATCACTATGGCTACATGAAAGCTTCCAGAAGAACACACCCTACACATGATTCCAAAATAGAGGATAAAGTCAACAAGCTCAACAAAGCTAACATAATTAGGGAGGTCCAATATCCCATAAGGCTATAAAACATTCTCCCTATAAAAAATTTGGTAGATCTGGGTTTACATCGATTTCAGTGACCTCATCCGGTACTACCCAAAAGACAATTTCCAAATATCGATCACATAATTTATGATTGATGAAACTACTAGGTATAAGGACCTCTATTTCATAGACGGTATTTAGGTTATAATCAAATAAGAATGTCCCAAGAAGATGAAGAAGACACTTCCTTTAGATCCCCCATAGTGTTTTTTACTATAAGGTAAGGCCCTTTGGTTTGATGAATGTCAGCGCCACATTCCAGCGTGGCATGCATCGCATCTTCAAACCCTTCCTGGGAAAATTCATTGAATGATATGTGGATGATTTAGTGGCTAATTAAAAATGGAACTTGGACCACTTGTCAGATCTTCAAACCAGTTTTAGAAAATTACAACAACATAGTCTTAAAATAAACCCCCTGAAACATGCTTTAGGAATCACCTGGGGGAAATTCCTCGGCTTCATTGTACGCCACTGCGGTATTGAAGTCGACCTTGAGAAGAAAAAAAACTATCCATGGAATGTCACCACATCACAACCTCAAAAATTTGATAGGACTCTAAGGAAACCTAACTTACGTTTGGTGCTTCATAGCTAACCTCATTGGTAAATTCCTTCCCTTTAGTAGGTTGATGAAGAAAGGGGTAGAATATCAATTGATTAATGATTGTTAGAAAGCATTCAGTAATATAAATAAATATCTATTGAGTACACTGATGATAATTCCTCCTATTGAAGGAAGACAACTAATTCTATATGTAACAACCTTGGAGAGATCCCTAGGAGCCTTCCTCGCATAGAAGAATGATGTTGGTAGAAAAAATAGTCACTATTACCTCAGCCGAACCATGATTGAGGTTGAGAATTGTTATTTGAATATTGAGAGTAACTATATTGCATTAATAGATTTGGTCCAAAAGCTGATGCATTACTTGTAGCTCCATGAAGTTCATTTGGTCTCACGTAGCAACCTTTTCAAGTATATTCTTAGCAATCCAATGTTAACTAGATGGTTGTGATAGTGGGCGGTGATCCTGTAATAGTTTGATATACGTTCCATACCCTAGAAGGATATTAAAGGTCAGGAATTACAAGAATTCCTAAAAGAACACCCCTCAACATAATTGACTCCATTGGATGTCAAATTACTCGATGATGAAGTGTTCTCTATTCAAGAGGATCCCCTGATATGAGAAATTCAATTCAATGGTGCCTCCAAGAGCTTAAAAGGAAAAAAATAATGGGAGACCCCAAGTTTAAGAAAGTGGGGTTGGGAGTCATATTTGTAACACTATAAAATGAAGTCTTACCTTATTCATTCCTACTGTGAGAGGGGTGGAAAAACAATAAAGCTGAATACCAGACCCTTATCGCAGGCTTGGAACTAGCACTTCAAGTGCTTGTTGAACACTTGAAAATAAAAGGAGATTCATAATTGGTCATTGAGTCAATGGAGACTATGATATAAAGAAATAAGACTTTGTCCCCTGGATGAACCATGTTCAATAATTGATGGTAGAATTCCCATCAGAGCCGACGATGGATTATATACCTTAGTAGTAGAATGTGAAAGATGATGCATTAGAAAATTCAGCCACAGATCTGGCCGATCCGTATCCGAATGAAATGGTCGTCAACATTTCCCACCGATGGATGGTTTTACCATATGTTCTGGTGAAGATGGAAGAAATTAATGTGATTAGTCCCATATCGAAGCCACACTGACATAACACTAGCTGGATGACCCCCATTGTGGAATATCTTCAAAAGCGAGAACTCCCACTATATAGGGATAGAAGGGAACATATCTAAAGAAGAGAAGTCGATTTCATGATGTACGTTGGCACAAAATAGAAAAAGGTACTTTATAAGAGAGGCCTTGATGGAGTCCTTCTCTGGTCATCGATTGAGAAGATACCACTATCTTCATGAAAGAAATTCATGCTGAAACTTGTGGGGAACACAAATAAGAAAAAAAAATATCTCATCAAATTCAATGTATTGGGTACTATTAGCCCACCATGATGTAGGATTGTGTCGATTTCACCAAAAAGTGTCATTCTTACCATGTCCTGGCCAATTTCATCCATTAACACCTAGAGTTGCTTCAAACAGCTAAGTACTCATGTCTATTCACCATATGTGGAATGGATGTCATTGGACTATATCTTTCCACCACGACTAGAAAATTCAAGTTTATTCTTACAAAAACCAACTTCTTTTCCAAATGGGAAGAAGTTGTACCCCTTAATGAATTCATAGAAAAAAAGAATTGTCAGCATTGTGAAAACCAATGTCATCAACAAGTTTGGTGTCCCTCACATAAAATAGACGGTTAATGGTACCAATTTATGATTTTTTGTATTGGACAAACTCTATCAGGAGTATGGAATCAAATCCAACCATTCATCCTTCTACCACGCAGTGGCCAACAAAATGATAGAGGATTTAAACAAGACCCTATCCAACATATTCCAAAATATTATAGAAAATGATATGAAATCGTGGTCGTACAATATCCTCTAAGCTATTTGGGTTTACGGGACCACAACCCATACCACCACTCAAGCGACCCTGTACTCATTAGTATACAATATGGAGGCCATTTTTTCCAATGAAATTCAACTTACATTGCTCCACATCCTTATTTGTGACCAAATATCTACAGATGGGAAATCCAAAAATTTGTTTGATGATATAGAGTGGTTGTATGAGAAAATATTTCACACTTTTCACCATTTGGAAGTCTTTCAAAATCAGATTGCACAAGACTTCAATAAGATGGTTCTCCTCTAATCTTTCCTCGAAGTAGAAATGGTGTTGGTACTCAGAACCACGATGATACTTAGGAAGAAGCCTCCAAAGTTGGAACCAAAATGGGAAAGACCAAATATTATACAGAATGATTACTGAAGTGGAGCATATTCCATGATTTCAATGGATGTACAACTAACTATAGCTCCCACTAATTCCATTTTTATAAAAAAATACTTCATATATCCAAAAGCATGGCTCTACATCCATGCTTCACAATGTTAAACTGTATAACGATATGTACGTCGATGTGGTACGACGTTAAACTACATAATGACATATGTGTCCATGTTTTATGACGTTAAACTAATTAGCATATCCATCCTTACCACATGACGTTAAACTAAACATTGATCATTTTGTCTGATAAAATGACTTGTTGCACATAAATCAGATCTGTGCGAGGTAAAGGTAACAACACCCCAACTTTCTGTGTATGGGTCAGACCGACACAGAGTGTGTATCTTAGAACTTCATATGTCTTGACTACCATCATCAATGTGATACATAGTGACACCAAGATTGTACATCCATGTTCAGCCACTAGTCAAAGTCAACAATACCCTTCTCCTTGTGTACATGCCAAACTTGCATAGGGAAATTCATGAGTCCTAATCGCATGAAAGTAAACTGCATGACCCCAAAAATGTTCTCACCCTCTTAGACATTGCCTCGGACATCGATCACCTACCATGCCGCACTATAGAACTACATACATCTTGATTCCCATCTATTGATGGGATACGTAGTGGCACTAGGTTCATTCATCCTAGTCTAGTATCCATAAAAGAAATAACCCACCATTCATGTTCATGGGTCAGACTGGTACATGGAACATATTGTCTTAGAACTATGTATAACTTGATTCCCATCTTCCGATGGAATACATGGAGACACCTTGATCCTAGATCTTGATCTAGCCACCACCTGGAAATAAAATGAATCTGTTGTACTCACAACTGCCTTTGTATTATGAGAGAAGACCCTGAATATTTCTTGTTTCGCACACCAAGACTAGCTCACGTGAGCTTAGGAATGGTGGTAATGGTTTCTACCTAGACAAACAGAGGATACATGTACACTACATCCCCATTAAAAAATGGATAAAAATTCCCCTCCCTGTATATGAGCCAAACCTATAGATGGTGGTATCTTTATAACTATATGTGGATTGATTCCTTCCCCTGTGGGATATATAGTGATGCCCGAATATTTCATTTTGGTCTAGAAGCCATAAAACAAAAAAAACGTAAAAGTCCATCTCTATGTGCATGATTCCGACTAGCATAGGTAACTTCTATATCTATGTGTGGCTTGATTCCTACTCTCAGAGGATATGCAGTGACACCCAGATTCTTTTTCTTGGTTCAACCACCACCCAAGAAAAGCCTCCATTCCCTGTGCAAAGGTCAGAAATATGTAGCGAGTTTCTTCATAAGAGACATATATGGGTTCATTCCTACCCCTACAGGATACATAAGTAGCACATAGATCTTTAAACTTAAGCTTGTATGTAGCAAAGTATTGAAGGAAAATTCCCCATCCTTCGTCATGGCCCCCCATGTGTGGTAGAGTAATCCCTATCTGACCCTTGTTTCTCACACTGAGTACTGATTACATGGGCTTATGAGTCTTGACAGAGGAATCCTCATAGGCATACTAACTCACTACTATCCAAAGTACCACAAGAAAAAAAACTACAGGGTACGCCAATAAAAATGTCTGATTGATTCCTTCTCTTATAGAATATGTAGTGACACCTAGATTCTTCACCCTGGTCTATCCACCACCTAAAAAAATCTTCCATCTTCCCTATTTTTGGATCATACATATGCAAGGAATTTTCTTCAAGAACTATGCACAACTTGATTCCTACCCTCATAGGATACATAGAGGCACCTTGACCCTAGGTCTTTCTCCAACCACAAAATGATACAAATTCTCCCCTCCTTAGGCATAGGTCATACTGGTATAGAGTGTTTTCAATAACTACACATGCAAGGGGACATAATGACACCCAGAATCTTCATCCTGGTCCAACTTCCATTCAAAAAATAACCTCTCTTTTTTCTTGTGCATGTCTTAGGCCGGCGCATGGAACATGTTTTTAGAACTACATAGACTTTGATTCCCAACTAACATGGATACATAGGAAACCTCCCTGAGGTTCAAGTCTGAGACCTCATTCACCTCATCCTTTTCATATCGATTCACTCTTGTCCTAACTATATGACATTAAACTACATGGATAAAGAAGTCCTAACCACATGAAATTAAACTATAAGGTATTTCAAGAACTACTTTTGGATTGATTCTCAGTTTAATGAGACACATAGTGAAACTCGAGATATAAATCCAAGGTCTAGACATGTAGAATAAAATAAAAAAAAAAGACCCAACCCCCTACTTGGGAAATGAAAATATATATAGGGGATTTCAAAATATAGTTCTTACATCCATAAAGTATGAAAAGACCATCATTCTATTTATATAAAAATCAGATCTATGTAAAGGATCTATTACCTCAGAACTAATCATGGTCTTGATATTTTTCACGTACCCAAACATCCCATTTCCATCTATTTAACTTCACACCCAGGGAAATATTGGATCAACATAATCACCCATGTCTATCAGAAATGGATAGCTAGTATCATTCAGACACCTTTGTTTGAGTATTCACACAATGACCCAGTGGATCTGCATATGTTTCCCACAAAATAACTTGTCAAACAAAGAGAAATTTTTCCCATGGAGAGGCTTTTACTACTTATATATTCCCATTGTCTCCTAAGCCTCGCATCGTACCTCTTAACTCGAGGGATCTGAGAATCATAGTTTACACCTTCTTTCCCCACCCATGTCTAGGGTGTGTCAAGAATATTCCGAACTGATTATCTTATATTTACTCATAATCTCCTTGATATTTTGTCCCTACAACATGACGATTGAACTCTGTTGTCGATGTCATTTCTGCAAGACTTAAAACTACATATTCCCAAAATAGTTAGTTCATTCATATCGAGTCACCTATGTTCTCACCGCATGATGTTAAATTACATGGACCAAAAATTCTCTTTTCCTTGATCCTACCATCCCTATGTGGTTGAGTGAAACACTTGTCGCCCCTTGTTTCTCACACCGAGAATGGCTCATATAGGCTTAGAAAATTTGAAAAAGGACTCCCCACTAAGCTAGGGAGAATCAATCTACATTGAATGACCCCACTAGGATGAAAGGCATATTAGCTATTACCATCCATATTTGGGAAACATAAAGTCCTAATAGTATGATATTAAACTACAAGGTACCCAAAATATATCCAAAATGACCCTTCCATTGCATATGAATCCAACCTAGGAATGGTGTCTAATATTTGGGTGCCAGGATCTCTAAACCTGGGTCCAACCCTATCGAGGGAATCAAAGTGCCTCACCCTACGCATAAGTCATATCTCTGTAGGATATTTTCCAACTCTATGGGTAAATCATGGTCTGAATGCTTCTAATGTATCTAGGCACACTCCCTCTATGTGTAAAACTCCATGCTCCGAGTAATATGGGATCTTCATAATCATGCACGACCATCATAAATGGACTACTACTGTTCTACAGACACCTTTTCTTGACTATGCACACAATGCCCTAGTGGCTCTGCATATGTTGCCCACAGAAATGGTCTGTCAACCAAGGGAAAATTTGTCCTTAGGAGAGGCTTTTCTTAATTCCATACACATAATGACTTCTAAGCCCTATGTAATTCCTCCTGATCCAAGAACCCTTGAAACCAGGGTTTACACTTTCTTTCATACTCACATCGTGGACATGTCAGAACATCCTAGACCGATTATCCTCTAGATACTTGGGGCTTATATATCAACGTTCTAATCACATGATGTTTAAACTACCCGATACTCGATACCCAGTATTCACCCTTAGGCCAGGTCATGTCAAAGGTTATATTTCCTCATGAACCTACACAAGAAATGAATATGCATAGGAAAGTTTGACACACACCCTTCCCCATTGGTGAATCCATATTAAAAAAAATTCCCCATCTATAAGCGCGAATCAGATCCACATAGGAATGATCCTTAAAAGAAATACGTATAACTTCATTCCTATCATCACAAGATACATAGTGACAAACGAATCTCATATTTCAGATCTGAACATTAAATAGAAGTTTATCCTCCCTACCAGCATAAGTGTTAGACCTGCGTAAATAAAAAAATCATATGGATAGGATAAAAATGTCTCCACCTTTTCCCGATATTCCAGGTAATGTTCAACCTGAAATTCCCCCTTTTCATGATCAAAAAACCCTCTACAAACATGATACTTTGTGTCCATAAAGGTTTGATTCCCCATAACCATACCTAACCATCAGAAATGGACAACTAGTTTCTTCCATACACCTTTGTTTAATAATGCACACAATGCTCCGACGACTCTGTATATGTTGCCCACAAAAATGTCCTATCATCCAAAGGAAAATTCATACTCAAGAGAGGATTTTACTATCTATGTATTCCTCTATGAAATATACTTGTCACCGCATTCCCTGGTTTCAAAAACCCCCCAAATTATAGTTTACATATTTCCCCCCTCATTATTGAAGGCGATATAACATTTATGGCCAAACTGTTATGGAAAAAGTCTCAGTTTTAAGACATTTAACTACACCATGCACTAGACCTCCTTTTGAAAAGTAAAATTCATGAGAGTGAATTTTCTAAACCCGAACCAATATGTATACCCCCATAATTTCATACATTTTTTCCTTAACAGGCCACCCACTATGGCCCTCAATAACAAAACAAATCCAAAATTATATTCAAATTTCATGGCCATCGGAAATGGATGGCCAGTGTCCTGCAGACACCTTTGTTCGACTATGCACATAATTCCCCAACGACTCTGCATATGTTTCCCCCCAAAAATGACCAATAAACTAAGGGAAAATTATTCATCAGGAGAGTCCTTTTCATAATTTTGTATTCCCTATGGATTCTATGCCACATATCATGTTCCATATCCATAAACCACAAGTACGGGTCAATAAAAATATCTCATCCATGTTTGAAAGTTTTCAGAACATTCTAGGTTAATGAGCCTGACATTAGAGCCCTTTCCCCACAAGTCATGGTTAAATATATTCGACCTAAAAAATCAGTAATGATAGTATGTTTTTCAAGACTCTAAACTACCATTGAAAAAGACACAACACTCGCCAGGGTGGAAAACCGCAAAGGGCACCCTGTACAAAATTTGAGTAACAACTTGCTCAACCAATACTACATATGATATAGGAAAAACATAAAGAAATAAAATATCATCAAGAGATGCGAAACATGTTAGGTCAAAAATAGAAAAAGGGTGGAATAAGAAAAATTCAAGTTATAACCACTAATCCCACACCATAATAGGCTCAGGAAAAAATTAGGGTGATTATGAAAAAGGCACAAAGTTTGTAGGGGTTTTTTGTGCGACCCTAGAAAGATTCAAACTACAGTCATTGAGCCCCTATTCTCATGAAAAAACTAGGGCATGATTTGATTATTTTCTTTATCCCAAATTATGATTCAAATCAATATTCGATTGAGATCATGGTTTAAAATAAATTTAATCATAAATGATTTATATTGCAGGAAAATTTAAAAGAAGAACAATAGAAAGAAAAATGTTTCCATTTTATCAAAATAAGTGAGAGTGGGGTGGGGATCCACAATCCGAAGTCTCTACCAAATTTCAAAACAAAGGTTGTGCATAGACGCTCCACAGATTACAATGAGGCTTAACTTTATCTTTCTAGAAGGTCAATAACTACCTGATTAGGGATGTCAAGGTCCTATTCCAAATCAGCCCTCTGTTCAGCTATGGATTCTACCATTGGGTGTACTCAATTCATAATAGCCTAGAGGTCTTTCCATTTCTATTTTATAGCCTCACAATTAGCACTTGATGATGAAAATTTCTCTTTTAGTCTAGCCATGTGATCCTCACACTCGCATAGTTCCTCTATATGTGAAATCACCTGGTCATGTGCACTATCTTCTTTAGCCTCAAGATGATGCAACTTGTAAGTAATATACCAGAAATTCTGAGTGTGGTGGAAAGAAACATTGAAATGAGAAAGGCCCCCTTCTCAATAATTGATATCCTCTCGAGATATAATAATTTGATACACAAACAGATGAAGGCGTAAGTAATAAAATCCACCCAAACCCAGAATGAAAAATAATCTTCAAAAGTTATCCTCATTGGAAAAGTCAGTTAGGGGAGTTTCCACCAAAAGTTAATGGATTTGATGCCATTCCCATTTTCAAAAAGCTCGATTCATCCTAATGGAATCAGAATCTTGGTACTCCTCCACCGCAACAAGTATGTAAATAGGAAGAATCATTATAGTATATGGAAGCTGTAACACCCCAAGCTTCCACGGTATGCTTCACTTTGAATAATAAAATAGCGTGTGTTGTACGCAACTTCGAGTTATAACACACCACAACCAATCAAAATATCCGTTATGAATAGTAATACCCACTTTTTGAAATTTTATAAATCTTATCTTTCAAAATGGACTTCATTTTTGGATTTGGAATATCGAAATTAGCTTAGGGTGAAATTTTGGTGCTTTTCGGATAAATTTCATATTTTGATGAATAGTGAAAATTACTAAATTTTAATTAAAAAAATATTTTTTAATCGAAATAATTAATTGTGATAAATTATTAATTTGAGTGGTTTTAAAGTATATTTAGAATATATTTTTACCATTTAATACAATTTTGGTCATTGGACGTAATTTAACATTTAAACCAGACATAAACAAGTGTCAATCTTTTGATAGTTATTATTTCTTAAAAACACACTATTTGTTTTGACAACGGGAATTAAATTTTAAATTAATTAATAAAACTTATATGTTTTTAATTTGGTAAATTAGACATCATTTTTGAATTCATAATATCAAATATATCTTAGGCAGAATTTTTGGTATTTTTCTGAAAACATTCAATTTTTGATGAATATTGAAAAATACTGAGTTATAGATTAAAATTGGATTTTTATTTAAATAATAATTTATTTTATTTAAATTAAATTAGGGTCAAAATATATACATAAAACCTATATATGTTCAATGTAATTCATTTAAGTTAGTTTAGAATAATTTTAGATATATAAAAAGTTTATTGAACTTTTCACCGTCTTTTACCCACCGCCTAGGAGAATTTGTAAATTTACATAAAACTTAATTTTACTGCTTTTGTGAGTGGAATTTCGAAAATCCAAGAGAAACGGTTAATATCAAGGATTAAAATGTGGTTCAATAAGATAAAAATAATTTTTGATGAATAGTAACTTTTTACTTTTATTTACCACGGTTAAAAGTAAATAGGGTAATTAATGGTAAAAATGATATTAATATGTCCTAATTCTATTGGACAAGTGTATCTCGACCAAAAACAACCTTAGGAATAAAATATTATCATTTTGGTCCACTTGGATTAGATTAGGACATTTATTATTATTTAATTCAGAGAAGAGTTAAAAGAGATAAAATCAATGTTTAATAACTAAAACATTTTTAATATAGGGTTTTACATAAGATAAATTCAATTATAAATATTCATTAGAAAGATAAAAATATTTACTACATCATTTTATTTGATTTATAATTTTTAGACATTAAATTAATAAATTTATTTATGACTCTATGATAATGCAGTAATTACCTTATTCATGAAAGAATCAAATAAATGGTAGTATAAATATTAAAATAAATATAATTTCACAGTTTTTATGACATAAACGAATTTTGTAGGTTAATATGACATTTTAGGATTGATTCAATGTATTTTTGTAAGTAATCATGTTGTTATTATTTTAACAAAAAACAAATACCAAATAGTGTCAAAATTGACATAAAATAGTTTTTAAAACAAATATTATATTATTAATTGATATAATGGTCCTAAAAATATAAAGTTTGGCCAAAATACTTATATAATAATATACATGACATTAATGAACTAATTGGGGTTTTATTGGCAGTATATAGTAAGTTTATTAACCATATACTGTAAGAATACAACAAGACAAGGTAAAAGTTAAATTACTTAACTTAGAGTTAAATATAAATGATAAGGTTACAATGGTAACCTAAACTTGTCTAAAACCTATTGGTTCAGTGTTTTTAGACCTATAACCACCTTATACTTTAAATAATCAACTTTGGAGCCATTATAAACCGAATATTAATTTATTATAAAATAATATTTTAAGTTTTTCCTAAGGTGCCCCTCACCCCTCTTATAAAAGGGCACTCCCCCTTCTCTCTAATTCACACCTTATAATCCATTTGGATCATCCAAACCCTACCCAAATACCCTATCAAATATCCTCCCTTCAACATAGAGGCCTTATTTTGATCATAAATCCAACCTAAGGAGCCCTTTTGATCAAATCAAAAGGAAGAACCCGAAGAAGAGGTAATGATTTCACCACCCTCTTTCAAGTTCCTTTCTTCTTCCACTTCCTTTTTCTTTGTTGTTTCCATTATAAAATAATAACTCCAGTATATTCTATATACTGTGATGTTATTATAATTATGGTACAACCAAATTCATTATTCTATCCCCCCTTTTAATGACATGTCACCATACGTGCGTACGTACGGCTTACCATCTCCACGTCGTGGTGTAATTGTTATTCAATGCATTATTATTTGGATGGGTATAATAATGTTGTGTATTTGATGTAAATAATAAATATCACATGATAAGTATTCTGTATATATTATATACCATCCAATTATATATTATATTAATATCAAAAGAATGATATTTTCACTCGTGCGTACGTATGGATTACCGTCTCCACGACGCGATGAGATTCATTTCCAAGTTCACCATTCATTGACGATTATAAAAAATATATATTACTAATAAGTATGTAATATATGACATAATAATGATACTGGAGATATATATATTTATATATATATATAAGTATTTATTTATTTACATATATCTTATTCACTTACTTCCGTTCAATAGTATATGAAAACGGAAACAACGTTTATGCGTACGTATGGACTACCGTCTCCATAAACGGTGTTTTCCATTTCATATATACATCTACTATAAAATTCTATATTCTAAATATATATGATAAATAAATCATGTTTTATATTCTGGAAGTATTTAAATAATGATCTAAGTGATACAATCAAGAGGAACAAGTTAAAACATGTACGATAATGAAAACGATTATTACCCGAATTATTAATATAACATGGAAATTATTATTAAATGGGTAGTATAAAGTCATAAATGAATACTGAATGATATAATAAATATTAATATAGATCTGGTATAATTTAATAACATACTATAGGTCTCATACAGGAGGCTAAACATACCCTCGACTAAAGGAAAGTGCAAGGTAAGGGTTTTTTATCTCACTCCTTATTCCAGTGAGATTCATGCCATATTGCCACTAGTACCATTTGTGTGGTGTATGTACTACCCATAATTGTATTATTTGTGTAATAAACTTTAATTTATGTGTATTTACATATTCATTTTATGCTACCTATTTCATGGGGTGTATGTTTCGTAAGTTACCAAATTGGTAAGGGTTAATTCCTCAATCTCATTATTATCTGAGATTGTTTATGTGTAAGTATTTACTGGGAAATTTTTATCATCCATGTACATTATTCATAAAAATGATTTCAAAATGAATATTTTATGGAATTTTGAAAGGTAATATTTATCATGTTCATAATTTTAAATGTTTTAAAGATTTATATTTCTAAATCTTTTTAATTAATGTCCATATTTTCAAAATGATTTTATGGATTTATTTATATGGACATGAATGTTTTGAAATGATAATTCTTTTCAAAAGTTTCGAAGTGTTATGGGACACTTTGATTCTAAAATCTATTTTAAATTAATTCCTTTATAAATGTGTGACTTTTCAATGTTTAAAAAAATGATATTTCTCTCAAACAGTTTTGATTTCATCTATGTTAATATCCTTCGATGGATTTTAATCTTATTTGAAGTTGATTTATTATGATACAAAACTTCCATATCGTATTGAAGTTTTTGTGATATGTTTGACTGTGGATGTGTTATTTTTATACCATTCATAGTTTATGGAGAAAGTATTGACATTTCGTATGATAGTTTTAATACGAATGTTTATGTTATGTTTAAACCTGTTCATATGAGGAATGCATTGGACTTAATAAGTGAAAGATGGAGCCTGATATATCTTATCAATGCATCGGTAGGTCTGATGAGACAAACTAGTGTCTTGGCATGAGGCCTTGACAAAATCTTATTTGTAGTCTTGGCACGAGGCCTTGGCTACGTGGTTATGATAGTCTGGAATTATGCATTACATCATTATGAAAGTGGTTATTGATATTGCATGTGATTATTTGACTAGTAGAATATCCATGTGAATAAGTAAATGGAATTATTTCATTTTATTTATTCCATATTATTCTTAAGTTCAAGTTTAAAAGGATTTTTTTAGTTATACATTTCCTTAAATGTTTATGCTTATTTATGAAAGTTTCCGCTATATTGTTATCCTTACTAAGCATCTAAGCTCACCCATTTCTATGTTTTATTTTTCCCAGGATTCCAAGAAGTGTATTATGATTGATATGCAAGGTTAAGTCAAGGGAATAATGGGATTCATAAAAGATTATTTATGTTGTTTTGTATATTATAGAGTGTAACGTAACATTCATGTATGTAATCTATTTTCGAAGACTGCTTAACTGATCGGTCTTTCAGGACTTGATTTCTTGTAATCATGACAATGTATTAAAATAATGCACCGACTCTGGGTAACTGGGGTTGGGGAGTTACAGAAGCACCCTGGGATGGGTCACCCATACAAGGGGGAATTTAACTCCCAATAGATGATTCAACCTTTATGGTAAATGAGGGGAGATGGAAAAAACATTAGGAACACATCGTGATGCCTCACTTGGACTAGCTTCAGTAGTACCATAGACCACATTGGACCAAGGTGTGGGATCTGAGTCAATATCCACAAATATGGGTTGTGTGGTTGAAACCCCTTCCAAACGCATGTGACAATGGGTAGAACACCTTCTCACGATAGGGAGGGGAACATATACCACAACGGGAATGGTTGGGAAAGGATCATAAATAGCCGACGGTCTCAGAACCCATCAAACTGGCCTTCCCAATTCCCTATTAGGGTAAAAAGATACCCACAATTGGGTGTACTCTAGTGAAAGGTATGTTAATGATAATATGAGTGGAATAATAAGTTCCACATTAGAATCCTCCCACATTATCTCTAGCCTCAATTAGAGATGAATCACGTGATGAGACTCCCTCTTAACTAGAGTAGCAAGGAGAGGTGAAACCTATTGAAGGCATCCAAATTTCCTGGAAATCCTATAAGGGATTTGGGGTTTAAAAATATCCACCTCTCAATGTGAGTAGTTAAAAACCCATATTGGAGCATAATAATATAATAATTATCTTCTAAAGATCCTCTTATGTTATCCATCACAGATCTATGGGGCACAATGTATGGTGAAAAAGAAAACTGAGAAATGTGACTTAATAGTTTGACTACATTAGAAACAATCAATGATTGGGGATGAACGGTGGAAATGTTGAGAAGGGCTTGGAAATATCAGAATGAGGAACCCTTTTATTATGTTGAGACTTATAGAAGGGGAAATGATATTCTATCTATCCATGAAAAAAATTTAAACTGACCACTAAGACAATGCAGGGGTTTCCCTTCCTGTATCTACCCTAACAGTTCATAGATTCGGGTGAGGGTATAAACAACAAGGTTAATGGGTTGCCCCTCTTCAAATGTGGCTTCCATAATCAGAGTTCAAGGCCTAACACTGGTATAAACATCACAAGAGGGTAAGATCCATACACTCAAAAACATATCAAAGAAACCTTTCAATCTGAGCTCGAAAGGTATGTCTGTCTAAATTCCATTCCTCCATGTGGTGTACTGACCTACCTAGAGGGTGACACAATATGAGCCCAAGATATTCCATGATTTTTGAGTCAAGTGAGTTTGAATATGGAAAACCCTCAGCCTAGGAACATTCACCCGTAATAACATCCTGATCCAATCTTTGAAAGAAATAAAAGAATGAGCATGGAGGGTTTGATTGAGTAATCCCACTGCCGTGAAAAATAAATTCATTTCCTGTGAAGATACTTGTTCGACATTCCCATAGGAATTACCTACTGGAAGAAACTCATCATAACTTTTTCCTATAATGGGAATCCCTTTGAGTTTATGGATGTACTATACACTAATCCTCACCTCCCCATGCAATATATAGAAGGTATAAGTTCTTGTAAACCAACAACTGAGCAGTTAGAGCAACATCTCACCTAGTGAATAGATTTAAAATTAGGAAACCCATGTTTCCAAATACAATTTTACAGATTCCAACTTGCTATGTGACCCAAATAAAATATAATCCACCCAAAAAGACTAGTCCCACTAATCGAAGAATAATGATCTGGATTGTATGTCCCATTTGGTGATCTACCCGCCATTAGGATTCTCTCAATAATGATTAAAAATGGGATGGTACTCCCGAATGACCGACTTCAAAGTGTTGTTATGATGAAAATGATCACTTTGGGTCCACCTAGATCCTTTTATGGTGAACATGTTCTATTGATTAAATGTAGTTATGAGTTCTCCCATTGATGAAATATTGTCCAGATCATGCACTAGGGATGCCTCAAGGTGAATAACATGAGTACTGTGATTGGACAATGGTAGGGGAACGTCATCTAGAAGACCTAAATTGTAAAGAGGAAACTAAAAAGAAAGTTTATAGGCCATTAGATCTGGAATAAAAAGGCTTTTGAGAATACCCTCTTGAGGAATGATGTACGAACAAATGTTGTCTTTAGAATTATAAACTATAGCTACCCTCCTCTTAGTCGCTTATACTGAGATAAGAGTAAGAGACATTATCCTACATTAAAAAGACCATGCCCAAGTGTTAGTCCAAAAAAATGATTTGGAAAAAGATAAATATTTACAATGGACTACAAGAAGTCTACATAGTAAGGATCAGTGTACTGAAAACTAGAAATGGTTAGCATAATGCCTTCCCTATGAATCGACATTTCATGGAACACCCTGCAAGATGTTGTCCTGAAAAGTGTTTTCCAGTGAATCAAGCCCAATTCATGGAATGGGAATTCACACATTTATCTTTTCTATATGGTTTTAGAAAATTTTAAAATTATAATATTTAATGTTAGATTTAGAAATTTAATGTTCAGTTCACTGAATCGAGGTTTAGTCTGTGGCGCAGACAAACCACTTAGTGTCTTACTACACTGTATTTCAAGCTTACATTTTATGCTTCACAGTTTGTTTTGTGGATTCAAAGGTTGGTTCATTGATGAGAACGACCTTGAAGAGTTCAGAGTTCACAGAATGCGAAGCACGGTTCACAGAAGACAAATTTCTCAAAGGAACTGATATGTGGAAGTAAGAAAATCTGAGAGCACTTTGCGAAGAACTTTTCACTAAGAATTATGGTAAATGAAAAAAGACCGGACCCCCTATATATAGGCATGGTCCCCCCAATGGGTCCACCTTTATACCAATTTTTTTTAGTTCTGGACCACTTTCAACATCGGAATAGTCTCCTCTTTGTCCTGATTAGAACCCATTTCGATGGGGGGCATTTGTAGGGTCTTGAAAACTATACAAAGGTAAAGAAAATACTCCCACAAATTAAATGAAGGAATAATAAGCATGTTTTATTTAGAAATTAATAATAGGATTGAATAAATTGAATTTGGAAATGGTCCAAAGTGGAGCATGTACTAATTTTCTGGAATGATACATGGATAGTATTGCCCGTGTTCGAACGGTAGGCAGACAACCTGTGAAGCACTGCCCGTGAGGTGTTGGTCAGTAAACTAGGCCATTCGTAGAATAAATTAATAATAGAACAAATCCCTCTGTGAACCACATCATTGGAGGAACATAGGTTGAGAAATTCCACCTGTGAACCACGAACTCACGAATCATGTTGTTGGTGAAAATTTGATGGAGAGGTAAGCCCCCGCACACCGTCTCTGAAAACTCAGTTCTCAAATGAGGTAAGAGAAGAAAAATTCCATAAACTGCTTCATTCTTGGGATCAAGGTGATGATTTCAGCCGCTGTGAACCTCAACCCCACTAACCTCATCACCACAAACCTCGGTTGACCGAGTTGTCCGCAGGTTGGGCTATTACTTTACAAGCATTTGAAAATGGTGTTGTATGACCCAAAGATATAACTTCCCCATCACTCTATAAAAGGGACCACAAGGGGAACTAAGAAAAGGAGGATTTTTGGAGATAACATGTATTTTATAGATGAAATACTTTGAAGGAAAATTATTAAAGAAGTACGGAACTGCAAACGGTTTCCAGTAGGTATACATCCACCGCGAACCATAAAAAAGAAGAAAGCATAATAATATGGGAGAAACATGAACATAATTGGAGATCTGCGAACCATACCCCCTTTTGCAGATGAACTTCCTACAAATTAAATGATTGATTCCCCTTATCCAATATAGTGTACCACATAACACCTCACTATGTGGATGAAACCCTACCTCATGTAGTGTTCCGCTACATGGATGGACCCCATCATCCCATACCACCGTGGTATGCAGACTGTAATGCCACGGCCCCAGTTACCCAGAGTTGGTGAATTATTACATAACATTGGCATGACACAAGAAATCATGTCCCAAAAGACCAATCAGTTTAGTAGCCTTGGAAGTAAAAGATACATTCATAAGTTTTAGATTACATTATAAAATTAAATGCTACAACAACATTTTTTCCATAGAACACACTCATATCCCCTTATAATTTCCCTGCAGGTCAGTCATAAAATACTTTTTTCACATCCTGGAAAAAATAAAACATAGAAAGGGGTGAGGTCAGATTCTCAGTAAGGATAACAATATAGCAGAAACTTTCATAAATAAGTATAAACATTTAAGGAAATGTATAAGACTAAAAAAAAGCCTTTTAAACTTGAACTTCAACATAATATGGAAAAGATAAAATCAAATAATTCCATTACTTATTCACATTGATATTATACTCTTTGTATAATCCCATGCAATATCAAAAACCACTTTCATAATGATGAAATGTGTAATGCCAGACTTCATAACCACATAGTCATGGCCTTGTGCCAAGACTACAAATAAGATTTTGTCAAGGCCTTTTGCCAAGACACTGGGATGTCTCATGAGACCTACCGATTCATCGAGGAGCTATAGTGGGATCCACCCATCACTTACTACGTCCAAATCATTCTTTATATGAAAAGGTTTAAACATAACATAAACATTCATATTAAAACTAGCATACGAAATGTCAATACTGTATCCATAAACCATGAATGGTATAAAAATAACACATATACAGTCAAACATAACTCATTCAATAAAATATGGAAGATTTTATTATAATAAATCATCCTCATTCGAAGATAATGAAGGATATTGATATAGATGAAGTCAATCATCAAAACTATTTGATAGAAATATCCCCCTATTTTTTTAAAACATTTAAAAGTATCACTATTTATAAAAAAAGCTGTTTAAAATAATCTTTTGAATCAAAGTGTCCCATATAGATTTGAATCTTTTAAAGGTAATTTTAATTTCAAAACATTAATTTTCATATAAATAAAACATTAAAACCATTTTTAAAACATGTACATTAATGATAATTATTTAGAAGAATAAATTTTTAAAACATTTAAAATGATATTTTAGTTAGAGTTCCTTACCAAATGAGAGACGCTTGAATAAAAATAATTGAGGTAATCAAAACTTTATAATGTCATGAGAATAAAGGGATTTAAGATATACTATGTCAAAGTATAGTATATACACCAAATAAAAGGGGATTGGCGCATAACAACAAAGAAGTCTCAATAGAATGTAAGATGGGATGAATTACTTTATAAAAACTGTATCCTTAGGTTAAGGATAAATAAATGAAATAATTATGTATGAAAAATATAAATACACTTGATATGATTGGATATTTAGTGTAAATAAATCCTAGTACATTCACACATATTCTTATAAAAACAACACCAATGACTTGGATGTTTAACTCAATGAATAGAAATTGAGTTAAAATTACTCTTATGAAGCTTATATCGATGAATTGAGAATTTATAAATTTAGTGATTATGTGTATCAAAATTATATCCATATAAAGGGGAGTGGAAATTAATACATAAGTAAATAAATATTTATTTCACACATAATCTTGGGGTAAAGTAATCAATGAAGTTTGCGTAAAACCGAATGAGTGGAAATTGAAATTTGAAATTACCTTATCGATTTGGTAACTTGCAAAAAATGAACCCCATGAAAGAAGGATCACCCAATGATGATGTAAATACCCATAAATTAAATTATATTACACAAACAATACAATCATGGGTAGTACATACACCACACAAAAGGTAGAAGTGGAAAATATAGCATGAATATCATGGGAATAAAAGTGAGATGAAAACCCCTTACCTTGTACTTTTCCGTGGTAAAGGGTAAGTTAACCTCTGGTATATTAGTTAAATAATTGTAATTAAATTATAAATGAACTATATACATAAATATGATATCATATATGATCCTGTAATATTGATTTGTTAATAATATTTTAGTGGTATCATCGTTTTGGGTGTTAACTGATTCGTTTTTCTTTATATTATTAGTTATGTCAGTCATATTTGTTATTGATGGGATGTATCTTACTAATATAAATAATGATATCATGTCTTTAAAAGTTATTTTTAATCATCAAATCAAAGTTATTCTTGAATGGATACGATGGGGAATGAATCTCATCGCGTTCGTGGAGACGGTAATCCGTACGTTCGCACGAGTGACAATATCATTCTTTTGATATTAAAATCATATATTATTGGATGGTATATCATATATACAGAATCATTATCATGTTATATTTGTTATTTACACCAATTATACATCATTATTATACCCATCCAAATAATAATGTATTGAATAACAACTACACCACGACGTGGAGACGGTAAGCCGTATGTTCGCATGTATGGTGACATGTCATTCAAAGGATGGATAGAATAATGAATATGGTTGTAACATATTTATAATAAAATCATAGTATATATAAGATACTGGAGTTATTATTTTAGAATGGAAACAACAAATAAAGAATAAGTGTAAGAAGAAAGGAACTTGAAAGAGGTGATGAAATATTTACCTCTTCTTCGAGTTCTTCCTTTTGATTTGATGAAAAGTTCTCTTTAGGTTGGATTTCAGAATAATTTAAGGCCTCTAGGATGAATGTAGGAGAGTTTGGAGGATATTTGGGCAGGGGTTTGCTGATCCTAATGGCTTTAATGGTGTGAATTAAAGATAAGGGGGAGTGACCTTTTATAAGAGTGGTGAGGGGCACCTTAGGAAAAGCTATAAATATTATTTTATAACAAACTTATTTTCGATTTCTAATGGATAAAAAAGGAATTATTTAAAGGATAAGGTGGGGATACGTCTAAAAACAATCAACCAATAGGATTTAGATAGGTTTTGGTCAATATATCAACTTTATCTTTTAGATTTAACTCTTAGTTAAATAGTTTGACATTTACCTTGTCTCTTTGTATTTTTAGATTATATGGTTAATAAACTTACTATAAACTTACAAGAAAACCCCAAGTGGTTCATTAATGATACAACTATAATTATCTAAGTCTTTTAGATGATCCTTAGATTTTTAGGAATAGAATATCAATTAATAATATAATATTTGTTTTAAAAACTCTTTTATGTCAATTTTGACACTATTTGGTATTTTGTTATTTCTAAATTTATAAAAGAATTATTAATTAGAAAAAAAATCATCTAATCAACTCTAACATGTCATATTAACCTATAAAATTATATTAATTCATAAAAAGTATAAAATTACATTTATTTGGGTATTTATAATATTAATTACTATAATATTTCATTAATTAGGTAATTACTATATCATCATTGTGTCATAAATAAATTTAATTATTTAATGTATAAAAATTATATATAAAATACCATAATTTAGTAAATATTTTTAGCTTTCTAATGAATATTTATAATCGAAATTATATTATGTGTAACACTATATTAAAATTTGTTTAGTTATTAAACTTTGAATTTAACTCTTTTAACCCTATTTTAAATAAAATAATATTAAATGTCCTAATCTTATCCAAGTGGAGCTAAAGGTTCATATTTTATTCCAAAGTTTATTTTTCTTCGAATTATACTTTTCCAATAGAATTAAGACATGTGATGGGGTAATTATGAAATCATTTTAACCCTTAATTACCCTATTTACTTTTAACCGTGGTAAATAAAAGTAAAAAGTTACTATTCACCAATAATTATTTTCATCTTATTGAACCACATTTTTCTTACTGATATCAACTATGTCTCTTGGATTTTTCAAATTCCACTCACAGAAGTGGTAAAATTTTGTTTTAGGTGAATTTGCAAATGCTCCTAGGAGGTGGGTAAAAGACTGTAAAACGTTCAATAAAATATTATACATCTTATTTTATTATTAAATGACTCTAATGAATTACATTGAACTTATATAGGTATTATAAATATATTTTGACTTAAAATAAATCTAAATAAAATAAATAATTATTTAAATAAAATGTCGGTTTTAAACTATAACACAATTTTTTTCACTATTCATCAAAAATTAAATGTTTTGAGAAAAATAAAAAAAATTTACCCTAAGATAATTTTGATATTAAAAACTCAAAAATGAATTCTATTTTACCAAATTCAAAACAAATAAGTTTCATTAATTAATTTAAAATTAATTCCCATTGTCAAAAATTAGAAGCTGGTTTTTTAAAAAGAAAAAACTATCCAAAGAATGACATGTGTTTATGTCAAATTTAAGTATGAAGTTACTTATAATCACCTAAATTGTATTAAATGATAAAAATATAATCTAATTATAATTAAAAACCATTAAAATACATAATTTAACAGTATAAATTATTTCGATTAAAAAAGTTGTTTTCAAATAAAATTTAGTATTTTTCAGAATTCATCAAAATATAAAAGTTATTAAAAATGTACCAAAACTTTATCCAAAATAAATTTTTATGTCCCGATTATAAAGGAGAATTTAATTTCATTAAATTGAATATATAAAAGTATCAAATATTTTTTTAACATGGGGTTTCCATTAAAAGGTGGTAAAATTTCAATTTTTTTGGAAAAATACTTCTTTTATCAGAAAAAATGCATTTGTTATTATATTATGTCTAAGAAACACATAATACGGATTCTAAAATTATATAAATTATATAAAATTTAAAATTCAGTTAATAATATTCATAACTACTTTTGAACGACTAGTTTGGTAAGTCGTGGTGTGCTTGAACTTGGTGTTGCATGTAGCGCAAGCTATTGAATTATAGAAAATAACATACTATGAAATATTGGGGTGTTACATTATTCCCCCTTTTGGAATTTTCTTCCTCATAATTTTAAATTGATCTTGGAAAATTTATTGAAAGTCCCACATCGAAAAAAGACTCAATATAACTATCTCTTTAAAAGAAAGAAAGATAAGTACAAAGGTCACCCAAGATAACCCACACTAGGATTCCTTGTGGGAAAACATGGATATGGAAGATAAAATAAGTGTCATGTTCTAGTGGAGAGTGATAGAAAACATGATTAGGAGAAAGTTAACCACAAGAAAACCACAAACTTATGATGAGATAAATGTTCATTAGCTTCCTAGTAGCAAAAGTAAATAGATAACGTTTTTTTGTTTTAAGTTCCATTTCATAAAGTTGAGATATTTATTTATGAGATTGACTAAAAACATAAAGATATATACTTAATTTTCAAGTAGAGTTTGATCCTTTAATAAATTTTTTCCACTAAGTCATCTTTTTTTTTCAAATGATGAGTATTCAAGATGACATAGTCACACCTAAAGCGCCAGAATCAACTTCTAGAGAATCACATAATCCACAAGGTATAAACTATATATATTTACCATGTGTTTAGAGATTAACCAAAACCAAAATGGTTAGTACAAGATCATATGATCCCCAAAAAGGAATATCCTTTATAGAAATAAATACTTATCGTAATTTCTAAAATTAAACCAACAATACCCGAATTTCAATAAACACCATTCAATTAACAATTGCCCTTAAAATATATCAATATAATCCAAACTAATATTGAAACCCAAAACATAGAAGAATTTGATTATGCAGTCATCCACGTTAAATTTTATTTCCAAATAACATCGACTACTCTTAAAGTCACATAATGAAAAGTAATTAACCTAATCACATATTCTCTATGATAGGTTAATGATTTCCATAAGTAACCCAAATCTCTATAAATCCACAATAAAAACATAGATAAAATTACACCATTAATCCTCAAATGAAATCCCATAGTATTTTATTTTCCTTAGGCATATAGTATTCCCAACAGAGCGAATGTCTTCTAAAATAACATTTATCACTTAATCCCATAATCATTTTCCTATAATAAGGATATCTATTTGACAAGACATAAGATTCCAAATCAACTTATTATTGATCAATAAAATCATTTAACTGAAAAGAAATAGTCACACTAACCAGGGACTTCATGTAGTCCGGTGGTAGGTGATAAATCCTAATCGAACTATGGTTGTGGGTTCAATTCCTATAGCTTTGTACGATGCGACGGGTTGTCCCACGGTCTGTATGTTGTCCTTTTTCAAAAACTATATTTTATAACATTCCCAAAATGAGATAAATTCCTCAAAATAACTATAACATAATTTCACCACAAATGTTATCTCATACCTCACATTTTCATTCCAAAATTTAATAACATGTAATTGCCTCAAATTCAAGGATCATATTAACCCAAATGATTATTTATAACTATATCAAAAACAGAAAACACAATTCTTCCAAAAATTGAATATTCCCATAACAAACAGAAGGGTTACACATAAGAGAATAGTCTTCAAAAGTAATCCCATTAACAAAGATCACTAATACTTTTAATCATTTCACCATCCATTTATTTCCACATAGGTTCTTACTTGACCAAGGGGTTATCCTATACAGTAGGGAATTCACTCGGGTAATGCCCAGGTCCCCTACATTTACGACAATTGACTATAAATGGATTATTGGGATCATTTTTATTTTCTTCCATAGTACTGTTCATTTTTCCACATCAATTCTTTACATTATTTACTTTTTTCCCACACATAAAGAATTTCTTTGTTCCATTGAGACACTTCCCTAGGTGCCTCATTCCACATTTCCAGTATGATGGAAATTAAGCTTTCTTTTCTCCATGGTCTCCACTACAGGAGCTCTTATCATTCAGCGCCTTTATCTTCTTTGTTGAGTTAGGGAGTTGGTTAATATATATGTTGTTGATCATATTTTTGGAAAAATAATTTGGCATGAACATGATATCTTTTACACCTATCAAAATTCCATTCCGTTGCTCATTTCCTCCGCTGTTCCCACCTTGTACATCATGTTCAATGTTACTATGACTTCATTGGAATCCAGCTATTGATTATCACAAGAAAGTATAGTGTGTGTCATAAAGTCATTTAGAGAATATCATAACACCTTATTTTCAATCTAAAAAATCTTAAGATTAACGACGGTTATTTATTCTCATATTATATTAAAATCCTTCAAATAGGTTTGTAAATAAAATGTGAATTATCTTAAGCATATCCCCTGGGATTGTCGTAACCAAGAGTGCAGCAAAGCTCATTGTCTTGAACCAGTTCCCATTCGAGTCTAGATCAAAGCGGTGTCTTCAGGTTTTACCCCTAGGTACATCTGTACCAGAGCCGCCTATACCTGATCGCATCCAGAAAGGGTTGTATTGCTTGTAAAACTCACAAAATCTCTACAATACCAAAATTATAGGAAGTTCTTCTATACTATTCCTCAAAGTCTATCTTAGGTCTATGCGTTCTAATCAGATTTTATATAAATCTAGTTTCCAAGGTTTGTACTAAACTTTCTCTGATACCAAATGTAATTCCCCTACCCCAGTTACCCAGAGTCGGTGCATTATTACATAACATTGGCTGGATACAAGGAATCACGTCCTGAAAGACCGATCAGTTTAGTATCCTTGGAAGTACTAGATACATTCACAAGTTTTACATTACATTATACAATGAAAAGCTACAACAATAATGATTCCATAGAACACACTCATAGCCCCTAGACTATCCCTGCAGGTCAGGCATAAAATAATTCTTCACATCCTGGGGAAAATAAAACATTGAAAGGGGTGAGCTCAGATGCTCAGTAGGGATAACAATATAGCAGAAACTTTCATAAATAACCATAAACATTTAAGGCAATGTAAAAGACTAAAAAAAGCCTTTTAAACTTGAACTTGAGCATAATATGGAAAATATAAAATCAAGAAATTCCATTTAATTATTCACATGGATATTATACTAGTCGAATAATCACATGAAATATCAAAAACCACTTTCATAATGATGGAATTCATAATTCCAGACATCATAACCACATAGTGAAGGCCTTGTGCCAAGACTACAAATAAGATTTTGTCAAGGCCTTATGCTAAGACACTAGTTTGTATCATGAGACCTACCGATGCATCGAGGAGCTATTTCGGGCTCCACCCATTACTTACTAAGTCCAATTCATTCCTCATATAAAAAGGTTGAAACATAACATAAACATTCTTATTAAAACTAACATACGAAATGTCAATACTTTATCCACAAACCTTAAATGGTGTAAAAATAGAACATCCACAATCAAACAGAACTCATTCAATAAAATATGGAAGATTGTATTGTAATAGATTAACCTAAGTCGAGAATAATGAAGGATATTGACATAAAAATAATCATCAAAACTATTTGAGAGATATATCCCCTTTTTCTTGAAAACATTTAATAGTCACACTATTTGTCAAGAAGCAATTTAAATATAGATTTTTTAATAAAAATCTCCCATACCAATTTGAAACTTTTAAAAGGAATTTTAATTTTAAAACATTAATTTCCTTATAAATAAAACCTTAAAACCATTTTTAAAACATGGACATTAATGAAAATGATTTTGAAGAATAAATTTTTAAAACCTTTAAAATGATATTTTAGTTAGAGTTCCTAACCAAATGAGAGATGCTTGAATAAAAATAATTGAGGTAATAAATAATTTATAATATCATGAGAATAAAGGTCTTAATGATATACTATGTTAAAGTACAGTATATACACCAAATAAAAGTGGATTGGCGCATAACAACAAAGAAGTCTCAATAGAATGTAAGATGGGATGAATTCCTTTATAAAGACTGTATCCTTAGGTTAAGGATAAATAAATTAAATAATTATGTGTGACAAATATAACGAACTCAATATGATTGGATATTCAGTGTAAATCAATCAAAGGACATTCACACATATTCTTGTAAAAACAACACCAATTACTTGGATGTTTAACTCAATGAATAGAAATTGAGTTAAAATTACTCTTATCAAGTTTATATCGATGACTTGAGAATTTATCAATGGAGTGATTATGTGTATAAAAATTATATCCACACAAAGGGGAGTGTAAATTACTACATAAGTAAATAAATTGTGATTTCACACATAATCATGTGGTAAAGTAATCAAAGAAGTTTGCATAAAACCGAATCAGTGGAAATTGAAATTTGAAATTCCCTTATCGATTTGGTAACTTAAGAAACTTACACCCCATGAAATAAGGATCACCAAATTATGATATAAATACCCATAAATTAAAGTATATTTCACAAAAAATACAATCATGGTTAGTACATACACCACACAAAAGGTAGCAGTGGAAAATATAGCCTGAATCTCACAAGAATAAAAGTGAGATGAAAACCCTTTACCTTGTACTTTTCATTGGTCAAGGGTATCTTAAAATATTGTATATTAGTTAAATCATTGTTATTAAATTATACAAGAACTATATACATAAATATGATATCATATATGATCCACTAATATTTCTTAGTTAATAATATTTTTGTAGTATCATCGTTTCGGGTGTTAACTGATTTGTATTCCTTTATATTCTTTGTTATTTGAGTCATATTTGTTATTTGATGGGATGTATCTTATTAATATACATAATTATATCATGTATTTAAACATAATTTTTAATCATCAAATGAAAATTATTCTTGAATGGATACGATGGGGAATGAATCTCTTCGCGTTCGTGGAGACGGTAATCCGTACGTTCGCACGAGCGACAATATCATTCTTTTGATAATAAAATCATATATAATTGGATGGTATATCATATATAATGAATAATTATCATGTTATATTTATTATTTACACCAATTATACATCATTATTATACCCATCCAAATAATAATGTATTGAATAACAACTACACCACGATGTGGAGACAGTAAGCCGTACGTACGCACGTATGGTGACATGTCATTAAAAGGATGGATAGAATAATGAATATGGTTTTACCATATTTATAATAACATTAGATTATATTGAAGATACTGGAGTTACTATTTTATAATGGAAACCACAAGGAAAGAGGAAGTGGAAGAAGAAAGGAACTTGAAAGAGGTGACGAAATATTTACCTCTTCTTCGGGTTATTCCTTTTGATTTGATCAAAAGGGATTCTTAGGTTGGATTTTTGACTAAAGTAAGGCCTCTATAATTAATGGAGGAGATTTGGGAGGATATTTGTGTAGGGTCTTTCCGAGCCTAATGGATTTGAAGGTGTGAATTAGAGAGAAGGGGGAGTGTCCTTTTATAAGAGGGGTGTGGGGTACCGTAGGAAAAGCTAGAAATATTATTTTATAATAAAATACTTTTAGGTTTATAATGGCTCCAAAATGAATTATTTAAAGGATAAGTTGGGTATGGGTTGAAAAACAATCAACTAATAGGTTTTATACAGGTTTGGGTCACTATATTAACTTTATCTTTTAGATTTAACTCTTACTTAAATAGTTTGACATTTACCATGTCACTTTGTATTTTTATATTATATGGTTAATAAACTTACTATAAACTTTCAAGAGAACCCGAAGTGGTTCATTAAGGATGCAAATATCATTATATAAGTCTTTTGGCTGAACTTTAGATTTTTAATAACATAATATCAATTAATAATATAATATTTGTTTTAAAAACTCTTTTATGTCAATTTTGACACTATTTGGTATTTTGTTTTTCCTAAATTCATAACAGCATTATTACTTTTAAAAAACTCATATAATCAACCCTAAAATGTCATATTAACCTAAAAAATTATTTTAATTCATAAAGAGTCTCAAATTAAATTTATTTGGATATTTATAATATCAATTATTTTAATATTTCATTAATTAGGTAATTACTGCATCATCATTGTGTCATAAATAAATTTAATTATTTAATGACTAAAAATTATAAATAAAATACCATTAGGTAGGAAATATTTTTATATTTATAATGAATATTTATAGTATAATTTATATTGTGTGTAACCCTATATTAAAAATGGTTTAGTTATTAAACTTTGAATTTAACTCTTTTAGCTCTTCATTAAATAAAATAATAATAAATGTGCTAATTTAATCCATGTGGGCCTAAAGGATCATATTTTATTCCTAAGATTTTTTTTGTTGGATTACACTTATCCAATAGAATTAGGTCATTTTTTGGGGTAATTATGATATCAGTTTTACCCATAATTACCATATTTACTTTTAACTGTGGTAAATAAAAGTAAAAAGATAGTATTCACCAAAAATTATTTTCATCTTATTGAACAACATTTTTTTTACTGATATGAAATGTGTCTCTCAAATTTTTGAAATTACACTCACAAAAGAGGTAAAATTATGTTTTATGCGAATTTGCAAATGCTCCTAGGAGGTGGGTAAAAGACGGTAAAAAGTTCAATAAAATTTTATACATCTAATTGTATTATAAAATTAATCCAATCAATTAAATTGAACATATATTGTTATTATAAATCTATTTTTACTTAAAATAAATTTAAATAAAATAAATAATTATTTAAATAAAATGTCGGTTTTAAACTATAAGTGTTTTTCACTATTCATCAAGAATTGAATGTTTTCAGAAAAATACAAAAAATTTACCATGAGCTAATTTTGATATTCATAATTAAAAAATGAATTCTATTTTACCAAATTAAAAAAATATAAGTTTCATTAATTAATATAAAATTAATTCCCGTTATCAAAACCAAAAAGCGGGTTTAAAAAAAAGTAAAAACTATCCAAAGATTGACATGTCTTTATGTCAAATTTAAATGTGAAATTACTTATAATCACCTACATTGTATTAAAGTATAAAAATATAATCTAATTATACTTCCAAACCATTCAAATAAATTATTTAACACTATAAATTATTTCGATTAAAAATGTTGTTTTCAATTAAAATTTAGAATTTTTAAGTATTCATCAAAATATAAAAGTTATTAGAAAAGTACAAAAAATTTATCCAAAATAAATTTTATGTTCTGATTCTAAAGAAGAATTTAATTTCATTAAATTGAATATATAAAAGTGTCAAATATGGTTTTTATAAAGGGTTTTCCATTAAAAGGTGGTAAAATTGCATTTTTTTGAAAAATACTTCTTTTATCTGAAAGAAATGAATTTGTTCTTATATAATGTCTAAAAAATACATAAAATGGATTTTAAAATTATATGGAGTATATAAAATACAAAATTGAGTTAATAATATTCATAACTGCTTTTGAACGACTAGTTTGGTAAGTCGTGGTGCGCTCAAACTTGATGTTGCGTGTAGCGCAAGCTATTGAATTAATGAAAATAACTTACTATGAAATAATGGGGTGTTACACAGACAAAACCCAAGGCTGCGTACCACTACTGTACGTGCAGAGAATCCAAGCCAGTGAACCACCTCGGTACATGGATGGTATCTTGGTCCACATAACACCTCGGTACGTGGATGGAATTCAGGTCCACGTACCACCTTGGTACGTGGATGACCCCTCCACCTGCATAGAACTACACTATACAGAGGGTACCCCACCCCACATGAACAAGTGGTACATAAAATGGGGTACGTTCGGGATTTCTTCCTTCTAGTACTGATCATACTCTTCCATTTCCATCCTATCCCTTGAATCCCCCCCAATAACCATCCCATCGACATCAGGCCAAAGTCCCTTCCAAAGCCTCCAGACTCGTATGATAAAACCGTCAAGTGAATTGATGCACCCATTTGAGTTTACAGACCCATGGTAAGATGAGTCACGTGGGTAATCATTGCAATCATGTGGCCCCCTGGAATTTCTTTATATTTACATTCCCATGGTAAATTGGGTCCCAAACATGGAATACTCATATGAACCTCCCAATTTTAGGGATCAAGGGTAATCACTAGATTTTATATTCAATGAGAGACAATGAAAATCCAAAGGGATCATACCAGCTTTTCCATTTGATGAGAATCAATGCTTCTCACCACACCCAAAATTCATTTCAGGGCACTCTGCCAGAAGTAATTCGCTAATATTTCCACTGGAGGTAGCAGTCCAGCTCCTCTTAGGCTTAGTACAGGATATGTATAGATAAAGGTTGAAACTTGGCTATCCTGGATATCATCATGGGAGAGGAAATTGTCACATTCAAATCCACCCACCTCTCTCCCTTTGGGCTCTAGTACCATCTATCAATAAGTGATGTGGGATATGTGATCTTCAGATCTGTTGCCTTCTCTTGTTTCACATATTGAGCATGAATCACGTGGGCATAGAGGTTTGTAGTGATCATGACATTGATATAGCCCCAAAACATGGGACTCCTTCTAGGTGTAACCTCCAATCAAACCACCAAATCATCATGAGTCAATATTCTCCTCATGGTTTTAGAATCATGGGCCTCCTTCTAGTTTTAATCCCCAAACTAAATGAACTACAATAACACTAATTCCTGCTCTAACCAGAATATGTAGGGTTCCTGTCTTAAGGCCCAAGCTCAAATAGACATCCTATATGGTGTAAGTCCCAACCATATCCCCTCATGTGGGATGATTTGGCATAATTCCCATGCTAAATCTTGACTAGGAATATTCTGGCTAGACTTCCTCACCACATGATGTTAAACTACATGGGTGGGTCCTCGTCACACGACCTTAAAAGGTGATGTGTCTGGTAAAGTGACAACAAAATATGTGGGTTCTGATTCCTCTCACGAGGATATCTATGAAGCCCATCTTATTGGTTTTATCCTGATATCAATGAAATATCCACCCTCCCTGGATGGAGATAAACTCTAGAGCACGTCATCATAGGGCTTAAACTAGCATTGTCTTGGTAATTCCCAACCCATGAGTATATATGGTTAATATTGCAACCTAGGGGTAACTTGCAGACACATGATTGGAAAAGAACTAAGGATTCAAGAAAATATGAACATTAATTAAATCTATAAGAGAGTTTAGAAGTAGTAAATAAGTCCCCCCATAAGGGTGTGATGAGCCCGAACTCCCATACTCTCAACCAGTGGAGTCCTTAAGTGTCGTTGGCCAAATAATCCAATGAGTGCCTGAATTTGGAATGTAGGTACATGAATCCTGAATAAAAGGTCTTCTGGGTGTTTCTGGATCTATGAATTAACCCGTTCCAGAGCATCTGATGACATTGTAACTGATATAGACTAATTGTATGCATACTCAAACCCCCTTCTATCAACCACCATAACCATTCATCTGTGGAACCAAATTTATAATAAAAAAGGGACACACTGCCCATTTCCAGTGTGACCATCTCACCCACCAAAAAGGGTCACAATGTGAATCAGGTTGAAATGAAATGGGAAAACCAACATGAAAATATATAATAGATAGCAATTAACTGTTATCCATCAAATAATTGTGTTCACCCTAGTACGATGTAAATCGGGATGAAACAGTCTTGTTGTTCCCACCGAATAAATTACATCTCATATCAGGTTTGGGATGAATTATTTTAACATTGGATGGGACCTACTTTTCATAGGATAGAATCATTAGGTTTACAAAGCAGAGAGAGAGACAAGAGGTCACACATCGACAAGGTAGTCGTACAATTAGTATGCATTCACAACATTTGGAAAGTAATTATTTTTAAAAATTTATGTAACATTAAATGTGAATTGTAAATTGTATAGTCATATAGGCAGTTGAACAACCTGATATTATGGAGTTATAAATTTAAAGGATGATGTACACCAATACTATCACTGTAGAGATTAGAGGGGATATTTTAACTTTTTTAATTTTAAATTGCAATTGAATGAGTCATATGTGGCCCCACCATCTCTGTAGTGACCCCAGTACCTAGGGTGCCTCATGAGACATGATATGCTTAGCATTTCATTACAACATTTACAAAAAAAATATATCATGTCTCATGACTACATAAGATCGCGAGGCTCAGGATTGTGGGAAACCAGCTGCTCTGATAAACTTCATCAGTACAATCCATGCCTGAAAAAATTCAAACAAAACGTAGGGTGAGCAAAAATGCCCAGTAAGGGGTTTTAAAAAACATTTTAAGAAAATACTTTCTCAAATAAGACCTTTTTGAAGAAATTAAAACACTTTGATAAAACTAAAACATTATCTTTTCTTAAAACATGAGATCCATTTTTCTTTGAAAACCACTTGCACAAAGAAGCACGTACTTGAAATGAGCTTAAATATAAACATGATCAGAGTGCGTAATATAAGAAGAATAAATAATGCATAATGTTAAAACAACGTTACTTTACTTCTAATAGAATTATATGACTAAACAGGAAGACATGCATATCATGGATCATGAGTAAAACGTAGATCATCTAACAAATTACCATATGAAAACAGTTCTTGTTGCATAAAGTACACTTTCATGATCTTGGGAGCTTTCAACTAGGGGTTGTCCTGTTAGTTGAACTAACCCCTGGTTAACCTTTATCATTACATGCAGAGGGGATGCATAATACCGGACTTTGTCAAGACCTCATGTCATGACCATAATTTTGGTATGGGTCAAGGCCAAATACCAATCCCGTTTCCCATGGTAGCACGAGCCAAGGCCATTTGCCAAGACCGTTGCACATGATAGCATGAGTCAAGGCTATTCGCCAAGACCGTTGCACTTCATAGCACGAGCCAAGGATATTCTCCAAGACCGTTGCACATGATAGCACGAGCCAAGGCTATTCGCCAAGACCGTTGCACTTGATAGCACGAGCCAAGGATATTCTCCAAGACCGTTGCACATGATAGCACGAGCCAAGGCTATTCGCCAAGACCGTTTCACTTGATAGGACGAGCCAAGGATATTCTCCAAGACCGTTGCACATGATAGCACGAGCCAAGGATATTCTCCAAGACCGTTGCACTTGACGTCTCATGAGACTCTTGCTTTACCCAATGCATTGGAGCGCTGTATAATTCCGGGCGCACCCGTCCATAAATATTTAAGCCCAAAACATCCCTCTCATATCTTGAGTTGGTCATTCACTCATGGGGTTCCATACATTTATAATCAAAACTCCTTTTTACATACATATTCATGACTTCAAGGGGATCATAGCGTAGATGTAAAAAGAACTAGGCTATTGGCTTCAGATTAAACATTGATGCAAATAAACTAAATCAACATACTCTTGCTCATGCAAAAATAACTGGAATACTAAACATAGCGAATTGTCGTGTAAAATTTCATCATGTTAAATAAAACAATAAATTCATAGTTCATATCTTTAAACATGAAAAACACATTCTTTACAAGTATAAGTTTCATTGAGGGTACTTAAATTTTCAAGTTAAGCCGGTCCACCGGTGCGATACACATGTTGGCTTAGCATCAATTAAAATTTATTAGAAACTTATGTGTCTATAAATATATATATATATAACCAAGTCCTGATAAATAAATAAATAAAAAGGTTTTGGAAACTGAAATTTTGAAAACACATTCACTTGGAAGCATATAAATTCTTAAGGGGGGGGGGGTTCATGCCACACATTTTTACAAAATGTGCACGAATTGTCAAAACGCTGATAAATGGATATTTTAAATTGGAGGAATTATTTTGACACTAAACCACTCCTTAATCTTTATCATATATATAACCATGTTTATAAATAGTCTTTGTACCGTTCTTTGGAGTAATAAATTTTAAAGGGTATATATATAAAATTTTGATAACTCATCAAGTTATGAATTGTCTCGTATGGTCCTGCATACATATTTTATATAAAAAGTGGATATACATAAATATATATATAATCATCGAAGCGTAGGGAAACGAAACGACGGATTCCCCTTCGTTGTAAAGACCCCAATTTTGGGACTCCCGAACTGAAACGGACTAGAAAAATCCTCAAAGGCATGCATATGGGTATCAACAAGGTGTAAGTACATATAGGTTTACATATATAAACATATATATAAATATGTATATACCGAAACAAAGAAATAAAAGAAGCAAGCCTTGTCCCTTGCCTCCGTTCGATTCACAAAATAGGAGAGGTGAAAACAGGTATAAACTGCTTTATATGGTCCTTTACATTCTTGTACAAATTTATACAACATAATTATATAACTTTGAAAATCTTGTGGAAATGAAAAGAAATGAAGGATATGATTTCCTTTTTTCTACTATTTGGTTCCTCAGGCTAAGAGAGAAGTCCACAAGGTTCGGGTTTGCCCAGGGTTCATACATTCCGAAAATATATAACATGTATATATATATATTTATATACACCGAACTCAAACAGAACCCATATCAAGACTTCTCCCTTACCTTAGTACGGAGTGGAGATAAGGAAGGTGTGGCAAAGAGGCATGTGATATTCGGTTGTATAACACAGGACGGGTAGTCACGCACATAACCCGTATATATATATATATATGTAAAACGAAACTTCAAACAAAAACTCAAAATAGAACTCAACCCTTACTTGCTCGACGAGGATGAGGAGAGCACGAGGCGGCGACGAAGTCTCGGAGGTCGGAGGGATCGTGAGAGCTGGGGTGCCAAAATGAAGCTTCGGTGCAACAGGGAGTTAAAAAAAAGGGAAAGAAGAAGACTCTGCAACCGGGGGGGGCGTTGAGGGAACCGAGGATGGGCATTAAAGTGGCGGCGCCGACTTCGTGGAAGAAAAAGAGAGGGAGGGTGACTGTTGTCAGCTCGGGCGGAGGAAACAAGGGCCTACTCTACACTGGTTCAGCGGTGCGCTGAGGAAGAAGAAAACAGCGGGCGTGAGGGAGAAGAGAAACGCGAAACCAAAAGGACGGCCAGGATTAGACACAGCCGGATCGGACGGCTAAGACGCGTTGCAGTGATAAAAGGAACGGATGGCTGCGATCAAGGGGAGAGGATCGGACGGCCCAAATTCGCCCTGGTATTTTAAACATGCGGCCCTCCCTTCCCCCGATTCTCTCATCACTGTTTTTTTTAAGTTTTTATCTTATAAAAACAAATCTGTTATTTTATTATTTTATTAAACCTATTATAAAATCATTAATATAACCTTATTAATAAACTATTATTATCCTATGTTAAGGGTTATTAATACCCCTATATATTAAACTATTCAACCCTTATTTTAAACATAAGTTATATTTTCATCTTTCTCTATTTCTTTTTATCAAACATATAATTTAATAATTAATGATACTTATCTAAATTCAAATTTACATGTTAACAAAAATATTATTTAACCCAAATTTTCAAAGTAATAAATTTTTATTTTATAGTGAAGAAAACATAATTTTATAAAGTATGGTAACTTAAGATAATTGTGCTATCATGAAAAAATATATATATGTATATATATATATTTTAATTTCCTTTGTTCGTTAATTAACATAATATTCTCAATTAAGGATTATTTTTAAACATAACTATATTTAATCAAAGTGTGTTGATATAATTACGAAATACGTGAATATAAGAAACCGTAGTTTCCAAAATAGTCAATAAAGGTCAAATTAAAGAAATTATATATATAATTTGATGTAATAAATATATAACTCATAAAAATATAAATCCATCAGGTTTAATATAATAAAAAGGTTATTGTTCAAATTAATATGCATAGTGGTAGAAAAACAATTAAATTTTTTTTTGTTTTGTTTTGAAACGTAAAATAAAATTATTATTTTGGAAAAACAAGAGGTAATTTAACTAAATTAACATTGATGTCATTTTGAAATATTAAAGAAAAATACACAGTTATCATACCGATCCCTTTTTTTGGGGTAAATCATCATATTTCCAACGGTCAACTTAGAGGATAAGGAGACCCAACGGTCAAAAACAAAACATTGGATATTTTGGGCAAGCAATGGTCGAAAATATAGCCGTTTGGGGTTCAACGGCCATATTAGGGTGCTTATAAAAAGAAAGGTTTGGTCTCGGGTGTCTCTTACCCCAAGCGACTGAAGGAGAAGAAAAGATGGTTCGTGCGATCCCCTTGGTGTTGAGCACGGTCGCGGTGGCTTCAGCAATCCTTATGTTTCTTATGATGGATGCTCGAAATCCCTACCGCATTTTCGGGCTCTTAGTAGTTTTAAGCAGTCTTCCCATTATTGTAATCGGGTTCTTGGTTGGAATATTTGGTTAGTGAGTTTTCCTTGTAATCCGAAAAAAATGTAAGACTCTTCAGTGTTGAGTTCATTAAATAAAAGTTATTTGTTTTTATATTTTACATTCTGATTGTTTTAGAGAGAGAACTTTAAAAGCACAAAAAAAAGAAAATGCCCAATTTTCATTTAAGAGGTTTGAAAACTTCGGGGTGTTACATTATCTCCCCCTTCAAAGAATTGCGTCCCCGCAATTCTATCATAATAAAAAAAAGGAAACTGAAACCCCAAACGTAAAACTCTACCGAAACAGCGGGTCTGGCTCGGTTAACAGGACACCAAAGTTGGCACACATCTCTTCGGTTTCCCTAGTCAAGATGCACCTCGAATAGTGCTCCTTGAACTCCTGGTCGTGTGTACTACACACGGGCTTCCAAAGGGAGGCTCGTGCGATGCAAAGCTCGGATATGTCCGAGTAGATAAACTCCTTGACGGCTCTTCTGGCCACATCCTGCTCAAGGTAGTCGAGAGGGACGGTGCGATCGAGGAGACTGATGTTCAAGACTTGGAACATATATGCTGTGCTGAGCTGGCCATCCTGGGCAGCCACGAGAAAGCACGCTCTGGCAGTAAAGTTTTGTGCCAGAGTGAAACATTGGAACAGGCCCTCAAAGTACATTCCCCTTCACCTATAGCAGGGGAGTTGAGCAGCAGCGATGAGCTGAAAGACGCGATTATTCTCTCGACATAGCCGAAGAATCTCTGGACCGTTTTCTAAATTGAGCAAATGCTGGCAGGACCCTCGTAGGTGGAGAAATGATGGGTAATCCACCATGCATGCCTTGATCAAAATGACTTTTACTAGCTCATCGGGTAGGGATGAGAATTTCGTTTGTCCAGCCATCTGAAAACATCAAGGGGAAACTCTTAACAACATAGATACGGTGAAGACATGAAAAGAAACAATAAACATCCATTTGTGAAAAAGTTTACACGGCAAAGTCTGAGTTCACAAGACGTACGCCACAAAGAGTGGAAAAACATCCTAACTCCTCAAACCACACACAAGATGAACATACAGGACTAAACTCATGGGAACATTTATAACGCCTCCTGAGTTTAGCGTGAGGGGTGTGGAGTTGGGAAACATCGGTGTGCACTTCTTGCCTAAGAGACACACGGGTGGACTCATTTTCCAACGCTCCAAAGTCCATTAACTGGCCCCAGAAGCCGTAGTGTAGGACTTGTCAAAGATAAGCCGCTCGGAGGTCTCCAGAAGAAGCAGCTTCTTGAAAAGGGTTATCTAGCATTGTGCCGAATTCCTCTCCAGTTGTGAACACTCGGAAGAGTCCTTCGTCATACCTTCCCCGACGTGCATACGAGGAAAACTGGGTCATCATCATTAGGAGATAATCCATCCCCATTCCCCGGTGGAGACTAAGCACCCTAGATGAGTTTGACACATCGTACAAGTGCTTACACGTCATGTGAATTTGGGCATAATTCAGGAAGTTTTCACGGCTGGCTAGAGATATAATGTTCTCTAGAGCCTCAGTGGGGAGTGACAAAAGGTCGGTAGGTACATCAGCCATCTGAAAGTTATAACATTCTTACATAGTTAGTCTTAGCAATATATCTATATCACCTGGTTTTCCAGAGTTGCCTGAACCTATCCTCTGATACAAACTGTAGCGACCCTAGTACCCAGGGTGCCTCATGAGACATGATATGCTTAGCATTTCATTACAACATTTACAAAAAAAATATATCATGTCTCATGACTACAGAAGATCGCGAGGCTCAGGATTCTGGGAAACCAGCTGCTCTGATAAACTTCATCAGTACAATCCATGCCTGAAAAATTTTAAACAAAACGTAGGGTGAGCAAAAATGCCCAGTAAGGGGTTTTAAATAACATTTTAAGAAAATACTTTCTCAAATAAGACCTTTTTGAAGAAATTAAAACACTTTGATAAAACGAAAACATTATCTTTTCTTAAAACCTGAGATCCATTTTTCTTTGAAAACCACTTGCACAAAGAAGCACGTACTTGAAATGAGCTTAAATATAAACATGATCAGAGTGCGCAATAAAAGAAGAATAAATAATGCATAATGTTAAAACAACGTTACTTTACTTCTAAAAGAATTATATGACTAAACAGGAAGACATGCATATCATGGATCATGAGTAAAACGTAGATCATCTAACACATTACCATATGAAAACAGTTCTTGTTGCATAAAGTACACTTTCATGATCTTGGGAGCTTTCAACTAGGGGTTGTCCTGTTAGTTGAACTAACCCCTGGTTAACCTTTATCATTACATGCAGAGGGGATGCATAATACCGGACTTTGTCAAGACCTCATGTCATGACCATAATTTTGGTACGGGTCAAGGCCAAATACCAATCCCGTTTCCCATGGTAGCACGAGCCAAGGCCATTTGCCATGACCGTTGCACATGATAGCACGAGTCAAGGCTATTCGCCAAGACCGTTGCACTTGATAGCACGAGCCAAGGATATTCTCCAAGACCGTTGCACATGATAGCACGAGCCAAGGCTATTCGCCAAGACCGTTGCACTTGATAGCACGAGCCAAGGATATTCTCCAAGACCGTTGCACATGATAGCACGAGCCAAGGCTATTCGCCAAGACCGTTGCACTTGATAGCACGATCCAAGGATATTCTCCAAGACCGTTGCACATGATAGCACGAGCCAAGGATATTCTCCAAGACCGTTGCACTTGACGTCTCATGAGACTCTTGCTTTACCCAATGCATTGGAGCGCTGTATAATTCCGGGCGCACCCGTCCATAAATATTTAAGCCCAAAACATCCCTCTCATATCTTGACTTGGTCATTCACTCATGGGGTTCCATACATTTATAATCAAAACTCCTTTTTACATACATATTCATGACTTCAAGGGGATCATAGCGTAGATGTAAAAAGAACTAGGCTATTGGCTTCAGATTAAACATTGATGCAAATAAACTAAATCAACTTACTCTTGCTCATGCAAAAATAACTGGAATACTAAACATAGCGGATTGTCGTGTAAAATTTCATCATGTTAAATAAAACCATAAATTCATAGTTCATATCTTTAAACATGCAAAACACATTCTTTACAAGTATAAGTTTCATTGAGGGTACTTAAATTTTCCAGTTAAGCCGGTCCACCGGTGCGATATACATGTTGGCTTAGCATCAATTAAAATTTATTAGAAACTTATGTGTCTATAAATATATATATATATATAACCAAGTACTGATAAATAAATAAATAAAAAGGTTTTGGAAACTGAAATTTTGAAAACACATTCACTTGGAAACATATAAATTCTTAAGGGGGGGGGGGGTTCATGCCACACATTTTTACAAAAAGTGCACGAATTGTCAAAAAGCTGATAAATGGATATTTTCAATTGGAGGAATTATTTTGACACTAAACCACTCCTTAATCTTCATCATATATATAACCATGTTTATAAATAGTATTTGTACCGTTCTTTGGAGTAATAAATTTTAAAGGGTATATATATATAATTTTGATAACTCATCAAGTTATGAATTGTCTCGTATGGTCCTGCATACATATTTTATATAAAAAGTGGATATACATAAATATATATATAATCATCTAAGCGTAGGGAAACGAAACGACGGATTCCCCTTCGTTGTAAAGACCCCAATTTTGGGACTCCCGAACTGAAACGGACTAGAAAAATCCTCAAAGGCATGCATATGGGTATCAACAAGGTGTAAGTACATATAGGTTTACATATATAAACATATATATAAATATGTATATACCGAAACAAAGAAATAAAAGAAGCAAGCCTTGTCCCTTGCCTCCGTTCGATTCACAAAATAGGAGAGGTGAAAACAGGTATAAACTGCTTTATATGGTCCTTTACATTCTTGTACAAATTTATACAACATAATTATATAACTTTGAAAATCTTGTGGAAATGAAAAGAAATGAAGGATATGATTTCCTTTTTTCTACTATTCGGTTCCTCAGGCTAAGAGAGAAGTCCACAAGGTTCGGGTTTGCCCAGGGTTCATACATTCCGAAAATATATAACATGTATATATATATATTTATATACACTGAACTCAAACAGAACCCATATCAAGACTTCTCCCTTACCTTAGTTCGGAGTGGAGATGAGGAAGGTGTGGCAAAGAGGCATGTGATTTTCGGTTGTATAACACAGGACGGGTAGTCACGCACATAACCTGTATATATATATATATATATATATATATATATATGTAAAACGAAACTTCAAACAAAAACTCAAAACAGAACTCAACCTTTACTTGCTCGATGAGGATGAGGAGAGCACGAGGCGGCGACGAAGTCTCGGAGGTCGGAGGGATCGTGAGAGCTGGGGTGCCAAAATGAAGCTTCGGTGCAACAGGGAGTTAAAAAAAAGGGAAAGAAGAAGACTCTGCAACCGGGGGGGGGACGTTGAGGGAACCGAGGATGGGCATTAAAGTGGCGGCGCCGACTTCGTGGAAGAAAAAGAGAGGGAGGGTGACTGTTGTCGGCTCGGGCGGAGGAAACAAGGGCCTACTCTACACTGGTTCAGCGGTGCGCTGAGGAAGAAGAAAACAGCGGGCGTGAGGGAGAAGAGAAACGTGAAACCAAAAGGACGGCCAGGATTAGACACAGCTGGATCAGACGGCTAAGACGCGTTGCGGTGATAAAAGGAACGGATGGCTGCGATCAAGGGGAGAGGATCGGACGGCCCAAATTCGCCCTGGTATTTTAAACACGCGGCCCTCCCTTCCCCTGATTCTCTCATCACTGTTTTTTTAAGTTTTTATCTTATAAAAAAATCTGTTATTTTATTATTTTATTAAACCTATTATAAAATCATTAATATAACCTTATTAATAAACTATTATTATCCTATGTCAAGGGTTATTAATACCCCTATATATTAAACTATTAAACCCTTATTTTAAGCATAAGTTATATTTTCATCTTTCTCTATTTCTTTTTATCAAACAGATAATTTAATAATTAATGATACTTATCTAAATTCAAATTTACATGTTAACAAAAATATTATTTAACCCAAATTTTCAAAGTAATAAATTTTTATTTTATAGTGAAGAAAACATAATTTTATAAAGTATGGTAACTTAAGATAATTGTGCTATCATGAAAATATATATATATATGTATATATATATTTTAATTTCCTTTGTTCGTTAATTAACATAATATTCTCAATTAAGGATTATTTTTAAACATAACTATATTTAATCAAAGTGTGTTGATATAATTACGAAATACGTGAATATAAGAAACCGTAGTTTCCAAAATAGTCAATAAAGGTCAAATTAAAGAAATTATATATATAATTTGATGCAATAAATATATAACTCATAAAAATATAAATCCATCAGGTTTAATATAATAAAAAGGTTATTGTTCAAATTAATATGCATAGTGGTAGAAAAACAATTAAAAGTTTTTTTTTGTTTTGTTTTGAAACGTAAAATAAAATTATTATTTTGGAAAAACAAGAGGTAATTTAACTAAATTAACATTGATGTCATTTTGAAATATTAAAGAAAAATACACAGTTATCATACCGATCCTTTTTTTTTGGGTAAATCATCATATTTCCAACGGTCAACTTAGAGGATAAGGAGACCCAACGGTCAAAAACAAAACATTGGATATTTTGGGCAAGCAACGGTCGAAAATATAGCCGTTTGGGGTTCAACGGCCATATTAGGGTGCTTATAAAAAGAAAGGTTTGGTCTCGGGTGTCTCTTACCCCAACCGACTGAAGGAGAAGCAAAGATGGTTCGTGTGATCCCCTTGGTGTTGATCACGGTCGCGGTGGCTTCAGAAATCCTTATGTTTCTTATGATGGATGCTCGAAATCCCTACCGCATTTTCGAGCTCTTAGTAGTTTTAAGCAGTCTTCCCATTATTGTAATCGGGTTCTTGGTTGGAATATTTGGTTAGTGAGTTTTCCTTGTAATCTGAAAAAAATGTAATACTCTTCAGTGTTGAGTTCATTAAATAAAAGTTACGTGTTTTTATATTTTACATTCTGATTGTTTTAGAGAGAGAACTTTAAAAGCACAAAAAAAATGCCCAATTTTCATTTAAGAGGTTTGAAAACTTCGGGGTGTTACAATCTCACACATAGGCTGAGAGTTAGGTTGAGACTAAGGATCAGACCTCCAACAAAGTAGAATTTGATGATGCAATATGGATGTAGGCAACTCAGTATGCCTCTAAGAAAGGCCAAGTTGTTGGTATTGACTCTTTGTTGATGCCTTAGAGTTATTATGGTACCACTATGATGTCGTCATATAACTCGATAGAAGCTAATGTAGAGTCATAATCACATGTTTCATAGTATGGGAAGTAGCTTCATGCTCAGGGTGAGCTTATAGATACCATGCGTAGGGAGTAGGAAGAGCTTCGTCGATAGTAGCAGTAGCAACATCAGGAGGAGATGCGTCAATGATAACCTCCAATGGCCCGAAGGCCTTCATTTTTTATTGATTTTTTGATAATCCAACTTTCAAGGGGTGAGGTGGAACCCTTACAAGGCCCGTAGGCATAAGTATTACATGGATCATAGGCCTTAGAGGAATTCAATTCCCATAGGTTTCAAACATTACATACAACCCAGACTAACTACTTGGAACTGCTCCTCCCCAGCCTCTTCATTGTGAAATCAGCTCTCCACCTTCACATGGTCGTTCGAGTAGTCTTTCCCATGCATACACATGCTTGTCCTGATGGCAGGTGCCATACCCTCCCATTCTTGCAATCAGTTTAGATTCTACTATGGTGAAATCACCCTGCTCCTCCCCCTTCTAAAGTTTGTTCCTTGTAGGTTTTTTGGTTTTCATCTGCACATAAGGTGGCACGAAGGCCTTGAGGTGGGCCGAAGGCCTTACTGACCCGAAGACATGGGTGGCTCGAAGGCCTTAAAGGACTCGGGGACCAAATCGGTGGCCCAAAGGCCCAAACGGGGGAATATTTACGGCTGCTACAATGCCAAACAGTGCCTACTGTAGTTCCTGCTAAAATACCTGCTACAGTTCTGCACAGTCCCTGCTACAGTACTGCTACAGTCCTTACTATAGTTCTGCTACAGTACCCCCTGAAAATTAGCCTCTTCCTGGATTTGTTCTTGGGTCTCCTGGATGTACTTAAGGAATCCTCACAAATTGGGCTGAGGCTCATGTGCACATCGATGACAACATTAACAACATGAGCAGATGATAGAGTACATGTGACGTCTGGATCATGGTTTTGGGATGATGTTCCCTCCACTAGGTCCTTCAGCTCCTCCAGATAACCCTCCTCTTAAGTGACTTAGCTATGTTTTCGGATAAACATTTGAATGTAATTTTTTTTGTAAATTTTATATTAATCTATATATTTACATTTCTATATAGTTTGTTTTTTATATTGTTGCGAATATTGTGTTTTTTATTATTATTTTTTTATTTTTTTATTTTTTATGTTTTTATTTTTTTTATTTTGTTTTATTTTATTATTATTTTACTATAATAATAATAATAATAATAATTTTATATTATTGGGAATATTTTGTTTTTATTATTTTTATTATTTTTTAATTAATTTTACTAGTTATTATTATTCTTGTTATTCTTGATGTATTTAATTTTATTAATATTATTTTTCATTATTTTTTTTATTGTTTTTTATGTTTTTTCTACATTGGGTAGTTAATCCCGTTGTGGTAGGGTTTTTTTAAAACCCAGATAAACTATTTGCGACGAGATCCCATCACAAATGACCTGTCACAAATGCTTCAATTTCCAATTGTTTTATATTATAATTAATATTATATAAAATACAATTTTATACAAATAAATATATATTAATGCATATACACATTATATAATTATATTTATGTTTACATGTAAATGTTATTAAATACAATCTTATAAATTATTTATATAGATATATTTATATAATATTTTATAATATATTTAAATAAATTTATATATTATATTTTAATTAATTATATATATATATAATTATTTTATCTTTTTAAAAAAATAGAGGGGGTTCACAGCCCCTATGATCTCTTAAATTGGTGGGGGTTATGAACCCCCTATAATATAAGAAATTAGAGGGTGTTCAAAATCCCCTCTAATTTTAGAGATCACAGTGGTTGTGAACCCCCACTATTTTATTAAAAAAAATTATATATATATATAATCTCTAAAATACAAGTGAATAATATATATATATATATATACACACACAGAGCCTCTAAATGAAAATATATCACCACTAATTAATAAAATAGCGGCAGATTCAAAAAAACTGCCTCTAAAATCAAACAAAATATAAACAAAGTAACGGTAAAACAATTTAGAGAGGGTTGTGAACCCCCTCTAAATTATATTATTAGAGGTAGTTGTGGATAACCCCCTCGAATTTATACTAAAAATGAATACATAGGGTGTTGTTAACGACCCCCTATAAATCAAAAATAGATATTTTTTATTATAAAGTAAAAGAAGCCCCATCCTGAGTATAGAAGGAGAAAACAAAACGAAGGGGGGTTATGGGGGCCTAAAATAATGCAAGCTCAGGGCATCACCAATAACAATGCTCACAGATTTTTGGGGGAAGGATCCCAAACAATTGAAGAAAGTGAAAACATGGTTCGGTGGAGCTTTGGAATATATAACGTTAGTTGCTCTATTTCCCTCATGCCAAGTGTGATTGATCTATAAGCTATTATTAATCAGATTCATACTCTTATGAATTTGATATGAAAAAGACCAAGGAGTGGGGTTGAGATCCTAAAGTGACCTTTATAGAACTTTAAAGTCTATTTCTTGCATTTCTAGAGTAATTTTCCTTCTACTGCACAACTTAAGGTCATCTAACATTGCATTTAGTTCTGCCTCGAGAGTGATAACCCATACCCAAAAGGCCATAAATGCAATGATTACCATAGCTCTATTATCCAAAACTAAACCACCACCCCATACGACACCAGAGCTGCATGAACCATCAGTATTATGTTTTAGCATGGTTCTATGTGGATTCCATCTGACACAACAACCAGAAGGGGGTTTGGCGAGGACGGAATGGCCAGCCTGGTGCCCATGATTTCTCTATGGGAGGGAGCATCTTCTCAATTATTGATAAGCTGAGACCAATTTATCATCATGTTTCTTGTCATGATAATGTTAACCTACTTAATGTTGGAAATCCCCTAATACCTGCCTTTTTTTCTCACGTTCCAAATGCACCAGCTCCCTTCTACAAGGCACTGCCTTCGACCGTAACTTCTATTATTTTATTCCCCTCATCAAAAACTATTTTCAATGAAGTTTATTCCAATGCAATCTTGAAGGGAAAACCTGTGAAACTTTTAAAAGTGATCCACACGTGACTATATCATTTCCCCTTGAAGAAGTAGTGATGAGTTGATTCTTTCTAACAAGACAAAACAAATATGACTATACTATAATATAATAAAGACATCCCCTACCATCAACTAATCCCATGTCAAGGAGTATCATACCCAACTCTTTTATCACCCTTGAAGTGTCTCCAAACTAACACATAACACCACAATGTGACTCCCTTTTCAAGGCATATTCCACAACATCCCTTTACCATGTGTAATAGAAATTTCAATATAATAGTCTTATAACAACTATATCTATATTCACTACCACAAATTTAAATATAACTAAGAGAAATCATATTTTATACTCTTGAATCTTTGAAAAATACAATGCACTCACCGCTAATATAATGTCTCCAAAACATCATAGAAAACACTACCACAACAAGATCATGATACTGGATGGCATAGTTACATTTATGATTTCATAACTATAGATAAATGTAAGAGATCACTGTTATATACTTTATTAATACACAACCCAATCCAATATGTGAAGTATCAGGATATAACTCAAATGTAATTCCCTCCTCAAGTAGATGAATAATAATAAAAAAACCCTTTTATCTTTAAAACACTCAAAAGAATCTTAGAATTTTTTTTCAATATAAATGCATAATACTTCCTAGTAAATTATGTCATATGAGTTTTAATCTGATAGAAGTCTGGTAAGAACTTCCTATAATAACTAAAATGACCACGAAAACTCGGTAACTTTGAACCATTCTTGGGGACTACCGAAGAAACCAATACCTAAATATTTGAAGGATCAATGACAACTCCATCATGAGATATAAAATAACCCAAGAAATGGACCTCATGATCCCATAAATAACACTTCTAAATCTTCCTGAGTAACTGATGAAAGTGAATAATTTCCAATATGGCTCAGAGATTTTCTATGTACTTCTTCCCTCTATGTGTTCTTTCCCGTTGAACTCTTCTAGTTTTTAATAAATAAATAAATAATGATGATGATGAATGACATCACAATGAGCTCATAATTACCTTAATGATATCATAAAGAAGTCTTTAGGATATATGTAACGACCCAAAGTTCAATCAATGGGAATTACCTTCTTATAATTATGTCATCTAATCACATGAAATCACAACACAATGAACTACTAAGTACCATTTGACCTTTAAACAAAATATTTTCAATTATGTGATTTGAATATTGAAAATATGACATACACCGTTGTGATTACTAAGTTTTTTGGAGTCCGATAAGACAAGCATAATTTTTAGTGAATAGTAATTGGACTTTATGAATATTAATGTTACCCTTATGAATAGTAATATGGCCCCTATGAATAATAAATTGGCCAAGTAAATAGAAACCTTACAAATGAAATTATAAATAAAATTTATCCATCTTATAAGTGACAATATGATAGTGTTGGTATTTTTATGAGTCATAAATATTTAATTAAAAATTATGAATAATTTAATATTTAAAAAATAAAATGTAATTTCATAAAATTTATTCATAAATGATTTTTTGATTTATTACAATTATAGGATAATTTTATGAGACCTCAGTTATTTTTTCAAAGTATTACAAAATCATTTATAATTTTAAAATATTTATTTTTCATGTAAATGATGATTTTATTTAAAAACTAAATTTCCCATATTAATTTTTTTTTTATAAAATGGATTTTATTTTTGGATTATACACATTGAAAAATGGTTAGGGTGAATTTTAGGATTTTTCTGAAATACTTGAATTATTGATGAATAGTAAAATACGATAATTTATGATAGGTGTTAAAACATGAATTTATGAAACATTATTGAGTTATGGATGTTGTAAATGTCCATTGGTTCAAACTCACATGCACTTATTAGAATTTTTGGTCTGGTAATAATCCCTATTACTTGTCTTATGGATAAATAATAAACTAATGATTAAAATGTTAAGAAAACCCTCCTCCCCTCCACTATACAAACCACCCACACCCCCTCTTATATTTACTCCTCTCAAGCCTTTCAACTTGCCTAAATTCTTCTCAAATATCAATCCAAGTTCCTAACTCACATACATCATCCCTTGGTCTCTTTAAAATTCCAAATCCTCTCCCATTAAGAATCTCTCAAGAAAGATTAATTTAAGAGGTAAATTCCTCTTTTAAATTATTTTAATTTCCTTTCAAGTTACATTGTTTTTTTATATCCTTATATGTCATCAACCAAATGTTATTAAAACTCCAGTACCTTATATGCACTAATTGTTTTTATTATAATGGAATAATTTATTATCTTCCTTCCTTTAACCTTCTTTTATACTAGTAGTAAAGACACCATCCGAGATTTGTTAATTTACCACATTCAAGGATGATGGGTCTTCAATTTCCATTACTGTGTTTAATTATGGTCATGAAACCATTCTTATGGTTGAAAAAAATATAATATATTTATTATGTAGCATCTATGATTTTGGAATCTCTTTGTACACAAATTTTTTATTTATATAACAAAATGTGTTCGTTGTGATAAACAACCGCCAATTAACCAAAAAGGTTATCACTAATGTTTTTTATAATGATTCATCTTCACTAAAGTAACCAAAATAAATTTAAAACCATATAACCTTCTTTATGATAAATAATAAATTAAAACACCAATTGTAAACAACCATCCTCATTTTACAAGATTATCCGTTCATGTATATAAGCAAACTGATCATGAAACAAACAGAACCTAACAATGAAATTGAACCTCATAACCAATCAAAAAGGTTATGAATGAACTCAAAAAGGTCATAATAAATAAATTAAATTTAAAATAAGTTCTTCAATTTTAATTAATGAACATGATTTTATTATTCAGGTCATTAATATCAAGTGGAGAACACCATTGGACTTAAGGTAAGAGATTCTGCATGAACCTCCATTATTCCTTCGGGTTATTCTTACTCTCTTTTTACCCAAATAAAATGTACATTTTATAATTTTTGATTATATTTCCAAAATCATATATCAATATTCATTAATAATTCAATTTCTGGGATATATTTTCTTTCAAGTGATTCCCTCCTCAATACTTCCTGATATGAAAACCCATTTTAACGGAACTTCCTAAATTTTTACCCAATGTCAAGTGCACTCTACCATCTATTTTAAGACACTATTTTTTTATAAAATCAGTATTTTTATTATGAAATTATTGATATTTCACTTCTGGTTTTATATAATATGTTATTTCCTTTTTAATTTTAAATTCTCATTAGTATTTTATTAAAATCACACTAAAATGTTTTAATGCTAAAATTTTTTAAATACTCTTTTTACATGTTATCACATAATTTTGAGATAAATTACCATGATATATGCATATTTTCCATTATTAATGTCCATGTATGTTCTAATTCCATTCTTTCATGGACACTTATATGATAATCCCCTTAAAATATTTTTTATGACATGATTATGATACCCATTTCCTTCCATGGGTTACCTTAGGTTTATGTATGATTATGTATGTGGAGAGCATATTCATTAAATTTTTATGATGGGTGTTCATAGATATTTCTTCAATGCATTGGGTAATGTTTAGTATCATGAGATGTTATGTGTAATGGTCTTCGCGGTTAGCCTTGACTTGTGATAACATGTGCAATGGTCTTGGCTGTTAGCCTAGACTTATGCTACCATATGAAACGGTCTTGTTGGTTAACCTTGACTTGCGCTCCTCAAAATTCAATGAGCCTAGACTCTTGAAAAATTCATGTTTTATGATGCTACCACATTACTATGATTCCATGTTTATTTGATCCCAAGTTATACATGTTATAGTTCCATATGTTCAATTATGTTATATGCGTTTTTATATCATTATGTCTTGCTTCCAAACCAATATTCTCAAGATTAATTCTTATGATTATTTCCTTACTTTCCTTTTAGCTCATCCCTTCATCCATGTTATCCCTAGGTTATCCTATGAATATTTATGAGCACAATGGAAGTTAGGATCTCATTATAAAGATTAAATAACAAGTTGTTTTTATAATGTTTGATTATGTACCTAATCTTCAAAGAAACTAGAATTTACAATCCTTGTATTGTAATTTGATGTTTAATTATTCTTAATATCATGTAATGATATATATAAAAGTCTAGGTTTGATATAGCTGGTATCAGAGGATGGTCTAGTTATTTTGGGATATTAGGAATAAAGCACTTTAGTGAAAACCTTAGGGATGTGACTAAGTTTAAGAAAACACACCTAAATTTTGGTAAGCATAGAGTCAGTGGTTTATCAATAAAATACATCCCTATCTAGATAAAAATATGTAGATGTGTCTCTTCTATAGATATATCTATAAGTAAAACCTGAAAACACTGCTTTGATCTAGACTCTAATGAGAATTGGTGCACGAAAATGGGCCTTGCTTCACTCTTGGTTTGACCCTTCTGGGTGATATGATTTGGTAAATTAATGATATTTTTAGAAACCATTATTAAGGGAATAAAAAAATAGCCCATAAGAATATAAGTAAATAAATACAATAAGGATAACCTAGATTTAAACCTATGGAATCACAAGTTATGATATACTTATCCTTTTCCAGTTTATCCTTTTTTGTTCAAAGTTTTATTTTTATGATTTATAACTATGTATTTAAACCCCCCTAATTGTATGCTATTTTTCTTAGTTAGTGGTTGGAAATAGTAGAACACGTGATAAAAATTAATGTGATAGGTAGTGCGATGATTTCCCTAATGATATTCCTGATATGATGAGAACGAGTGCTCAAAACATTATAATAGAACCTGCCCAGCTTGCTTAAGTTATGAATAATAACTTGAATCAAGTGGAATGAACTAATCCTCTCTGGAAAAAGAAAGTTGTCATTGAATCCTCCATGTAGAAAAGGCCTCCCATGTTTAGTGAATCTTCTGATCATATACTCATGGAATAGTGTATTGACTCCATTGAAAAGATATTCACTATCCTCGAGTGCTCAGAATAAGAGAAAGTCCTCCTGACAGTCAATCACTTTAATGGGGGAAGTAGATTGGTTGTGGACACTGATTACGAATACGAAGTCCTAAGAGGAAATTAATTCCATGGATTGGGAGGAATTAAAGAAAATATTTTTCAATAAATATTTTCCTCGAATCCTCTGCCTCAAGATGGAAAGAGAGTTCTTTAGACTCAAACAGAAGGAAGATGATTCCATTAGGGATTATGAAGAAAACATCACAAGGCTTTCAAGACAGACCTTCATCTTTTTCATGATCACCAAAATCAAGGTGGATCGCTTCTTTAGTATACTAAATCCGAGTCTATGAATTGAATTAGCGATTCGAGACTTTGACAGTTATGAGGATATTTTTTGTTGCGCCCTCAAGGTTAAAATGGAGACTAGAGAGTTCTAGTGGTCTCATGGTCTTGGTGATAAAAATCATATGATGTAGTTTAATATGGATGGTTCAAAAAATAAATCCCATGATGTAATGAATATAAAACATCCCACGTGTCAAAATTATAGGAAGAAGCATCTTGGTAATTGTTTCAAGGGAACCCAGAATTTCTTTCGATGTGGAAGAATGGGACATCTGGCTAAAAACTGTCGAAGGGATATGAATAATACCACAAATGTGGAAGAATAAAGGAATTTTTAGATTAACTTTCAGCCAATGGTGCAGTGTTACAACTTCAAGTAGTTGGGGCATTATGCGAAAAATTTCCCTAAGACAAGGGTTATTAGAAAAAATCAACAACAACCTACAAGACAATAAGGAAGGGATTATGATATCACTACTACTGAGGTGGAGTTGGAAAACGAAGTGGTAATAGGTACACAAGTTATTCATTCAAGAATAGAGAACATACCATTTTATTTTGGTTTTACGAATTCTTTCATATCATTCATGTTTAGTAGAACTATTCAAACACCACCTCAAAATTTGGATGTTAAGTTATCTGTGAGAACAATGTATGGGGTAATTATTGAATACAAGGTTTATAAATCCTCCTTTGTAATATTTTGTGGATTGAAACTCCCAAAAAATCTTTTTATACTTACTTTAGTGGAGTTTGATGTTATATCAAGCATGGATTGCCTATATTTATTTGAATCCAACATCAAATATCGGGAAAGGGAGATTACCCTTTACATACTGAAGCATCCTATGATTCTTTACAAGCGTAAGGAAGAAGGTGGATCTACTTTATAATCATTTTCTAAAGTGTGGATATTTCTGCCCTATGAGAAATCATGTCTTGCTCAATTGATTGAGACAAAGAAGATGATACTTGTTGAAGATATGCCCATTGTGAGGGATTACACTGATGTATTCCCTGAAGAATTCCCTGGTCTTCTTCCTGATTGAAAGTTTGAGTTCTCAATTGAACTTATTCTTGGATCCCTACCTATATCAAAGACACCTTATAGAATGACCACTGTAGAGATAGAAGAGCTAACGAAGCAGTTATAGGAGAATCTAGAGAATGGTTTTATATGCCCGAGGGATTCACCATGGAGTTTGTTAGTCCTCTTCATCAAAAAGAAGGATGAATCAACGTGAATCTGCATTGATTATCTTGATCTCAATAAAATCACAATAAATAATAAGTTTCCCCTTCCATAGATAGATGACTTATTCGATTAGCTTCATGGGGCCATTTATTTCTCTAAGGTGGACCTTCGGTCTAAATATCACCAATTAAAGGTGAGGAAGTAAGATATTCCGAAGACCACCTTTCAAATGAGGTGTGGACACTATGAGTTTATAGTCATGCCCTTCAGACTCACTAATGCTCCAGAAATTTTCATGGATCTAATGAATAGTGTCTTTAGAGATTACCTCAAAAATCTGGTGGTTGTCTTTATCGATGATATTCTGATATACTTCAGGAGCAATGAGGAACATGAGGAGAATTTTAATACTGTGCTGATGACTTTGTGAAGGGAGAGACTGTATTTAAGGTACATTAAATTTGAGTTCTAGATGGAGGAATTATCATTCTTGGGGCATGTTATCACCAGCAAAGGGATGTCTGTAGACCTTTACAAGACAAAGCCAATTGAAGAATGGCCCAAACCAACATCAATAACAGAGATCCGAAACTTTCTGGGGCTACACAGATATTATATATGATTTTTGAATAACATATCAGGATTTTCAAAACCAATTACCAAGCTGACGTAGAAGGGAGTGAATTTCTTCTAGACTCAAGAATTTGAAGACTTCTTTAAGGATTTGAAAAAGTGTCTTATCACTGCTCCAATACTGACACTCATAACTAGTGGAGAAATATTTTTGGTGTAAAATTATTCTTAAAATAAAATATTAGTTTGTGTACTAATGAAAACTGATAAAGTTATTTAATACTCTTTAAGTTAGTTGAAAATCCCTAAGAAAAAATATCCCACACATGATCGGGAGTTAGTAGCTATGATCTTTGCATTAAAAAACTGGCGGAATTATCTTAATGGGGGGAATTATGTGATATATAATGATCACCTGAGTTATAAATATAAATTCACACAAAGAGAGACTAATATGTGCCAGTGAAGATGGTATGATATCATTAAGGATTATGACTACTCAATCCACTACCATCCTAGTAAGGAAAATAAGGTAGAAGATTCTATAAGTAGAAAGGATCCTGCATATTTATCAATGATCAGAATTTGAAATGATATAATATTATTATATTTGCAGAGGATATACATGGGAATCATTAAGGGAATAACATAATCAATATTTTCTCAAATTATTTCTCAACCCTCCCATATGGAGAAAATAAAGGATTCTCAATGAAAATATGTGAAAATTTTCGAGAGGATAGAAGCTGTTAGAAATGGTAAATTCTCTGAGTTAAATATTGATGAGGAGGTATTTGTAATATTTGGGTAATGATTATGTGTACCATAAGATCCAGAGATAAATAAGGATATTTTGAATGCCACACGTAAATCAACCTTATCTATTTACCCTTGGAGAAAAAATATGTATTGTGATCTATGAGATAACTTTTGGTGGGACAATATGAAGAATGTGATTGCTGAATATTCATCAAATTGCTTGGTTTTTTCAACAAGTGAAGGCTAAAAGACATAAGTATATGGGAATGATGAAAATACTACCCATACCAACATAGAAGTGGGAGAACATTACTATGGAATCTATCACTAGACATCCAAGGACATCCATAAGAAACAATGCTATATGGTTCATTGTGGATCATCTTACAAAGACAAATCACTTTATCTCAATTTGAGAATACTTCTCATTGGATCAAATTTCATGAATATATATCAAATATGTGGTTAGAATGCATGGAGTACCACTATATATTTTTTCCAATAGATATCTAAGATTCACCTCAAAGTTCTAGAAAAGTCTTCATTATGCTCTAAGTACTGAACTAAACTTTAGAATGGCCTATCATACTCAAACTAATACCAATATGAGCGAACTATTTAGACATTTGAAGATTTTTTAAGAGAATGTTATATGGTCTTCAAAGGATTGTGGGACAAATATCTTCCACTGGTTTAATTCTCTTATAAAAATAGTTTCCATTCTAGAATCTAAATGGAACCATATGAATACCATTATGGGAAAAGGTGTAGAACACTAGTGTGTTGGGATTAAGTAAGTGAATGTAATCTGCAAGGACCTGAAATAGTTGAAGAAATGATGGAGAATGTGAAAACCATTGAGCGGCACATCAAGGCAGTCCAAACTTGACAGAAGTGTTATGTGGAAAATCATCAATGGGACCTTGAGTTCAATGTTGGAGACTTGGTATTCCTCCGTATATATCCATGGAAGAAGTTCATGAGTTTTTGGACGTAAGTAAAGGTAAGTCCCAAGTAAATCGACCCATTTGAGATTCTTGATTGTGTTGGAGTTGTGACCTATCGACTAACAGTTCCACCTACCATGTATAAAGTTCATCATTTCTTTCATGTATCCCTCTTAAGAAAGTATATACCAGATCCTTCACATATACTGTCTTCAGAGGTGGTACAGTTGGATAATGATCATTCTAATGAGGAGCAGTCAGTGAAGATCTTGGATCATAGATATAAAGTTCTACGTAACAAGAATACTAACCTGATCAAAGTAATATGGAAAAACCATAAGTAAGAAGAGGAAACACGGGAAATAGAGGGGGAAATGAAGGAAAAGTAAACACACATGTTTTTGGCTTAGAATGTAAAACAAAATTTTGAGGGAGAAATTTCATAATGGGGGAAGAATTTAACGACTAAAAGTTTAATAAATGAAAATTCCCTTCTTATAATTATGTCATATAATCACATTAAATAACAAAACAATGAACTACTAAGTACTATGTGACCTTTAAACATAATATTTTCACTCCTATGATTTGAATCTTGAAAATATGACATACATGGTTGCAATCAGTAAGATATTTGGAGTCAGATAAGACAAACATAATTTTTGGTGAATAGTAAATGACCCATATGAATAGTAATGTTACCCTTATGAATAGTAATACGAACCTTATGAATATTAAATCTTTAATGTAAATAGTAACTTTACCAATGAATGTATAAATAAAATTTATCGATCTTATAAGTGATAATATGACAGTGTTGGTAGTTTTATAAGTCATAAATATTTAAATAAAACTTTTTGAATAATTTAATATTTAAAAAAGAAAATGTATTTTCAAAAAATTTATTCATAATTTTTTCTTTTAATGTCTTAATATTATAGGATAATTTTATGAGACCTTAGTTAATTTTTCAAATTATTATAAAATCAGTTATAATTTTAATATATGTACTTTTCAAGTAAATATTGATTTTATTTAAAAATAAAATTTCTCATATTTAAAAATTATTCTTATAAAATGTAATTATTTTTTTATTCTACACATCAAAAAATTTTGAGCAGGAATTTTTGGTATTTTTCAGAAATACCTGATTTTTTGATGAATAGTAAAATAAAATAATTTACGATATGTGCTAAAAACCTAAATTTCTGCATCATTCTTGAGTCATGGATGATTTAAATGACCATTGTTTCAAACTCACATGCAATTATTACTATTTTTGGTCATGTAATCATATCCATTTCTTTTCTTATGTTTAAATAATAAACCAATTATTAAAATATTAAGAAAACCCTCCTCCCCTCAACTATAAACACCATCCACACTCCCCTCTTCTCTTCACTCCCCTCAAGCTTTGTGCCTTGCCTAAATTCAGCTCAAATATCTCCCGAAGCTCCTACCCCACGTTCATAATCCCTTGGTCTCTTCAAAATAACAAATCCTTTCCCCTTAATAGGATCTCAAGGAATATTAATTTAAGAGGTAAATTATTCTTTTCAATTCATTTACTTTCAATTCAAGTTCTTTTGTGTTATTTTCTATCATTTCCTCTACTCATAAAAATGTTACAAAAACTAAAATAAAATATATGTACTAGATTTTTTTATGATAATGGAATTATTTATTATAATCTATCCTTTACCCTTCTTTTATACTCGAAGCAAAAACACCATCTAACATGTGTTAATTTACCACATTCAAGGACGATGAGTTTTCAATATCCATTATCATCTTAAATTATGGTCATGAAACCATTATTATGGTTGTAATAGAATTTAATATATGTATTATTTCTCACTTATGGTTTTAGAATCTTTTTTTACACATGGTTTTGATTTATAAAACAAAAATGAGTCTGTTTTGATAAAAAACTACCAATTAACCCAAAAGGTTATTACTAAAGTTTTATATAATGATTCATATTAACTCCTAGTAACTAAATTAAATTTACAGAAATTTAACCTTCTACATGTTCAATAATAAAATATAACTCCAATTCTTAAAAATCATCATCATTTTACATGATTATCCGTTCATCTATATAAGTAAACTGATCATGAAACAAACATGCCCAAATAATGAAATTGAACCTCATAACAAAAAAAAAGGTTATGAATGAACTCAAAAAGGTTATAATAAATCAACTACCTGTAAAATAGGTTCTATAATTATTAATTAATGAATATAATTTGATTACTCAGGTCATTAATATCATGTGGAGAACACCATCAGACTTAAGGTAATGGATTCTACCCAAACCACCATTATTCCTTTGGGTTATTCTTGCTCTCTTTTTACCCAAATGAAATACTATATTATGTTATATAAATCTTATAATTTATATTTATATGTACAAAATCATGTATCAAGATTCATTAATAATTATCTTTTAGGTATATACATACTTTTAAGTGAGTCCCACCTCAAAACGTTCCGATAAGCAATCCCGTTTTAAGGGAACTTCCCAAATTTTCACCCAATTTCAAGTGCACTCTATCATATATTTTAATCCAAAATTGTTTTTTTAATCATATTTTTTATTATTAAATCCTTCTTGTTTCTCTTCTGGTTTTATATAAAAGATTAAGCCCTTTTTTATTTTAAATTCTCATTTGTATTTTCTTTTAAACTGCACTAAAATGTTTTAATGCTTAAATTTATTAAATAATATTTTTACATGTTATGAATTCTATTTTACATCACTTACCATGATATATTCCAATTTCCACTTATTAATTTCTATTTATGTTCTAATTACTTTCTTTCATGGATACTTGTATGATATAATCATTAAATTATGCTTTTTGACATGATTGTGATACACATTTCTTTCTATGGGTTACCTTATGTTTATGTATCATTGATTATGTATGATTCTATACGTGGAAAGAATATTTATGAACATTTTTTTATGGGTTCACCCAGCTAGAACTCCAATTAATTGTGTAATGTTGTGTCTCATGAGGTGTTATGTTCAACGGTCATGGTAGTTATCCTTGACTTGTGATACCATGTGCAACGGTCTTGGTAGTTATCCTTGAATTATGATATCATGTGAAATCATCTTGGCGGTTAACCTTGATTTGTGATCCTATAAGTGAAGAAAGCCTTGACTCATTCTAAATTCATGTTTTATGTTGCTTCCACATTACTATGATTCCATGTTTATATGATCCCAAGTTATACATGTTATGGTTCCATATGTTTAATTAAATTATATGCCTTTTTATATCATTATGTCATGCTTACTAACCAATGTTCTGAAGCTTTATTTTTATGCTTAATCCATTACTAGGATTTTAGATCATCCCTTTGTTCATGTTATCTCCTTGTTATCCTATGTAAATTTATGAGAAAGATGGATGTTATAAGGTCATTATGGAGATGAAATAAAATGTTTTTATGATCTTTGATTATGTACCTAGTCTTCCAAGACAGTAGAGTTTACGATCCTTGTCTTGTAATTTGATGTTTAATGATGCTTAAAATCATGTAATGATATATGTAAAAGGCTAGGGTCTATATAATATTATTATCCTTTAATCACATATAATGATAGCCTAACTATAAATTAATCTTTTATAACCAGCTAACTTCCTTAAACTAATTGAACATGTCATCCATCCATTGGAAATTATAACTATTATTTATTAGAACCTGATTCAAATGATGATAATTGATAGAAAAACATAGTAATCTATTTGAGTTCATCACAAATAGAACTATAACTCTACAAGGTGATATATTAGGCCAAATTAATCCTCTACATGTAAGATCATAAATATGATAATGAAGCTCATGTATCTCATAAGGGGCCATTTTATATTAATATATTGATATTTGATAAACACCTGACTATAACTCTACCCTAAAAATTGATCTCTTGTCGAGGGGGTAATGCCATAACATCTTGAAGGAATAAATCATCGAACTCTTGAATTAACCCAAGAAAAAACTATATATTTTCCTCCATAAAACCTATAATTATACCTTCTATTAAAGAATATAGGGACTTAACAAAATTTTAAACCATTAGATGGTCTTGATCACCAACAAACACAACCTACACTCTGTTAGAATTGTAGAATATGTCATGTCTCCAAATGAAATCCATGATATTATATAATTAATATATCTAATCTATGTTAAGAATTATTCCATATGACTATATCTATAATCATATGAAGTTTGACCAAGAGTGGTATTTCCCTAACACTATTTCACAATATTTACACACATCATGCAAGTTAACTTGACCTCCGACTAATGTAGTTAATTCTTAAGGGTTCTAGAAGACTCTACACATCAAGACCCAATGAATGGATTAGAGTGAGTAAAATAAAGGAGTGAATATATACTGAATCAAATAAGTCATTATACCAAGTATAAAATAGGCAGGTAACACCTCACACAATGTTTGGTTTGGACGACACTAGCAAATCTGTGGCATACATCTGACCACATCCAACTCCACGACTTCTCTAGCCTTGATGGTGACCACCTCAATGGTCACTCTCCAATATATATCATCAAGTAAGAGTGGCATAAAAAGTGTGTCCTATACTGATCCCATCGCCTCTCTTTTGATCATAACCTTGAATTCCCTAATGCTACTACTTCCTTGACTGATACTGCTAAAATGACTGAACCTGAAATGGGAGAATATCCACACACTGGCTATCATGTAAAGTCAAATATTCTCTCTTATGGTGGCCATAAATTACAAAATAAAATCAAACCATGCCCAACTTTCTTGCATGGGTCTGAAAATTAGTAGCCTCAATGAAATGAGTTTATGAATGTTGAAACCTAATCCCTCCAAACTAAAACTTATTCTTCTGACTAGGAAACTATAAAATGGTCAAAAATTTACTCTACAAAATATCTTAGTGACTTTCATCGCATAATGTTCTATTCATATCTATCATCATCTCAATGACCTCCACCTTTACCAACTCCTTAATATATGAATTGAGAATAAATGGAGGGATCTAAAACTGGATCACTAGATGAAAATACTCATTAAAGTTCATCTCTATAGACTACTCATCTGAAAAAGGTCAGAATCTTAACTTATGAGGTTTTTTTATTAGATAATATACTCAATCACACTGAAACACCACTAACAAATGGTAATAATCTCTTCCAATAAGCTACCTTAGTTGTTGATGATAGAAACTTAGCTTAAAGCTGATCTCCAAACATATCCTATGAAACAAATAAATCCTTATGATCCCTAAGGAATAAAAAAATACTACCATACTATCCCATGTAACATAGTCACAACCAAATAAACCTGGTGCTCCTGCCAACCATGAATCAAACTAAAGGTTATCTCCACCTCCTTCAAACAATCCACTCTGTCTCGATTAGAAATGGATCCCTTATACTTTTTTAGTACTTGGTGCTAGAACTCTTAGAGTTCCCTCCTCTAAGGGTCTTTTTTATTAACACCCAATTTATGAAAATATGTTAAAAATCATTCTGAACATATTAAAAAAATATTATGTGGATGGTGACCAAGATCCATACTTACAAAATAAGAAATGTTATAGAATCCTGAAACCAAGAAAATAAGTTTTAAGGTTAATTAATTAATTAATTTTAACCTAGATACCATAGTCTAACCAATTCAAATATAGGTGAAAACAATAATGATACATGATCCATACCTAGATATCTTCCCCACAAGTAACATTACTGCACTTAACATGTTTATTAAACTTGAAGGTTCTTTATATGATCATATGGGGCCCTAATATCTTATGTCCATCATAATATACATTGTTTATAGTATGTAATATGCACAATTGATACTATTTCCCTATCAAACAATGCATCCTCAGTTGTGCATAACTAAAAACCCCATATTTAATATCAAACATCAACTTTGATACCACTTTTTCATTTCTCCTCTCTACAAAGGTACCTATCTTGGGTTAGCAATAAAGATAGAGAGATGAAGATCCCCATAACCCACCTCCAAAAGGCCATGTGTTGGAGACTAGTACTAGGGGTATTTTAATCACAAAGATGGGATAAATTTCCCTCAATATGAATAAGAGATAAGTGAAAATATTAGAATCCACCAAACAACACCATGTATAAATATAAAATTAATCTCAATACATATAATTTGATATAGAAACTGAAAAAAATGAAAAATACCAAAAGTAAATCGTCAATTGTGACCTCGATGCTCTAATAGATCTTACACAAATCCTCAAGCAAGTAAATCCAAACTTGATCACCAACTACCTCCCAAATTCCATAAAAATAGTTTATATATATATCGGGTGATCATAACTTGTATAATTAACCTGATACTCCCTAAAACCTATTGTGAAAAATATGAATGAATCATACTAAAATCTACTGAATAAATAAACGATGATAAGTAAAACTATTTTACCATCCTCACCATGACTCAATCTCCAAGTAATGTATAGAACTAAAACAGTTCTATATCAAAAGAATATTTATATAATAAAGGTACCCCACTTCCAATTCCCCACTATTTTATTTCTCTCATGCCCCAATGGATCACGTACTATGATCATACCTTCCATATGTAATAATGCATCTCGTGCAATCATTTTATATTGATTTTGAATCATGTGCCACATGAAACCTCATCATCATCATCCTCAACTATAATGAAGTGTATGCCCGAGATCCACTACTACCCTTGTAAATTAATTATACCTCAATCCATCACAACCCATTCATGTACACCCATGGGAATCCATATAGACCTTGTCTAGATACAAGTATGTGTTTAAACTCAATACGTTATAGCCAACACATCAATGTATAGTAAAACCAAGATACTTCAAAACTCATGTACTAAAAAATCGTGTATTGTAAGCCACTATATATTGGGGTATACCTATACATAAACTATAGCCAATGTGTGAGAGAGATAGATTGATAAGTCTTCCATCCTTTTCCTCACTATCTTGAATGTTATTGAAAACACCTAATAAAACATTTGGGCATCAATTTCCCTACCGACATTGGTGTTGAATGATATAAAATTACATGATATTAAATATATCACACAAAACTATACTAAGGGAAACTAATTAGCCTTATACAGATATACAACTATCATTTCACAAGACACCTGGTTTCCACTGCTAAGGACTAGGTCTCAACAAGAATAAAATAACTAAAGTTTCATATTAATTAATTAATTCATCTATTAATTAATATTATTCCACTATTAAATTCCAAGATTAGTTCCTTAATTATATAAAATAAATGTCAATGGAACCATAATATTTAATTATCATATTCTAAAGTATATCATCATCATCAATTATCACCATGAACTACTCCCATTAGTTGATGAATTCATTTATCATTTCTCAATTAATTAGTTAATATAGGACTTTATCCTAAGATACCACAACCAAGATGCACATGTCGTTCATAGAGACAAAATACAATAAGCAGTTAGAAACCCATCATGTAATATCTAACCCTTTTTCCATTTAAAAGCATAATGAAATCATTTATAATAATGAGAAAGCCCCACTATGAGATTTTCTTATCTACACTGATGTCATTCCATCACCAATGCACATAATATACTCCGTCCCTCTATCACCAGCATCAATCATCACTACAACCTCGAGCCACCATCCCATTTATCCTCAAACATTCCCAAACATACCAGATTATTTATGTACAAAGTCACAAAGAGGTTCTAATACCCCTTATCATCTATACAATTCACTAATGGTTTTCACATCACAAATCAAAGGAAACTAAGGGAAAATCAACAAGGAAATCAAGTCTCCTACAACCAAGAATAAGTTCATTTATCCCCAAACAATTATATTTAGTATAAAAACATTTTAATTATTTCTTTAATTAACCAACTTATTATGAATATTATTTATTCATTAAAAATCCCATTGAAAATAACTAGTAATACCTAGAATAAAAATATCAATAATTAAGTAAAGATTCTTTATTCAAATAGTTCTCATAATGAATCATAATTGATTATCATGACTATTTTTCTAGTCAATACCTTTATCATCCTACCTATAAGTTTTTAATAAATTTTGTAGAATATAACACTTTATAAACAACTAAAAAAACACACTTAATAAAGTAATTGTCTAACAAATAATAAGAGGAATAATCAAGGATATCGTAAAACTCATTAAATCACAAAAACCCAACCATTAGTTTAAAATCTCACAAAAAATAAAGTATCAATTATCTATTACATGTGATAATTCTATTAATTCAAGTTTTCAAAATCATTAATCATAAAATAATAATTCTTAACATAAAATAAGAAATAATAGACACTGTATAATGTAATACTGCTTCTTTATTTTAATTTTCCATACTTTATATTAACATCTAGTATTCTACAAGTGATTATTTTTCTTTACTTTATTAGACAATTTATAAAATAATATTATCACCATACAACATGGTATTAATTTCGAAAAATAAATCAATGAACAACATGGGATTTTATGCACCTTAATTTACATATTATGATAACAGAAATCAATAACATTCAACTACCAAATTATTACTTGATAAAATTAATCTTATACTTGAATTTATTCTTAAAAAAAGGTATTATCTTTAACATGAAAATATACTTCTTATTATTTTACAAATTTCTAGATTAAGAGAATAAGAACTGGGAATTAAATAATCTATTTCTCTCTCTTCAATAATTCTAGATTATTATCTTATTATGATTAATCACATATATTCATCCATGAGAAACTAAAGTATATTTAAAACACACATTACACAAAAAAGGATATTAATTGAACCCCTTAACACATTCAAAGCTTTCATGATTTTAATGCACTAAGAGCATAAGAATTTTTTTTTGCACTCTCGTCTGGAAACACAAAACAGGAAGCCAAACAATTGTACAAGGGTAACAAGACTCGAAGAGTAATGGTTTTGATTTTACCATCCTATGATAAGTAAAACATATGAAATGAGGGAAATAAATCACTTTTTTAGAAATAATATATAGGATTTCATTTATCTATTGGAAACTCAGCTAGACTTCCTATTATAATTTATCAATAATTCAGTTTTCATTTAATTCACTATTTTAAAAATAATTTAATGTTTCTTTTGTTAAGAAATTAAAATATATAATTTATATTCATTAATTTAGGTTTTAAATCACTATTATACATTTAATTCTTCCTTAATTTATGATAAAAAAAATTTATTTCATTATAGAAATTTTTGGGAAAACATGAAAATTTTTCTTATGTAAACAACTTACTGTGCAGATCAACTCTATGGAGCAACAGAAAGATGCAGGAAAGAAACCATATAAATAAACCATTAAATGAAAAATAATGTATGTAACCAAATTAATAAACTAATAAATTAAAGATGTAAAAGACTCTTATAACCCTCTCTATACCTCTAATCCTTGAGAAAACAAAATGGAATGTTTCTAGAGTTTTGGGACCATATAGTCATGCATCAGGTAAAGATCGAGTTAATACCAAACAAGACTTTTTTAGGGATATTATCCCTTAGCACATTTGTTCCAGATCTTGAATCCACTTGTTTTAATATAAATAGGGATTCTATTTCAAGGAAACAAAAAACCATATACTTTACAAAAATATTAGTTTTTATCCTATTCTTAGACTTATTCCTTGAGTTTTCACTAAATATATCTCATAACAATCCCTAACAAAACTAAAAAAAATCCCAAAAAATAACTTAACCTTGTTCTGCTACCCAATAGGATTCTCTAGACCATAACTCCTAGGCTAGGTGCTAAAAATAAAAACATTACATACCAACATTGATTCCAACTGATGTGACATAAGATAAACATATCTCTATTTTATATAATTTACACAAGTTAAACATCACATCTCACAAAAAATCTCACAATCCTAAGAAACAAAAGTTTATTTACTTTGAGTATCTTCTACATAAAAAATATATTTTATAATACTTATGAACTTTTCTCCAAAATCAAAATACACTAGAATCCCTTATCGACATCTTATAAGTTATAATAATCTTTATAACCCAGGGAATGGAAACATAAGAAAGGGTGACATCAAATTTTCAGTAAGGGAAAACCTCATTTAACATATCATCAAGAGTATTATCATAATCATGTGATAAAATATGGGCATGGGAGAATATATGATTAAAAATAACAAAAGATGGAATCATATATTATAAGAAAGAATAATAAAAACATGTGGGTATGAGAACATAATTGTGGTTATAACTATAACATTAAGAGATCATATAAAAATAAACATGGGCCATACAACATAAATCAATCCATAATGATCTAAGAATAGTATAAGTCACAATCCATGATAATAAGAGTATGATGCAAAACATAAGAATGTTTGAAACAAATAAGCATAAAATCACAACATAGTAGGTCAGGAATTCATGTCCCAATCTTCAAAAACATATTGGTACATGAATTTATGTCCCTATATCTCATAACATAGTGGTTCTTGAAATTATTCTCCTCCTTTATAAAACATAGTTGGTGAAGAATTCATGTCTATATCTCCTATAACATAGTGGATATGAAATTCACTTCTGTATCTCCTATAATTTTCTCATGGGTTATCAAACTTGAACTAATGTATTTGATGGTAATATAGGACCCCACCATCACATAATAATAATCCATTGACATTTTTCACAAGATAACATGAAAACATTCATATTTCAAACATCACTTAATGAACTGATGGAAAAGAGATGGGTTTCAAGAAAACTACCCTACAATATTTATTAAGCTATCTAGAGAAAGAAGGTGACAATATAATAATCACATGTCCCTAGTGAATCATAAAAACTTTGAAGGATGTTTACATAGATTAACACAACCATTCTGAGAAGAATAATTCAAATTATACCACTTAAAATGTATCAAGAGTTAGATTGTTTTATTTTTAGAATTTAATAACCCCAAAAGAAAAATAGTATAAGGTCATTTAATGGAAACTTCATTTAATAAAATTTTAAAGGTATAAATCCTTTTGATATAAAGTGGAAAATGAAATCAAAATCGAAAAATATATTTTAGAAAACATTTTTAACATTTTCATAAAAGTTGAATTTATGGGTTATAATCAAAATTCATTTTCAAAAAGGTAAAGTGAAAACTTTGGAAAAATTTTACTTTTCAAAAGAACATTCAATAATGAAGTTCTAAGAAAGACATAATGGTCATCCAAAAGAAATTTATAGTGAATGATAAAATTTATGATTCGGAAAGGAAAGAACTTTTCAACATTTCCAAAATATATTTATTGAAACCCGAAATCATAAAAAGAGTGATAAATATTCCATTTGAAAAGAGGTAAAGATAAGTTTGAATATCACCCAAGATAAAAATATTTTTACTTAAAAATAATAAAGGGGGAATTTTTTAGGAATAGTGAATATGGATATGGAAGAGAAAAAACTCATTTGAAGATAATGGGAATTATTTTTAACATCATAAAATTTTATGAAGAAAGAAATCCATCAAATAAAATCTATTTAAATTGAAAATGTGATTCCCTAGAAAAGAAAGATTAAAATTAAATATAATATCATTATTTGATATAATAAAAAATATTTTAAAACAACTGTCAAAGAGGAATAATTACTACCCAAGAAAGGAAGTTGATTCAAGAAAACCCCTTACCATTGCTCTCGACTTCCTTATAGTCACTTTAACCTCATGTTTAATAAACATAACTATATTAATATTAGATCCTAGTATATAGAAATTGTGACTAAGGGGTTTAATATTCATCTTAAAATTATTCAATTGAATATGATTATTATAGTTATTAAATAGTGTTAAATATGTAGGAGAAAAGAAACAAATGACTCATGATTTTTTTATTGTAGTTCAGATCACCAAGATTATAGTATACTCTTAATTATCCTCTACTCAGCAATGAGGGTTTTATTTACTATTTTCTTAATTTTTATGGAGAGTGAAAACCCAATTACATACAAATATACCTTTATATCACATGTTATTATAACCCTTGACTATTGAAAGAGTTCCAACCCACCTAACTTTTTTCTGGGAGTCACAACCCGACCTTCCTTTTATATGGGAGTAAAAACAGGTTTGATGTATTTTGGATGAGAAAATATTAAAAAAACTCTATAGTACGAACAAAATATAGAAATAAATACAATGACGAATTACATAATGAAAGTTTGAACAATAGAAGAGAAGATGATATTGAAATCTGATACAGGTCCAATCTTCGATCACGTCAGTAGTGGGTGATAAAAATATTGAAGTCCTTTGTGATCACAACAATGGAATAATATTACTTCACAAATATCATAATAATTTTTTATTTTTATTTATCTACAAAAATTTATCAATTATCGCTGTCAATGTTTATTGAGTAAACTTTTATCGTATACCTTGATTCACAAAGAAACGACTAGATGTGTGTCATTAACACTAAATATATTAGAGTATCTTATTGGATAATCAAATTATGACACAATTTTAAATTAATAAATATCTCAATATACTTGTTACCTTAATTCAAACTAATGCAGTCATACTTGGATAATATGAACTCTTTTATTATTATATGGAATACGATCACAATACTTCCAGAATTATTATTAGAAAGAACATATATATTCCAGATTTATAAAATAGTTAAAATACAATGAATAAACATGTAGTTTATTTTAATATAAAAACTATAAAAAACAGAGTGTCATAAATACAATGCATGTTTTACAAATTTATAATCTTTTTTTCTCAGAATATATTAAACAATATGTAATTATATTTGATCAAAATACAATCAATAAATAGTAATTAAAATGTATTATTTCAATTCTAGTAATTAAAAAAACAAATCAATTATAATTTAAAATTATATATTTTCAACTAATGGTGGGTGAAAAATAATACTTGGAGGCAGTAAGAGGTAACTACGTCTGACAAGATAATATTTGTAGAAATATCTACCATTCTATATGGTAAACCATATGGTATGATCTACCATTTTTTAATGTTTACCATTATGTATGATCTACCATTTGGATTGATCTATCATTCAGTGATCTACCATTTGGTTTTATCTACTTCTTGATGATCAATTGTTCGGTTTAATGTAATAACTATAGTGGGTGCGTGGAACTGTAATACCACCATTGTGAAGTGACCTACTATTGTATGAAATCACAACTACCATTGAATTATTAGTGGATAGAAACCATTGATGGAATAGTGTAAAGAAACCATTGAGCATGGATAGTTAAAATACTACTATCGTATGAACTAAGCTAGGTGGTGATACTATTGGAGGGTTTGGGTACCATCGTGGTCGGTGAATGATCAACTATTGCAGTAGGCTGGCAGATCTTTGGTTGAGGGATTCTGGTGGTGCTTCCATTGAAGAAAGGATCAACTAAATCTTCTACTATGAATACAATATCTATGAAAATGATAATATTTATGTGCATCATCATTTTTTATGTTTGAACACATCCAAGGTGTTCTTTCATCTCAACTCTTCATAAGGTCATATTAGAATGAGTGGGTCAGCCTTGGGTTTGATCATTAGTGGTTTAGCCTGATACTCAGGTAGAATATAACCCAACGAAGCATTGGGAGTATGAAGATTATGGGAAAGGGAGATCATATGGATTAGATTAGTTGGACCAAGAAACCTTCATTAAGTATGAAAACTTTAAAAAGGATGAACATTTACCTTGCGTTGTTATCCCACATCGATTATTTTCATGTTTAGGCCTCCATTATATCAATAAATTGTTATTTTAACCACTCACCTATATGATGGGGGATTACCACACATTACACAACACACACACTTGGGCTTCATGGGTCAGAACCTCCTCGTGCCAGTCCACTAGGCCAGAACTGCGGGTGCACTATGCATCCATCCTAACTCATGCCTATATAAGACCCACTACCATGGTTGGTCCCTCGAGCTGCTCTCCCATGGGGTTAAAACTTAGGTACCCTATGAGTGGTTGATAGTATGACTTGTGGGCGGGTGAATTTTGTCCAAATTGTTTACAAAATTCACCAAGTAAATTAAATAATAATTCTGAAATACAAATTAATAAAAAATAAATTTATTTTAATTTCAAAATATAAATCTTATTAAAAGTAAATATTATTTAATTGCAATAAAAAATTTAATTAAGGGGATTTCAATTTATCAAAATAATAAAATATGTTAACACAAAAAATCTTATTATAATTGATGCACGACAGTCATAGGGCATGGGAAAAAAATTATTTTCTACGTTAAAATGCAGTATTTTGGTTGACCTAGGATGTCTTCAGAAGAGGAGTGAACAAAAAATAGTTTGTCACTTTAAAAGGAGGGTAAAAATGTTGTGTTTTTGAAAGGAAATTTTAAATTCACAAGATTGAAGAAAAACTGTGATATTAAAAAGGATGATTAGGTTGTGGTTGATTTTTTAATTATAATGCCATCCTTGTTTAATTAAATTCAAAACTCTTCTTCTTAGTTAATTAAAGTGAGTTTCCATAATCGTTTCCTCTCAGTTCCTTAGTAAAATTATGAAGGTGAGAGAAAACCTTACCAAGATCTCGGTTTAGTCAACTCTCTTTCCAAGTGAAAAATAGTTGTATTGAATGTCCTCAATTGATAGGGGAAATACCTGATCAGGTCTTGTTTATCCCAAAAAATCAAGAAAATCCACTTCCCCTTTTACACGTACTGACGATCATCGAGTACTTCATCACTAATTCCCGGTCTATTCCATCGTATATAAACAAGAAATTAGTGGAGGGAGATAATGGTTTTTTTACCAAGGAAAAAATCAATAACAAAATTAAAATTCAAGAACGAACGCACTTGATCATAAAATCTACTATATTAAATTGAAAACAACTTTGAAGAATAAATAAATTTCATTCAATTACATTTAAGACCTTAATCATTACAACATAAAAAACCAACCCTTCCCCAATCACTCTAAATGTTTACCCCACCATGGTAAGGGTAATTGAGATGAATGGGGGAAAAGAAGGCATTAAAAGCTATGAAAAATAAAATAAATAAAATATAAAGACAAAAATTTCTCCTCCTTGGTGTCCCATAAGGAATGGTATGGATTGAGAGATGCTTTGGGAAGGAGGTGAGGGCCTCCTTTTATAGGAAGAATTATGGAATCCAAAGATTTCTGCGTTGTTTTCTAAATAAATGGATGATTCAAGAATTGAACCCTTCATGAAAGTTGTTACTTAATGCGTTGGTCGTTCACCCTAAACATTTCAGCTCATTTGGACACTGGATGAATGGGTTATGAATTTTTCATTAGAAGTTTCTATTTCTAGACGAAGCTTCCAGGAAGGTTCATCCAAAAGTATAACATTCTATGGAAGCTTTAATGACTTCAAAACTCCACCAATTTTTTTATAGATACGGACCTATGTTTACTCATGATTTAACAGGTAGAATAACCTCACTCTGATGTGTGTAGGCCGAGTTGTGGTTCCGTTATGGTGGTGGGGTCCATGCTGTCCGCCCAAAAAAGTTTCCAACTTCAATGAATTTTTAGGCCCTTTAGATGGCCGAATCACTCCTGGAAAAGCATAAAAAATTGTATGAAATAAAGTAAAGATTCCCAAAAAATAAGATTCACTGATTTTATATTTATATTTTTCATGAAATGACTAAAATAACCTTCATGCAAAATTCTGTCTAAAATCTAGAATTATGCGTTTTTCACCATTTTTCTCAAAACACATCATAAATCTGAAATTGATTCATATAAGATAAAATTGATTATTTGGGATGATTAAAAAAATTTAAATTCATACAAAAAATGTGTAAAATATTATCTTTCTCAGTAATCAATCTCTCCATTTTGTAAATTGAAAAACAAAAAATTTTAATTTTAACAAATCCTGAATTTTCTCTACAATTTTCACCCCTTTTTTGAAACATATCAAAAAGAAAAAAGAATGGAAAAATATTATGAAATATATATATATATATATATATAAATAATTAGGGTGTATCACCCCCTAAATTCCTAAAATAATTAATAACAGTGAATTAAAAAAATAAAATAAATCCTAATAAGCTCTCAAAAATTAAACTTCCATCATGCCCGATTCACCTTTTGATTTTTCAAACCTCATAGAATATATTGATTTAGTAATAATATCTACTAGTTGGATCTTATTTGTAATTTATTCTAAAAAAATATATCCTTTTGTTAATATTACCTCTTAAAAAGTGAAATATAACATCTACATATTTAGTCATTGAATGCTATAAAGTATTTTTAGATATAAAAATAGTAGAAGTGTTACAATGAAATATGGTAATTTTATCTAAGTAAACATTGAAATCAGATAGAGTTTTTAAAATAGAGTATTTGAGCACAAAAATTAGAAGTATCGTTGTAATAAATCTCAGTTATGGACAATTAAACTTGAAATTTAGTTTTTTAACTCCAAGATATTGAACATTTACATAATAAGTGACACATACCTGATGTGATTTTCCAATCAAGCCTATAGCCTCAAAATTCAGATTCATAAAATGATAACATATTAAAATAGTTATGATTATATTAAAATAAATATGTTTTTTAGTTCCTTTAATATACCTATGTATGAAACCCCATGTTTGTGTCCTTTTTCAGTGTACTTTCACACAACCATGTACGACCACATGGATTCCCTGGCGGTGTCCCTTAGCCACACAACCTAGAGTCACTACACGATGTGTAACTCCAATACATGAAATATAATCCACAAAAGTCTTCTTCCCTAAATGGGAGGAACACACAGCATGTTACACTACATGATACGCCATGTGATTAGGAATTCTAATAGTAATTTCCCTACAGGATGCCCAAATCACCCCGGTTTCCCCCGAACCTTCAGATCTACCCTCAAGGGTTCTCTAACAGTCATATAAGGGCTCTAAAACCTTAAAACAAAACATATAAAAAGGTATTAGGAATTAAAAACCAAATCCACCTACCTCACGAAGAAATGATGAAGCTTCGGGTGTATATCTATGCTTTGAATCTACTGGACCACGGTCCGAGAGCAATCACCATTAAGATAAGAGATCGGAGCACCACATATCCTTGGATCTACCTTGGTTTCTTCTATCGCTCCAAAGGGGGAAAGGGGTTCACCTATCCTATTTTATGTGTGAACCAAAGGAGGGGATAAGGGTAGGGTTTAATTGATTTAATTTTATAAAATCAATTAAACTTCCTTTTAAAACCTCACTAACTAACCTCTAACCCAGGACCCAGTGCTGAAAAATGTTATGTCCCGCTTAGGGTAAACACGATGTTTTGAACTCAACAACAACCTCTTATTTCTAATCCAATAATCTATATGGGAGTCATTCCATATCTACAAGGAAACTAAAAACACATGATAAAATATATTTAATATTTTTAATATCACTGCATCGAGGCTCTCCGGGCCCTGGAATCTCATTCTGAATTAGCACATGGCTTCAGAAATTTTCTTACAAATATTCTAAATCCTTATTGGTCAATACTGGATTCACTAAAAATACCTTTGTACTTTAAATTATAATATTATTTATCCTAGGCATAATCTATGAGATTTTTTTTCTATGATTCAATATCTTTCAAATATAACCATCTCAATATAGTTTCTTATACTTATTATCCAGTTTTTTCAATCCAATATACTTAGGTCTTTGATCTACCCATACAACTAACTTTTAAAACATATCCAAACTATTATAGATAACACTAAATTAATTCCATGAATTTTTTTTATTTCATATCATTAAGACCAACACATCAATATTTTTATTTAAGGGGATGATGATATAACAACCAACTATACCCAATTCCCTTTCTAAAAACATTAATAATCATCCTTTTCGTCTTAAATGAAAACCAACTCCAGTAAAATTTACACATAATATATAAGAAAATTATCATGTTCTTTAGTGGGTGGAAACTCACTCCATCACCCATTACTCTATGAAATATATCAATATTTTCATTGATAAAAAACTCAAACGGAATCCAATGGGAACTTCAACCTCCCCTTTGAATTTTTTTTCAATATATTAAAATTTCAAATACAATAATATCATGTCAATAGATTAATTAGAAGTTTTTTTCATCTCCCCCTTAATAAAAATAAATAAAATTGAGGAAAATATTTTGATCCCCTACATTTTCATTCCATATATACAAGGGAAGGTCTTCTAAGTAAAAAATTATTCAACCCCTTACTCATAAAAATTTAAGAATCATGTTCTTCCCTTTTTTATTACACTTCCATTCTGCTCTAGTAAATCAATGAGAATAAGGTGGATAAATAATTTCTATTTATCAATGATCATAAATTATGTAAACTCTAAGTATAAATAGGTTATTTGACTATTGAAAGTAAGAGTGATTTTACCAAAGCATCAAAGTTTCCTATATACAATACTTAATGTGATACCACCTAAAATTCATTTTTTTGGGGATGTCCAAAATAATTTTCAATATATTTCTATAAGATTAACCCATATTAAAAATTACATAAAAACCTTTAAGTGAAATTTATTTTACTTCCCCATTTTTTAAGATAATCACCCCCTAAAAATTAGAAAAATAACATGCCATAAAAAATGTTAGATAATGATGATTATGAATTAAACTTTATATTTTTCTAATAATAACCAAAATTACAGATTTATGTGAAATAAATAAATATATATATTCTTGTAATTTTTTAATATCTCCCTTCAAGGGATACTCTCTATACCTAGTTACTATTATAATTTTCTTATCAAAATAAGATACAAGAAATATTAATTCCAATTGATGTCTGATAGCACTTGAAATATATCATGTATTGTATTTCCAGGAGACACCAAGATTGGAAATGAAATTTTATCCATGATGGCTATATTTATTTTCCGTATAAACATCACATCCTTCATCATTTCCAGTTTTTAATACTTCTACTTTATGAACCTCTCCAATGTAACACATATAGATAAGTACCTAAATAAGGTGGAATTCTACAGACTATTTAGTTATAGAATCAAGAATAATACTTATTCATTAATAAAAAAATTCATTCTTTAATGAACTAAAATATATGAACTTATTTATTCTTTATTACTTCTTTATTTTAAAAAAATAACCTTGGGACAATACTTGTTTCTATTATCTTCTAATTTTCTTCTTTGATGGAAATGTCTTATTCACTTGATCTAGAATAAATGTTTCACTATTTAAATATTTCTCCAATTTATAAGCCTCCTATAGTTTATATAGGTATTTTATTAAAATATCTTTAGGTACATTATCAATACTATTCTTAGGTGTAGACAACTTTTTATAGAAGTTTTCTTAGTATTTAATGTTAATGATGTTTTCCCCTTATATATTATCATCTCCTTTTGAATAGATATAAATGTTATACACTTGGTAGCTATGCATCTCATATTCTTCCACCATTGATAAAAAACACTAATATCTTCTGAGTTAACCATTTCAGGAAGCTCATTAAGTAATTATTTTGGAATTTCAATCACTAATACAATCCCACTATCTTTCTATTGGATGAATTCCCGTATTGGTTCATGGTTTCTCCCTTTAAATTTTTTGAAACTATTGTGCATTTTGGAATGATCAATGGTGTTTTATTTCCTACAAAAATTAAATAATATTCTGATATTTTCTATGAAAATCTTTTGAAATTCAATCATTAACACCTTGGTAGTTTTTGACTTATGTATATTCTTATTCGATTTACTCATCAAAGTAGACTTGTGTTTATTTTAACATATAACCTACTAGTGTGGTCTAAACCTTTCATTTTCATGAGATATTTATTTAGTTTATTAAAAATAGAACTCATTAACACAATGAAAACCACTATTCCAATAATAATAGAAGTTATCAAAACAGTCCAATCTAATTTTTTATAGATAGATTCTTCTTCATCCATGAAGATTAATTCTACCCAAATTTTTTAACCCCAAATTAATCTCTTATATAACTTTAATCAGGCCTTATATGATTTAAAATAACTGAAATATTATGAATGTATCCAGTAGTTTTGTGCCCAAAGTTTTAGAAGAACTAATATTTTCCAATGAATCTCATTATTTTTTATCATGGAGTAGTATGTTTAGCTTTTGTAGAATATTTTTTGGGTTATAACTCTATATTTGTTTTCTCCTTTTAGGGAGTTTCTTTTTTCAAACTTAATTATATACACCCATGATACATTGGTAGTTTTCTCATTTTTTTTATTTACCCAAAGTTTTATATAATTTTTTTATCTTGCACTATTTTTTAAATAGATTTAGTGAAAACTGATTTATAAATATAGTGAGATACCTTATTCTAAGTAATTGAGGTAGATGCATCTCTAATTTATCTCAATATCTATTTATCACTAATATGATTCAATTTTTTGGGAAAACACATCTCAAAAATTTTAATAGCAACACAATTCTCCTTAGGAACATGGGACGTTTCACCTTAGGCTGATTCTAGGTTTTTTAGTTTTACTTCTAATTTGTGGAAATTTAAAATGTGTTTGTTCTTACCAATAAAAATTGAGTTAGTTTTATCTTCTCATTCATTTTCCATATTCCTAGACTACTATTTATACAAATTTTCTCTTTATTTCAAATTTTTATGAAGCCCCTTCACCCTTTTAGGTATAATATTCAATAGGGAATTCTTAAAATCCACAAAAACATTATGTGATCATTAAAAAACATTGATCTTCTATTAATATATTTTGATAAACATTTATTTCTCATAAATATATAACTATAGGTTGCATTCAACCATTATATGTTAATATTCAATGACTTCCCCTTAGCTTTAATCTCTTTGATGAGAGAGTTACATTTTTATAACTGAACTATCAATGCTTGTTGCATTTATCTTACATCTATATCCAGTTGTGTATTATCATCATCTAGATCCTAAATAAACTAAAATTATGAGTGATAAATTTACTAGGATATTTCTTTTAATAATTATGAACATCATGGTAAAGGTTTTCGATTAACCGAGTAGATTCATCCCCTTTAAAGTCAGAACAAGATTTTTCACAAGGATGAATCATAATAGATTTACCAGATGAACTACCACATTGACTACCTTAAAATATTGGTGTCACTACAATATTATATGAACAATTTCTATTATCATTAGATTCTTTCTTCTGTATGTGCTTTAATATTTTTGTATAAATTTCTTAATATGCATAAGTAGTAATGAAGTCAGATATCTCTAATTGAGGCTCTTCTAAACTCATCTCAAATAGAAACTTCATGTATATAAGTAAAAACACCATGGAAATAAAATATAAACCCAATAATAGGAAACCGTGGCTCGTACACCAATTTAAATGATCCTTAAGATTAGTGTAGACACATATGTTTGGAGGTGAATTAGATATTGTCTATTTTTTCCAAGTTCCAATTTATTTTTTAAGTATTTATGCCATTAGAATTTATACCTCTATTAATTTTTTGAATATATATGAATCTATTTAACTTTTACCAACCATTAAATAAAAACATGAAATATATAACAAAAAGTAAATAATAACATGAGGTATTTTTACAAGGCTTGATCCCCTCATAGGAAACCCACTAGTTATCATGATTAATTGTATTCCCGAATAAAATATTATCTTATCCACTCTAAACTCAAGTGAATAAAATGAATTTTCTAAAGCCCATAGTGATTAAAACACCAAAACTATTTCTCATATTCATTATAAGATGTCTTACTTTTTAATAGTGTTACATAGTCACACTTTGATTTCATTTCTTACCCATAGCCCCACTGGTTCCAAAAACATATCACCATATATATACATGTATTTTTTTTATTCTATTTGAATTCAATATATAATTAGAACATGGGTGTTACAACATCCTCAGAATAGATCTTCTTCTCATCTGCATAGAGTCATTGAATTCTAGTATACATCACAAGTAGAACATGAAACTCACTATATGTTCCTAGAAAATTTTCAACGATATTCCATTGAACCTACTAACATATCTTTATCAACTAAAAATCAAGACCCCATGACCTTAACAAATCTAGTAGCTTCTCAATATTTGATGTGTTTGACATATCAATCATGAAAAAGTTGACAATTTTAGTCTCTCGTTAGTCTCTTATTATTTGTTCTTCTTCTAAAATAATGGTTGTTTTAGGATCTACTTATTCAATTTTCTTCAATATCCAAATTATGAATCTTCAACATCACATGATTAAAATAATAAACATATCTTCTTCATCAATAGTTCTAAGTTCCTGACACTCAACTTAAGATCATGGCACTCACAAACACCATCTATATCCTTATTTTTTATATTTTATATGTAGGTCAGCGACATAATATTTCAAATATATTTAGAATAATGAAAATATCCATCAAAATTGGTATAAAAATCCTCTATTTTATTTTCTGACCTTTTTTTTACATGAGGTTCTTCAATGATCTCACATACCATTTGGCCTCTAATTCCTATCTCTTCTAATGATAGGAGTACCCTTTTTATTTTGTTTCTCATTTGCTATTTGGCTCAACCAAACAAATCTTCTATAAATTACAGTAGCCTTGAGAGTCTTCTACTCTTATTATGCTTCCATAGAAATCTAAAAATATCCATTTTCCATTGATATATGAAAATTATATAACATTAACACTTACATTTTAGATAATCTCTTTATATCTTGGGAGTTTCTTATTATTATAATATTGATTTAGGTTGAATCTATAAGCTATAAATATCTACACATCTAATTATTATTCTTTCTCATTTCAATTGAATCAAAACCATGTTTTTTATATTTTAATCAATGAGGTTCACCTTTTAAATCTATTGATATATTTTTCTTGATTTAATTAATCTATAATTTCATCTATACATGCATGAGTTATTTCTCAAAAAATGAATCCTATTTTCATCTTTTAATTCATAGAATTCCAGCTTTAATAACAAATTTTTATGAGGATTTAATCATTTAGGAACAAAAATTACATCATCCCAATATAAATTCTCTTGAATAATTAATATATTGGAAACTCATATTTTTAGAATTTAAATTTCTCTGAAACTTTCACTTTATTTGATCTTATTATCAATAACTTGAACATTAGTTCCTCAATTATTTAATTCTTGAATTGAACACACTTTTTGGTGTCTGTGATGTTTATACCATTTAATAATCTCTTTTTAACTATATCAAATGATTTTCTCCTTATAATATAAACTACATAAATCTCATATTTTTCATATGTATAATTTCAAAAAATTTCACTAAGTGTTAACACATACACAACTCATATGAATCATACATAGAGCCTCGATCACACTTTCCAGGGTAAAATTTATTATAGATGAATAAAAAAAGACTCCATGACACATACACATACTCTTAGTTACTTGTATGTAGCTCAATTACTTACATGATGACACAAATGATGCAATATGAAATTACTCATATGATGTCTGTAACACCCGAGATTTTTAGGAGAAATATTTTGTTTTTATGTTATATAAATCATCAAAGGAATATTTCACTACACACAACACTAGCTTGGCTTTCTTTACACGCAACCGCGACCTTCCTCGATAGCTTGCGTTGTATGCAATATCAAGTTTCACTAAACAACAATATTCTATTAAAATATTATTAAAACTTGCCGTTATGAATAGTAATACCCACTTTTTGAAATTTTGTAAATTTTATTTTTCAAAATGGACTTCATTGTTGGATTCGGAATATCGAAATTATCCTAGGGTGAAATTTTGGTATTTTTCTGAAAACTTTCAATTTTTGATGAATAGTGAAAACACTGGGTTACTATTTAAAAACCGACTTTTTTATTTAAATAATTATTTATTTTATTTAAATTTATTTTAGGTAAAAATTGATACATAATACCTATATAAGTTCAAATTAATTCATTGGAGTCATTCTATAATAATTTTAGATATATAAAAATTTTATTGAACTTTTCACCGTCTTTTACCCACCTCCTAGGAGAATTTCGAAATTCACATAAAACATAATTTTACCGCTTCTGTGAATAGAATTTCAAAAATCCGAGAGACACGGTTAATATCAAGGACTAAAATGTGATTCAATGAGATGAAAATACTTTTTTGGTTGAATAGTAACTTTTTACTTTTTTTACCACGTTTAAAAGTAAATAGGGTAATTATGGGTAAAAATGATATTATTATTACCCTCGCACATGTCCTAATTCTATTGGATAAGTGTAATTCTACCAAAAACCACATTAAGAATAAAATATGACCATTTAGGCCCACTTGGATTAGATTAGGACATTTAATATTAATTTATTTAAAGAAGGTTTAAAATAGTTAAAATGAAAGTTTAATAACTAATTAATTTTTAATATAGGGTTATACATAAGATAAATTAGACTATAAATATTAATTAGAAAGATAAAACGATTTACTACCTAATGGTAGTTTATTTATAATTTTTAAACATTAAATAATTTAATTTATTTATGACACAATGATGATGTAGTAATTATCTCATTAATGAAATATTGACATAATTTATGTTATAAATACTCAAATAAATGTACTTTTAGACTTTTTATGAATTCCACTAATTTTATAGGTTAATATGACATGTTAGTATTGAATTAATTAACTTTTTTCGAACTAATAATTCTGTAATTATTTTCACAAAAATCAATTACCAAATAGTGTCAAAATTGATATAAAATAGTTTTTAAAACAAATATTATATTATTAGTTGTATTTTATTCCTAAAAATATAAGGTTCGACCAAATGACTTAGATAAGAGTATATATATTAATTATAAACAACTTGGGGTTCGTTTGGCTTGTTATAGTAAGTTTATTAACCTTATAGTGTAAGAAAACAAGAAGACATGGTAAAAGTAAAATTATTTAACTTAAAGTTAAATCTAAATGATTAGGTTAAAATAGAAACCTAAACTTGTCTAAATTATATTGGATGATATTATTTCAACCTATACCCACCTTATATTTGAAATAAATCTCTTTGGAGCTATTAAAAAAAGAACATGACTTTATAATAAAATAATATTTTTTAGTTTTTCCAAAGGTGCCCCTCTCCTCCCTTATAAAAGGGCACCCTTACCTCTTCTCTTCACACCATTTTGAGCCTTCAAGATCGGTCAAACCTTTCCAAATTATCTTCTCCACTTCCGATAAACATCTTAGTGGTCCTGGTCTTCTTCAAAGACCAATTTTAGTGCCCTAAGAGGTGGTCTCAAAGAGGCGCTTCAAAGAAGAGGTAATGTCCGTTACCGATTCTTTCAACTTTATTTATTCTTATACTTATTCTTATTTAGTTGTTTCATTATGAATTAATAACATAATTATCACTAATATGCTGATATTTTTTTTATAATTATGAAACAACCCTATTTCACCATCTATCCATCCTATGGAAAATAAAATCACTGCGCATGCATACGTACGGAATACCGTCTCCACGCCGTGGTGTAATCTATTTTCCACCACCACCTTACTTGGATGGGTATAATGGTGTAAATAATGATTATATGTGATTATTTTAAAGTGATATTGATTCTGAAATATTATACATACACGCTAATACAATTCAACGATCATGGGAACGATATCATCGCTCGTGCGTATGTACGGAATACTGTCTCCACGATGTGATGCGACTTGTTCTATATGATATTCATTGCATAATGATTATATAAATGAATTGAATGAATGAATATGATATATATTACACTAATACCATTCTGGAAATGAGGTATCTATAACCTATAAAGAAGAAGAATAATTTATTCGACAAAACACGCATAAGAAAAAAAAGTAATAAACACCCGAATAACAAGTAGCAATGAAATATTACTAATAAGAAGCTAAGAATATGAACATATATGATATCATAAAAAATAAGTATGATTCTGGAATAAGTCAATGACATTATTTAAATCATTATACAGGAGGTTCGAACACTTACGAAGCAAATCAGACCTAAGGTAAGGGGAAATCTCACAATCTCATTTTTATCCGAGATTGTTTATACTTCAGAATTTACTGGGGAATATTTATCATCCACATCCATGTTTCCAAAATATGTAATTTTTTTTCCATCCTCCTACAATTTATTAAATCCAATTTTACCCTTCGGTGAGTTTTTAGTAAAAGATATGAAAGGAATCTTTTGTCGTTTTCCGTACGAGGTAATTTTTTTACTTTTTAGGCCAAAGTACGAGAAGAATGTCTTTTTTTAACTTTTACGGCATGAATGGATTTTTGACCATTATTTCCATGAAGCTTACTTTACAAGTTTTCATGTTTAGTTTTAATCAACTTCTTTTATTTTAGAATTATATGAAATTTTATGAATGGAAAATTTTTTTGAAGTAGAAATGATATTTTCCTCATGAATAGAGTTCAAGTGTTTTATCAAAATTAATTTCCATCTAAGATAATATATGGATTAATTTCTATCCCTATTTTTACATTGATTTGATTATGTTTTGATGGTATCCTTTTATCTTATATGGATTATGTTATGATGGCATGATGTTTAAGAATCCCATTTTTATTAAATGTGTTATGTTATGATGTATGTTTATGATTTTGTGGTAGACATAAGAATGGTTTCATTATGAGATGAGTGGGACCTATATCTCCTTTAAATGCATTGTGTAAAGATTTATATCTAATGAGATAGACATGGCTGGAACGACAGGTTAAACCGGTTCAGTGAAACAAGACTGAAACGAGGAGTGAAATCAGTTCAAAAATGGACTTTGTCCGGTAAGATAGTCTTGGCTCTGAGTCTTGACTACTAATAAATGATTCTATATGATTATGTGTGTATGCCACAAATTTTCATGTTTTAAGTTATGATTATTGGGAGTACATTTCACTTCTATGATTTATCCCATGTTATGATCTCTTTTGCAGGATAAGATTTTCAAAATGTTATGTTCTTATGAATATGATATGTTTTATATTTCTTTTGTTTACCCTTACTGAGCATTTGAGCTCACCCTTTTGTATGTTTTCTTTTCCCCAGGTCAGGAAGAAGGATATTAAGTAGGATATGCAGAAAATGGACTCTAGATATGATGAAATAAATCGGAGACAACGTAGATGATTTATGAACCAGTTGTTTATGTTTCCTAGTTTCTAAAGACACTATACCTATAAGTTCCTTTCATGGTTTTGTTATATGTTGTAATAAGTATGCTTCAATTTTAAATTAATAACCATGTATTTAAAGTATGGGTCATTATAATGTCCAAACTTTATCAAATTTCATCCATAACTCCAAATTCTATACTTCTTCTGAATTAACTTATAATTTCATAAAATTAGTTTATGTTAATATCCATCACCTCAAAGACACTTCAAAAACTATAAAATCACTTTTTTTAAATTAATCAAACATCCTTAACTGTGTTGAACACTATTCAAAAGATCTTATAACATATAAACTCAAATTTTAGTATTATCACGACACATTATTAAATTTATACCTTCATCAAAAATAATATTTATTTTATCCATAGTTAAGCGTATGTTTTTTCAAAAATTAATTATCTTTCAAACCTAATCATATTTGGATGGTTTCTTCCACTTATCAACCAGATTATTTTAGCATACTCAGGTCTTCAGTCTCCCCATAAAACTAGTTTTTTCAACTTCTCTAAACCATTGTATATAGCACTATAATAATTCCATAAACATTTTTCATAATATATAATTAATACTATCACATCAATAATTTTATTTAATGAGACTCTCATATAGTTTCCAACTCTTCCAAAATCATTCTCCAACAAAATTAGTGATCATACTTTACATCATCAATGGTAGTATTCTCCAATCTACTTTACCCATAATGCATGGGAATCCTCACACATACTTCAATTGGTGGATAGTCACAAAATAACCCTTTAATCCTTGAATTATATTTACTTGAATATTTAAAATAAATAAAAACACAAACTAGTGATAATTTCTACCCCAATACCTACACTTATGAATCTGGTGTAAAAAATATATAATTTTTACACATAAAATAAATTAAAACTCACTCCCAAAATCCAATGTTTAGTGTCTTAAAAACCTAGTTACATATTACATCATAAAATAATATAATTTAATGAATTACTTTATATTATACCCCTTTATACTTTGATTAAAGTCTATTTATCAATCCTGATCACCTCGAGGAATAGAGAAACAAAAGAAAAGGTGAGCTCAAATTCTAAGTGAGGGGAAAAAATTAACAAAGGGAAATAGATAAGTTATTAATAGATTATAAAAAAAAGTGATACATGATTATAAAATAAATGGAGAAATTAACAAAATAAGATTATGAATTCAAAATAAGTGAAATTGATGCATGATAGCAGAATCACATATCATGGAATAGAGTCCATAAAAATGATCTTGAAAACATAACACATACTTATCAGAGAAATAGATGTGTTTTTATACATCTTGGGTGACATTCTTATCACTATCCTTTTTGGAAACCCTTTCCACATGACACAGTAATGTGACCCATATATAAGTTCAGAAAATTATAAAAATAGTCCATGACTAATTACCAGTACATTATAGGAATAGGTTAAGGCTCAACACCAAGAAATAATAACCTTATAAAAAAACTAACCAGAACATGCCCATACATAAGGATCTCATGAGATAAAAAACATTACCTAGTGTATTAGAGGGATATATAAATCTAATCCCACCCATTATCAAAATAATATATGCACACATATATGTACCACATGAATATGAAAAGATTCATAAATACATCAAAATAATTTCATGATTAAACTATTAAAAAAATGAACATCTAATAAAATAAGATGTCTATCTAGGTAAACACCATTCAATACAGATAATTAAGTATAGGGTATTTACATCATATAGAATATAAGGTACACACCCAAGCCAATAATTTCTAAATTAAACCAAATAAATATCTATTTTTGTAAATACACTTCAATTAAAGAAGTAGGTATGGAGTATTAATAAAGGAAATGAATTGAAGGAAATATTATCTTTATGCACTAATGTGGATGAGGGAAGATAATGGAAGTGACAGATCATTCCAATCATCGGGATTTAATTTTTATCACACAACATATATATAGAAACTTAGATAACTAATCATAAAAATATTTTAACATAAAATCCACTTGTGAAAAACATATAATTAGAGAAAACATAACATACCAAATGAGGATGATAAGAAACAATAAAGGTTTAAAAAAAGAGTTAGTTTCTATGTAGTGGTAAAATAAAGAAAAAAACATCATTTTAAGGGAGGATATAAATGTAATATTGTGTGAAAAAAATTATGTCTAAAAATGAAAAATTATTATACAATATTAAAAAAATAGTTTCTTTAAAAAATAATATTGATATGAATATAATTCAAAATGGAAGAGAAACATTGAAAAGAGTTTTCATATATTTTTTTGACATTTTTACAAAATAATTAGATATAATACACTTTCAAAAGTAATATCTAAAAGGGTATAAAATAGATTTTAAAACTTTATTTTAATTATAAAATATCTGAATAATAGAACCATGAAAAATTATTTTTTAAATAAAATAATCATAAATAAAAAGATAAGAACAATGTAATGGTTTCTATATAAATATCATAGGGTTTGACATAAGAGAATAATATGTATGACACTATGTTGGGTCTTGAAATTTTTGAAAACAATATTTTGATAATCTATTAATTTGGAAAAAGATAAAAAATGGAAGAAGAGTTGAAGGAAAAATGTTCAAAGGACAGAAGCTGCGAAATACGTAGCGATCCTGTGAAGGAATAATTACTCCGCAGACCTCTGTTCTGCATGGAGTTATGTCACTTCATGAAGCACCCATGAACAAAATAGTTTCTGTTAATGGTCGGAGTCGGTGGTACCCAAAAATTAAATAACATCATTTTCAGTTAGAGGAAGTGGTTTCTACCCCCACAAACAATCCATCCCCTTGAACTAAAATAGTTAATAGAGGGAGGCATTATCATTGGCTCCCACATGTGAAACAATGTCACTTGTAGGGATAGACAATGATTTCCGCCCCTGAAAATGATGATTTTTATGACTAAGTCTTTCATTGGATACCAAAAAAGATGTTTCATGGCCCCTTATAGACTATTGGACATGTCGTTACCCAGTCGCTCTGATCTTCTATAAATAGACCCCCAATGGGACAAAAAAAGGACCGAATAGAGGAGAGATAAACACTTGACTAAAGAAGACTTGGAGCAAGGTACCACAAGAACTAAATCCCTTCATTGATTATGAGTTATTAAAACCCACCAAATAACAGTAAGGATGAAACAATAATTCATCTAGTATTCGATGAACTAGAAAAACCCTCTACGAACAAAATACCGTAAGGTGAAAAATGGATAGCCCGTCTGCTAATAAGCATCCCATATAGCAAATCGCTTTGTGGTAGGAACCCTGCCCCGCATAGAAAAATTCTACAAGGATAGAACCCTATCCCATGTAGAAGAACACTATATAGGTGGAACTCATACCCATGTACAAATACCTTACATGACCAAAAACCCGGTTTGTATAGCATAGTGCTACAAGAACGGTACCCTCACCTGCATAGCCAAATGCTATTCATATGAAACCTCATCCCACGTAAGAACCTGATACTTAGAATGGGGATTCCTAGGGTGTTCTATTATCCAACCCCTATCATCCTATCCCTTCATGTCATCATCCCCCATGTTGGCCCATCCATTATCCATTCTGATGGCATTAGTCCAAGACCCCTTTCAAATCCACTTGAAAAATAAAGTAGAACCATTGTGCACATCAGCGTGTCCTTTCAAGTTTACATTCCCATGGTTAGAGGAGCTGCATTGCTGACTCCAACAATAGGGAGGACCCACATAATATCCTCGTGTTTATATTCCCTTGGTAATATGGGTTCTGACCTGGGGGTGATCACGTGGACTTCCCTGTTATATGGATTGGGATGAACAATGGACCTTTCCCTTTGATGAGGGAAAGGGTTGGACATTACTCTCCCTCTTAGAACAAATTTTAGGGGACTAATCACAAGTTAATCCCTTAGAATTTTCTTGAGGGAGGTGGTAATTTTTCTCCTATTCACCCTAGCCCAGGATATATATGGATAGATCACAAAATGCAACAATCCACTATATGAAACAGAAGAGGAGACATACACACTCAATGCTCTCTCCCTCTCCCTTAGAACTTTTTTCACGTCATCCACCAGGAGATAGAGTAGAATCACATGATATTTAGATCTAATTATTACTATTATTTAACAAACTAAGCATGAATCACATGGCCTTAGAGGTTAGTGGTGATCATGACATCCGTAAATCCTAAACCTCAAAAGGGACTATTCCATAGATGTAAGCCCCAAATTCAAACATCAAGTGGGTATCTTCCATGCACAAGACCTAACAATATTCAATTAAAACGGGCCTCCTATTCAATGTAAGCCCCAATCAAATCCCCTTTTATGGTCTTCTTACATTAGTAAGCCCCAACATTACCGGACTATATGGGATTTGATTCCCAACTAATGAGGATATGTAGGAAGAATCCATGAGGTACAAACCTTGAACACTAATTCACCATTATTGGTTCATATATTTAGTAAGATCATGCTTCCAACTAGAAAACAATATAACTTCTTGGTCCCTCAAGTTTCCTTAGTGTATGTCCCATATAAAACCTTCACTATGAACCTTCTTCCTAGACATCCTTTCCGTATGACATAAAAATTCATGGTTGTGTCCTTGTCACATGACCTAAAAAGATGATGTGCCCCATTAAGCGGCACTAAACTATGTGGGTTTTGATTCCACTCATGAAGATATATATAAATCCCATCTAATGGGTTTGATCAAGACATCCAAATAACTTTCTCCCCCCATGGATGAAGGTAAACTCTTGAGTGCCCCACTACAAGGCTTAAAACCAGCATCGTTCCAATGAACAACTAAGGAATCACACGATCTGTCCATAAAAGGGTAACATTGATAAAGAATCATGGATATATATAAATCCTTCCATTGATAGAGAACCTTAGATACATAAAGATGATTTAAAACCCATGTGTGATAATTATTGATCATTACCTCTGGGTAATCCATAATATACACACTTGGGAATGAACAAAGGATTAGTGAATATATCTTAAATCTATTAAAGGGTCCTATAATAGACAATAGTCCCCCCCAAAAGGGTGTGATGAGCCCGAATTCCCATACTCTCGACCAATGTGAGTTCTTAAGTGTCAATGGAAAAGTTACCTAGTGAACGCCTGCCTTTGGAAAGTAGGTCCATGTACCACGGATATGAGATCCATTGGGCATTTATGGCTTAGTGAACAAAAACTGTTAGAGTCTCTTTAGAAGTGTTGGACCTAATGTGAATGATTATATGAAATTAAACCCCCTACAATCAACATATAGGGAAAAAAATTAATTCCAAAGGAAACAAAATGGAGAACCTGATGTGAATCCTTAACCAAGGTGGCAGTGTTACCCTGCTTCAGGCCCCTTTCACATCCAAAATGGGAGATAGATGAATGAAATCATCAATTACACATGTGGAAACGAGATTTTAATTTTATAAGGTTTTTTTGTTTGTACTTGTCACATATATTGCAGTGATTATTTTGATATTCCTTTAATCCAATGGTATCTCTCCAATTCGCTCAGACACGAGGGTTAATGATTGCACATGTAATCATGTCCTCAACGAAGAATATGAATCTATCTCTCACATAGTGTCTCCAATGTTGGGTCTCAAATGAACTGGTTATGGAGTAACACAAAAAAGGTACTCTCCCCACCTTTTAAGTAGCTAGAAAGTCCCTCCAATCAATGAATCCCCACCAACCATCCACCCAACAATGGTTAGCGGTTTAGAATAAGGTGGCTCCACTAGCTGCCTCCAATCGTTTTGGGAGCCTATCCGTGAAACACTAAGATGAGTGCCTCCCATACCTTATGAAGGATGTTGAAGTCATTTCCAATGATTTAATCCCTCTATCATAGGAGTCCCATCGAAGGGCTCCTACTAGGAACTGTCACTTCCAATTCCATGCAGCCATGTATGCTCACCACATAGAGGATACTACCACAGAGCGCCTAGCTAATTTCCTACAGACCTAGTTCCCAAAGGTTAATCACGAGGGATTGTGAAAATAGTTTCAAAAACATACCATCATCCTAATTCCAGCTGAATAATCCTACCATGAAACTATAGAGGCAGTTTACAGGCAGATACATAATCTGCCAATGCATACCAAGCCAATCAGTCAAATATGATGGAAACTGATCATAAGATAAAAATTAATATTATCTCTCATGAATCCCACCATGAAAATATAATGGAACATTATGGGAAATCATAATTTCATACTGCTACTTGCTAAAACTGACTTTCAAATAGAATGAAAAATTACAGGGAGATGCATATCCCTACCAATGCGTATAAATCCCACCAGTCAAATATGATTGAAAACAAATACAAGTATATTCAAATTATAATGGATTAATATCAAGATCGTAATCCAAATAGGTTGGAAAATGAGTAGATGGAAATCCTTTATCACAAATATGAATCCCATCAGTCAAATACATTGGCAAGTAAAGAAAGTAGTTGGTGTATCCCATCTATAAATCAGGGTAGACACATATTTATTTCCCCACATTGGATAATTTCCGGTAACTAATGGAAGATAATATAAGACTAAAGTTGGAACATATTCATGCTATAACATCTTATTGGGAATATTTTCCCATTCCATAAAAGGATGTTTCTCAACACATCTAAGCAATGATATAGGTGTAGGAATCAATTCCTGAAAATATCCTGTAGGCTTGTCAAGATGTTATCACATATGCTGCAATAGCAAGGAGTTGGACCCACAATCCCACCTCCCCAAATGGGGCGACTCATCCAAAAAATATTTTGGTCACAATAGAGTAGACATGTATCCCTTATCCCATTCAAGATGGTCATCGAAAGTATTACCTTATAAAATTTCAACTGAATCTGGAACAAATATATGTTACAAGTAGGGGACAATGATCCACTATAGTGGATGCTCCATGGTAGACATATATCTCTACCAAAACTTAGGATGCTCGCCGGTGTATCCCAACAACACCGTGGGATCCACTCAAACATGCACCAATATATGAAGGCTATCACCTATAGAAATTGGCCCTACTCTCCCATAAGAGAGCTCACATATATAAATTTCACCAAAGACAACTAAAAAATGAAAACAATATACATGAACCCACTCAACTATAATCTGGTGTTATTGTTTCCATCAAACACCTATCTCTATTGGTTGAGGATCCTGCTAACCTGTTTCCAAATTATGAAAGTGGCAATAGCAGTTGCGAAGGTCCTCTCCATGCCATCGTTTTTAGAAGACCTGGAGGTCCTCACCAGAGAAGCAACCATGAAGTCTCACTTGATTGATGAAAAATGATTGATCATGAGAGCTCATAATCTAATGAGAGTCATAGTATTCCTCCTTGTGTCTAGAATATAAAACAAAAAGAATTCCCCCTTACTTTCATATGCCTTGATGGTCCTCCTCAGGGTATACATTGCAGAAATTCTCCCTTCAGTAAGAAATCAAGTCATGATGGTATTCCTCACCATGATGACACCTGGTGTGAAGGTCCTACTTGTAGTGATATCAAATAACAATAAGGTCCTCCACTTGCTACTGTCTACCCTGATGGTCCTCCCCATGGTATGTTCTACATAAATTATCGTAAGGGGTAGACCTCAAGCTATGATGGTAACCCCATCCATGATAGCACCTACTGTGAAGGTCCTCCTCAAAGTCACATTTTATTCTAAAAATAAGGTCCTCCCCTTTCTAAGATAGGTACGGAGAAGTCCTCATATTCTGAGGCACATGGAAATATGGTGATAAATATGTTAGATACCCCATCAATAACAATCAACATCCTTTCTCAATGAGGGGATTTCTTGGGGAAATGCTCATCCTCTGAGCCACCTCTAGACCATTCACATATCAATAAGACCCCTACTAGACCCACTACATGTAGAAAAATCATCAAGAATCATTCTAGTTTGGAAGATCAAGAAGAAGATTATCTTGTGGAAGAATAAAAGAATATATTTCTCACACAAAGGAAATTGTCTAGGGATGACATATCAGTTATGTTTTTTCCCTAAACAACTTCTTAGTTTGATATTCCAATGAATTTATCAGAAGAATTCATACATAAAATTCATATCAATCTCTAAAAAATATCCTTCATTTGAAAACAAACTGATTTCCCTAAAATGGGTACGTAGACCATGTTAAACTATTATAAGTTCCTTTTTGACATATCAACCTGGAATCCCTTCTGTATGCACAAAAACCACAACAAAAAAGTAGTAAAAAATATGTCAAACTGACCTATCTCAATGGACTACATAATTTGTGTCGTCTCATTGTTGATTCCCCAAATTTTGTCCATATCCAGGGATGGGGAGAACATGGAGCTTTGAGTTTTACCCCATGCCCCGTTCATTAGAACCCATTTTAAATGGAATCCTGTAATGCCATTATCCAAATGAGGTAGTTAAAAGAAATCCCTACTCATGAAAGGCATCTTTCCCAACAAGAGTTAGCCCTTCTTATGTCTCAAAAGTATTAGGCCTGAAAAGATCAAGACACCGAAAGGATCCTAAACTAGGAAACTGGGAACATTCATTAGGCTTCCAATTTAATGGAATCCAATCACAAAGAACATCTAATGTCCTTAGAAACAAATAGTTCGCACGTGGACCCGGCACCATATTTAGCTCATGCTAGAGCGGGAATGCACAAGATCAAGAAAGTGGGGATAGTAGTAACAACCAATGTAGTATAGGATCATCCCTATCACATAGGGATGGGGGTATTTTTAACACAAAATGCTCCCGTAAGACTAAAAAATCTAGACTGGGTCATAATAACAATGGAATGGTAGCAGCCCCAGCCTGTAGGGATGGGGGAAGTTTCACCTTAACCACCCACCAAATGGAAATCTGTCTTTTACTGTTTAGGGGGACGATGACTAGATATGTTTCCCATTTCATCCCATCTTGTGACTCATTTTCTCTAGAATGAAGGCATACATAAAGTCTATACATGGGATCTCTATGAGCTACTCTCCACCACGAATCCGGAAGAGGATCCCAAAATAAATGGAAGAGATCCAAAAAAGGATGAAAATGGACCTCCTACCATTCAGTATCTAGTACAACACCCAAAATTCATTATGAATCGATGAAAATCAAGGATATAAATCCCATGGAAAACACAAAACATGATGAAAATACATAATAACATGGAGATGATGATTTCATTCAGAATCCAATACATACTAAGAATGATGGTTTTCTTACCCATAACCATAGGGTCACCTTGAATTTGGGTGTTACACTAATTTACCCCCCAACACCTCTCAAAAAACCTCTAGAAAAGATAAGAATAAAATTAAGGTCGTACATGAACCACTGCCTCCTCTTGGTGAGAATGAGCTTCCTATTCTCAAAGAAATATTCGCTCGATAGGAGTAAAAATTGAAAGAGTTGAGACAAATCAATGTTGATTTGATCTAGGGTAGCCTCCCAATAAAATTTTCTCTATGTGAAGAGCCTCAACATAAACATACAGTAGGTGTACCTCAGCCACAAGTGTTTATCCGGTCAAATGAGGTATGACCTAGACATGATCCCTATATGGAACCTATACCATCTGTCAACTTAGACCTTATTATGGAAGGGTATAAATATTTCACTCCACTAAGGAGAAAACAATAAGAGGTTTAGGTAAGTACTCACATGATTCCCTTAGCTAGATATCCGCCTCAAATACCTATTGAACTGGCACATCAAATACTTCCCCTCACTGCTCCTTTTCAAGACTACATTGGATAAAATATGCAATAAGGATTTATCAACACCATCGAGTAATTGGAATCTTGATTAGAATATATGGAGGAGTGGCATGAACCAGTATATCCATAATGGAAACCTTACCCTAACTAGGTGAGTGAAACCCACCACCACAAAATTTTAGGAGACTTGTGTTTCCAATATTCAATGGCCCAGGTGACCCAGAACAACATCTGGTGCACTTTGAATCTTAATATGATCCCATGATTGAGACCCCATATAAATAATAAGAAATTTAACCTATATGATTTGTGTGAACCTTGAAAGGGTCAGATTTCATATGGTACACCAGTTTTCTAGCTTGGTCGATTACAGGATGAGAGGATTACAAATGGAAGATCCTCTTCTAGTTCAGCTCAACAATTCCAAATACAATAGTAAAAAAACTCTCAAAATGAAAATAGTGGGAGAATGAGAGAGTCTCTAACTTCATTTCCATATAGAAAGGGGTGAAATACTATTTGAACTAATCTCCCCTAGGACAAAATACTTTCTATGTGCATCAATAACATCTACGACGAGCTACGAATGCCGCTCATCCCACTGAAGTACACTAGTGGGTTCTTGGAATTTTCCCCATTTCCCAAATAATTGAAGACTCCATACAGTGGACTAAGCTCAAGTCTTGGTTAACTCTACTAGTTATAGGAAAAAGTGTGGGAAACAATGAATTAACCTCTATCAACCTTAAACCATCCCCTGAAACTGCTCCACCTCTGAGGCTTGCACTATATCATGCAGTGTCCCATAGTCATCAACAGAAACTCTCACCTTGACTAGATGAGAAGAGGGGACCTGGGAGAAATTAATTTCAGTAACAAAGGAATAAAGTTTTCTTATTTTGAAATGATCATGTTCATGGCTATTTTATAGCCACTATGAATTGTAATTTACTCCATCTTCCAGAGCTGAAAAGGTCAAACGAGGGGAGTCTCTATGACCAGCTAGATTATTATCTATTTTACCGGATACTGGGGCACAACTTCTAGGAGTGATTCATCTTCAATGAACTCTTATAGAAAATGATAGATTATGGGTATGAAATATTGGGGCCACTACCATTACACGTGGAATATGTTTCCATGACTTCCCCTAATGAAGGAGGTGAGAGGGAATGGGTTATTACCAAAATGGAACAAAAATTTGATAGTTAGATGATTCAGAAGATAATTAACTGAGGTCATGGAGTTCTCTAAGCACATTTGAAGGAACCAATTGTGACTCTAGCCTCTTCCACTGCAACATAGTCGCCCTTATCTACCCCACAGACCTCTAGAATCTAAAATTTCAAAAATTCTCCCAGAAGGAACGAAAAGGAATAAGTGAAATAGTTTAAAATTTCATCCAGGACAATTTCATCTTTGAAACTCTTAGATTTTATTCCCTCATATATGAAATTACAGGAACCTCCAATTCAAATAGAACCTACAAAAGTAGTCAGTCAAGCAAATTCATCATCAGATAATGAGTTGATCTTCGACTATATTAACATCATTCACTTAATGGATCCATTCTTTTACAATGAGTATGAATATGAACCCGAGTTACCTGTTTCTGAATAGGGAACTAGAGGAAGAGGTCATAGGAGCTGAGGAAACTGGGGAAGATATAGCCATGTAAGAATCCAAATTTCTAGCCAAACCCATGCTTACACTGTTAATGTTGTAGAAACACGTGGAAGATCCCTTCAATGTGTCTAATAGGAACATGAAAATCCCCATAAACCTTCTAAAATCTACTTTGACATGGTCATTCTAGAATATCCATCAGAAGTAGGACAAATGTTATATTTCCCTCAGTGGGATGACAGACCTTACTGAACCCACTAAGGATAGGAGCACCTCCAAATCCTATCCAATGGGCCGATCCATATACATCAAATACTCAAGCCTCTCAAGAACCTATTAAATTGCACCCCTCAACAAGGAAGCTCTGCACTTTAGACAAGAAGTATGACATCTGGAAGTAGTTTTCCTAGGTACCCACCAAGATATCAATCCTTTATGCATTGATCTCGTCTAGTGACCCTAGGGAAGAACTCATAGAGGCTTTACTAAGCCCATAAGAGTTTGAAGATGAAGTAGCCACTGCCGATGTCTATCAAACAGAGACTATTCATGAAAAATTCCACGTAGTTATCTCCTTCAAAAATCAAGATTAATACAAAATTGTAGAAGGAAATATCAAATCCTTATATGTGTCTGACATGATAAATGTTTCTGATGTCCAAATATCTTCATTGAAAATGGATCTAGAGTTAATCTGATTCAGTGTGAACACTTCTCTAGCTGGTTTACCATGAAAATAATCCATCACCTTCCTCTATAACACTGTAATTATATAAAAAATGTGAGCAGAATCCATTAGGAAAAATCAAGATCAAGGATCAACTTAGAGACCTCATGTCCATCTCAGAGTTTCTGGTGGTTTGGCATTACATGAACTTCAACATCATGTTAAGAATACCCTTGTTTCATCAACATATAGCAGTCCCCTCATCATACCACCAATGCATCAAATAATGAATTAATTAAAAAATTGGTACATTTCACACTGATAAAGCCTTGTTTGAATCTTACGAGTCACATTATATCAATATAGAGTTCTACCATGGGAAAGGGAAACAATCCATGGTTAATGGTGTGGAATGGGTCACTACCCCAAATGGTCAAAAAATGACCCCAACTGACACCTTCAAAAATCCCAGTGAAGAATATGTTTTATCTATAAATTAGATTGAGAATATGGGTCCAAATACAAATTCATATCCACTAGTCTTCATGATTTACAACATAATCACTGAACCCAGTGGTGTTGAAAGAGATGATAAATATCTAGATAGTGGTGAAATCTCAAATGAAAATGCCTTCGTCTCATCCTCAGATCCCCGGGAAATCCTTACATATACAAATAAGGAAGAAGAAGTTGTATCATCACCCAGATAGGATTAAGATTCTCCGCTATCCCATACCCCCTCATCTCTAGAGTTCTAAAGAAAAACTATACTATAATATGGTTTAGAAGAATTCAATTCATCTTCTAGACATCAAGATATAAATTCACCTTCTAACCATAAAGAAATCATCCTAAGACGGTGTCCCCATGAAATCAAGAGGAAGAAGATGAAGAGAGGGAAGAGGAAGAGGAGGAAGAACTTAGGAACACCCCTCCATAAATTGAGGTGGTTGTATCTACCACCATTAATAAACTAATGGAAATAAATTTGGGTACATAATAGTATCTATGACCTACCTAGATTAGTGCAACCATGTATCCTAATGAGAAAGAGGTATATACGTAATTTCTAAGGTAACATAGAGATGTTGTCGATTAGAACCATATAGAAATGCTAGGACTAGATCCTGCGGTGGCCAATAACCGCCTGGGTTTTCCAGAGAACAACCACAAGGGTTATAAACAAGAACCTAGAAGGATTCACCTGATGCATGCTAACAAAATAGAGGCTATAGTTTACAAGATCATCAAATTGATCTTTATTCAGGAAGTCCAATATCCCAAGTGCTTTTCCAATATAATACCTGTCAAAAAGAAAAATGAAAAAAATTAGAGTTTGCAATAATTTCAACGATATCAACTAGCATTTTCTGATGGATGACTTTCCAATCCCAATCCTAGAACTACTGATCAATGAAAATTCTAGATATTAGGATCTCTCCTTCATGGATGGTTATTGAGGATACAACCAAATCTGAATGGCCCAATAAGATAAAGAATACACCACCTTATGAAACCCCTAGGTATTATTCTACCATCAAGTAATTCTATTTGGTTTCAAGAATTCAATCACTAAATATCATGATCTAGGCATCACATATTTAAACCCTTCTTGATTAATGTTTTTTGAATGCAATGTTGATGACCTGGTAGTTAAATCATGATTAATCTAAAAAACCTAGTGTATCTAGAAACTATGTTCAACAAACATTGATAACCCATCATGAAAATGAACCCCTTGAAATGTGCTTTCAGCATTACCTTGGAGAAATTTATTAGATTCATCATATTCCATCTATGAATTGAAGTTGACCCTGATAAGATAAAGTCCATTCTTGGCATGTCACCTCCTAGAAACCTCCCCAATTTGAGAGAAATTTAAGTACACTTGGACTACATAGAAAAATTTATAGAAAAATTTGTGGAAAAATGTTTTCCCTTCACCATGTTGAAGTAAAAAGGGGTTACATATCAATGGACTGATGACTGTCAGAAAGAATTTGACAGTCTCAAGATATATCTCTTAAGCTTTCCAGTGCTAATGCCTCATATCAAAGGAAGAGCACTCATTTTGTTTATAACTACCCTGGAATGATCATTGGGTTCCTTTATCACATATAATAATGATGGAATAAGTGATAATAAACTTTATTATCTCAGCTGATCCATGATTGATGTTGAGAATCTTTAATCATATATTGATAAATGTCGTCTGACGCTAATATTTGTGGTCTAGAAATTGAGGCACTACTTTCAGAATCACAAGGTCCATCTATTCTATCATAGAAACCCACATAAATATATTTTGAGTTGTCTAATGTTAACTTGATATCTATAAAGGTGAGTAGTCATTCTGTAGCAAATTTACATTCAGTTCGTACCTCAAAAATAAATCAAAGGCCAAACATTGGAAGAGTTTTGGGCAGGTTACCCCTCGACAGATATGAATTCAATGGAAACTGAACTATCAAATTAATATGTTTTTCTCTAATCAAGAGGCCCCCCATATATGGGAGATGAATATTTACAGTTCATCTTCAATCTCAACAAGTAATAGTATGGAATACCCCAATATCAATAATGTAGTGATGGGATTCGTACTCATATCTCGAACAAAGGCTGTCCTACCTTACTCCTTCATATTGTCATAGGGGTGCATGATCAATTAATTGGAATATAAATCTCTTATTTTAGGTATGTATTTGGAGCTTTAATTATAGGTAAAACACTTGGAGATACAGGGTGATTCAAAGCTTATTATCAACCAGGTCATTGATAAATATGCTATCAAAAAGGAAGAACCAAATTACTTGTTAGACCACATCTGAGAACTAATAGAAAAATTCCCTTTAGGACCAATATTAACTCATGTCCCACTATTGTAAAATTACCAAGAAAATTAATTGGAAAATTCAACCAAAATTCTCATTAATTCGGAGTGAGATGAAATGGTAATCAACATTACACACTTTAGGATGGTCTCATTATTCATTCAGGCCATCATGGAAGAAATAAATGAGATTATCCTTGTCCCCGATCCATACAGTCCTACCACCAACTAAATTATGACAATTGTGGACTACCTTTAAAGGGGATATCTCCCAGTGGATATAGCCAATAAAGGGAAAATTCTAAGAAGAGAAATAATTAATTTCTATATGATGGCACAAATCAAGAAAATGTCTTCAATAAGTAGAGGCTTGATAGGGTTCTTCTCAGGTGAATTAATGGAGAGGAGACTACTACCATTATGAATGAGGTTCACACTAGATCTTGTGGTGCACACAAATTATGACTCATTCTTCCCCACCAAATATAGAGGCTTGGGTACTACTGGCCCACTAAAGTATAATATTGTACTAAAGTCACCATGAAGTTCTACTCCTGATAGGTTCATGCCAATTTCATCCACATAATACTAGAGTTACTTTACATATTCAAGTACTCTTGGCCATTCTCCATATGAGGAATGGACTTCATGGGACCATATCCTCCCACTATGTCCAAGAAATTCAAGTATATTCTCACAATGACTAATTTATTTTCCAAATAGAAAAAAGATGTACCTCTCAAAGAGGTTATGGAAAGAAACACTGTTATCTTCATGAAAAAACACATCATCACCAGATTTGACCTCCCTCATGAAATATTAATGGACAACGACACCAATTTATGTTCAGGTGAAGTGGATAAATTATATCAGGAGTATGTTATCAAGTCCAATCATCCATTCTTCTACCACACAGTTGATAACAGATAGATATAGGAATTCGACAAGACCCTATCCAATATAATCTAGAATATGGTAGATAGGGATAATAATTCGTGGCTAGGAATGATCCTCCATGCTCTTTGGGTTTACCATATAGTGACCTGAACCACCACATAGGAAACACCATACTCGTTTGTATATGGGATAAAGGTGGTATTACCCATATAATATCAATTTCCCTCACTCCATGTTTCCATATTTGATCAACTATCCACAGATGATAAATACAAGAAATGGATGGATGAATTAGTGTGACTCGATGAAAATAGATTTTGTAGCTTTCACTATTTAGAAGTTCACCAAAACTAGATTTCACGAGCATTTAAAAAAGGATTTTCTCTGGTCTTTCCTCGAAGGGGATATGGTATTGGTTATTAAAACCCCAATGAAACTCAGAAAGAAACAACCAAATCTTGATCCAAAATGAGAGGGACCGTATTCCATACATAAGGTCTACTCCAATAGAGTTTATTCCTTGATCTTGATGGATATAAATCTTCTTACATCTCCCACTAATGTGAGGTTCAAAAAGAAATATTTCATATAGCCAAAATAAATCACACATCCTTATCAAATGATGTTAAATTATATGGAACCTATAATCCAAACCACATGATGTTAAACAATAGGATAATTCATCTTGACCACATGGCGTTGAATTGTATGGATCACGTTCTTACTGAAAGATGTTAAATTTCCTGGTGTCTATCGTCGTGACCACATGATGTTAAACTATAAGTAGAATATCCTTACCAAATGATGTTAAAATATACAAAACATTTCCTTACATCATGACATTAAACTTCATGGTGATTCATCATTTTAATCAATTATTAATTGCACTCAAACTGGTTTTGTGTGAGAGAAAGGTGAAATGCCCTTGTTCATGCATGAGAGACATATCCATGTGAGAAATTACATTCTCTAGATTTACGTGTGGATTGATTCCTATAACGATAGAATAAATAGTGAGATATAGACCCTATGTCATGGTCCTAGCCACAAATAATGGGAAATATGCCCTCCTCTTTATATAAATCAGACCGATGTGAGAATTTCCCATCCCGAACTATATGTGGATTGATTCCTGTCATTAAAAGATGTGTATTGAAGCATAAAATTTGCATTCTAGATCCAGCTACAAATTTCCCTCCATCATGGGGGTATTTTCTTACTTGCCTTTGGCCTTAGGTCATCTCTTCACATCAGGTTTATGTTTCTTTCTGATTTAGAAAAACATTATCCTTCTTATATGTTCTCTCTACGTTATGTTAAACTATATGACACTATGATATCCTCGTATGAGAGTGAATATACTTTGGAATAATTAATCTACCATGCCACATTTAATAATAATGTATGGATTAATTCCCATACACATGGGATATGTATAAATGCCCAAAACATTTCATATTTGGGCCCAGTTGTAAATTCATTCAACGTTTTTTCCTATTCTCCAAAGTTTCCTTCCAAAGTATGTGGTGTGGAATGGGGTATCTTAGGCCCTAATTAATGATAGGTCATAGTGTCTGTGACATGAAACTCCAATTTGAACACTTCTTCCCTCTGTCCTTAGAATATGATGTTAAACTGTGATACCAGCATCATAGATATAAGATGATAAAACACACAACGCCCTCATGATATCATTACTTGAGAGGAAATATCCCCCATATCGGTATAAGCCATCCACCATGTCATGTTAAAAACTACACGTGGCTTTATTCCTTCCCTTTTAGGATACATTGTGATGCTCAGATCATTAATCACGGGTCCAGTTGCCAAAAAATGTAGAATTACCTTATCCTTCATCATGTCTCCTCTATGTAGTGTAGTAAACCTTTTCCACCCATTTTTTCTTGCACAGAGCACATATCACGTGGTATTAGTAATTTCATAAGAGGATTCCTTGCATAACCGAGGCGTATCAATCCACATTAGATGGTACTGGTAGTGTTACCTTAAATGTCACATTGTGTATTTCATCTTCATGATGTGGAACCTATATTCCTACTGCAAGATGTTAAACTGCATGGTATGTCACAAAATACATGTGGTCTGATTCTCCTTTAAAAGAGATACACAGTGATTCCTAGAAATTTTATCATAGTCCCATCCCTGCGTAAAAGCAAAATTTCTCTCATTTCTTATGTACACACAAAGATCTATGTAAAAATTCTCAAGTTTGGGTTCCACATTCAATAATCTATGAAGTAAACAAGGATGAATACCCTAACATATGATTTAGATCTATGTAGGGGATTTTACACTCCATGGATAATCATAATCCAGATGTTTCTTACATACCCCGACACAATCCTTTCATTCATCACACTCTGTGGCCTAGGCCATTTCAGACCCATAAAAACTTCCTATTGACATCAGAAATGGGAGGATCCACTATCTTGAGGACACCATTTCTTGAATATGCACAATGTTACCCAGTTGGCTGGATTTGTTTCTCATAAAAAATCCTTTCAAAAAAGGAAAACCCATATTCTATAAAGGATTTTACAATCTTTATACGCCCCAATGTCTTTTATAACCCATATCATTTTTCAAAATTTCATAAACCCTAGAAGCATGGTTTACAATTTCTTTTCCCTCACGTCCAAGGCATGGAAAACATCCCAACCTAATAAACCCCTATTACTCATTGTTTCCAGGATTCATGGTCTTACCTGTACGACCTAAAATGGCAAGACCTCTTTCCTATTTCGCCACATGATGTTAAAACTACATAGCTGATGTCCTAGTTGCATGACACTAAATTGTACGATTCATAACAACTATGTGTTTATTGATTCCCAAAATGTAGGATATTTAGCGATTCTTATGTTTCTACTCCTTGGTATACCCAAAAGAAAAATAAAAATTACCTTTACCTGTTCATGGGTAGAACCCCATAAGAACTATATATGAATTAATTCACATTTTAACTAGATATTTAGTGACACCTGGATCCTATATACTGATTCGACCACAAACAAAGAAAATAACACACTCATATGAATGAGATAGATCTAAATTAAATAATATAATATTAGAATCACCTTATTAGGGAGATCATATCCAAAGGAAATTTTCTCTGGGCCACACAAATTTTTTATCAGTCAGTGGGGAAGCCTTCCTAGAACAATGTATATAATGATAAATTCTCTCACAGGGTACGTAGTGACACCTATCCCACACAAAATTTTTATCTATGTATTTGTTTCATGATAAAAAAATGATCCTTATCTAAAACTCCTTTACACTAGAAAAAATTATACAGGAGTGGTTTCTCATTCCTTACTAGTGTTGACACAAATACCCTGGCCTTTTTTAGACATAAATCCCTCAGATAGGCCACCCACTATGGTCTTGAAAAATAAAATTTTCCAAAAATTACTTGTCCATTGGAAACAAAGTGCTAGTAACTTAAGGAAACCTATGATTGACTATGAACAATATGTCTCAGTTGGATCCTCATTAGTTCCACACAAAAAGGCTTGTCAACCAAAGAAAAATCCATCCTCAAGAAAGGATTTACCTACCTCCATATGCCCCAGAAACATCATGTTGGAAACCATTTTCCTAGTTACCCCTCATGTAATTTCCACATGTTATGGATCATATTTATAAATCACAAACCAAGGTAAATAAAAATCCCTCATTCATGTATAAAATCATTTGAACATTCTCAATAAACAAGTCCAATTAGGGACCTTACCCCGCGATTCATGGTTAAAGAGGTTCGACCTAAAACATAAGTTGCATCAGTCTGGTTTTCAATACTCTAAATTGACCATAAAAAGGGACATGAAACTAACTAGGTTGAAAACCCCCAAAGGGAATCCTAGACAAAAGATGAGTACCATCTCTCTAAAACCTTTCTTTTCATAGTTTAGGAAATAATCACACAACCCAAAAAAGGGGGAGAGAGAAACAAATCTTGTTAGATTAAAAACCTATAAAGAGATGACTAAGAAAAAGTCAAGTTATGCCTGCTAGGTATGTACTATAAAAGAATTAGGAAAAAATAAGAGTGGTAACATAAAAGATACAAAGTTTATAGGGTTTTTCATGTAACCCTAGCACAAATAAAAACTATCCTCACTAAGTCTCCCAGATCAGGAAAAAAATTAGATCATTACATTATTATATCAATTGAATTATTCTAGATGATAGTCGAAATTGATGTCCAGTGACTAAAAATCCAAGTCATATGAAGTGGATTTGTCTTTAAAATAATGGAAAATTTTGATTCATGTATCAAAAATGAAAGTAAAATGGATTTTCATTTATCTATTAAATGAGAGTGAGGAATAATCTATATCCTAGAGTATCTGCATAATGATACTAAAAAAGGGAGACACATGATATATAAAGGAATTATAGTTAAACTTGGTTGGATTTCATTAGAAAATTGACCACTGCACAATGCAAGCCATCAAGGGTCCATTCCAAGGTAGTCCTTTTCTCAGCTTCAGCCTCATCTATTTGACACATTTCTCTGAAAAAGACTCTAAAATCCCAATATTTCTTATTAATAGACTCATAATTCATAGTGGATGATGAAAATTATGCCTTAAACATTGTAACATGAGCCTCACATTCTCATAGCTACTCAGAATGTGAAACCACTTGATCATAAGTTCTTATTTCTTCAACAGCCAGAAAGTATATCTCAATGGTGGTATTCTATAAGTATTATGTTTGATGGTGAGAGGCATTAAAATAGGTAAGGTCACCTTCAAGAGCAGCTAGGTGTTCTCAAGATATTTCTATCTAGTAAATGAGGATGTGCATATGTTGGTAATCAAACCCACTTGATCCCAGGAAAATGAAGAGTTAGCGAAGGCTGTCTGACTTTCCAGCCATCTCCATTAGTGGGTTCTTTATGAGGATGGTACTAATTTGGTGCCAAAACCATATTTCTATAACCTGGTGTTTGACTACAATTTGGGGATATTTATCTTGATCACTCACTACCATGATCATTTAATCTGGTAGTGTATTTACAACAGACAGATTCGCATTGAAAAATGACTCCATAGTGGGAAAATATTCCATCCCCACCTTCTACCCAACATCGAGAACCAGAATAATAGGCTCATAATTAATTGGAAGGGCTCCCAAGGATATCCCTCTAAGACTAATGTTAGCAGAGTTTTCATCAATCTTATTTAAAACAATAAAATATTCCTCATATACAATAAGGAGGGAGTTTGAATATGACTCTCCCCTAAGTCACTTAGATCATCATGATGCATGTTGTCCTCCCCTAGAAGACAATGAAGAGGGCGCATCAGGTACAGAGATAGTAGAGACCAATGGCTTCATAACTCGTCAAAATAATTTTCCTAATATCCCATCGGGATAGTATTCCATCCAAATTATAACATAATATCATGATAGATTGATAGAATTCCTAGTGCATGGAAATGAAATTTACATGCCCGAATCCTCGCAATCCATCATTATCCATAGCCAGTGAAGAATGACTGTGTGCAATTCTAGAATCTGGGAAAGGGTAAAATGGGAATCCTATTTCACAAATCCTAATTTGTGTGAAAATATATAATGGGTATATAAATAAAATATGGTTACCTATTCCACCCATGTACTCAAAATTCCATCCCACAAAGAGATGGTATAATAACACTCCTCCCCAGTCCCTTCACCATTATCAGGCACTATGATTGAAGGTTTAGGGTAAGGAATGAATGTAAGATGGGAAAATTCACTCAAAAGTTCAATAATTCCATTTGGGACTTGGGATCTTAGATGAAAACTATAAATATTAAGCAATACAAGGAAAAAGGGAAGAGTAAGTAACTATTGCATAATGCCGATATTCATAACATTGACAGTGTTCCTCCACCCAGCTGTACAACTACTGGAATGTCCTGCAAAGATTATGTAGATACTTTCCTTCCCAAATATGGCCTATTAGTTAATATTCTGAAGAAAGTGTGGGTATTGTTAATCTGATAGGGTGTCCCTCTACCAATTCAAAAACCATTATCAGGGTACAAACACTGACACCGGTATAGGCATATCTCGATGGGAAGAGAAATCTGCTCAAGAATATGGAAAATAAATTGACCAACCTAAAGAAAGAAGGTATGTTTAGATGAATTATATATAACCACATGTTATATTGGCCCGCTTCAAGAGTATCCCAGTATTAACCTAGGATGATTCGCAATTGTTGAGTTGGATGAGTCCTACTATGATGGACATTCGGCCATGGAACCCTAATTTTCAAGAACACCTTAATCCAATCATAGAATGGAAATTCTGTGCGAGCATGGAGGGGCTGACATAAAAATCTATTTATTGTGTTCATTAGGTCCCTCACCAGTGGATATACCTATTCAGTGTTGTCCCATGTATTGGTCGCAGGAAAGAATTCATCATACATGTCACCGAGAATGGGGATTACCTATAGCTGATGAACATCCCGTAAGCTAATCCCAAATTCACCATAAAATAGATAGAGAGTATTTGTATTCAAGAACCAATGACTGATTAATTCAGGTAGCACCTTAGTTAGAGAATAAATGATGAATTGAGAAATCTATACTGCCAAGTATAAATTAACAACATCAAATGATTCAAGAAATACCATATAGTTCTGGTGCACATGGAATACCCAAGCCCATTCACAAGAGAAGCACCCTCTTGACTGAAAAACCTACATGGAGCTCCACCCCCCACTGGGATTGCCTCATGATAGTTTAAAAATGGATGGATAGTCTTAAATGGCTGATTACGAGGATATATCATGACTTTTTTGGTTACTTTTCATCCACATGGAGTCATTCAGAATAAAGAGGTTCTCCAAACATGAACTAGGAATGATTTCCCTTACGATAGATATATTCACCTGGGCACGTTCCCAGGATGTCTCGAACCAAGAATAGGGGAGGTTATGGTCAACCGATATAAGGGGAGAATCATATTAAATACCAAAATTATAAAGTGACAGTTAGTTTGACAATGGATAAGAAAAAAGTTTTGTGGAAATAAGGTTTTTTAGAATACCGTCCTTAGGAGTGATTTGATGTCAAATACCTCCCCCAATATTTTTATCCATAACATTATGTATCTTGCTTTTATTCATCAGTTCTTGATTAATTTTATTTCTTTGATAATTATAAGAAATTTCATATGAGATTCATTGATGGAATGGATGTAAAAGTAAAAAAATCCTATGAATCATCAGTTTACAGAAGTATGAAGGCCCACAAACCATCATTCTAATGATGAATTCATCTATGAATCATAAGTTCATGGAGAATTGTCCCATGAAGCATTGTCTAGATAATAAAAGGTTCAAGGGACACTCTACCTACAAAGTGTTTATCACTATACGAAGGATCAAAAATTACCATTTGTTGTCAAGTTTTTGTAGTTCACGGGTGAATAATCTAAATTCACCAAAAAACCCATCCGCAAAAGACATAGTTCATAGAAGAATATATGGTTGAGATCTTGCGAGAGAACCAGGTTCCATGAGAGGATCACAAAAAGAAAAATTGATTTGGCCCCACTACTTATTAGCATGGTCCCCTACAAACAGGTCCACTCAAGTACCTCAAACCAATTCAAAATAAGGCTGAATTATACATTGTAATAACCTCCTCTTCAAATTGATCAGAACCCATTTTGATGATGGAAAGTTTTTGGGTCTTGTAATTTCTAGAAAAAAATTATAAAAATTCCATTAATTTGGAAAATGAGAAAAAAAATTAAAAGAATAGTTGAAAGAAAATTTTCCAATGGACATAAACTGCAAAGGACAGAGTGATTGTAGAGACCCGAAGCTTGATGTACATTGACATTACATTACTTTTGTGGAATACTTAATATAAAAAAAAACAGACACACAAGGACCATAATAGTTTAGTGTCTTTGGAAACTCAGAATATAAACTTCTAATCATGTTGAAATATCTTCAACAACTCCCATAACGATCTTCCCCTTTTTTCCTTACCTAAAAATTTCTTTATTTACCGGGGAAAATAAAACATAAAAAGGGTGAGCTCAAATTCTCAGTATGGGAAAACATAGATAACATAAAACAATCCATAAACATTTGGAAGCAGAAACATGAACATGAAATTTAAACATCAAAATATTGAGAAAAGACATAAATTGTTGAAGTACGTAAGACATATATCATAATGGAACATCAACCATGATAAAATATAATGGGAATAAAACATGTAATTTTGGAAACCATTCAGCACATGTTATGATTTCCATATTAGCCAAGGGATTGCTGCCAAGACCATCTTAGTGGACAAAGTCCCTTTGTGAATCGAGTTCACTCCTCATTCTAGTCCTGTAACACTGATCTGGATTAATTTACCGTTCCTTCCATGTCTATCTGATTAGATATAAATCTTTACCCAATGCATTGGAGGGAGATATAGGTCCCACCCATCTCATAATGAAATCATTCTTACTTGTTCCACAAAATAAAAATAAATCATTCATCATAACCCAAAGAATAAAATGGGTTTCATAAACATCATTCCATCATCACATAATCTATATAAAATAAATGGATATCATTTCATAATAAGAAAAGTGAATCCATGTGAATCATAGAGACATTATACTTGAAACATACACATATGAAATAATGTCATCTTAGATGGAAAAATGGTTTTGATAAAACAATTGAAATGAATTCTTGATGAAAATATCATTTCTTCTTCAAAATCATTTTCTTTTCACAAAATTCCATGAAACTTTAAAAGAAAAGTATTTTGTTGAAAATATTCATAAAACATTGTAGAGTATGCTTTATGAAAATGAGGCATTATGAAACCTTAAAAATCCGTTCACGCCGTATAAGTTAAAAACAACATTCTTCTCATACTTTTGTCAGAAAAGTCAAAAAGTACCTCGTATGGTAAAAAAAAGATTCCTTACATACCTTGTAGTAAAAGTCAAAAATGGGTAAAAATTACTTTAAACATACATGAAAATACTTTTATAAAACATGAACATGGATGATATAAATAACCCTAGTAAATACTTACGAATAACCAATCTCGGATAAAAATGAGATTTGTAAAATTATCCCTTACCTTAGGTCCGATATGCTTCGTACGTATCCGAACCTCCTGTATAATGATTTAAATAATTTCATTGACTTATCATATTCATTGTTATGATATCATATATGGTTCACTTATGACTTTATATTAACCTTTCTTTTTTTAAATTCCATGTTAAAGAGCGTTTTGAGTAAAATCGTTTCATTTGTCGTCCGTGTTTTGACTTGTAATTATTCATACGATTACGGAGATCATGATTACTTAATTACAGAATATAAAACATGATTTATATATAATATATATTCATAATATACATATATATAATAGATCGATAAATGGAAAGAAATATACCGTTAATGAAGACGGTAGGCCGTATGTATGCATGAACGTTGTTTTTGTTTCCTCATTGAATTGAATGGAATTAATTGGATGACATACATATATATATACATAAATCCAGTAGAATTATTATTTAATATATTTCATTATTATTCATTATATAATCTTTATGATCATTCATGTACGGTTAACATGGAGAATGAATCTCATCGCGTCATGGAGACGGTAGTCCGTACGTACGCACGAGCGATGATATCGTTCCCATAATTATTGAATATAATTGGAGTGGATGGTATAATATATCAGAATTAGTATGATGTTATAATAGCCATATATAGTTATTCTTTACACCATTATACCCATCCATGTAAGGTGTTGGTGGAAAAATAGATTTCACCACGGCGTGGAGACGGTATTCCGTACGTACGCACGCGTGGTGATTTCGTTTTCCGTAGGATGGATAGATCGTGAAATAGGGTTGTTTAATACTTATAATAACATATCAGTATATGAGTAATACTGATGTTATTACCTCATAATGAAACAACTAAAGAATAATAAGTAGAAGAAGAAATAAAGTTGAAAGAATCGGTAACGGACATTACCTCTTCTTTGAAGCGCCTCTTCTTAACCTCCTCTTTGGGCACTAACATTGGTCTTTGAAGAAGAACATAACCTCTAGGATGTTTCTATAGAAGTGGAGAAGAGAATTTGGCAGGTTTTGGCCGAGCTTTAAGGCTCAAAGTGGTGTGAGTAAGAGAGGGAGGAGGTTCCCTTTTATAAGGGAGGAGAGGGGCACCTTTGGAAAAACTAAAAATATTATTTTATTATAAAGTCATATTCATTTTTTAATAGCTCAAAATTTATTTGTTTAGAAGGTAATGTGGGGATGGGTCGAAAGAATCTAATTAAATAGAATTTATAAAAGTTTAGGTTTCTATTTTAACTATATCATTTAGATTTAACCTTAAGTTAAACAACTTTACTTTTACCGTGTCTTCTTGTTTTCTTACACTATAAGGTTACTAAACTTACTATAAAAAACCAAAATAACCCCAAGATATTTATTATTAATATATATAACCCTATATAAGTCATTTGTCCTAACCTTTGATTTTTAGGAATAAAACAACAATTAATAATACAATATTTGTTTTAAAAACTATTTTATGTCAATTTTGACAATATTTGGTAATTGATTTTTTTGAAAATCATAACAGAATGATTAGTTCTAAAACATTTAACTAAATCAATAATAACATGTCATATTAACCTATAAAATTAGTGTAATTAATAAAAAGCCTCAAATTACATTTATTTGGGTATGTATAACATCAATTATGTCAATATTTCATTAATAAGATAATTACTGCATCATTTTTGTGTCATAAATAAATTAACTTATTTAATGTCTAAATATTATAAAGAAAATACCATTATGTAGGAAATATTTTTAGCTTTCTGATGAATATTTATAGTCTAATTTAGCTTAGGTATAACCCTATATTAAAAATGATTTACTTATTAAAATTTGATTTTTACTATTTTAACCCTTCTTTAAATAAATTAATATTAAATGTCTTAATCTAATCCAAGTAGGCCTCAATGGTCATATTTTATTCCTAAGGTTGTTTTTGGTCGAATTAAACTTTTCCAATAGAATTAGGACATGTGTTAGGGTAATAATAATATTATTTGGACCCTTAATTACCCTATTTACTTTTAACCATGGTAAATAATAAAAGTAAAAAGTTACTATTCACCAAAAATATTTTCATCTCATTGAACCACATTTTAGTCTTTGATATTAAATGTGTCTCTTGGATTTTTAAAATTCAATTCACAGAATTGGTAAAATTTCATTTAAATGAAAAAGTCAGTTTTTTATCTACCACTAAGTGGTTTCACTATTCATCGAAAATTGAAGTTTTTCAGAAAAATACCCAAATTTCAGCCTAAGAATTATTTGATATTCCGAATTCAAAATTGATGTCTAATTTTACAAATTCAAAACATAGAAGTGGAATTAATTAATTTTAAAATTTATTCCCGTTATCAAAACAAATAGCGTGTTTCTAAGAAACAATAACTATCAAAAGATTGCTACTTGTTTATATCCAATTTCAAAGTGAAATTAATTCCAATGACCAACATTGGATTAAATAGTAAAAATATATTCTAATTACACTTTAAAACCAATTAAAAAGATAATCTATCCATATAAATTATTGTGATGAAAAAAGTTTTTTTAAATTAAAATATATGGTGTTTTTACTATTCATTAAAATATGAAAGTTATCAGAATAATATGAAAAATTTATCCAAAGTAAATTTTTATATCCTGATTCCAAAGAATAATTTTATTTTGTAAAATTTAACTTATAGACATGTCAAAAACAAGATTTAAGGTGGGCATTCCATCAAAAGGCGACAAAACTACATTTTTTGAAAAATACTTATTTTACTCGAAAAATTGATTTTGTTCTCATACCATGTTCTAGAAATTGTGTAAGATGAATAATAATGTTATAAAATTCAAAATGTAGTTGATACTATTCATAACGGATAGTTCATAATAATATTATAACCACATATTGTTGTTTAGTGAAACCTGGTATTGCGTACAACACACGCTATCGAGGAAAGTCGTGATTGCATGTAATGTAAGCCAAGTCAGGGTTGCGTGTTGTACAAGACTCCTCCGTTGTTTCGTATAACATAATCCAACCATATTTCATTTATACATTGAATATATATATATTTATATAAATACACTCAATGTTTCGTAGAATAACTACTATCAAAATTAGGTGTAACATGATCCAATAATAGTGTTGTGTATACTGCAAGCTCATACGGTGTTGCATATAGCGCAAGGTAATCTTGTTGTAGCATACAACACAAGACATCAATTATATTAAAATAATATTTTTCATAAAATATCGAGGTGTTACATTCTACCCCCCTTAAAATGAATTTCGCCCTCGAAATTCATCGGGGTTATAAATCATTTACTATTTATAGAAACCCACATCGTAAAAAGGAATACTAAAACTTATTTTTAAAAACTAAAGTATGAAATGTAATGATTACCCAAAGAAACTCATCACTGGGTTTCCATATAGGATAAATAGGTGAAAATATGGATATGGAAGAAAAATCTAACCATCAAGTTCTGATGGAGGGTGGTAGAGAGCATGGCTATGAAAAATCCATCAATCACAAAGCCATATATTTGTGATGATCTAAGGTACCATATGATTCATCAGATATAAGGGCACTAGGACAAAATTTTTGGTTTTCAAGATCATTTCCCTAAAGTTGATGAAATTGGAATTAGAAGAAATACTTTCATGATTTTGGTATAGTCTCACCGTTGTTCGTTCTTTGGACAATTTCCACTTCATATCTTAAAGAAATAAAGTTGAATTTGTCATTCGTGAAGTGTTAGCAGATCAAGTGATAGAATTATGGGTCATTCCATCTGTCTCAAACAAAAGGTTATAAAAGTTATCAAAAATACATAAGTCCACCTATAGTGAGATTAATCATATATGGTTCCTAGAATGGACCTATACTTCATATATCATACCTCTTAACATAATAAAACTTGTTTCTACTAAACATGGACTTCTTGTAAGACAATGGTAGGCGATAAAGGCCAGTCGCACTTCAGTTGTGGGTTCGAGTCCCACAGCCTTGTCCGACGCGATGGGTTGTCACCCATCCTGGAGGTTGTCCTTTTTCTAAAACTACATTACTATAACATCCCATATATAATATCGAAAAAACTTCTATCCTTAAACAATACTAACTTATGTCTAATATAATCCATTCCAATCTTTAGGCTTATCCATAATACTGCAGTCCACTCTCATATTACAGTGAAAAAGATTACAAGAGATTTCATCTAACAAGAATGTTAATACCATCGTTGATCCCCATATATCATAATATATGTCTTTTTGGTCACATTCAAAACATTATAAGGCCTTAATCATGTATTCTCTTGAAAAATGAATACCCATTGAATCTTAGTGAAAACATGAGTGCTGTTAAAAGTTAACTATTTCCACATACCAAAACCCCAAAATTCTATATACTCAAACCATAATATAACTATTTTCTTATATCATTCATGAGCTCATGAATACTGTCAAACATTTCATTTTCTCCTTATCCCTTCATTATGCGCATATCATCTTTTTTCCAAAAACATATCAATCACATTCCATGGTTACTGGTACCATAAAATTATTTAAAACCACAATGGACCAATATATATATATATTCAAATATTCCATTATACTATATACAAAATTATTTTGGAATCCCATTACATAAACACTTAATCATTCCACCACATCGTTGTCATATTCAACATCACCAATAGTGGTCGCATGTGACTTTCCTTTTTTCCTTTTCCATAAGTGGTTGCTCATGTCGATCATCACTAACCCTTGGATTAGGGAATTTATTAGCATAATGCCCCATTTCCTTTCACTTGAAGCATTGAAGTGTTGGTGGTGTATTCTCTACAGTATTTTCTTTATTCACATCATTAGAAACCCTTTTTCCATTACTTCGACACTCAGCTACTAGATGACCTTCTTTTCCACACTTAATACATTTTCTAGTCCCTTTAAGATAATATCCACCATGCTTCTTTCCACACTTTGAGCATAAGGAAACATTCATCTTCTTTTCACCATTATTCTGAGATTTCTCCTTGAACTCCATCTTTCATTTCTTGTCAAAACCATGAGATGGATAAGTAACACCAACTTCCATTTCTACCTTGACATCACAACGCACAATTTCTTCATAGCTACTTAAGTCTCTAATAGATAATTCCCTTCGAAGACTTGGTTTTAAGCCACTGAAGAATCGATCAACTTTACTTTTAGGTTGGATGATAAAACCAGATGCATACCTTGAAAGTCTTGTAAAATTCGCTTCATATATACCAACAGATTCATCATCCTTCTGTTTTAGCTCAAGGAACTCCTTTTCCTTCTTTTTTCGAAGAATACGAGGGAAGTAATTACTAAAAAACAAGTTCTTGAACTCGTCCCATTCCATGGATTCAATTTCATCTTGGGGCCTTGTATTATTAATTAGAGTGCACCACTGGTCTGTTTCACCTTCTAAATGGTAAACATCTAGAATGACTTTATCATGTTCCGAACAACGAAGTATGGAAAATATCTTTTCAATGTTACTGATCCATTGTTCAGCAATAAGTGGATCAAAAGACCCATTGAAAGAAGGTGGATGTTGCCTCATGAAGGACTCAATAGAATATTGTTCCCTTCTCAGCTCATTTGGAAGTCTAGAATGATTTATAGCTTGTGTAAGTATAGCAATAATATTTTTCACTCGATCTCCCATAACATTGTTTTGTCTAGGAGTAAAATCATTGCATTGTCCATTACATTGATCCACACGGTTCATTCGGGTTCCAGCCATAGTCTAAAACCCAAAAAGAATAGTGTGAGAGGAAAAAATCATGCTAGGAAAACAACATAATAAAGGGGTAGTACCTTAAATATATAACATCTTAGGTTTAATTCTAACATCGTTAGCACAATTCTAGGACTATAACCTATACATATACTTAACCTTAGGGACAACCCTAGACATACCATAGAAATATCTCTAGGGATCTCACTAAAGCTTACACATCCTAGTTTACAAAGGATTACTAAACCTTCCCTCTGATACCAACTGTAGAGACCCAAAGCGTGGCGTACATGGACATTACATTACTTTTGCGGAATACTTAATACATAACAAAAGCAGCCACAAAAGGACCGTAATAGTTTAGTGTCTTTGGAAACTCAGAATTTAAACATCTAATCATGTTGAAATTTCTTCAACAACTCCCATAATGATCGTCCCCTTTTTGTTTCCTTACCTAAACCTTTATTTATTTCCCGGGGAAAATAAAACATAAAAAGGGTGAGCTCAAATGCTCAGTAAGGGAAAACATAGATAACATAAAACAATCCATAAACATTTGGAAGCAAAAAAATGAACATGAAATTTAAACATCAAAATCTTGAGCAAAGACATAAATCGTGGAAGTGCGTAAGGAATATATCATAATGGAACATCAACCGTGATAAAATATAATGGGAATAAAACATGTAATTGTGGAAACCATTCAACACATGTTATGATTTCCATAGAAGCCAAGGCATTGCTGCCAAGACCATCTTAGTGGACAAAGTCCCTTTTTGAACCGAGTTCACTCCTCGTTCCAGTCCTGTAACACTAAACCGGATTAACTTACCATTCCATCCATGTATATCTCATGAGATATAAATCTTTACCCAATGCATTGGAGGGAGATATAGGTCCCACCCATCTCATAATGAAATCATTCTTACTTGTTCCACAATATAAAAATAAATCATTCATCATAACCCAAAGAATAAAATGGGTTTCATAACCATCATTCCATCATCACATAATCCATATAAAATAAATTGATATCATTTCATAATAAGAAAAGTGAAACCATGTGAATCATAGAGACATTATACTTGAAACATACACATATGAAATAATGTCATCTTAGATGGAAAAATGGGTTTGATAAAACACTTGAAATGAATTCCTTGGGAAAATATCCTTTCTTCTTCAAAATCATTTTATTTTCACAAAATGCCATGAAATTTTAAAATAAAATTATTTTTTAAAATATTCATAAAACCTTGTAGAGTATGCTTCATGAAAACTAGGTGTTATGAAACCGTAAACATCCGTTCGCGCCGTATAAGTTAAAAATAACATTCTACTCGTACTTTTGTAGGAAAAGTCAAAAAGTACCTCATATGGTAATAAAAAAAATATTCACTACATACCATGTATAAAAGTCAAAAATGGGTAAAAAGGAATTTAAACATACATGAAAATACTTTTATAAAACATGTACATGGATGATAGAAATAACCCCAGTAAATACTTACGAATAAGAAATCTCGGATAAAAATGAGATTTGAAAAATTATCCCTTACCTTAGGTCCGATATACTTCGTACGTATCTGAATCTCCTGTATAATGATTTAAATAATGTTAGTGAGTTATTATAGAATCATATTCATGGTTATGATATCATATATGGTTCACTTATGACTTTATATTACCCATTCTTTTGTAAATTCCATGTTAAAGAGCGTTTTGGGTAAAATCGTTTCATTTGTCGTCCGTGTTTTGACTTGTAATTATTCATATGATTACTTAGATCATGATTAAATAATTCTAGAATATAAAACATGATTTATATATAATATATATTCAGAATATACATATATATAATAGATCGATAAATGGAAAGAAATACACCGTTCATGGAGACGGTAGGCCGTACGTACGCATGAACGTTGTTTTCATTTCCACATTGAATTGAATGGAATTAATTGGATGACATACATATATATATACATAAATCTAGTAGCATTATTATTTAATATATTTAATTATTATTCATTATATAAACTTATGATCATTCATGTATGGTTAACATGGAGAATGAATCTAATCGCGTCGTGGAGACGGTAGTCCATACGTACGCACGAGCAATGATATCGTTCCCATAATTATTGAATATAATTGGAGTGGATGGTATAATATATCAGAATAAGTATGATTTTATAATAACCATATATAGTTATTCTTTACACCATTATACCCATCCATGTATGGTGTTGGTGGAAAAACATATTTCACCCCGGCGTGGAGACGATATTCCTTTCGTATGCACGCGTGGTGATTTCGTTTTCCATAGGATGGATAGATGGTGAAATAGAGTTTTTTCATTCTTATAATAACATATCAGTATATGATTGATACTTATGTTATTACCTCATAATTAAACAACTAGAGAAGAAGTAGAAGAATAAATAAAGTTGAAAGAATCGGAAACAAACATTACCTCTTCTTTGAAGCGCCTCTTCTTAACCTCCTATTTGGGCACTAAAATTGGTCTTTGAAGAAGACCAAAACCTCTAGGATGTTTCTAAGGAAGTGGAGAAGAGAATTTGGCAGGGTTTTTCTGAGTTTGAAGGCTCAAAGTGGTGTGAGGAAGATAGGGAGGAGGTTCCCTTTTATAAGGGAGGAGAGGGGCACCTTTGAAAAAACTAACAATATTATTTTATTATAAAGTCATATTCATTTTTTAATAGCTCCAAATTGATTTATTTCGAATATAATGTGGGTATGGGTCGAAATAATTTCATCCAATAGAATTTAGACAGGTTTAGGTTTCTATTTTAACCTCATCATTTATAGTTAACCTTAAGTTAAATAATTTTACTTTTACCGTGTCTTCTTGTTTTCTTACACTATAAGGTTAATAAACTTACTATAAAAGCCAAATGAACCCCAAGTTGTTTATTATTAATATATATAACCTTATCTAAGTCATTCGGCCGAACCTTAGATTTTTTGGAATAAAATACCAATTAATAATAGAATATTTGTTTTAAAAACTACTTTATGTCAATTTTGACACTATTTGGAAATTGATTTTTGTGAAAATAATAACAGAATTATTAGTTCAAAAAAGTTAATTAAATCAATAATAACATGTAATATTATCCTATAAAATTAGTGTAATTCATAAAAGCTTCAAATTACATTTATTTTGGTATTTATAACATCAATTATGTCAATATTTCATTAATAAGATAATTACTGCATCATCTTTGTGTCATAAATAAATTAATTTATTTAATGTCTAAAAATTATAAATAAAATACCATTATGTAGATAATATTTTTTTATTTCTAAGGAATATTTATATTAGAATTTATCTTATGTATAACCCTATATTAAAAATTATTTACTTATTAAACTCTGATTTTAACTATTTTAATCCTTCTTTAAATAAATTAATATTAAATGTCCTAATATAATTCACGTGGGCCTAAATGGTCATATTTTATTCATAAGGTTGGTTTTGGTCTAATTAAACTTTTCCAATAGAATTAGGACATGTGTTAGGGTAATAATAATATCATTTTTACCCGTAATTACCCTATTTACTTTTAACCATGGTAAATAAAAGTAAAAAGTTACTATTCACCAAAAATATATTAATCTCATTAAACCACATTTTAGTCCTTGATATTAACTGTGTCTCTCAGATTTTCGAAATTCAATTCACAGAAGTGGTAAAATTTTATTTAAATGAAAAAGTTAGTTTTGTATCTACCACTAAGTGGTTTCACTATTCATCGAAAATTGAAGTTTTTCAGAAAAATAACAAAAAATCAGCCTAAGAATTATTTGATATTCCGAATTCAAAATTGATGTCTATTTTTCAAAATTCAAATCATAGAAGTGTCATTAATTAATTTTAAAATTAATTTCCGTTATCAAAACAAATAACGTGTTTTTAAGAAACAATAACTATCAAAAGATTGATACTTGTTTATATCCAATTTCAAAGTGAAATTAATTCCAATGACCAACATTGGATTAAATGGTAAAAATATATTCTAATTACACTTTAAAACCAATTAAAATGATAATCTAACCATATAAATTATTGTCATGAAAAAATTTGTTTTTAATTAAAATATAGCGTGTTTTTACTATTCCTTAAAATATGAAAGTTATCAGAATAAAATGAAAAATTTATCCAAAGTAAATTTTTATTTCCTGATTCCAAATAAGATTTTTATTTTTTCAAATTGAACTTATAGACATGTCAAAAACAATATTTAAGGCGGGTGCGCCATCAAAAGGTGGCAAAACTACATTTTTTGAAAAATACTTATTTTACTCGAAAAATTGATTTTGTTCTCATACCATGTTCTAGAAAATGTGTAAGATGAATAATAATGTTATAAAATTCAAAATGTAGTTGATACTATTCATAACGGCTAGTTCGTAATAATATTATAACCATATATTGTTGTTTAGTGAAACCTGGTATTGCCTACAACACACGCTATCGAGGAAAGTCACGATTGCGTGTAATGCAAGCCAAGTCAGGGTTGCGTGTTGTGCAAGACTCCTCCGTTTTTTCATATAACATAATCCAACCATAATTCATTTATACATTGAATATATATATATATATATATATATATATATATATACACTCAATGTTTCGTAGATTAACTACAATCAAAATTGTGTGTAACATGATCCAAGAATAGTGTTGTGTATAATGCAAGCTCATACAGTGTTGCATATAGTGCAAGGTAATATTGTTGTAGCATACTACACAAGAAATCAATGATATTAAAAGAATATTTTTCATAAAATATCGAGGTGTTACATTCTACCCCCCTTTCAAAGGAATTTCGCCCTCGAAATTCATCGAGGTTATAAATCGTTTACTATTTATAGAAACCCACATCGTAAAAAGGAATACTATAACTTAATTTTAAAAACTAAAGTATGAAATGTAACGATTACCCAAAGAAACTCATCACTGGGTTTCCATATAGGAGAACATAGGTGAAAATATGGATATGGAAGAAAAATCTAACCATCAAGTTCTGATGGAGAGTGGTAGAGAACATGGCTATGAAAATGCCATCAATCACAAAGCCATAGATTTGTGATGATCTAAGGTACCATCTCATTCATCATATATAAGGGCACTAGGACAAATTTTTTGGTTTTCAAGATCATTTCCCTAAGGTTGATGAAATTTGAATTAGAATAAATACTTTCGTGATTTTGGTACAGTCTCACCATTGTTCATTCTTTAGACAATTTCCACTTCATCTCTTAAAGAAATGAAGTTGAATTTGTCATTCTTGAAGTGTTAGTAGATCATGTGATTGAATTATGGGTCATTCCATCTGTCTCAAACAAAAGGTTATAAAAGTTATCAAAAATACATAAGTCCATCTATAGTGAGATTAATCATATATGGTTCCTAAAATGGACTTATACTTCAAATATCATACTGCTTAATATAATAAAACTAATTTCTACTAAATAGGGACTTCATGTAGGCCAGTGGTAGGCGATAAAGGCCAGTTGCACTTCGGTTGTGGGTTCGATTCCCATAGCCTTGTCCGACGCGATGGGCTGTCGCCCATCCTGAAGGTTGTCCTTTTTCTAAAACTACATTACTATAACATCCCATAAATAATATCGAAAAAACTTCTATCTTTAAACAGTACTAACTTATGTCCAACATAATCCATTCCAATCTTTAGGCTTATCCATAATACTACATTCCACTCTCATATTATAGTGAAAATGATTACCAGAGATTTCATATAGCAAGCATGTTAATAACATCTTTGATCCCCATATATCATAAGATATGTCTTGTTGGTCACATTCCAAACATTCGAAGGCCTTAATCATGTATTCTCTTGAAAAATGAATACCCATTGAATCTTAGTGAAAACATGAGTGCTGTCAAATGTTATCTCTTTCCACATACCGAAACCCCAAAATTCTATATACTCAAACCATGATATAACTATTTCCTTATATCATTCATGACCTCATGAATACTGTCAAACATTTCATTTTCTCCTTATCCCTTCATTATGCGCATATCATATTTTTTCCAAAAATATCTCAATAACTTTCCATGTTTATTGGTACCGTAAAATTATTGAAAACAACTATAAACCAATACATAAATAGTCCTATATTCCACGATACTATTTACAACATTATTTTGGAATCCCATTACATAAACACTTAATCATTACACCACATCGTTGTCATATTCAACATTGCCAATAGTGATCGCATGTGACTTCCCTTTGTCATTTTCCTTAAGTGGTTGCTCATGTCGATCATCACTAACCTTTGGATGAGGAAATTTATTAGCATAATGCCCCATTTCCTTGCACTTGAAGCATTAAAGTGTTGGTGGTGCATTATGTAGAGTCTTTTCTTTATTCACATCATTAGCAACCCTTTTTCCATTACTTCGACACTCAGCTGCTCGATGACCTTATTTTCCACACTTAAAACATTTTCTAGTCCCTTTAAGAGAATCTCCACCATGCTTATTTCCACACTTTGAGCATAAAGAAACATTCATTTTCTATTCACCATTATTCTGAGATTTCTTCTTGAACTCCATCTTTCATTTCATGTGAAAACCATGAGATGGATATGTAACACCAACTTCCATTTCCACCTTGATAGCACAATGTGCAATTTCTTCATAGCTACTAACATCTCTAATAGCTATTTCCCTTCAAAGACTTGGTTTTAAGGCACTAAAGAATCGATCAACTTTACTTTCAGGTTGGATGATAAAACCAGATAAATACCTTGCAAGTCTTGTAAAATTCGCTTCGTATATACCAACAGATTCATCATCCTTCTGTTTAAGCTCAAGGAACTCCTTTTCCATCATTGTTCGAAGAATACGAGGGAAGTAATTACTGAAAAACAAGTTCTTGAACTCGTCCCATTCCATGGATTCAATTTCATCTTGGGGCCTTGTATTATTAATTAGAGTCCACGACTGGTCTGTTTCACCTTCTAAACGGTAAACAACAAGAATGACTTTTTCATGTTCCGAACAACGAAGTATGGAAAATATCTTTTCAATGGTACTGATCCATTGTTCAGCAACAAGTCGATCAGAATACCCATTGAAAGTAGGTGGATGTTGCCTCATGAAGGACTCAATAGAATATTGTTCCCTTCTCTGCTCATTTGGAAGTCCAGAATGATTCATAGCTTGTGTAAGTATAGCAATAAGATTTTGCACTCAATATCCCATAACATTTGTTTGTCCAGGAGGACAATCATTGCATTTTCCATTACATTGATCAACACAGTTCATTCGGGTTCCATCCATCGTCTAAAACCCAAAAAGAATAGTGTGAGAGGAAAAAATCATTCTAGGAAAACAACATAATAAAGGGGGAGTACCTTCAATATATAACATCTTAGGTTTAATTCTATTATCGTTAGTGCAATTCTAGGACTATAAACTATACGTATACTTAACCTTAGGGACATCCCTAGAAATACCATAGAAATATCTCTAGGGATCTCACTAAAGCTTACACATCCTAGTTTCCAAAGGTTTACTAAACCTTCCCTCTGATACCAACTGTAGTGACCCAAAGCTTGGCGTACATGGACATTACATTACTTTTGTGGAATACTTAATACATAACAAAAACAGACACACAAGGACCGTAATAGTTTAGTGTCTTTGGAAACTAGTAATATAAACTTCTAATCATGTGGGAATAGAGGTTAGTGGTGATCCTAAAATCCCCACAATACTAAACCTCAAAAGTTCCTTTTCTATAGATGTAAACCCAAATATCAAACCTTAAGTGGAAAAATTCCATACATAAGCCCCAACAAAATTTAATTCAAATGGGCCTACCATTCAGTTTAATCCCCAATCATGTCCCCTTTAATGGGTTGATTACTTGTGTAAGCCCCAACATTACCTAACTATTTGGGATTTGATTCCCAACTAATTGGGATATATAGAAAGCCTCCCCGAGGTCCAAACCTAGCACCCAAATTCACCCTTATTGGGTAATATCCCTAGTAAGATCATGCTTCCACCCAAGAGATCATATATCTTATGGGTCCCTTGAGATTCCTTTGTGTAATTCCCAAATCAAATCTTGACTCGCCACCTTCTTCATAGATGTTCATTCCTCATAATGTTTTAATACATGGTTGGGTCCTTGTCACATGACCTTAAAAAGAGATGTCCCTTATTAATTGGCACCGAACTATGTAGGTTTTGATTCTTCTCATGAGGTTATGTAGGAAGAAAATCTTATGGGTTCGATCTCGACATCCAAATAACTTCCATCCCCCTACATGATGGTAAATTTTAGAGAACCCCTTTACAAGGCATAAAACCCACATCATCCCTATAAATGATCAAGGAATCCCCCGATCTGTCCATAAAAGGGTAACATTGATGGAGAACCTCATATACATATAGATCCTTCCATTGATTGAGAACCTAAGATAAATATAGATAATTCTAAACCCATGCGTGCTAATGATTCATTGTTACTTTAGGGTAATTTGTTATATACACACTTGGTAATGAAAAAAGTATTCATGAACAAATCTTAAATCTATAGGAGAGTCCGAGAATAGGTAATAGTCCCCCCTAAAGTGTGTGATGATCCTGACTCCCCATCCTCTCAACCAAAGGGAGTTTTTAAGAGTAATTGGTAATGTTTCCCAGTGAATTCCTACCTCTAGAAATTAGATCCATGAATCATTGATATGAGAGCAATTATGCATTTTCAGCTCCATGAACAAAACCCATTTGATACCATTCAGAAGTGTTGGACCCGACATGAATGATTGTATGAAATTCAACCCCCTACAATCAACCTTCAGGAAAATAACATGATTCCAAGGGAAATAGACTATACACACTTGATTATCCCCATAAAAGGTAAGAAAATTATGAATAGATAAAAAAAATTAATCATACTATAATTATTAAGTTATTTCCAACTATACTAACATCTTCATACTGTGATTTCAACACAAACCCTAAGTCACACAGGTTCCACAACATTTCACTATGTATATACAAGTACTATCATTCTAGATCTTATATGAAATAAATCACTAGGTTTTCATTGGATTATTTTGTATCAATAAATGATATCCTTATTCTAAGAAATAACTTCTTCAAATAAAAATATATCTATAGTAAAAACACAATAAATTCAATAACTTTACAACTCATATTAACAAACTATAATTGATTCTTCTCACCTAGATTTTTCACTTATCATTTTTAATATTCATTCAAGAAAACATTAATGGAAAATATACACCAAATAGAACACTTTATAATTTTCTCTATAAATTAAAACACTAAATTCAAGGTCCGATCTTCCTCACTACTTCATCTCGCTCAAAATGATCTCAGAATAATGACTAGATTATTTTTCTCATTATTTTTCTTTAATAAATAAATGATTCAACATAACATTTAGTATTAGGTATACCATTGTGTTCACTACAAGTTGTAATAACTACTTATTCTTATTTTCTTTGAGAGAGAACCCCTAAATCTCTGTACACTATACTTCTATTTACTTCCACCCTCATCTCAAACACATTTTATTTTTTCGAGGGTCTCTCACATTTTGTACAAATGCTCGACCTTTTCATTTGGTTCCTCTAATATTTATATATGTAAAAATTCATAGTAGGTAACACATATACATAGTGGATATGAACCATTTTCTTACATTATCCTCAAATATATTCATTTTTATTTAAGTCTTATGCTTTCCATTCACAACTAAAGGGTTTCTTTTAAAAATACCCCTATTCCTTTTCTGTCTGTCTCAATTTTTCTTATATCCTTCAAATGTTTTCAGATATTATTTATTAGTTTGGGATTATCACCATTATATTATCAAAATACCACCTCTAAAATCCAAATTTAACATTTAACATAGCGATATAAAATAACACAAAAAATTAGATGCTATTTTTCTCATCACCTTATAGATTGAAAGACTCAATTAATATTAGTGTAGAATTTAAATGATATGTACATTCTGATAGAAACTTAGATTATATCGTATTCAATTTGAACTCAACTTGAATCACAATATCCATTTTTGATATATATAACATTACAAAAAACACAAGTATCTTAGGATATTCACTTCCATATTAAAAGAAATCCTGAATTCCTTATTTCAAGCTAAAAGTAACTCTATGATGTTTCTCCAACCTATAACTTTATCTCACTCAATCAGTTCAAATCAAAATGATTTAGAATTTTGTTAAGGGCTTGATATTTTATGTAAATTAATATTAATTATTGTTTAAAACCCATGATATAAATTTTCTTCACCAAAAAACTAATGAAGTGGTTCTCCTTATTTGATGCTTGATAACATTATCGTCCTTCCATATATATCATAGTCATGGATCATGGATTCTCTAAGATTTATGTTGTTATAAACTTAAGTTCATATCACTAGAAACATTGCATTTTATTTCATTAAGTTTATCAAATTCTTGAAACCCCATTTATCATATTGCTTTAATCTTACATTCCTATAGTTAAATATATTCTCTTATTATTTTTTTCATTCTTGGATCATAGATATTGATAGTATCATAATGTTTGGATCTTGAAAGAAAAAATAGAGCATATTTTAAAATTAGTACATTATAATTATATAAATCTAAAACAATATTTTTCTTCTTGAATATATATCATTCCATTTTTATTAAAGATCAGATTCTCTGATTTTCTTTCTTGAACAAAAACCCAATTTCAAGGTTTTTTATGTTTATAACGCTTAACATTATCCCTTGCATTATATTAATTTTTTTTCTATTTAAATTATAAAATAAGGAAAAAATATGTTTTAGTTTATAGAAATATTATTTTTTTATTAAGTAATGATGATTAAGAAGAATTGATTTTATAAATTATTCTTATATAGGTCATGTTAATGAAAAATATGTTTACACATACTGATTCTTTTTTGTTTATGCTTTAATGGTTTCACATCATATTTATATAGGATTTAATAATGATTACCTAGATTCTAGATGATGTATATGCTAGGTATAGTGATTCATGGTAGCATCATGTTTACACATGACATGAATCATGGTTACACAACACATTATCTTTATATAGAGGTCGGTTTATACCAACACACCTCTGAATTTATATCTATAAAACACTTTGAAATTATTCTTACAAAATCCTAGATTTTTCTATTTTTCTAGATTATATTGAAATTATTCCAAGGATTTTTCAAAAAAACTCTGGACCACCATAACATACATCAAATATTTTTTGAACATTAACTTTAGAATTGATCATTCTTGGTAACTCTAGGATGGTTTTTCCATTATTTTTATCCCAATTCACTAATTCATTGTACATAATTTGGAAATTTCAATACTAGCCCCACAAGTTTTCTAGCATATGGTTCAACATTGAACACACTTTACCTCTTTCACTATAACACCCAGAGTTTTTATAAACCATTTTTTCGAATAAATTAAAATTTTCATTTATAATTTTCATTTCACTAAGTCAAAAATTCTTTTAACACTAAACTAACTTCTCGTATGTTACATTCAACAACGAGTTGGCGTACGATACATGAAATAGTGAGTATGGATTTTTTTCAATGTATAAAAGAAATAAGTTTTGATTATGTTATACACAACACCAGATGAAGCTTTCACTATACACAATATTGACTTGTCTTCCATTACATGAAAAGGTGTCCTTCTTTGATAAATTGTGTTGTACACAATACTATGTTTCACTAAACAATGATATAATACTAAAATATTATTATTTAATGGGATATAAACTATCCATTTTGAATAATATTTGCCAAATTTTTAATTTTATATAACATTAACATTCATCCTATGTATTTTCTAGACATGATATAAGAACAAATTCGTTTTTTTCAAATAAAAGAAGTATTTTTCAAAAAATGTAGTTTTACTTCCTTTTGATGGCATACCCATTTTAAATATAGTTTTCAACAATTTTATATATTATATTTAAAAAATAAAATTCTCATTTGGAATAGGGGAATAAAAATTTACATTGGATTAATTTTTGGTATTTTTCTGATAAAAGTCATATTTTAATGAATAATGAAAATAATGCATTTTAATTCTAAAAAGAACGTTAGTCTAATTTATTTATATAGTTAGATTATATTTTTAATTACTTTTAAAGTGTAGTTGGATTATGTTTTTATCATTTAATCCAATTTTGTTCATTATAACTAATTTCAAATTTAAATTGCATATAAACACATGCCAATCGTTTAATAGTTTTTACGTAAGAAATACCCGCTTTCTTGTTTTGACAACAGGAATAATTTTTAAATTAATTTATACCAATTTTTTAAATTAAAAAAATTGATTCCATATTTGAAATCATAAGGTCCAATTTTTTTAAAGATATACCTTTTTAGACATTATGAATTATAAATTCAGTAATTATTTTTATTTACCATAGTTAAAGGGTAAATAAGGTAAATATGGATAAAAAAATTTATAATAATATAAAACTATATTAACACATGTACTAATACTATTTTTTGAGATATGTCCGATCATGAGCATCCTTGTGTCGATTTTGGGACCCCATGGAGCCACTTTGGTGTGATAATGACCTTTTATAATTTTTAATTTAAAGAAAAGGGAAATATAACATTAACATGTACCTTCTAACTAAAACAATTTTAATTTGGTTTAAATAAGTTAATTCTAAATATATAAATAGTAATTATAATTCATAAAATATTTCATACACCATGTTATTTTATTTTATATTTTTAAACATTAACTAATGAAATTTATTTATGACACAATGACGATGCAATGATTACCTTATTAACGAAATATTAAAATACATGTAATTGGAAATATTTCATGTCATACAAGAATTTTTTGAATTAATATGACATATTATCTTTGATTTAATTATTTTTTTTCAATTGAACCATGTTTATATGACTTTAACAAAAATCAATTTCTAAATAGTGTCAAAATTGACATAAATGAGTTTTTATAACAAAAACTATTTAATTAATTGAAATAATTGTCCTAAAAATCTATGATTCAGAAAAATGACTTTGATAATGTTTCAAATGTCATTAATGATCCACTTGAGGTTCTCTTGGAATTTTATAGTAACTATATTAACTATATAGTATGAAAATATAAGAAGATGTGTTAATAGTTAAACTATTTAACTAAGGGTTAAAGCTAAATGATAAGGTTAATTTTGTTACCTAAACTTGTATAAAATATATTAGTTGAGATAATTTAGATCAATATTCACCTTATCCTTGAAATATTTCACTTTTTAACTATTATAATTCTAAAATAAATTTATAATAAAATAATATTTCAATACTTTCTTAAAGTGACGGTCATCCCTCTTATAAAAGGACACCACAAATACCCACTTACTCACACCTCTAAAGAACCTTGGATAATCCAAATTATACTCCAATAATCTCCAAACATCCCTCCCTTCATTCTTTAGGACACACTTTTGGTATAAATCCATCCTAGGGAGACACATTGTGAAAATCAAAATAAGATACTTGAAAAAGAGGTAATTATTTTATCACCTCTTTCAAAATTATTTTCTTCTTATACTTCCTCTTATTTTTTCCAGAATAAAGTAATATATCCAGATTATTATACATGTTGATATGTTATTATAATTATGGTAAAACCTTATATATCATTTTATTCATCCTACGAATAACAATATCACCACGCGTGTGTACTTACGACTTACCGTTTCCATACCATGGTGTAATTTGTTATTCAACAATACTTTATTTGGATGGGTATAATAATGGGTATAATGGATGTAAATAAACATGATAATTATTATTTATTATTAATATATCATCCAATTCTATACCATTTAACCATTAAATGAATGATATCGTCGCTCATGAATACATACAACCTACCGTCTCCACGATGCGATTCATTCTACAAGATATCCATTAAACAATGGTTATATAAATACAAATAATGAATAAATATGATATTTATTATGTTTATGTAATTATATAATGATATAAATATGACCCAATAAGGATAAAAATAACTTATTTTTCAAAACAAGCATAAGAAAATGAAGCAGTTTATACCCGAATAACGAGTAACAATGAAATATTATTACCAAACGGATGATAATATGATCATATATGATTTCATAAAAATTTATATTATTATTTAATAGGTAAATTAAATTATTTAAATCATTATACAAGTGGTTCAGATATACACAAAGGATGGCAGACCTAAGGTAAGGGATTATTTTGTTTCACTTTTATTCCTATGGGACATGTGCCTTATACACCACCTATTTATTTTGTGTGATGTTTATGATTCCAATGAATGTTTTGTGATTATTTTTATGAAGGTTATGATATATAATTTTTCATATAATTTTCTATAATTTATGAGTCATATGATTCGACTGATTTTATTTGGTAAGGAATAATTTCACAATCTCATTATTATTTGAGATTATTGACACGTAAGTATTTACTAGTGTATATTTATCATCCACATCTATGTTTCCCAAATATATTATATTATTTTTATTCTTCTAAAATTGTTAAAGTCAATTTTACTTATTTATAAATATTTATTTTATGGTATGAAATGAATATTTTGTAATTTTTCAATAGAAGGATCTTTTTGACTTTTCTTGTAAAAGTACGAGGAAATGTTTTTTTAACATACAAGACATGAATGGATTTTTATGTCTTCATAACAAATTATTTCCATTAATCTTACTTTATAAAATTTCTAGTTTATTTTCAACTAAATTATTTTCTATTAAAATTGTGGGGAATTTTAAGAAAAGAAATCATTTTTGGAGAAGAAATGATATTTTACTCAAGAATTAAGTTTGAGTGTTTTAAAAAAATTATTTTCCATCTAAGATGATTCTCTTCAAATAGGATTTTGTTTCTATCTATATTATTAATATAATTTGATTGTGTTAATTATGGGATGATATTCTATATGGATTACGTTATGATAGAATGATGTTTAAGAAACCCATTTTTTGTTCCTTGGGTTATGATATGATGAATGATGTATGCTTTTGTGGAACATGTAAGAATGATTTAATTATGATATAGGTGGAAACTATATATACCTCTAATTAATTAGGTAAACATTTATATCTCATGAGATTGACTTGACTGTAACAACAAGTAAATTCAATTCAGTAATACAAGGCTCGATCGACAATTAAATCTAGTTCATTAATATAGGGTTTGGACGACAAGTAAATATGGTTCAGAAATACATGGCTAGAATTACATGTAAACTCGGTTCATTAATGGAATTTGGCCACTATGATGGTTTTAGCAGCAATCCCTTGGCTACTATGTAAATAATATTATGTGTTTATTTGTTTTAAATAATTCTATGTTTTACTCCAATGTTATTCTCTCATGGTTCATGATTCCATCTTGATTTATTCGTTATGAACTACCAAGATTTAATTCATGACTCAATATTTTGGTTTATGTTAAAAGTGGTATGTTTTTTTAAAATTTATGCTCATGTTTTTACATTATTATGTTTATATTTTGTAAGATATTTTATATGATTACCCTTGTTGAGCATTTGAGATCACCCCTTTTCATGTTTATTTTCCCCTAGGATTTGAAGAAGTGTATTAAGTAAGATTTTTCAAAAAGGGTTATAGTTATGAAGGATAAAGTAGGAGGCGATGTATATTTTTTATGAACCAATTTTTTTTTGTTTTCATGTTTCCAAAAGGAACTAAGATAATACATTCTTTGGGTTTATCTTTGTTTCATGTATTAATTATTACACAAAAGTAATGTAATTTCCATGTACATCAAGATTGGGTCTTTAAAGTTGGTATCATAGTGAAGGAATAATCAACCTTTAAAAACATGGATATGAAAACTTTAGTGAGATTATTACAGATATTTATAATGACGTTTCTTGGGATGTCCTAAGGATAAGTCAACTATTGATTACAATCTTATGGTTTTGTGATAATCATGACTAACATAGGGTTAAACTGAAGATATCATAGATTGAAGAATTATTTGTAATTTACCTTACTTATATGTTTCTATTTTATGATATATATTTCTCAAACATTGCCTTTTAGTTATAGTCAAAAGCCAAAAATACATAGAACATTGCTAACCATTGAATGTTTCATATGTGGAGATTTTTCGAATTATGAAGATATATTTTCTAAGTGAAAATATCATGAAGAGAATCATAACGATGGTATGATTATTCGTCATACTACTAAGGATAAAGAGATTGTAAATGACATGAGAAAGGTATGTGATGTTCTTCTAGTATTGTTTAGTTTAAACATAAGAAGACTAAGGTAAAGAAACATTAAAACATGATTAATATTTTATGAAAGATGAAGATGATGGATCATGAGTAATGGTTTAATAATAAACTAGGATGATCAAGGTGTATATGTTTCAGAAATCAAAGATTATGTTATATGAATTTATAAATATATAAGTGTTTTCATTATAAGTTTTTCATTATGGATTTGAAAGAATATTTTGAATAGTTATAAGGATCCAAAAAAGTGATTTAATGGTAGGGTGATATATTTCGAGAACACATGATTAAGGGAAATATAACCCTTAATAGGTTCCTTATGTTAAGATTATGATTTTTGGATAAAGATATGTTAGATTCGAGTAAGTAAATTGGAAGATGCTAGTTTCTTGAGAGCTAATTATGGATTTTTCGACAAGTGGGTTTTGCTATCATGGATGAAGTATAAAACATTTTGGGACTTAAGTAATATATTCAATAAGTTTTGGAATAATTAAACATGAATGTTTTCAATAAGGATATATGATAATCCGGGTTGTTACCGTGACTCAAGAGAATACTTGATGAAGGTGTTCAAATTTTTGGAATTTGACCAACCAGAGATATCTTATTGTATATGGGGGATAAATGTTATGCCATGTTTTTGAAATTTTTTATACAGTTTTGGATTTTAATATTTTAGAAGGATTTTAAGGTAATAAATTTATGAAAAGTTTAAGTTAATCTTGAGATGAAATTAGTTAGAATAAAGTCGTATCTCACCATAGGTGGTCTTATGCATATTTGATAACCTGTAATAACCTTTTTTTCAAAGAGATGGAATGACATATTATTCTATTTAAGGATCACATGATCTTCTAACACTTCAGGAATGAAAAATTCACCTTCATTTCTTTGAATAAGAGATGAAGTGTAAATTGTTCATGGCACAACCAACCATCAGATTACGTTGAAATATGGTAAGTGTATCTTCTCATTTTCATCAAATTTAGGAAAATTATATTGAAAAAAATGTTATCCTAGTACCTTCTTATCTGATGAATCAAATAGTCCCTTAAATTATCATAGATTTATGGATTTCTATTTGTTAAATTTCTTCAAACCTTATTCTCTATCACTCTCCAATATAACTTCATGTTTATATTTTTCTTCCATATCCATGTTTTCACTTCCCACTTATGTTATCTTATGTGGAAAGTTAGTGATGAGATACTTTGGGTTACTGTTATGTTTATAACTTTCCTTTTTAAAATGAAGTTTTAGTATTCCAATTTACGATGTGGGTTTCCATGAATGAAACATTCAAGTAGTAAACTTTCTATAACTCCAATAAATTTCAAGGGAAAAAATCATTTTAAGGGGGGTACAATGTAACAATATGAGTTTTTATGGACCATTGTTTTTAATAAATCAAAATTTTCATTTATATTTTTCAATTCACTAATGAAACATTACTTTCAAACTAAACCAACTTGTAGTATGTTACACACAACACCGAGTTGGCGTACGATACACGAAACATTGAGTATAGATTTTGTTCAATGTATAAAAGAATTCTGTTCAGATTATGTTATATGTAATAAAAAATTAATTATGCACTATAAACAACGCTGTCTTGGATTTCATTATATGCAAGAGTGACCTTCCTCAATAGCTTACGTTATATGCAATACAGTGTTTCACTAAAGAAAGATATATTATTAAAATATTGATATTTAATGGGATATAATCTACCTATTATAAATAGTATTAACTAAATTTTGAATTTTATATATCATTAATAGTCATATTATGTATTTTCTAGACATGATATAAGAACAAATTCAATTTTTCCGATAAAAGAGGTATTTTTTCAAAAAATGCTGTTTTGCCACCATTTAATGGAGAACTCATTTTAAATATAGTTTTTAAAACTTTTATATATTCTATTTAACAAAATAAAATTTTATTGGGAAGTGGTACGTCAAAATTTAAATTGGTTTAATTTTTGGTATGTTTCTGATAAAATTCATATTTTAATGAATAGTGAAAAATACTGCATTTTAATTCAAAACAGCCTTTTCGTCTAATTTATTTATATAGTTAGATTATATTTATAATCATTTTTAAAGTTTAAATGGATTATTTTTATTATAATTTAATACAATTTTGGTCATTGGAAGTAATTTTACATTTAAATTGGATATAAACACATGTCAATCTTTTGATAGTTTTTACTTCTTAAAAACCTGCTTTCTAATTTTGAAAATGGGAATTAATTTAAAATTAATTTCTACCAATTATGTGTTTTAAATTTAAAAAAATTGATTACCTATTTATAATCATACGTTCCAAATTGTGTAAATAATTAGCTTTTATTTTTGGACATTATAAATAGTAACTTTAGTAATTATTTTTATTTACCATTGTTAAAGGGTAAATCAGGTAAATAATGGTAAAAAATAATATTATAATAACATAAAACTACCATAAAATGTGTCCTAATACTATTTGATGAGATAAAACCGACCCTGAGAATTAATGAGTTGATTTTAGGACCCCATTAAGCCACTTGGGTGTGATAATGACCTTTTATAATTTTTAATCTAAAGAAAAGGGAAATATAACATAAACACGTATCTCCAAAATAAAACAATTTTAATTTAAATTATATAGTGGATTTATTCAAATATAAATAGTCATTATATAGATAAATATATTTACTACATCATGGTATTTTATTTATAATTTTTATACATTAAATAATTAAATTTATTTATGACACAATGATGATGAATTTATTACCTTTTTAATAAAATATTCAAATAAATGATATTATAAATATTAAAATAAATGTAATTTAATTTTTTTATTTCATACATTAATTTTATGTATGAATATTAAATATTATATTTGATTTAATTCTTTTGGTAGGAAGTAATCGAGGCTTTATGACTAATAAAAATCAATTTCTAAATAGTGTCAAAACTGACATAAATGAGTTTTTATAACAAATACTATTCTATTAAATGATATAATAGTCCCAAAAAACTAATATTCATAAAAATTACTTATATAATGTAACAAATTTCAATAATTATTCACTTGAGGTTCTATTGTAATTTTATAGTAACTATATCAACCAAATAGTATGAAAATATAAGAAGACATGGTAAGAGTTAATGTTTTTAACTAAGGGCTAAATTTAATGACAAGGGTAATTTTGTGACCTAAACTTGTCTAAAATCTATAGGTTGAGAGTATTTATACCCATCATAATATTATCCTTAAAAAATATCACTTTTTAACTATTATAATTCGAAAATCAATTTATAATAAAATAATATTTCAATACATTCCAAAAGTGACCCTCCTCCCTCTTATAAAAGGTCACCACATTTACCCACTTACTAACACTTCTAAAGCCACTGGTATCATCCAAATTATGATAAGCTATGCTCCCAAAATTCCTCCCTTCCACTTAGGGGCCACACTTTGGGTTGAAATCCATCCTAGGGAGACCTTTTGTGCAAATAAAAAAGAGATACTTGAAAAAGAGGTAATTGTGTTATCACCTCTTTCAAAAATTCATTTCTTATTATAATTCCTATTCTTATGTTTTTTTCATACTTATTTAATAAATATAGTATGTTATACATACATATATGTTATTATAATTATGGTAAAACCTTATATCTCATTTAATCCATCCTATGAATAACAATATCACCATGCGTGCATACGTATGACTTACCACCTCCACGTCTTGGTGAAATTTTTTATTCAACAATATTTTATTTGGAAGGGTATAATGATGAGTATAATGGATTTAAATAATTAATATATCCTGATAAATATTATGTATAATTAATATATCATCCAATTCCATACCATTTAATTATTAAGTGAATGATATTGTTGCTCGTGTGTATGTACGACCTACTGTCTCCACAATGTGATGCAATTAATTCTATAGGATATCCACTAAAAAATGATTATATAAATGTGAGTACATAATAAATATGATATGTATCATTTTAATATCATTTTTAATGACATAAATATGAACTGATAATGAGAAATATAACTTATTTGAAAAAACTTGCATAATAAAATGAAGCGGTTTATACCCAAATAATGAGTAGTAATGAAATATTATTACCAAATGGATGGTAATATTATCATATATGATATCATAAAAACGAATATTCTAATTTAATAAGTCTATGAAATCATTTAAATCATTATATGAGGGGTTTTGATACACACAAAGGATAGAAGACCTAAGATAAGGGATTATTTTGTCTCACTTTTGTTCTTGTGGGATATTTTCCTTTCACACCACCTATTTCTTTTGTGTGGGGTTTATTATTCTCATGAATATTTTATGATTCTTATTTTGTAGGTTATGATATTTAATTTTTCATATAATTTTCTTTATTTCATGAGGCATATGATTCGACTAATTATAATTGGTAAGGGATAATTTCACAATCTCATTATTATTTGAGATTTTTTTTGATATGAGGTACTTTTTTACTTTTCTGGTAAATGTATGTGGAGAATGTTTTTTAAAATTATATGGCATGAATGGATTTTTAAGTCTTCATAATATTTTATTTCCATGAATATTCCTTAACATGATTTCAAGTTTATTTTCAACTAAATTCTATTCTTTTAAAATTGTGCGGCATTTTGAGAAAAGAAAATGTTTTTGAAGACGAGAGAATATTTTTTTCAAGAATTAAGTTCAAGTGTTTTATCAAAATTATTTTCCATATAAGATGACGCTATTAATATGGGGTTATGTTTCTATACATATTATTGCAATTATTTTATTATATTAATGATGGAATGATATTTTATATGGATTTAATTATGATAGAATGATGTTTAATATACCCATTTTGTATTCCTTGGGTTATGCTATGATGAATGGTTTATATATTTGTAGAGCATGTAAGAATGATTTAATTATGAGATGGGTGGGACCTATATCTCCATCCAATGCATTGGGTAATGATTTATATCTCATGATATAGACACTACTAGAATGGAAATAAAATCTGGTTTAGTAATATAGGGATGGAATGACAAGTAAATATAGTTCAGTAATGCATGGCTAGATTGAGAAGTAAACCTTGTTCAGTAATGGACTTTTTCCACAATTATGGTCTTGGAAGAAATACCTTTACTACTAGGGAAAATATATTATGTGATTATTTGTTTTCCACAATTCTATGTTTTTATCCAATATTAATTTCTCATGGTCATGATTCCATTATGATTTATGCCGTATAAATTACCTAGATTTAATTCATAACTCAAGATTTTGGTATATGTTAAATTTGGAATGTTTTTTTTCAAATGTTATGGTCATATTTTAAATTATTAGGTTTATGTTTTGTGATATATTTATTATGCTTACCCTTACTGAGTATTTTATGTCACCCCTTTTTAGGATTCTTTTCCCCCAGGATTTGAAGAAGGGTATTAAGTGACATGTGTCAAAAAGGGGTTCTAGTTATAATGGTTAAAGTAGGTGAAAATGTAAATGTTTTATGAACCACTTGTATTTGTTTTCTATTTTCCTAAAGGTACTAAACTAATACTATCTTTGGGAGTCTTTTTATGTCATGTATTAAGTATTCTACAAAAGTAATGTAATTTTCATGTACGTCAAGATTGGTTATTTACATTTACTTCTTCTTGTACAATTCATAGACAACGTTGAAACTGCTTAGCTAATACATGTCTTTTTACATCCATGAAAAACATAAAATACAATCATCTTATATCTAATGGGATGACTACATGAATTTTTCCAACTAGGTATTCAAGGGAATCTGGGTCTTCAAAGTCATTTATCTTTCCATCATATAAAGTTACTTTTCATTTCAAATGAATGTAGCTCCAAAATTCTTTACCCATTGACATGGGAATCTTTTCATGTATTTTATGGTTGGATGGATACTCAATCTGTCACCCAAGAATTCACCTTTACATAATGACATTGAAAAATACAATAAGGCAAAATGAAAAAAACATAGCTTCAATCTAAGGGAGCATAAATATTCCCCTTCAATTTTTTTTCTAATTTTGAATTGTCTCCAATAGTTAATGTCATCCTCTTCCCAAAATAATAATAAATGAAAAGGGGAATGAGTTTCTATATCTATAAAACTATTCTAATTTTAATAAATACATCTTCTCCCCATTATATTCCATCCACTTTTTTAGTCTTTGGATAATTCCATAAGAGAAGGGAGGTATCACATTTCCCTTAAAAATATACCTTTAACCGATTAACTCCATCTCTTAATGGGAAAAACCTTGGTAGAAAAGATAGAGAATAGTTTTATAACAAAGATATCAATAAATTATTCTTAGTGTGACACCAATATTTGACTTTAAAAACTTAGTGGTTTGTCAAATATAATAAATAATGATTCAAGAACCCACACTTAACATGAAAAAACATATAAAAGTGTTTGTGTTCACTGTATTTCCTCCAAATTAATTATATAATAACCCATATGTTAAATAAAAAAAACTCACATTAAATCATAACTCAGATAGTGAAAATAATACCACAGACTTCATAATCTACTAGAACTATCTAGATTCCAATTCTAATTAGAAACATGAAATATCTGGTAACATGCTCTTTTTTAGTAGCTCTCCCTCAAGGGATGATCTCCATACACCATCATCTTCAATTAACTTCCCCATGTTACCCAACCAACATGGGTGTGAATAAAATGGGTTATCCAATGCTATTTAATTATAGCACTGGTTCTGAAACTTCTTTCTCAACCCAATGTCATTTTTTCTTATGGATTTTAGGTGTTTTAATTTCATTATTCTTTCTTCTTTCTTCCCAATTAGTTTGGTTTTATTTCCACCTTGAACATATTACTTAGTTTGAGTTAGCTTATTCTCATAAATTAAGAAGGTATTTCCACTATTTTCATCTTTTTAACACCCATTAATTTTCTAGATAATTAGGATATATGTCCAAACACTCCTTAGGAATATGATTCTTCTTCATCTCTTGTATGGACTCCTTTTTACTAATATCGACTTTAGAATTTGAAACATGTGGTTCTTTCCCTAGGTCACCTGTAATCCTTTTCAGAATATATGTCTAAGTTATATAATATTAGGTATTCGACTGACCTATTTTCACCTTCAACACAATATCTTATATATTTTTCGGTTTCCTTTTATGGGAGTAGCTTGTTCAACTACATTATTCAAAAATTTGTCTCCAAAGGTAAAATTTATTTTTATATTAACATGCATCATAGTTTGTGGTGATCATTTCTTCTCTTAAATACAAGAATTATACCTATAATGATTTGAAAAATATTCATCATAATAGTGACCCCAATGTTTCACATATTATAGACATTTTCAAGAGATTTAAATATCTTACTTTTAGAAAAATTGTTCATTTTATATGAAATTGGTTATATTTCAGTAAGGTGTTTCCTTCTTTCATCCTTTCCACATATATTTAGGGATTCTAACACTTGTACATAATGATATATTATGCTACAAATCAATATCCCTAGGACTAAAGATGTTAAAGCATAAATATATTTTAATATGTTTTGATGTATTTCTTATAGGTGCAATCAATCTATATTTTCACTATTTCATATTTTTGGGATGAAACCCCTATTTGTTTAGCTCTATTTGGTGAAAAAATCCTCATAAATATTATACCATCCAACCTTGATGATTTTATGGTTTTCATTAAACATTCTTTTGCCCACATATGTATAAATTTAACTTTTTTCCGGTGTTTCCTAATAAAATTGATTCAGTGCATGTATCTCATTTAGGATACTAGGTGATGTTATTCTATATTCTTTTGGTGTATACTTCCCAAAAATTTCTCAATCACTTTTTCCCACTAGAATGAGTCCCTTTTATTGTAGAACTCATTTATAAAACATGTGCAGTAGTGATGCTATTCTAATCTATTTCGGAAGGTCTAGTGTGGATTATTTATATTATTAAAAATGACTTATATCTCTAAAAACTTCAAGTTGAGAGATTATTTTTTATGCTCAAATAAATTGTATCTACCTTACTAACCAATCTTCAAATTATATATTTTTTCAAGAATCTTGGTAATATTTTGTAGTTAACTGTCAAGTTATTACACTCTTTATTCCTTAACTTCAAACTAGGAATCCTTGACATCAACTATAACCTTAAAAATATATAGTAAAAAAAAACTTAATCACTTTATTTACAATAACTGTTTCTTTAAATTCCCATTAACTACATTATAGTTATTATTGAATAGTGTGTTCAATTCTCCCTTAACTTTCTCCAATTTTGAGAGGGTGTAGAATATTCCAAGTTTCTCAACTAATGCCTCTACCATGTAATAAACGTTTCCCCACAAATGTGATATATTATCAAATAATTCCATCAAAAAATTTATTATATAGATAAAAATAATATAAGGAACCATATTATGATACTTTTTAATTTGTGATTAAAAGTCTTAAACTATTTTGATCTCTTTATACTCCCCAAAATCATCACAACTCAAACTAGAAACATAAAAAGTATGTTTAATAAAAAATTTATCTGATGACAACCTTCCAAATTCAATATATTAAACTATTGGGTTATCATTCCATGTCTTCCCATTTTTACTTTTCTTACTTTTATATTTCTTCATCTCATTTTTTACTACCCAAGTGAAAAATCCCATTTCCAATTCAGTAAAAATTGATGAAACGTTTTTTATCTAATTTTATTTTTCAACATCATAAATCAATAATTAATTTGAATCTTTTTGTATGAAACATTTTATTTTACACCACTTTAAGTTATCCTAATATTAATGGACCACTTGTAGGAGAGTGTTGAATTAGTGGTCACTTAAGAATTCCCCTTCTCATTTTTACTTTTCTTACTTTTATATTTGTTTAGCTCATTTTGTACTATGCTAGGGGAAACTCCCATTTACAATTCAATAAAATTGATAAAAAGTTATTTATCTATGATTATTTTTTCAAAATCATAAATCAATACTTCATTTAGATCTTTTTGGAGGAAATATGTTTTTCGACACCACATGAAGTTTCCCTTGGATTAATGGACCACTAAAAGGGGAGTGTTGAATTTTTGGTCCCTTAAAACCTTTATAAATTAGTTCTTTTTAATTAAATGATCTATAGGTTTTAGTCCCAATCCAATATATTTTTTTTCACAAAACCTAAAATGGATAATTGTAAGAACTAGGCCCCACTGACAGAATAGAAACCCCACCTTAACATGGCTATTGGGTCCTGGTCCGCTAGGTACCACCTATTTCCCTGCAGACATGTGGTCCCCACCATAGGTCCCATCCATGTCCCTAAATAGGTCTTATGACTAATTAATGTCCCCACATGCCAACACATGTTCTTTTTAGTGTGTTTTTTTCACCCACACACACTTGGGTAAACTTCCCAAGAGGTCACCCATTTTGATCACTACAATCCAAGCATGCTTATCTAGGGAGTTTTAATCATGTAGGATCCAAAAGATAAAGGTGATTTTTTTGACATTAGTAGTATCATTTATTCATTTAACCCTTTATCATTACATATTTTTATATTCACCCCCCATTTATAACAAAAAATCCTCTTTTTCGACCCTAGATATCAACCTAGGAAGTGCAGTGCACTTACGTCGAGGTTCCCACTATGATAACAAATGTAATGATTGTGCCCCAATAAAATCAAAGACACCCACCTTAACATGGTCATCAGATCCTATCCCACCAGGTTTCCACCAGTTTCTTCATAGACACATGGTCCCCAACTTAGGGTCCACCAACATGCCTAAAAAGGGCCAATAAATAATTACTATACATACATCCAACACATGTTTTTTCCAATGTTTTTGTTCCTCAATCACACACACCCTTGTAAACATACTAAGAGGTCACCCATCCTAATCACTACTCTAGTCCAATCATGCTTATTTGTAGAGTTCTAATTGGGTAGGATCCCAAAAATAAAGGTGCACCTTGTAAACATGAGTCGTATCATTTAATATTTTAACCCTTTATCATGTTGGGGTGTTACATTCACCCCTTGTTTAGAGAGAAACATCCTTGTTGTGGACCCTACATCTCAACCTAGGCAGTGCAACATACTTAAGGCTGAGTTCTTTCTCTGATACCCAATGTAAAAGATAGGACCTGCTGACAACACAAACACCCAACCTTAACCTGGTCATCGGGTTTTGGCCCACCAGGTACAACCAGTTTCTCCACAAACATATGGTCCCCACCCTAGGGCCCACCCGCATGACCAAATGGGTAATCTGACTAAGGACTGTCCCCATAGGCCAACACATGTTCTTTCTAGTGTACTTTTTACTCACTCAAACACACCCTAGTAAACTTCCCAGTAGGTCACCTGTCATGATCACTACTCCAATACATGTACACGTGACTTTGGAGTTCCAATCAGGTAGGCTCCAAAGAAAGGTGCACCTTATTGACATGAGTCATACCATTTATTCATTTAACCCTTTATCATTCTGGGGTTTAATAATAATGAAATAAATAATAGCACGTGAAAAAAGGATTTAGATGGTTTAATACCAAGACTGAATCCTTTCCTTGTTTGGATAATTGGCCCAAACAAGGATTCTACACCACAATGAATCAATGAATTTAAGTGGAGAAGATCCGGGTCTCACTAATATATTACTGGATAAAGTCATAGAAAAAATTTTCCTACATTCCACAGGTCTTTCTCTTTCTAGATTCAAACTAAAATACTTCAACTAATTTCTACAATACTCAAATATTTGCACCGTGCTGTCATCATATACCATGAGTCACATAATTTCCACAACATATATATTTATAAAAAACTGTTGTATTTCTATATCCTATTTGAATAAAATCACTAGGTTTGTATGGGATACTTCTACATCACCTAATGATCTTCTTTTACTCAACATCACCTTCTTTAAATTCCAATATATCTTCTTGAACAACACCTCCAACTTGATCAACACTCAGATCATCTTTGTAGAAATGAAAATAATCTTCATACCATAATTTGTCACTTATAATTATTTAAGACTTTAGTTTAGAAAAAATTACCACTGAATATCAAAATCCAAAATCTTTCCTTCAAATTTATAACACTGATTACGTGGTCTAGTATTCCTCCCGGCTTCAAATCACTAAAAATGATCTCAGAATAATTGATAACTTGTCCTCTTCCTCCATCCATCTCAATACACAAGTAATAAAGTTTCAATTTTATTATCATATATAAATTATTCTCCACTAAATGTTATAATGACTAATATTTATTATTTTCTTAGAGACAAAACTCTTATATCTCAACACACTCTATATCTATTCTTTCAAATTATTAGCTCTATGTAATTTTTAGTTTTTTTGGAACTCTTACAATTGGTACAACAAGTACCAAAATTTAATTTTGATCCTCTCATATTTCCATATTTGGAAACTCATAATTGTTAATATTTAAGAGAAGTGTACAAGAACCATCTATATAAAGGATCCTAATAAATTTACCCTTTCATTTAAGTCATCTTCTTTTCATTCTCAACTCAAGGGTGTATTACAAAAAGACCCCCTATCCTCCCTCTATCTCCCTCTCTATCACTCTTATTTTTTATATTGGATTGTTCAAAAAAAATCATGTATTATTTAATATTTTTGACTTTTTATCATCACATGCTCAAAATAACACCACTAAAATATGCATTTATAGCTTACCACAATTGTATAAAATAACAAGCCAAATCAGATGTGTTATTGTTCACCTTCCTTTATATTGATATCTTTATTAAATATAAATGAAGAAATTAAAATGATCTTTACATTTGGAAATAATATTGACTTATATCATCTTCATTTTAAACTAATTTTTAATCACAATCTCCATTTTTCATATTTAGAATATAACAACACAATATAAGCATCATTATATTTTCCCTTATACATTACAAGAAATTCAAAATTTCTGATTTCATACTAAAAGTAATTCTATAAAGTTCATTACACCTTTAAATTTAGCTCACTAAATTATATTGTATCATAATGATTTAGGATTTGGTGGATATATTGATCGTTGATGGAAATTTAGTGGTATCATTCTTGAAATCCCAAGATATTCATTTTCTTCACCAAGAAACACATGCAATTGTTCTCGTCATTTGACGCTTGGGAAAATTTCAATCCTTATATGTGCATATCATTCTTGGATCATGAAGTCTCTAAGATTCATTATGTTTCAAACTCCAAATCACAATATAAGCTCCCTTATTTTTTATTTCATCAAAATTATAAAATTCTAGAATCTTCATTTATTATATTTTATTAATATTACATTTCCATGGTTGAATATAATCTATTACTAATTTCCTAATTCTTAGATCATAGATTTTGATAGCATTATAATGTTTATATCTTAAAAGAATATCTCAATAATCTTTTGTATTGATTACATTAGAATTATAGAATTTAAAGAAAACAATTTTTCTTGTAACCTTGTTCTTCTTCCAATTCTCTTGAAGATCATATTATCTAATTTCTTTTTCTTGAATAACATACCATTATTAGTTTTTATGATTTATATAACACTTCAATTTCATCATAATAATTAAATTTTATCTATATATTATAAAATTTGAAAACTTCATGTTTTAATCTACATAAATTTTAATTTTCAGTAAGTACTAATGCTTATACAGACTCGATTTTTCAAGTGATTCTTATATAGGTCATATCTGTGAAAATGTTATTTATATTGACTAATTCTTCTATATATGAAACTTATTAAACATCACATCATGTTTACATGGGCATACATGATGTTTATGGAATGGTTAGATGATATATACACTGAGTTAGGATGATGGTTATGTAGGAAAAAATTATGTTTATATAGTACATGAATCATTATTATATAGAAAATTGTGTTTATTTAGAGGTTATTTTGCACCTATACACCATTTAATTCTTGTTTACGTTGTTCCTTGAAATGATTCTTATGTAGAATCGTAGACTTAGCCAAATTTTCAGCTTTACCTTAATTGATTCCATGTTATATTGAATAAAACTCCAACATTATATAACATACAAACAAGAATATAATAAAACTAACTTTAGAATCCATAATTTGAGGTAACTTTAGGATTGTTTCTCTAGTTCTTTTATAAATCTTCACTAACAAATTAATCCTATTTTTGAACATTTAAATATTAGCTTTACACGTTTCCTTATATATGGTTCTATAACCAACACATTTTCCTCGTTCACTTATTATTGTATGTTTTTTAGATAGTATTTTAACATCTCATTCATCAAATTTCTTTTTTACTTCCATGAATACCAACACATATAATTATACGATGTCTAATGGGTTTCCCATTTGAATATGCCTAGCCATGTATTTAGGGGTAGCCAACTCTTTATTCTCATTTTCCATACCATCATAAAAAGTTAATTTGCATTTCTAATTTAAACATCTCTAAACATATTTACCCATAGACTTGGTTATCTTCTCATGTATTCTATGTTTTGGTGTATACAAAAATCCCCCACCCAATACTTCACCACTACATAATGACATTGATAAAGATAACAAGGATCATTTAAAACAACCGAAATTGATTACAGGGGAACTTGAGTAATATAATCTCCAAAAGTGTCAATTTATACTGTTCATGTAACCATATAATTACAATAGTTATATAGTTCAATATTTTCAAAAAAAGTTTTCTAAATGAACAAGTGTTACTTAGTAAACCTATTTTATGCAGTTAAAATGAATTTGTTTATTTAATTTTATTATTACAATTATTGAGGCTATATAATCATTAAATAATCTTGAAAATTATATGTTTTAATTAATGATGTTATATTCATCCATAAATAATTTTTTGATAATAGATATAAAATTTATAAGTGACAATAAAAACATCGTCATTCACTTAAGTAGTGTAAAACCACCATGGGTGAACTATATTTTTTAAAGAGTTAAAAAGAAGATGAAAAATAATTAATACTTTATTTTTATAAAAACATTATATTATAATTAATTTTTTTATGTTTACATTTAATGATTACTTATATTGTTGAAAATTTTAAGAGGAGCGTTGAAATGAAAAGATACATATTTTGAAAACCATATTTCAACATAGTAATAATTTACGAAAAAACGTTGATGAGATTAAATGAATGATTTACCATAAATAATAGATCAAAGTATTATCAATACCATGAGAATATAGTCATTATATAAAAAAATTATGAGTTTTAAAACAGTTTACGATAAAATAATTTTAAATAAGAGGCGGAAAAAGGGACTTCAAAACCCATACTTTAACAATGTAATGACTTATGAAAAGTGGTTTGATGATTGGAAATGAGAAATTTATCATCAGTAATTGAAAAAAAGATTAAGATAACATGTAATTATATTTATGTAAGTATATAAAGAAAATGATGAAAATATATTTTAATAAAAGAGTTTTGAATGAAATGTATAAGATAAGGAACCCTCACCAATCTCCTTGATTCACCTAAATTGGATTGTATCTAAATATTTAATAGGAGGGATTTTTGGTCAGACTACAGGTTTAAGGGAATGTCTAGGAGAGTTTAACAAATAATTTGGGAAGTATTTTTGTAATGTAATGAGTTTTAGAAGTACGAAGAAAGGGGTGGAGGAGGGGTGTTTATATATCCAAAGAGGTGTATTTTAGAATTAAGTAAGGATTATTTTATTATTTAGTCTAGAGAAAATGAATAATGTTGACTTATATGAATTAAATTAGTTTACATATTAACATAATAAAACCAAAAAACCATCTTGTAATTATTTTATACAATGTAAATAATCAAATCGGGTTTTTATTCAAATAAAATAAAACTTATGTTTTGAAAACTGATTTATAGTTTTGAAAATTAAGTTTATTATTTTTTTCATTAATATATTAATCCATTAAATACATTTTAGGCCATTAAAAAAGTTTTATATGTTTTTAGGTCACATTTATTTCATAAAAACTTCATAAAACTCAAGGTATTCTTAAAAACTACATTTTTTACTATTCACCAAAACCAAATTTTTTATAAAATTATAATAAATAGACTTTAAGATAATTTCCATTTTATGATTCCAAAAGTTATTTAATTTTTATAAAATTTAAAATCTATTTATAAGAAAATCTCACTTTTAAATAAAATACAATAATATATAGAATTTTCTTATTTATAATAAAAAATATTCTTTTTTTATGAGTGATTACATTTATATTTGATATTACACTTTAGTTATTATATTATTCACAATTAATTATTTATAAATTCAAAAAATATGTATTTTATAAAAAATATTCTTATAATTATTGGTAATTTATCTTTTAAATACATATTAAAAATATTTTTTTGGTGGGATAGACTTTATATGCTATGATTACAATGCTATTCCATTGAACTGTTTACTCTCCTAACAACTATAGTATAAAAATTTAATAATCTTACTGTGAGAATAAGACACTATAGTTATAAGAAAGTACATTTTCAGATAAAAATAATATTTACTTCATATTTTATTTTAGTGTAAAAATGCAATCCAAACATTTATTTTGTCATATAGAATGTTGTATGACATTAAAAATCACTACATTACTTTCAATTGTTATATGTTAAAATCATGTGACTATGAAAACATGTATAATACTTTTTAAACAACTAGATTACAAAGATGAATATATTTAAATAACAATATTAGTTTTATAAATGTAGTAATCAAATAAAACCCTATATTTTAAAAAATAATATGAGATTTTAGGGAATCATTTTAATAAAATTTTATTACCCAAAAAATATATATTAGATACATGAATAAAAAATAATTATTTATTATTATTAAATATAATAGTTCTATTAGATACTTTTTTTACTTCATTAAAAATAATAATATTATAAATAAAATATCTTCTATTATTATTTATTGATAATAGAAATAAAATTTATTATTATGAAAAAAATATTACTAATTAATATTTAAAAAATTATGTAAAGAAATTAAAGGATCATATCATTAAAAAAAAGAAAAATAAATTCATTTCATATGTATTAAATTTAAGGGAAGAATTATATAAAACTATTCATTAAAAATCTAAGGTTTTATATCTTACCCCCTTAAAGAAATTTTATCCTTCTATGTTTTACTTATTTGTGATCACTTATCAATATTCTCATAAATTTTCTTGAACCACATTACTAATAACAAATTTTTTATTAAATATTATCTAAATTAAGGCTACAATATGAATTTATATAAATATACATGAAATTTTTCCCCTATATGATGTGACTATTTTTAATTAATAGAGTACTCTAGAGATAATGTTTATAAATCTAAGTCATTATACCAAGTTTTACTCAATACTAATTCCCCAAAATAACCAAACTCTATACTGAATCAAACTAAAGAACCCCTAGACTCACACTTCCATATCTGGTTCCTAACATATAAAATTTTTAAACATAACATTGATTAAAACTGACTCCATAAATCCAAAGTTCGATTTATTTTGGAACCAAGAACATGGTATATATTTCATCATAAAACTATCAAATTAAATTAAATCCTTCTTTTTATACCCCTTTATAATTCAATCAAAATTATATTTTCATATATGATTATGGAAAAACATATTTTGATACACCATAATTGATGATTTATTGTATAAAGGTACACATAATACAATCTCTGAAGATTGTGAGGCCTAAGGTCTTTGGGAAATTCAATTTATTTCATAATAAATCAAATTGTAGGCCCAACAAATTATATAAAAATCATTTTATATCCCCATAAAATTATATTACTCTTCTGAGACTATATGGGATAACTTGGGGATGTACATAAGAAAGTAGTGATATATAAATCCTAGTAAGGGAATAATCGAAACATAAATTGATAAAAGTAATACATATAATTCAATAGGTATATCAAGGTACCATAAGACGGATGCGAATCATAAACTTGAACATTGAAGCATGATATAATATGATAACACAAAGGAAACATGGGAAAGTTGTAACAAAACAAAACATCACACTATAATCATATGCCAAGGCTAACATCCAAGACATCATAACATAATCTGATTAGGATAACCTCACATGAGCAATACATGGTATCACATGAGATAAATATAACTAATCAATGCAATTGAGGTCTATATAATTCTAGATCCACCCTTAATATTCATATCATGTACATATATAAGTGCACCACATGGATTATAAAACATAAGGATATATTTCATCACTTTAATCCCACAATTAAGGAGTCTGGGTTACATAAATGGAAACCCCCAATCAATAAAGGAAAATGCATCTTGATTAATACCCACGAGTAGAAATGGGGATGGGTATACAATATGAAAATGTTTGGCATGAACATATATAAGTGCACCACATATATTATACAAAATAAGGATATATTTCATCACTTTAATCCCATAATTAATGAGTCTAGGTTACATAAATGGATTCCCCCAATCAATAAAGGAAAGTGCATCTTGGTTAATACCCATGAGTGGAAATGGGGATGGGTATTCACTATGATAATTTTGACCATATAATGTGGGTATATAAAGATTCACGTAAGGGTTTAATGAGAGTGCATTGGGTTAATCATAACTTGGAAATAATAATAACCACAAGATGGGTGTATAAAATAATATCCTGACATCAACAATTTGAAATAAAAAAACCATAATATAAATGAAGTTATTAAATAAAGAGGAGAACATGAGGATATCTTATCTTGAGGGGGTGCATCTAAATTATTGAGAGGATCTCATTAAGAGTTTAGGAACACCTTGGGAGGGCTCTAAAGAAGTAATGTAAGAGGAACTTCATGATCCAAATGTTTTCAGTGAAGATGAATCGTAGGCTTGGTGGGTTCATAGATATATATATATATATGAATTCAATAATAATTTCTAAACTTAGGATTTAGACTCTATATGATAATTAACCCAAACCAAAAACCATACCATGGGTTTTTCCCTTGTTTTCTACCAAATTGGAGTGTGTTCATTACTTTATTTGGTTAAAAACTAGACACTTTAAAATAATATCCTTAGTGATGTGGAAGTGTGTCATGTTTATAAATAATTGATTTTAAAACCTTAAAATATAATATATGTTTTATAGGATTCGTTAAGGGTTTATAAAATTAATAAAATAACTTCAAAAAATATATTATTTTAAATGGGAGATATAATTTTGGTCATGGATAATCTTTATTGAATTTATTGCACCACTTTTGGTCTTTTTAATGTCATAATTCATACTGTATATTTATATTGTATTTAATATCTATCCAGAAATTTGACTATCTCTATATATTATGAAAAGTTCACCATTGGATAATTTCAATGTGGTGATTTCAAAAAAAATATTTATTTTATCAAAATAATTATTTAAATATGAAAATTTAAACATTGAAACCAAAAATCCCTATTTACTGAAAATATGTGTTTTTACATTGATAACAATTTCCAACAATTAAATTTTTATTTATAAAATTATATTATCATTTATATTTAAATAAATATTATTTAATAAGAATATTTTATGAAAATAAAATTAATTTCATAAAATTATTGAATAAATAAAAAAGAGCGTCTTTATTGAATCAATATATTTCGTAAAAATATAATTTTTGTTTCCTTATATCAAAATATATCTTTTATCAAACTCATTATTTAATCATTATAAAGTAAAAAAAATATAATTAATATTTTATTAAAAAATTAAAATTCATAATGTTAGGGTCTAGATATATAACACTTTATTACACTAGCGTATGCCCTATTGGTAATATGTATGATGGTGACACTTTCTTGGTGTGGTTCAGAGAATGTGTTTTGGGATGTGTTTTTGATAAGATTTAAATTCTACCACAAATGGTTTTTCTCCTTATATAGTTATTGAATCTCATATTATGATTGGTCAAGGTAAAACCCCAATGATACTATCTCCCTTGGAAGCTCCGATAAATGGGATTCATATGATATAATCCTACTGGTCGAGGCTATAAAAACCCTTCTCTTTATTTAATATATAAACATGATTTATTAAAAATAATTCCACTTATTACAACTAATAATATTGATAGGTCTAGTTTCTTGGGAAATTAGAAACATTACATAACATCTTAAAACATGAAATACAACATCTTTATTGAAAACATATTTTACATGACCACAATATTCCTTCGTATTTAACACTACATGGCATAACTTGAAGAAAAATATAAGAAAATTGAGAGCTATAAAGTCTAGTAAGGGAGTAAAAATTGTATAATATAAGGATAAAAATACATGTTATACTGGGCATATCAACAAGGCATAAAGGAACATGAATATAAAGGCATGATATAACATTATAATCATAACATGGAAATGTGGAAACAATTTAAACACTACATCATAAACAAAAAAGGAATAAGGTAAACCCCTATCACAACTTGGTGGAAAAAGTTTTCAAAAAAGGAATTTGTTAAACCCATACCCCTACATGACGTATCATGATAAACATTACCTAATGTGTTGGAGCACTATCAGGTTGCACCCTTCATAGTCATTTCAATCTCATGCTTAAGTGTGCCACACATATCATATAACATGGATTCATTCAACATCATCATTTATTTCACAATCAGGTAATGTAGAATAAATACATGTATGTAATAAATAAATAATTACATGTTCATAAATGTGAATACCCTTGATATAGGAATGGGTATCATATTCACTACATGATGATTTTGGCATGAAAAATTGCGGTGAAATTTCGTCATCATAACGTCATACTGTGGAAATTCATAAAATGGGGTGGTGAGAGATAAATTAGTATCTCATCATTTATACATGAAACGTATAGTAAGCGTATCGTGGAACATAACATCCAACCATAAGAAATAGAATTTAAGATGCATAATATAAAATAAGTGCTTGAATGAAAATGAGAAGAGAGAAATCCCTTACGGAATTCCTACATAGTAACGGCTTAGGTAAGGGTCTAGATGAGGGGGGATAAATGATACCTCATTAACATAACATAAAATGAAAATTAGGGAATTTATTATAAAATTATGACAACATAACCAATTAAAAAGACTAATTTTAAACAAGGTTCTTGAATTGAAAGGAAGAGAGGAAGGTGAGGATTCCTTATGAACTTTTGGCATGGTAATGGGTGTATATAAAGGATCATGGATGTATTAATTAGAGTGGAAAAGAATATCTAATTATTTATCAATAAAAGGGAAAGTAGGATGAGTATGTATGAACATATCCCAACATATTCAAATTGAAATTAAAAGACATATCATAAAAAGGAGTACTTGATAAAAGAGAAGAGTGGAAGATCCATTACCTGGATGTGTGACTCCAAAGGCTTGGGAGAGTCTTCATAAGAGATTAGAAGAACCTTTTGAGGACTATTGGGAGTAATGGTAAGAGGTTGGTTTGTTTCAAATATTTTTAGTGAACAAAAACGGGATCTTGGGTGGGATTATATAGGAAAAGAGGGGGATTGGTTTATTATTTTGGTTTTGGAAACCTCAAAATAAAATATTCCAAACCACAAACCATCCCTTGGTTTTTGATGATGGTTTCTGGAAAATGGGAGTGTAAAACATTATTTTATAAGGATAAGGGACAAAGATATCAAAATATTTCCCCTTTTTATGTGGAGGTGTGTCATACCGTTAAGGAAATCATTTTGAAATCTTAAAATATATTATATGTTTTGGAAGATTCACCAAGGATTTGAAAAATAAATAAAATAAACCTAAAATTATATTATCTTAAAGGAAAATATGTATTTGTATGGAGACACCTTTTATAGTATTTATTAAATCATTATTGGGCCATTATGATGTCATAAAACACATCATATATTTATATGATATTTAATTTTTTCTTGAAAATTTGACTATCTCAAAAAGTTATGAAAAATTCACCGTTGGATAATTTATATATCCTAATTTAAAAAATAATATTCATTTTATGTAAATAATCTTCTAAATATTTGAATTTTTACTTTTAAAATAGAAACTTACATTTACTAAAAATTAACAAGTCTTGAAAAAAAGAGTTTTCAAACCATAATAAAAATTACATTTGAATTCATAAAAATTATTTGATCATTTATCTTAAATAAAATTAATTTAGTAATAATATTTTATTATAATATTATCTTTTAAAAAAAAATCATTAAATCATCAAAATTGATTTCATAATTAACCAAAATTATTTACAAATTAATAATAATAGAAAGAAAATATATTCATTATTATATACATAAAATAGTGTAAAAATTATTATATCTAGGGTCTTGATGCATAATCGTTTATCACACCAGAATATTCCCTAAGAGTAAGGTGTGTGATGGTGGGTATTTCATGGGGTCGTTTGGTGAACATGGTTTGAGTCGTGATCTGGATGATCTTGAACTTCTCTCATAAACAGTTTTTCTCATTATGAAGTTGCTAGATCTCATATTGGGATTGGTATAGGGAAAATCCAAGAAATTATTTCTCCCTTTGATGCTCTGATAAATGAGTTTTAAAGGATATAATCATACTTGTTGAGGCCATAACATCCTTTGTCTTTTCCAAAATGATTTTTTAAAACCCGATATTTATACTAGTCGTGTGATCACTGTTCAACGACTATATTATCAATGAAAATGATACATAATGGTTATTTAAATCTAATTGGATATAATAAAACAAAATAAGTTCATGTGTTTTCTATATCCAAAAGATATTTAAAAGAAGGTTAATTTTATTAAAAAATGTTCAAGTCATTACAACCTCCCCCCTTAAGAAATTTCACCTTAGAAATTTCCTTTTCCACTATAAAAAAAATTAGTTTAACTCTACATCATCACCTCCTCCAGTTCGCACATCGCTTCTTTAAACTTGTGGTTTCTGTAAAACACCTTGATGAGGGGAAACATCTTATTCCATTGAACGTTTTCTCTATGATCTAGGATCTTCACCAGTTACTGCTCAAAGTAAAGGTCATTATCCAATGGTACCGAATTTGGATTGAGAACATGTGATGGGTCCGATTTGAACTTTCTTAAGAGGGATGAAAGGAATATATCATGTACTTGAGACAGATTCAGTGGGAGTTCTAGTCAAAAGGATACTATTCTGATATGACCAAGGATTTCAAAAGGGTCAATGTACTTTGTATTGAGGTCTCCATTCTTCCCAAATATCATCACTCTATTACTTGGAGATATACGTAGGAATACTATATCTCCAACAGAAAACTCAAGGTCTCATTTATGATTGTCTGAAAAACTCTTTTCTTGACTCCAAGTAGCTTTGATGTGATGTTGTATGGTCTTAAAATTCTCCACCATTTCTTCTACCATTTCAAAACCTATAAGTTTTCATTCCCCAACATCATCCCAACATGTCAGTGTTCTTCACTTCTTCCCATAACGGGATTCATAAGGGGCCAATTGGATGCCAGAATGAAAAATATTATTGTAAGAGAACTTAAAAAAAGAAATATTTTGGTCCTATACACCTTTTATGTCCATTAATAATGCTCTAAAAATATCCTCAAGTGTTTGTATAGTCTTCTCATATTGACCTTCAATTTGAGGGTGATAAGTTGTTTTGAAATTTAGCTCAGTGTTTAGAGCATGCTGGAGACTTTTCGAAAACATAGAGGTGAATCTTGGATCTCGATTAGACACAATTGATAGTGGTACCCCATGAAGCCTTACCACTTATACTATGTATATCCATTCTAGTTGATCAAGTGAGAAATCCTCTTGAATCGCAATGAAGTGCGCAGCCTTTGTAAGATGATCCATAACAACTTAGATATCATTGTTTATTTTGGATGTCTTCGAATGTTTGGTGACAAAATCCATGTTTATGTTTTCCCATTTCCACATTGGTATGGGTAATGGTTAAAGTATCCCCTTATACTTCTTCCTCTTATCCTTCACTTTCTAAAATACTAGGAACTTTGATGTATATTCAGTGATATCCTTCATCATGTTATCCAACCAATTGTGCTCTTGGATATCTCAATACATCTTTGTGTTTCCTAGTTTAATGGAGAAATTTTAACTATGTGCATCATCCAAAAGTTATTTATTTAAATCTGGATTTGATGGAATGCATAGGCTCAACCCAAATCTCACAATTCCTCCTTGATTAACACTAAACTCAGATAATTTCCCTTTTATGATAGTTTGAACTTTCTTATGAATTCCCTCATTATCCTTTTTAGCATCCTTTAACCTTTCCAAAAGAGATAGATGAGCAATCATTTGTGAATAGTTTGATGATTTTCCCACAATTATGGTTCCCATGTCCATCTTCATCAAATATAAGAATATTGGATCCTTTTAAATTCTCATCAATGATCGAATTACTGTGTCCTTTCTACTTAGAGCATCTGTCACCCTGTTTCCACCTTGTTTTCTTACCCAAGAGAGTAGTGGATGGAGTAGTCGTAATCATTGATGAGATCTAATAATATTCATTGGCCCATATTAATATCTTTTTATGTGAAAAAATATTTGAGACTTTTTTATCCATATAGATTTGACACTTCTCTCCAAATAGGTAATGCCTCTATATTTTTAATGCAAAGATCAGAGCTGCTAACTCCAGATCATATGTGGGATAGTTTGGCCCATTAATTTTCAAATTACTTGAGACGTAGGCAAGGAATTTTTCATTTTTCATCAACACACATCCCAATCCCTTATTTTAACATTTACTGATGATTACAAAAGTCTCCCCACTTGTGGGTAGTGTGAGCATAAGGGTAATGACAAGCCTCCTTTTTCAAATCTATGATGCTTTATTTACATATATAATTCCAATAAAACATTACTCCCTTATGTTTTAGATTTGTAAGAGGGTTTTACAATCATGAAAAATTTCTAACAAATCAGTTATAATATCCAGCTAACCCAAGGAATCTACGGATATCATTCCTAGATGTTGGCCTCGACCGTCCCTCAATTTCCTTTTTCTTGGAAGTATCTATCCTATTTATTGTGATGATATGAAAAAGGAATTATACTTCCTTAAACCATAACTCACACTTTCTATAATTAACCTAAATATTATCCTTTCACAAGATCTTTAGAATAGTGCTTAGATTATCCTAATTCCACTCCTTGGTTTTGGAGTATATTTGAATATCATCTATAAATACTACCACAAATTTGTTGATGTAATATCTAAAGACTCTATTCATATATTACATGAATATTGCTGGAGCATTAGTGAGTATTAATGGAATCACTATGAAATCATATTTCCTATACATTGTATTGAAAGTAGTATTGGGGACATCTAACTTATTCACCCTTACTTGGTAATATCCTTACCATAGATCCACCTTAGAGAAGTATTTTTATCTATGTAGATGATCAAACAAGTCATAAATTCATGGAAAAAGATACTTATTCTTTATCATGATTTTTTTGAGCTCACAATAATCAATACAAAGTCACATTGATCCATCCTTCTTCTTGATGAATATGACTGTTGTACCCCATGGTGAAGAACTTGGGCGTATAAACCCTTTATCCAGATTCTCCTATAGTTTTTTCATTATTTACTCATGTTTAACAATATACATTATATATGGAGTCTTGGATATTTGAAGTTACTGAAGTATAAGATCAATTGATAATTCGTCATCTCTGCTCGGAGGAAGACCAAACAATTCCTCAGGAAACACATCAGAAACGTCCATCATAATGGGAATGTTATTGAGGACGGTTCCTTCCTTAGTTTCAATCACCTGGGAAAGATACATGTGCTCATAGGGAAGTAATATCTATTTTTGGGATGATGGTTCTGAGTAAGATTCATCCTCCTTCTTTCACTTTTATAGAATTGGGGGTCAATTCATCACGTGGATAGTTATTTACCTCTCATGGAAATTTATGTAGGATATATATAAGGAATGACAATCCATCCCCAGAATTGCATCAAATTCCACCAAGGGAAGTATAAAAATGTTCACTGGGAATTTCAATCCATAAATGTTAATAGGGAAGGAGTTATATTCATGGGATGAAATAATTTCTCTATTTTCTGTCTTCATTGACATCTCTACTTCCATTCTTTTCAGTGGTGTTTGGATTGTTTTACTAAACTTTTGGGATATAAAAGAATGCATAGAACTATGAATTATAACCCTACCTTTCACTTTTTTGATTCTAGTTATACTATTTTTAATATAGACTTAGGTATGATTATTTTTAAACTATTAAACACAAAAATGGGAATCTATTCACATTAAAAGGATAACTTATAAAGTACATTTATCCCCTTAACTTATGAGTTTCTAGGTTTCAGTATATATTATCCTTTCTCTATCTTCTAATATATATACTTATGGGATATTTTTTCCCATTAATTATGGTTGGTAAGGAGCATATGAATTTACCAAATCATGTTACCTGGGAGTGACAAACTAGAAGTGCAGCAAGACCCATTTTCATTCACCACTTCCCATTTGATTCCAACTCAAAGTGGCGTTTTCAGGTTTTACCCCTATATACATTTGTGCCAGATCCATATCCACTTGTTCATAGCTAGAAAGGTATTTATTTTCTTGATAATAAACTTACTCTATACTCACCAAAATTTATTGATGTTTTCTTACACATAGTCTTATCCCTAAGGGTTTTCACTAGGGTTTTCAAATTCTATTCACAAAAAATGACTAAACCTATCCTCTTGATACGAACTGTAACAACCCTGCTATTTAATTCATATTTAAACATGATTTATTACATATATTTTCTCTTATTATAAATCTGAATATCGAGAGGTATAGTGCATTGGGAAATTAGGAACATTACATGACAACTTAAAACATGAAATACAAAATCTTTATAAAAAACTTCTTTTACAAGATCACAACATTCATTCGTACATAACACTGTATGGGATAACCTGAGGAAAAACATAATAAATGGTGAGATATAAATCCTATTAAGGTAGTAAACATGTAATAACATGAGGATAAAAATACATGTTAGACAAGGAATATAAACAAGGAATAAAGGAACATGAATATAAAGGCATGATATAACATGAAAATCATAACATGGAAATGTGGAAACAACATAAAACACTACATCATAATAAAAAATGATTCAGGTAAAACCTTATCCAAAAATGGTTGATAAAACTACCATAACATAATTTGGTAAAATCCTATCCCAACATGATGTATCATGATACTAACCATTATCCTATACATTAGAGTTCTATCAGGTCACATCATTCATAATCATTTCAATCTCATGCATAAGTGTGCCACATGATCATATAACATGGATTCATTAAACATCATCATTTATTTTGTGATCAATTAATATGGAATACATAAATTTAAGTCCTCAATAAATAAGTATTTGTGCATAAATGGGAATACCCTTGATATAGGAATGAGTATGTTATTCACTACATAATGATTTTGGCATGGAAAATTGTGGGGCAATTTCAGCAGCATAACGACGTCATATGGAAATTCATAAAATTGGTTGGTGAGAGAAAAAGGGGTATCTAATAATTTATAAATTAAATTTATAGTAAGGGGATCATGGAACATAATATACCACCATATGAAATGGAATTGAAGATACAAAATATAAAATAAATTCTTGAATGGAAATGAGAAGAGTGAAATCCGTTATAAATTTTCGGCATAGTAACAGCTTAGGTAAGTGTTCAAATGAGGGGGAATAAATGATACCTCATCAACATAAAATAAAATTTATATTAGGGAATTGATTATGAAAGGATGAAAATATTACCAATTAAAAAGACTAATTTCAAACAAAGTTCTTGAATTGAAAGGAAGAGAAGAAGGTGAGGATCCCTTACAAAATTTCATCATGGTAACAAGTGTATATAAAGGATCATGGATGGATTAATGAGAGAGAAAAGTAAGAACTAATTATTTATAAATAAAATGGATTGTAAGAGGATTATTTATGAACATATCACATCATATTCAAACTAAAACTAAAACACATATCATAAATGAGTTCTTGATAAAAGAGGAGAGCGGAAGATCCCTTACTTGGATGTGTTAATCCAAAGGCTTGAGAGAGGATTCTTTGGAGATTGGGGGATCATTAGGAGGACTATTGGGAGTAAGGAGAATAGGGTGGTCGAGCTTTAAAGGGCTTGAGTTAAGAGAAAATGGTATATTGGGTGGGTTAATATAGGAATAGAATAGGATTTGTTTATTGTTTTAGTTTTGGACACCTCATAATTAAAAAGTTCAAAAATAGAATCCATACTATAGTTTTTCCCACGTGTTTTGGAAAAGGGGAGTGGAAAAAATTATTTCATAATTCTAAGGGACGAATATATTTAAATATTTTCCTTGATTATGTGGAGGTGAGTCATACCTTCAAAGAAATGAATTTTCAATCTTAAAATATATTATATGTTTTGGAGGATTCACTAAGGATTTGTAAAATAAATCCAATAAACCTAAAATTACATTATTTTAGAGCCAATATATGTATTTTTCCTAATATTCCTTTGATAGTATTTATTACATCATTTTTGGGCCATTATGATTTCATAAAACAAACTTATATTTAGATGTTATTTAATTTTCACTTGAAAGTTTAACAATCTCAGAAAATTATGAAAAATAAACCATTGGACAATTTTTACATACTGATTCCAAAAAATAATAATCATTTTATCTAAATAATTTTCTAAATATTTATATTTATTACTTTTAAAATAAAAACTGATATTTATTAGAAATTGATGGTTTCTGACAAAAGCAGTTTTCAAACATTAATAAAAATTACATTTGACTTTATAAAAATTATATGATCAATTATTTTTTTAAAATAAGTGTAATAATAATATTTTATTAGAATATTATATTTTCAAAAAAAAAATACATTAACTACTCAAAATATATTTCTTAATTAACCAAAATTATTTACAAATCAATAATAATAGGAATAAAATATATTCATTATTCTATACATAAAATAATATACATATTATTATTTCTAGGGTATTGATACATATCCCTTTATCACACTAGCATATTACCTAAGAGTAAGGTGAATAAGGATAGGGATTTCATGGGGTCGTTCGGTGAACATGGATTTGGCTGTGATCTTGATGTGCTTGAACTTCTCCCATGAATGATTTAGCTCATGACTAAGTTATTGGATCAAATCATAGGCTTGGTCTAGGGGAAATCCAAGAAATTCTATCTCCCATGGAATCATCAATAAATGGGCTTTATAGGTTACGATACTACTGGTCGATGCCATCACATCCTTTGTCTGTACCAAAAGGATTTGTTAAAACCCTATATTTAAACTAGTAATTTTATCAATTTTCAATGAATATATTATCAATGCTAGTGATAATTAACAGTTATTTAAATCCAATTGTATATAATAATAAAAAATAAGTTCATGTGTTTTATATATCCATAAGATATCTAAAAGAATATTAATTTTAATAAAAAATGTTCAAGTCATTATAGAGGCCATCGATTTTTTCAATATGTGTTAATAAAACTTCATCATTTTTGTTAATATATACTAATCATAATGATCATTATACAATAGATATATTATTAATGGTTAGGATGCTTAGTATTCTTTTAAATTTCATATTATATAACTTATAAAATTTCAGAGTAACCAAAGTTGTTCATGTATTTTCAATATCAATATATCTAAATAAGGAATTTAATTATTTGAATAGGGAGTTTCATTTCTATAACTTCAAGTTGTTACATTCACCCCTTCCGAAATTTTACTCTAAAATTTTCATTTCATAAACTAAAAAAATGACGTTACTTTTTTTTCATCCCCTATTCTGGTTCCCATGTTGCTTCCTCAAATTTTTTGTTCTGCCACAACACATTGATCAGGTGAGCTGACCTGTTTCATAGAAGTTTCTCTATCTTATCTATGATCTTAACTAACTAATCCTTGTATGAAAGATCATTCTCTAATAGTGCCACTGATAGATTAAGTACATGTGAGGGGTGTGGTATGTACTTCCTCAATATGGATATGTGGAACACATCTTGTACTTGAGATAGGTTTGGTGGGAGTGATAGTTGATATACCATAACTCCATTTCTATATAAGATATTGAAGGGGATGATGTATCTTGGAATAATATTTCCCTTCTTTCCAATCCTCTTGAATTTATTCAATGGTGATATACGAAGGGACTCTTTATCTCTAACCTCAAACTCTAAGTATCACCAATGATTATTGACATAGATTTTATTTTGAATTTTTATGGATATTGAATGATATTGAATGGTCAGAACCTTCGATATCATATTTTTGATAAGATTAGGTCCCATCATCTTCCACTCTATGACTTTATCCAAATATGTTGTTGCTTGACCCATATTGTTATACAAAGCCTAATAAGGTTTCATTTTAATTCTTGGATGGAAACTATTTTAATATGAGAACTCCATTAGTGGAAGGTGTTGATCCCAAAATAATTTTAAATCCACAGAAATAGATCTCAACATATCCACTGGAGTTTGAATGGTCCTTTTAGACTAACCATCCATCTAAGGGTGATAAGAAGAACTTAAACTTAGCTATGTATCCAATTCTTGTAGAAGTATTCTCTAGAATCATGAGTAAAACCTACGATATTGATCAAATATAATTTATAGTGTAATTCAATGAAATATTACCACTTACCTTATAGATATCTTAGCTAGTTGTTCAGGAGAGAAAAATTCCTTTATATTATTGAAAGACACTAATTTTAAATGAAGTTTTACTACCACCAAGATGATGTTATTTGCTTTAGATTTTTTGGGGAGTCATATGATCAAATCCATGGTTATTTTTCCCATCTACATACTATTATGGGAAATGGGTTCATTATACCTTTATACAAATTTTGTTCTTCCTTGACCTGTTTGAATTCCAAGCATCAATAGAAAACAATTTCAATCTCCCTCTTCATACTAACCCACTAGAAGTTTCTCTTTAGATCTATATACATATTAGTGATTCCTGGATGAGTAGAGAAAGAAGAGTTATGCACATCGTCCAGAATTTCCATCTTCAATTCTAGTTTTTACGAGACATATATTAGAGATACAAACCATATAAATATATCTATTACAAAATTGAACTCCAAAATATTTTCTACCCTTTTCTGTATAACCACATCATATTTTTTGGTATCATAGATCCTCTCAAGAATTGATGGTTAAGAAGTTATTTTAGCAAGGTAAGATAAAGTTCCTTTTATTATTCTCATGTATATATTTTTTATGTCTTAGAATATTGGATCTCTTTTAGTCCTTATCATGGATAGGTTTACAAGATCCTTTCTACTTAGAGCATCTTCCACTTTTTTCTCCTTACCAGGATGGCAATGGATAAAAAAATCATAATAATTTGTCGGATATAACCACCTTCATTGTTTCATATTGATTTCATTTTGTGTTAATATATACTTGTGGTATTTATGATCCATATATATGTCACACTTCTCTCTATAGAGATTATGTTACTAAATATTCAATGTGAATATCACTTCAACCAATTCCAGATCATGTTTAGGGTAGTTATTTTCATGGATATTTAATTAGAAAGAGGAATATGATATAAGTTTTTTATCTTTAATGAGTAAACATCTAATAATTTTGTGGATGCATCACTGTAGATCTCAAATCCTTCCACATTGGTGGAAAATGTGAGCACACGTGTAGTGATTAACCTCTTATTCAACTATTTAAATCACTCTTTGTAACACCTGAGATTTTTATGAGAAATATTTTGTTTTTATGTTATATACATCATCAAAGGAATCTTTCACTACACACAACACTATATTGGCTTGCTTTATACGTAACCGCAACCTTCCTCGATAGATTGCATTGTACGCAATACCGAGTTTCAGTAAACAACGATATGCTATTAAAATATTATTAAAACTAGCCGTTATGAATACTAATACCCACTTTTTGAAATTTTGTAAATTTTATCCTTCAAAATGGACTTCATTTTTGGATTCAGAGAAGCAAAATTAGCCTATGGTGAAATTTTGGTATTTTTCTGAAAACATTAAATTTTTGAGGAATAGTGAAACACTAGGTTAATATTTAAAAACTGACTTTTTATTTATTTAATTATTTATTTTATTTAAATTTATTTTTGGTCAAAATTGATACATAACACCTATATAAGTTAAATGTAATTCATTAGAGTCATTTTATAATAATTTTAGATATATAAAAATTTTATTGAACTTTTCACCGTCATTTACCCACCTCCTAGAAGAATTTGAAAATTTACATAAAACTTAATTTTACCACTTCTGTGAGTGGAATTTCAAAAATCTTAGAGACATGGTTAATATCAAGGACTAAAATGTGGTTCAATGAGATGAAAATAATTTTGGGTGAATAGTAACTTTTTACTTTTTTACCACGGTTAAAAGTAAATAGAGTAATTAAGGCTACAAATGATATTATTATTACCCTAACACATGTCCTAATTCTATTGGATAAGATTAATTCGACCCAAAACAACCTTAGGAATAAAATATGACAATTTTGGCCCACTTGGATTAGATTGGGACATTTAATATTATTTTATTTAAAGAATAGTTAAAATAGTTAAAATCAAAGTTTAATAACTTAATTATTTTTAATATAGGGTTATACAGAAGATAAATTCGACTATAAATAATAATTAGAAATATAAAAATAATTCCTACATAATGGTATTTTATTAATAATTTTTAGACATTAAATAATGTAATTTATTTATGACACAATGATGATGTAGTAATTATCTTATTAATGAAATGTTGACATAATTGATGTTATAAATACCTAAATAAATGTAAATTGAGACTTTTTATGAATTAAAATAATTTTATAGGTTAATATGACATGTTAGTATTTATTTAATTAAATATTTTACAAATAATAATTATGTTATGATTTTCACAAAAATGAATTACCAAATAGTGTCAAAATTGACATAAAATTGTTTTTAAAACAAATATTATGTTATTAATTGTTATTTTATTCCTAAAAATATAAGGTTCGGCCAAATGACTTAGATAAGGTTATATATATTAATAATAAACAACTTGGGGTTCTTTTGTCTTGTTATAGTAAGTTTATTTACCTTATAGTGTAAGAAAACAAGAAGACATGGTAAAAGTAAAATTATTTAACTTAAAGTTAAATCTAAATGATAAGGTTAAAATAGTAACCTAAACTTGTATAAATTATATTGGATGAGATGATTTAGACCCCTCCCCAGATTAGCTTCAAAATAAATCAACTTGGAGCTATTAAAAACGGAATATGACTTTATAATAAAATAATATTTTTTAGTTTTTCCTAAGGTGCCCCTTTCCTCCCTTATAAAAGGGAACCTCCTCCCTCTCTTCCTAACACCACTTTGAGTCTTCAAGCTCGGCCAACCCCTGACATTTACCATTCTCTACTTCCCTAGAAACATCCTAGAGGTCCTGGTCTTCTTCAAAGACCATTTTTAGTGCCCTAAGAGGAGGTTAAGAAGAGGCGCTTCAAAAAAGAGGTAATGTCTGTTACCGATTCTTTCAACCTTATTGCTTCTTCTACTTCTTCTTCTTTAGTTGTTTCATTATGAAGTAATAACATCAGTATCACTCATAAAATAATATGTTATTATAAGTATGAAACAACCCAATTTCACCATCTATCCATTCAATGGCAAACGAAATCACCGCACGTGCGTACGTACGGAATACTGTCTCCATGCTGTGGTGTAATCTATTTTCCACCACCACCTTACTTGGATGGGTATAATGGTGTAAATAATAACTATATATTATTATTTTAATGTGATATTGATTCTGAAATAGTATACATACACTCCAATACAATTCCACGATCATGGGAACGATATCATCGCTCGTGCGTACGTACGGAATACTGTCTCCACGATGTGATGCGACTCGTTCTACATGATCTTAATTGCATAATGATTATATAAATGAATTGAATGAATAAATATGATATATATTACACTAATACCATTCTGGAAATGAGGTATCTATAACTTAAAAAGAAGAAGAATAATTTATTCGACAAAACACGCATAAGAACAAAAAGTAATAAACACTCGAATAACAAGTAGCAATGAAATATTACTAATAAGAAGCTAAGAATATGACCATATATTATATCATAACAATAAGTATGATTTTTTAATAATTCAATGACATTATTTAAATCATTATACAGGAGGTTCAGACACTTACGAAGCAAATCAGACCTAAGGTAAGGGAAAATCTCGCAATCTCATTTTTATCCGATATTGTTTATACTTCAGAATTTACTGGGTAATATTTATCATCCACATCAATGTTTCCTCAATATGTAATATTATTTCTTTCCTACTAAATTTTTTTAAATCCAATTTTACCCTTCGGTGACTTTTTAGTAAAAGATATGAAATGAATCTTTTGTCGTTTTTCGTACGAGGTACTTTTCGACTTTTCCGGCTAAAGTATGAGAAGAATGTTTTTTTAACTTATATGGCCTGAATGGAAATTTAGAACAATATATCCATGAATATTCCTTTACAAGTTTTCAATTTTATTTTTAATCAACTTCTTTTAGTTTAAAATTATATGACATGTTAAGAAAGGAAAATGTTTTTGAAGTAGAAAGGATATTTTCCTCATGAATGGAGTTCAAGCATTTTATCAAAATTATTTTCCATCTACGATAATATAGGGTTCTGTTTCTATCCCTATTTTTACATTGATTTGATTATGTTATGATGGAATTATTTTTTTTGATTCCCTTTTATCTTATGATGGCATGATGTTTAAGAATGCCATTTTTATTACATGGGTTATGATATGATGTATGATTTATGATCTTGTGGAACAAATAAGAATGGTATAGTTATGAGATGTGTGGGACCTATATATCCCTCTGATGCATTGGGTAAAGATTTATATCTCATGAGATAGACATGGCTGGAATGGCAGGTTAATCCGGTTCAGTGAAATAGGAATAAAACGAGGAGTGAACTCAGTTCAGAAATGGACATTTTTCGCTAAGATATTATTGGAAATGAGTCTTGACTACTAAGAAATGATTCTCTATGATTATGTGTGTATGCCACAAAGTTTCATGTTTTAAGTTATGATTATTGGGATTACATATCACTACTATGATTTATCCCATGTTATGAAATTATGATCTCTTTTGCAGGATAAGTTTTCCAAAATGTTATGTTCTTATGAATATGATGTGATTGATATTTCTTTTGTTTACCCTTACTGGGCCTTTGAGCTCACCCTTTTGTATGTTTTCTTTCCCCACGTCAGGAAGAAGGTTATTATGTAAGATATGCCAAAAGGGACTCTATATATGATGAAATAAATGGGAGACAACGTAGATGATTTATGAACCATTTGTTTATGTTTCCCAGTTTCTAAAGACATTATACCTATACGGTCCTACGGTGGTATTGTTATATGTTGTAATAAGTGTACTTAAATTTTGAAATAATAACAATGTATGTAATGTATGAGTTGTTATAGTTGGTATCAGAGGAAAGGTATAGTCAACCTTTGGAAACTAGGATGTGAAAGCCTTAGTAAGAACCCTAAGGATAAGTCTAAATATAGAACACAATATTAGTGTTTTAGAAATAGCCATGAATAACCTATGATAAGACCGTATGTGTGAAATTTTATTCTTGATTATGTGGTTTTCCTATTATAATTAGTGTTTCTCACACTATTCTTCTTGGTTTTATTCAATGGATGGAACCAGAAGGAACCGTGTTAATGCAGAATGCGACGGGCAATGCAATGATTGTCCCCCTGAGAAACCAAACATTATGGGATATGGAATGAAAAATCTTGTAGCCATGCTCACACAACTTTCTCTAGCTATGAATCATGCAGGACTTCCAAAAAAGCAAAGGAAGGAGAAACATGCAGCTGAATTCTTCATGAGGCAATGTCCACCCTCATTCAGTGGGTCTACTGATCCATTAGTGGCTGAACAATGGATCAGTACCACTGAAAAGATATTTTCAGTTCTTCAATGTTATGAACATGATGAATTCATCTTAGTAGTTTATCGTTTGGAAGGTGAAGCTGATCAATGGTGGGATATTATCAAGAATATGAGGCCAAGAGATGAAATTGAGTCCATGGAATGGGACGAGTTCAAGAACTTATTTTTCAGTAAGTACTTCCCTCGTATTATTTGAAAAAACATGGAGAAGGAGTTTCTTGAACTAAAGAAAAAGGATGAGGAATCGGTTGGTACCTACGAAGCAAATTTTACAAGACCTGCATGGTACACTTCTGGGATTATTATCCAACCTGAGAGTTATATCGATCGATATTTTAGTGTCTGAAAACCAAGTCTTCAAAGGGAGTTAGCCATAAGGGACTTCAATAAATATGAGGAAATCGTTCAATGTTCTCTCAAAGTTGAGATGGAGATTGGAGTAACCCATCAGTCATATGGGTTTGATAAGAAGAGGAAAATGGAATTCAAAATAAAATCTAAAGAGCACACTAAAAAGAAGATTAGTTTTCCCTTATGCTCAACGTGTGGAAAGAAACACGGAGGGAGTTGTCTTAAAGGGACAAATAAATGTTTCAAATATGGAAAAGAAGGTCATTGGTCATTTGAATGTCGCAATGATGTGAAGAAGATGTCTAGTTATGCGAATAATGATAAGGCTACACAGAGTGCGCCTCCTAAAATTCAATGTTACAAGTGCAAGGAAATGGGGCATTATGCTAATCAATGCCCTAATCCAAGGGTTGATGATGATGATCGATGTCAACAAACTCTTAAAGCTAACGACAAAGGAAAGTCACATGCAATTTCTATCAGCGATGTGGAGTATGATAACGAAGTGGTGAAAGGTACACTTACCATCCAATCTAAAGTAGAAAATGTTTTATTTGATTCTGGATCCACCCACTCTTTTATTTCTGAAGAATTTTCTAAGGGTATCACCGTATTACCTCAACAATTAGATGTTGAGTTAGATGTTACAACCCCTAATGGCACAACAGTCACATCAAAAGTTTATAATTCTTCTCCGATTGAAGTTTGTGGGAAAGTGATTCCTTCAAATCTTGCGATCCTTCTTAAAGTGGAATTTGTTGTGATTCTTGGCATGGATTGGCTTTCTCTATATGGAGATCATATCAATTTCCAAAGAAGGGAAGTCACATTTCATATTCCAGATCAATCTATGATTCTCTATCGATGCAAGGATGAACATAACCTTCCAGTGGAAATTTCTTCCATCTTAAGGGTCTTGATTCCACTAAATTAAGGTTATTTATCACAAATGGTTGGTGAGAAACTCATGATTAAGAATATTCCCATTGTACGAGAGTTTGATGATGTCTTTCTGAAGGAATTGTCAGGTCTTCCACCAAATCGTGAAGTTGAGTTTTCAATAGAACTCGTACCAGGTGCTTGGACTATTTCAAAGACACCTTATAGAATGGCCCCAATTGAGTTGCAGGAATTGAAGAAGAAACTCTAAAAGAATATTGATAAGGGATTAATACGCCCTAGTGTGTCACCTTGGTGAGCACCTATTCTGTTTGTTAAGAAGAAAGATGGATCAATGAGACTCTGCATTGATTATCGAGAACTTAACAAGATCACTATCAAGAAAAAATATCCTCTACCATGAATTGATGACTTATTTGACCAAGTACGTGGAGCTCAATACTTTTCCAAGATTGATCTTCGTTCAGGGTATCATCAATTATGGTTCAAAAGAGAGGATATACCAAATACGACTTTCCATACAAGGTATGGACACTATGAATTTATAGTGATGCCATTTGGTCTTACTAATAACCCTCCTATCTTCATGGATCTGATGAATAGAATCTTTGGAGACTATCTTGATCAGTTTGTGGTAGTCTTTGGATCCAGCAAAACAGAGGTTATCGGAAGATGGTCGAGTCCAACAACAGTAACTGAGATCCGAAGTTTTCTTGGTTTGGCTGGATATTATCGACGTTTTGTGAAATATTTTTCACGATTATCTAATCCACTCACTAGGTTGACTCGAAAAGGAGTTAAGTTTGTGTGTATGAAGTAATGTGAAGGGAATTTCAAGGAGTTGAAAAGAAGGTTATCCAGTGCACCTGTACTCACACTTCCTTGTAGTGGAGAAAGGTTTGTGATCTACAGTGATGCATCCAAGAAGGGTCTGGGGTGTGTTCTTATGCAAAACGATATGGTGATAGCTTATGCCTCACGAAAGTTGAAAATCCATGAGCAAAATTACCCAACTCATGATTTGGAGTTAGCTGCGGTAATCTTTGCATTAATGATTTGGAGGCATTATCTTTATGGTGAAAGGTGTGATATTTATACTGATCATAAAAGTTTAAAGTATATTTTTACACAAAAGGAGAATAATATGCACCAAAGAAGATGGTTGGAGTTGATTAAGGATTATGAATGCCCAATTCATTACCACCCAGGGAATGGAAACAAGGTGGCAGACACATTAAGTCGACAAGACCATGTTAGCTTATCCATGATGAGGATCACAAAAGATCCAATATTTATGGATTTACAAAGGATGGATCTTAGAATAATAATGGAAGGGGAGAAATCTTATATTTAACAAATGAATGTTCAACCATATATACATGTTAAGATTAGAGAGGCATAGAAAGAAGATGTAGAGTTAGAAAAGAAGGTGATAAATGTTCCTGAATTCAACCTTGATTGTGAAGGGATAATATAGTTCAGGAATTGAGTTTGTGTTCCTCCCATCCCAAAATTAAAGAAGGAGCTGCTGGATGAGGCTCATAGTTCTTCATTCTCTATTCATCCTGGAAGCACGAAGATGTATAGGGAAATGAAAGAGTACTTCTGGTGGGATGGCATGAAAAGAGATGTTGCTGAATATGCCTCTCGATGCTTGGTTTGTCAGCAAGTTAAATATGAGAGACAAAAGTCTAAGGGGATGTTACAAGCATTACCCATACCTGAATTTAAATAGGAAAACATCACTATGGACTTTGTCACTGGACTTCCCAAAACATCCATAGGAATTAATGCTATCTGGGTCATACTTGATTGTCTTACAAAGTCTGCACACTTTATTCCTATTAGAGAGGATTTCTCTCTGGATCATCTTTCCAGGATATATGTAAAGGAAGTGGTAAGATTGCATGGAGTACCACTTTTCATTAAATCTGATCGGGATCCGAGGTTTTCCTCAATGTTCTGGAGAAGTCTTCAGCATACTCTGGATACAAAGTTGAGTTTTAGCACTGCTTATCATCCTCAGACGGACGGTCAGTCTGAGAGAACAATTCAAACTATATAAGATATATTAAGAGCTCGCTCTATGGATTTAAAAGGTGGTTGGGATCAAAACCCACCTTTGGTGGAATTTTCTTATAATAATAGCTTTCACTCCAGTATTTAGATGGATCCTTATGAAGCTCTCTATGGAAAGAAATTCCGAACTCCAACTTGTTGTGATGAAGTTGGGGAAAGAAAGCTATTAGGACCTGATCTTGTTGATGAGATGGCAGAAAAGGTCAGATCTATTCAACAACACATAAGAGAAGTTTAGAGTCGAAAAAAAAGTTATGCCGATAATCGAAGAAAATACCTAGAGTTTGAAGTGGGTGATAAAGTGTTCTTACGAATATCTCCTTGGAAGAGATTAATGAGATTTGGAAAGTAGGGAAAGCCGAGCCTTAGGTATACCGGTCCTTTGGAAATACTGGATCGTGTTGGGAAGGTATCTCACTGATTGGCGCTTCCACCGAATCTCTCTCAAGTTTATGATGTGTTCCATGTATCTTTCCTGAGAAAGTACATACCCAATCCTTCACATGTACTCAACTCAGAAGTTGTACCGCTGGAGCAAGATCTTTCTTATGAAGAACAGCCGATATAGATTCTGGATCGTAGCGAAAATGTCCTAAAGAACAAGACCACTCGCTTGGTGAAAGTTTTATGGAGGAACCACCAATTATAAGAAGATACATGGGAGCTTGAGGATATTATGAGGTATATGTATCCTCATCTGTTTTTTACCATGTGACGAATTTTGAGGGCGAAATTCATTTTAAGGGGGGTAGAACGTAACACCTTAGATTTTTATGAGAAATATTTTGTTTTTATGATATATACATCATCAAAGGAATATTTCACTACACACAACACTAGCTTGGCTTTCTTTATATGCAACAGAGGCCTTCCTCAATAGCTTGTGTTTTACGCAATACCGAGTTTCACTAAATAACAATATGCTATTAAAATATTATTAAAACTAGCCGCTATGAATAGTAATACCCACTTTTTGTAATTTTTTTAAATTTTATCCTTCAAAATGTACTTCATTTTTGGATTCAGAGTATCGAAATTACCCTAGGATGAAATTTTGGTATTTTTCTGAAAACTTTTAATTTTTGATGAATAGTGAAAACACTGGGTTACTATTTAAAAACCGACTTTTTATTTAATTAATTATTTATTTTATTTAAATTTATTTTTGGTCAAAATTGATACATAACACCTATAAAAGTTCAATTTAATTAATTGGAGTCATTTTAAAATAATTTTAGATATATAAGAATTTTATTGAACTTTTCACCATCTTTTACACACCTCTTAGGAGAATTTGAAAATTTACATAAAACATAATTTTACAGCTTCTGTGAGTGGAATTTAGAAAATCCGAGAGACAAAGTTAATATCAAGGACTAAAATGTGGTTCAGTGGGATGAAAATAATTTTTGGTGAAGAGTAACTTTTTACTTTTTTTTACCATATTTAAAAGTAAATTGGGTAATTAAGGGTACAAATGATATTATTATCACCCTAAAACATGTCCTTATTCTATTGGACAAGTTTAATTCGACCCAAAACAACCTTAGGAATAAAATATGACCATTTAGGCACACTTAGATTAGATTAGGACATTTATTATTATTTTATTTAAAGAATAGTTAAAATAGTTAAAATCAATGTTTAATAACTTAATTATTTTTAATATAGGGTTATACATAAGATACATTCGACTATAAATATTAATTAGAAAGGTAAAAATATTTACTAAATAATGGTACTTTATTTATAATTTTTAGACATGAAATAATTTAATTTATTTATGAAACAATGATGATGCAATAATTATCTTATTAATAAAATATTGACATAATTGATGTTATAAATACCCAAATAAATGTAATCTGAGACTTTTTATGAATTCCACTAAATTTATAGGTTAATATGACATGTTTTTATTTATTTAATTTACTTTTTTCGAACTAATAATTCTGTTATGAGTTTCACAAAAATCAATTACCAAGTAGTGTCAAAATTGACATAAAATAGTTTTTAAAACAGATATTATATTTTTAATTGTTATTTTGTTACTAAAAATCTAAGGTTCAGCAAAATGACTTAGATAAAGTTATATATATTAATAATAAACAACTTGGGGTTCTTTTGGCTTATTATAGTACGTTTATTAACCTTATAGTTTAAGAATAAAAAGACACGGTAAAAGTAAAATTATTTGACTTAAAGTTAAATCTAAATGATAAGGTTAAAATAGAAACCTAAACTTTTCTAAATTATATTGGATGAGAGGATTTACACCCATACCTACCTTATCTTCTAAATAAATTAATTTGGAGATATTAAAAACCGAATATGAATTTATAATAATCTAATATTTTTTTAGTTTTTCCTAAGGTTCCCCTTTCCACCCTTATAAAAGGGCACATCCTCCCTCTCTTCCTCACACCACTTTGAGCCTTCAAGGTCGGAAAAACCCTTCCATTTACACTTCTAAACTTCCCTAAAAACATCCTAGAGGTCCTGGTATTCTTCAAAGACCATTCTTAGTGCCCTAAGAGGATGTTAAGATGAGGCGCTTCAAAGAAGAGGTAATGCATGTTACCGATTCTTTCAACCTTATTGCTTCTTCTACTTCTTCTTCTTTATTTGTTTAATTATGGAGTAATAACATCAGTATCCCTCATATAATGATATGTTAGTATATGTATGAAACAACCCAATTTCACCATCTATCCATCCTACGGAAAATGAAATCACCGCGCGTGCGTATGTACAAAATACCGTCTCCAAGCTGTGGTGTAATCTATTTTCCACCCCCACCTTACATGGATGGGTATAATGGTGTAAATAATAACTATATATGATTATTGTAAAGTGATATTGATTCTGAAATAGTAGACATACACTCCTATACAATTCCACAATCATGGGAATGATATCATCGCTCGTGCGTACGTACAGAATACCGTCTCCATGATGTGATGCAACTCATTCTACATGATCTTCATTTCATAATGATTATATATATGAAGTCAATGAATAAATATGATATATATTACACTAATAAAATTCTGAAAAGAGGTATATATAACCTAAAAATAAGAATAATAATTTATTCGACAAAACAAGCTTAAGAACAAAAAGTAATAAACACCCAAATAACAAATAGAAATGAAATATTACTAATAAGAAGATAAGAATATGACCATATATGATATCATAACAATAAGTATGATATTGGAATAATTCAATGACATTATTTAAATCATTATACCGGAGGTTCATACACTTACGAAGAAAATCGAACCTAAGGTAAGGGAAAATCTCATAATCTCATTTTTTTCTAAGATTGTTTATAGGATTTACTGGGGAATATTTATCATCCACATCCATGTTTCCTCAATATGTAATATTATTTCTATACTAATAAAATTTTTTAAATCCAATTTTACCCTTCAGTGAGTTTTTAGTAAAATATATGAAAGTAATCTTTTGTCAATTTTTGTACGAGGTACTTTTTGACTTTTCCGGCTAAATTACGAGAAGAATGTTTTTTTAACTTATATCCCATGAATAGAATTTTAGAACATTATTTCCATGAAGCTTCCTTTACAAGTTTTCAAGTTTATTTTTAATCAACTTATTCTAGTTTAAAATTATATGACATGTTAAGAAAGGAAAATGTTTTTGAAGTAAAAAGGATATTTTCCTCAAGAATGGAGTTCAAGCATTTTATCAAAATTATTTTCCATCTAAGATAATATAGGGTTCTGTTTCTATCCCTATTTTTACATTTATTTGATTATGTTATGATGGAATTTTTTTTGATGTCCTTTTATCTTATGATGGCATGATGTTTTAGAATCCCATTTTTATTACATGGGTTATGCTATGATGTATGATTTATGATCTTGTGGAACACATAATAATGGTATCATTATGAGATGGGTGAGACCTATATCTCCCTCCAATGCATTGGGTAAAGATTTATATCTCATGAGATAGACATGGATAGAACGGTAGGTTAATCCGGTTCAGTGAAACATTATAACGACCCATACTCTACATACATTATTAATACTTCAAAATTTAAGAATACTTATTACAACATATAACAAAACCATGAAAGGACCGTATAGGTATAGTGTCTTTAGAAACTGGGAAACATAAACAACTGGTTCATAAAGTGTCTACACTGTCTCCCATTTATTTCATCATATCTATAGTCCCTTTTGTCATATCTTACTTAATAACCTTCTTCCTGACCTGGGGAAATAATACATACAAAAGGGTGAGCTCAAATGCTCAGTAAGGGTAAACAAAAGGAATATCAATCACATCATATACATAAGCACATAACTTTTTGAAATCTTAACCTGCAAAATAGATCATAATTTCATAACATGGGATAAATCATGGCAGTGAAATGTAATCACAATAATCATAACTTAAAACATGAAACTTTGTGGCATACACACATAATCAAAGATAATCATTTCTTATTAGTCAAGGCTCATTGCCATGACTATCTTAGTGGACAAAGTCCCTTTCTGAACCGAGTTCACTCCTCATTTCAGTCCAATTTCACTAAACCGGTATAACCTACCGTTCCAGCCATGTCTATCTCATGAGATATAAAATATTTACCCAATTCATTGGAGGGAGATATAGGTCCCACCCATCTCATAATGATACCATTCTTATGTGTTCCACAAAATCATAAATCATACATCATTTCATAACCCATGTAATAAAAATGGGAATCTTAAACATCGTGACATCATAAAAAAATTCATATAAGATAGAGGAATTCATAAAAATATAATTCCATCACAACATAATCAAATTAATGTAATAAAAGGGATAAAAATAGAACCCTTTATTATCTTAGATGGAAAATAATTTTGATAAAACGCTTGAACTCCATTCTTGAGGAAAATATCCTTTCTGCTTCAAAAACACTTTTCCTTTCTTAACATGTCGTACAATTATAAACTAGAAGAAGTTGATTAAAAATAATCTTGAAAACTTGTAAATGAAGCTTCTTGGAAATCATTTTTTAAAAATCCATTCATGCCGTATAATTTTAAAAAACATTCTTCTCGTACTTTTGTCAGAAAAGTCAAAAAAGTAACTCGTACGAAAAATGAAAAAATATTTCTTTCATATATTTTACTAAAAACTCACTGAAGGGTAAAATTGGATTTAAAATATTGTAAATGGATGGGAACAATATTACATATTGAGGTAACATGGATGTGGATGATAAAATACACCCCAGTAAATACGAAAGTATAAACAATCTCGGATAAAAATGAGATTGTGATATTTCCCTTACCTTAGATCCGTTTTGCTTCGTAAGTGTCCGAACCTCCTGTATAATGATTTAAATAATGTTATTGAATTATTCCAGAATCATACTTTTTTTATGATATCATATATCGTCACATTCTTAGCTTCTTAGTAGTAATATTTCATTGCTACTTGTTATTCGGGTGTTTATAACTTTTTGTTCTTATGCGTGTCTTGTAGAATAAATTATTATTCTTATCTTTAGGTTATAGATACCTCATTTCCAGAATGGTATTAGTGCAATATATATCATATTCATTCATTCAATTCATTATGAAATGAATATCATGTAGAACGAGTGACATCACATCGTGGAGACAGTATTCCGTACGTACGCACGAGTGATGATATCGTTCCAATGATCGTGGAATTGTATTGGAGTGTGTGTATACTTTTTCAAAATCAGTATCACATTATAATAGTCATATATAGTCTTTGTTTACACCATGATACCCATCCAAGTAAGGTGGTGGTGGAAAATAGATTACACCACAGTGTGGAGACGGTGTTCCGTACGTACGCACGCGCGGTGATTTCTTTTTCCGTAGGATGGATAGATGGTGAAATAGAGTTGTTTCATACTTATAATAACATATCAGTATATGAGTGATACTGATGTTATTACTTCATAATGAAACAACTAAAGAAGAATAAGTGGAAGAATAAATAAAGATGAAAGAATCGGTAACGGACATTACCTCTTCTTTGAAGTGCTTCTTTGAGACCTTCTTTTAGGGCACTAAAATTGGTCATTGAAGAAGACCAGGACCTCTAGGATGTCTCTAGGGAAGTGGAGAGGAGGAATTGGCAGGGTTTGGTCGAGCTTGAAGGCTCAAAGTGGTGTGAGTAAGAGGAGGAGGAAGTGCCCTTTTATAAGGGAGGAGAGGGGCACCTTTGGGAAAACTAAAAATATTATTTTATTATAAAGTCAAGTTCGGTTTTAAATACCTCCAAATTGATATATATCTAAGCTAAGGTGGGTATGGGTCGAAATAATCTCATCCAATAGAATTTAGACAAGTTTAGTTTCCTATTTTAACCTTATTATTTAGATTTAACATTAAGTTAAATAAGTTTACTTTTACCGTGTCTTCTTGTGTTCTTATACTATAAGGTTAATAAACTTACTATAAGCAGCCAAACGAACCCCAAGTTGTTTATTATTAATATATATAAACTTATCTAAGTCATTTGGCCGAACCTTAGATTTTTAGGAATAAAATAACAATTACTAATATAATATTTGTTTTAAAAACTATTTTATGTCAATTTTGACACTATTTAGTAATTGATTTTTGTGAAAATCATAACAGATTTATTAGTTCTAAAAAAGTTAATTAAATCAATAATAACATGTCATATTAACCTATAAAATTAGTGGAATTCATAAAAAGTCTCAAATTACATTTATTTTGGTGTTTATAACATCAATTATGTCAATATTTCATTATTAAGATAATTACTGCATCATCATTGTGTCATAAATAAATTAAATTATTTAATGTATAAAAATTACTAAAAATCTAATTATGTATTAAATCTTTTTATATTTCTAATGAATATTTATAGTCGAATTTATCTTATGTATAACCTTATATTAAAAAATATTTACCTATTAAACTTTGATTTTAACTATTTTAACCCTTCTTTAAATAAATTAATAATAAATGTCCTAATCTAATCCAAGTGGTCCTAAATGGTCATATTTTATTCCTAAGTTTGTTTTTGGTCGAATTACACTTATCCAATAGAATTAGGACATGTGTTAGGGTAATAATAATATCATCTTTACCCTTAATCACCCTATTTACTTTTAACTGTGGTAAAAAAAGTAAAAAGTTACTATTCACCAAAAATTATTTTCATCTCATTGAAAAAAATTTTAGTCCTTGATATTAACAATGTCTCTTGGATTTTCGAAATTCCACTCACAAAAGTGGTAAAATTATGTTTTATGAAAAATCCAGTTTTTTAACTACCACTTAGTGGTTTCACTATTCATCAAAAATTGAATGTTTTCAGAAAAATACCAAAATATCACCCTAGGATAATTTCGATATTCAGAATCCAAAAATGAAGTCCATTTTGAAAAATAAAATTTATAAAATTTCAAAAAGTGGTTATTACTATTCATAACAGCTAGTTTTAATAATATTTTAATAGCATATCGTTGTTTAGTGAAACTCGGTATTGCGTACGACGCAAGCTATCGAGGAAGGTCGCGATTTTGTGTAAAGAAATCCAAGAAAGTGTTGTGTAGAAAAATATTCCTTTGATGATTTATATAACATAAAAGTCTCGGGTGTTACATTCTACCCCCCTTAAAATGAATTTTGCCCTCGAAATTCGTCACTTTGTAACAAACAGATGAGGATACCTCTTCCTCATCATATCCTCAAACTCCCATGTAGATTGTTCTAATTGGTGGTTCCTCCATAAAAATTTCACCAATCGAGTGGTCTTGTTTCGTAAGACTATTTCGCTACGATCCATAATCTCTATCGGTTGTTCTTCATAAGAAAGATCTTGCTCCAGCGGTACAACTTTTGAGCTGAGTACATGTGAAGGATCAGGTATGTACTTTCTCAGGAGAGATACATGGAACACATCATGAACTTGAGAGAGATTTGGTGGAAGCACCAATCGGTAAGCTACCTTCCCAACACGATCCAGTATTTCGAAAGGATCGATATATCTAGGGATCAACTTCCCCTTCCTTCCAAATCTCATAACCCTCTTCCAGGGAGATATTCGTAAGAACACTTTATCACCCACTTCAAACTCTAGGTCTTTTCTTCGGTTGTCGGCATAACTTTTCTGTCGACTCTGAGCTTCTCTTATGTGTTGTTGAATAGATATGACCTTTTCTGCCATTTCATCAACGAGATCAGGTCCTAATAGCTTTCTTTCCCCAACTTCATCCCAGCAAGTTGAAGCCCTGCATTTCTTTCCATAGAGAGCTTCATAAGGATCCATCTGAATACTGGAGTGAAAGATATTATTATAAGAAAATTATACCAAAGGTAGGTGTTGATCCCAACCACCTTTGAAATCCATAGAGAAAGCTCTCAACATATCTCCTAGGGTTTGAATTGTTCTCTCAGACTGACCGTCTGTCTGAGGATGATAAGCAGTGCTGAAACTCAACTCTGTATCCAGAGTATGCTGAAGACTTCGCCAGAACATCGAGGTAAATCTCGGATCCCGATCAGATATAATAGAAAGTGGTACTCCATGCAATCTTACCACTTCTTTTACATATATCCTGGCAAGCTGATCCAGAGAGAAATCCTCTCTAATAGCAATGAAGTGTGCATACTTTGTAAGATGATCAACTATGACCCAGATAGCATTATTGCCTTTGGATGTTTTAGGAAGTCCTGTGACAAAGTCCATAGTGATGTTTTCCCATTTCCATTATGGTATGGGTAATGGTTGTAACATCCCCTTAGACTTCTGTCTCTCAGCTTTAACTTGCTGACAAACCAAGCATCGAGAGACATATTCAACAACATCTCTTTTCATGCCATCCCACCAGAAGTACTCTTGCAGGTCCCTATACATCTTCGTGCTTCCAGGATGAATAGAGAATGAAGAACTATGAGCCTCATCCATCAGCTCCTTCTTTAATTCTAGGATGGGAGGAACACAAACCCTATTTCTGAACTTTATTATCCCATCACAATCAAGGTTGAATTTAGGAACATTTCTCACCTTATTTTGTAACTCGACATCTTATTTCTGTGCCTCTATAATCTTCACATGTATATATGGTTGAACATTCATTTGAGAAAGATAAGATTTTTCCCCTTCCATTATAATTCCAAGATCCATCCTTTGTAAATCCATAAATATTGGATCTTTTGTGATCCTCATCTTGGATAAACTGGCATGGTCTTGTCTACTTAATGCATCTTCCACCTTTTTTTCTTTCCCAGGGTGGTAATTGATTGAGCAGTTGTAATCCTTAATCAGCTCCAACCATCTTCTTTGACACATGTTCAGCTCCTTTTGTGTGAAATTATAATTTAAACTTTGATGATCAGTATAAATATCACACCTTTCACCATAAAAATAATACCTCCAAATCTTTAATGCAAGGATTACCGCAGCTAACTCCAAATCATGTGTTGGGTAATTTTGCTCATGGATTTTCAACTGTCGTGAGGCATAAGCTATCACCATATCATTTTGCATAAGAACACACCCCAATCCCTTCTTGGATGCATCACTATAGATCACAAACCTTTCTCCACTACAAGGCAGTGTGAGCACAGGTGCACTGGATAACCTTCTTTTCAACTCCTTGAAATTCTCTTCACATTCCTCCGTCCAGACAAACTTAACTCCTTTCCGAGTCAACATGGTGAGCGGATTAGATAATTGTGAAAAATCTTTCACAAAACGTCGATAATATCCAACCAAACCAAGAAAACTTCGTATCTCAGTTACTGTTGTTGGTCTCGACCATCTTTCGATAACCTCTGTTTTTGCTAGATCCACAGATATACCCTATTTTGATATTATGTGACCCAAAAATGCAACTTTTTGAAGCAAAAATTCACACTTGGTAAATTTGGAATAAAGATTATCCTTTCTCAGGGTCTTCAATATAATTCTAAAGTGATCTTAATGCTCTTCCTTGATCTTTGAATAGACTAGAATATCGTCTATAAAGACTACCACAAATTGTACAAGATAGTCTCTAAAGACTCTATTAATCAGATCCATGATGATAGCAGGGTCATTAGTAAGACCAAATGGCATCACTATAAATTCATAGTGTCCATACCTTGTACGGAAAGTCGTCTTTGGTATATCCTCCCTTTTGACCCTTAATTGATGATACCCTGAACGAAGATCAATCTTGGAAAATTATTGAGCTCCGCATAGTTGGTCAAATAAGTCATCAATGCATGGGAGAGGATATTTGTTCTTGATAGTGATCTTGTTAAGTTCTCGATAATCAATGCATAGTCTCATTGATCCATCTTTCTTCTTAACAAATAGAACAGGTGCTCCCCAAGGTGACGCACTAGGGCGTATGAATCCCTTATCAAGATTCTCTTGGAGTTTCTTCTTCAATTCCTCCAACTCAATTGGGTCCATTCTATAAGGTGTCTTTGAAATAGGCAAAGCACCAGGTATGAGTTCTATTGAAAACTCAACATCACGATTTGGTGGAAGACCCGGTAATTCCTCTAGAAAGACATCATCAAACTCCCGTACAATGGCCATATTCTTAATCGTGAGTTTCTCACCAACCATTTGAGATAAATAACCTTCATTTAGTGGAATCAATACCCAGAAAATGGAAGAAATTTCCACTGGACGGTTATGTTCATCCTTGCATCGATAGACGATCATAGATTGATCTGGAATATGAAATGTGACTTCCCTTCTTTGGAAATTGATATGAGCTCCATATAAAGAAAGCCAATCCATGCCAAGAATCACATCAAATTCCACTATAGGAAGGACCACAAGATTTACAGGAAGCACTTTCCCACAAACTTCGATCGGAGAAGAATTATAAACTTTTTATGCGACTGTTGTGCCATTAGGTGTTGTCCCAGCTAACTCAACATCTAATTGTTGAGGTAATACGGTGATACCCTTATAAAATTATTCAAAAATAAAGGAGTGGATGGATCCAGAATCAAATAAAACATTTTATACTTTAGAGTGGATGGTAAGTGTACCTTTCGCCACATCGTTATCGTACTCCATATCGCTGATAGAAATTGCATGTGACTTTCCTTTGTCTTTAGTCTTAAGAGTTTGTTGACGTTGACTATCATCATCAACCCTTGGATTAGGGCATTTATTGGCATAATGTCCCATCTCCTTGCACTTGAAACATTGAAGTGTAGTAGGTTCATTCTGTGTATCCCTTCCTTTGTTTGCATCATTAGACATCTTCTTCCCATTATCGCGGCATTCAAATGCCTGATAACCTTCCTTTCCACATTTGAAACATTTGCTTATCCCTTTAAGACAACTCCCTCCATGTTTCTTTCCACACTTTGAGCATAAGGGAAAGCTCATCTTCTTTTCAATGTGCTCTTTAGATTTTCCTTTGAATTCCATTTTCCTCTTCTTATCAAATCCATATGACTAATGGGTTATTCCAATCTCTATCTCGACTTTGAGAGCACATCGAATGATTTCCTCGTAGCGATTGAAGTCCCTTATGGCTAACACCCTTCAAAGACTTGGTTTTAAGCCACTAAAGAATCCCTAGATCTTACTCTCAGGTTGGATAATAATACCAGAAGCGTACCTTGCAAGTCTTGTAAAATTTGCTTCATCGGTACCAACAGATTCATCATCCTTTTGCTTCAGTTCAAGAAACCCTTTCTCCATATTTGTTCGGAGAATACGAGGGAAGTACTTATTGAAAAATAAGTTCTTGAACTCGTCCCATTCCATGGACTCAATTTCATCCCTTTGCCTCGTATTCTTAATAAGATTCCACCATTGATCAACATCTCCTTACAAACGATACACTTCTAGGATGAATTTATCATGTTCAGAACATTAAAGAACTGAAAATATCTTTTCAGTAGTACTAATCCATTGTTCAGCAACTAATGGATCAGTAGACCCGCTGAAAGAAGGTGGACGCTGCCTCATGAAGGATTCAACAGAATGTTGCTCCTTCCTTTGCTCGTTTGGAAGTCCTGCATGATTCATAGCTTGAGAAAGTTGTGTGAGCATGGCTACAAGATTTTTCATTCCATCTCCCATAACGTTTGGTTGCTCAGGGGGACAATCATTGCATTTCCCATCGCATTCCGTATTAACACGGTTCCTTCGGGTTCCAGCCATTGACTAAAACCAAGAAGAATAGTGTGAGCAACACTAATTATAATCGTAAAACCACATAATCAAGAATAAAATTTCACACTTAAGGTCTTATCCTAGGTTATTCATGGCTATTTCTAAAACACTAATATTGTGTTCTATGCTTAGACTTATCCTTAGGGTTCTGACTAAGGATTTCACATCCTAGTTTCCAAAGGTTGACTATACCTTTCCTCTGATACCAACTATAACGACCCATACTGTACATACATTGTTAATACTTCAAAATTGAAGCATACTTATTACAACATATAACAAAACCACGAAAGGACCGTATATGTATAGTGTCTTTAGAAACTGGGAAACATAAAAAACTGGTTCATAAAGCGTCTACACCGTCTCCCATTTATTTCATCATATCTATAGTCCCTTTTGGCATATCTTACTTAATAACCTTCTTCCTGAACTGGGGAAAGAATACATACAAAAGGGTGAGCTCAAATGCTCAGTAAGGGTAAAAAAAAGAAATATCAATCACATCATATACATAAGAACATAACTTTTGGAAATCTTAACTTGGAAAAGAGATCATAATTTCATAACATGGGATAAATCATGGCAGTGAAATGTAATCACAATAATCATAACCTAAAACATGAAACTTTATGTCATACACACATAATCATAGATAATCATTTCTTATTAGTCAAGGCTCATTTCCAAGAATATCTTAGTGGACAAAGTCCCTTTCTAAACCGAGTTCACTCCTTGTTTCAGTCCTGTTTCACTGAACCGGTATAACCAACCGTTCCAGGCATGTCTATCTCATGAGATATAAAATCTTTACCCAATGCATTGGAGGGAGATATAGGTCCCACCCATCTCATAATGATACCATTCTTATGTGTTCCACAAAATCATAAATCATACATCATTTGATAACCCATGTAATAAAAATGGGAATCTTAAACATCGTGACATCATAAAACAATTCATATAAGATAATGGAATTCATAAAATTATAATTCCATCACAACATAATCAAATCAATGTAATAATAGGGATAAAAACAGAACCCTTTATTATCTTAGATGGAAAATAATTTTGATAAAACACTTGAACTCCATTCTTGAGGAAAATATCCTTTCTGCTTCAAAAACACTTTTCCTTTCTTAAAATGTCGTACAATTATAAACTAAAAGAAGTTGATTAAAAATAAACTTGAAAACTGGTAAAGGAAGCTTCTTGGAAATAATTTTTTAAAAATCCATTCATGCCGTATAAGTTAAAAAAACATTCTTCTCGTACTTTTGTCAGAAAAGTCAAAAAAGTACCACGTACGAAAAACGACAAAAGATTCCTTTCATATCTTTTACTAAAAACCCACCGAAGGGTAAAATTGGATTTAAACTATTGTAAGTGGATGGGAACAATATTACATATTTAGGGAACATGGATGTGGATGATAAAATACACCCCATTAAATACCAACATATAAACAATCTCGGATAAAAATGAGATTGTGATATTTCCCTTACCTTAGGCCCATTTTTCTTCGTAAGTGTCCGAACCTCCAGTATAATGATTTAAATAATGTTAATGACTTATTACAGAATCATACTTATTTTTATGATATCATATATGGTCATATTCTTAGCTTCTTAGTAGTAATATTTCATTGCTACTTGTTATTCGGGTGTTTATAACTTTTTGTTCTTATGCGTATTTTGTCGAATAAATTCTTATTCCTATCTTTAGGTTATAGATAACTCATTTCCAGAATGGTATTAGAGTAATATATATCATATTCATTCATTCAATTCATTATGAAATGAAGATCATGTAGAACGAGTCGCATCACATCGTGGAGACGGTATTCTGTACGTACGCACGAGTGATGATATCGTTCCTATGATTGTGGAATTTTATTGGAGTGCATGTATAATATTTCAGAATCTTTATCACTTTATAATAGTCATATATAGTCATTATTTACACCATTATACCCATCCAAGTAAGGTGGTGGTGGAAAATAGATTACACTATGGCGTGGAGACGGTATTCCGTACGTACGCACGCGCTGTGATTTCTTTTTCCGTAGGATGGATAGATGGTGAAATAGGGTTGTTTCATACTTATAATAACATATCATTATATGAGTGATACTGATGTTATTACTTCATAATGAAACAACTAAAGAATATGAAGTGGAAGAAGAAATAAAGATGAAAGAATCGGTAACGGACATTACCTCTTCTTTGAAGTGCTTCTTTGAGAACTTCATTTAGGGAACTAAAATTGGTCTTTAAAGAAGACCAGGACCTCTAGGATGTCTCTAGGGAAGTGGAGAGGTGGAATTGGCAGGGGTTTTCCGAGATTGAAGGCTCAAAGTGGTGTGAGGAAGAGGGGGAGGATGTGCCCTTTTATAAGGGAGGAGAGGGGCACCTTTGGGAAAACTAAAAATATTATTTTATTATAAAGTCAAGTTCGGTTTTAAATACCTCCAAATTGATATATTTCTAAGCTAAGGTGGGTATGGGTCGAAATAATCTCATCCAATAGAATTTAGACAAGTTTAGTTTCCTATTTTAACCTTATTATTTAGATTTAACATTAAGTTAAATAAGTTTACTTTTACCGTGTATTCTTGTGTTCTTATACTATAAGGTTAATAAACTTACTATAAGCAGCCAAAAGAACCCCAAGTTGTTTATTATTAATATATATAACCTTATCTAAGTCATTTGGCCGAATATTAGATTTTTAGGAATAAAATAACAATTACTAATATAATATTTGTTTTAAAAACTATTTTATGTCAATTTTGACACTATTTAGTAATTGAATTTTTTGAAAATCATAACATAATTATTAGTTCGAAAAAAATTAATTAAATCAATACTAACATGTCATATTAACTTAGAAAATTAGTTTAATTCATAAAAAGTCTCAAATTACATTTATTTGGGTGTTTATAACATCAATTATGTCAATATTTCATTAATAAGATAATTACTGTATCATCATTGTGTCATAAAAAAATTAAATTATTTAATGTCTAAAAATTACAAATAAAATATCATTATATAGGAAATCTTTTTATCTTTCTAATTAATATTTATATTCGAATTTATCTTATGTATAACCTTATATTAAATATTATTTACTTATTAAACTTTGATTTTAACTATTTTAACCCTTCTTTAAATAAATTAATAATAAATGTCCTAATCTAATCCAAGTGGGCCTAAATGGTCATATTTTATTCCTAAGGTTGTTTTTGGTCGAATTACACTTATCCAATAGAATTAGGACATGTGTTAGGGTAATAATAATATCATCTTTACCCTTAATTACCCTATTTACTTTTAACCGTGGTAAAAAAAGTAAAAAGTTACTATTCACCAAAAATTATTTTCATCTCATTGAACCACATTTTAGTGCTTGATATTAACCGTGTCTCTTGGATTTTCGAAATTCCACTCACAGAAGTGGTAAAATTAAGTTTTATGAAAAATTCAGTTTTTAACTACCACTTAGTGGTTTCACTATTCATCAAAAATTGAAAGTTTTCAGAAAAATACCAAAATTTCACCCTAGGCTAATTTCGATATTCCGAATCCAAAAATGAAGTACATTTTAAAAAATAAAATTTATAAAATTTCAAAAAGTGGTTATTACTATTCATAACGGCTAGTTTTAATAATATTTTAATAGCATACCGTTGTTTAGTGAAACTCGGTATTGCGTACGACGCAAGCTATCGAGGAAGGACGCGATTTCGTGTAAAGCAAGCCAAGAAAGTGTTGTGTATAAAAATATTCCTTTGATGATTTATATAACATAAAAGTCTCGGGTGTTACAAACATGACTGAAACGAGGAGTGAACTCGGTTCAGAAATGGACTTTGTCTGCGAAGATAGTCTTGGCAATGAGTCTTGACTACTAAGAAATGATTCTCTATGATTATGTGTGTATGCCACAAAGTTTCATGTTTTAAGTTATGATTATTGGGATTACATTTCACTACTATTATTTATCCCATGTTCTAAAATTATGATATTTTTTACAGGTTAAGATTTCCAAAATGTTATGTTCTTATGAATATGATGTGATTGATAATTCTTTTGTTTACCCTTACTGAGCCTTTGAGATCACCCTTTTGTATGTTTTCTTTCCCCAGGTCAGGAAGAAGGTTATTAAGTAAGATATTCCAAAAGGGAATCTATATATGATGAAATAAATGGGAGACAACATAGATGATTTATGAACCAGTTGGTTATGTTCCCCAGTTTTAAAGACACTATACCTATACGGTCCTACGGTGGTATTGTTATATGTTGTAATAAGTTTTCTGCAATTTTGAAGTAATAACAATGTATGTAAAGTATGGGTCGTTATACTCTTCACATTAATCAGTCCAAAAAAACATGACTCCCTACCAAGTTATCAATGTTAGTGATCTTGATAATCATGACACATATCTCAAAAATTGATGATAGTACCCATTTAATCCAATTAATGTTTGGTTTCCATCACAAATATTGGTATGGTCTATCCTTTAATTTCCTCTATTTTTGAATGATGCATAGATATCCCTTTACTAGTTATAACAAGCCCTTTGAATATTACTTTCTCCATCCAAAACATTCATTTAATTTGATTTTCATACAAATTTTCTTTCCTCAAGGTATTCAGTATAGCATTCAAAATATCCTCATGCCTATCCTTTATTTTGGAGTAGATAAAAATTTCATCTATAAACAATACCACAAATTTGACAAAGTAATACCTGAATAATCTATTCATTAATTCCTTAAAGATTGATAGAGAGTTAGTGAGTCCAAATGGAATCACTATGAACTCATAATTCCCATATGTTGTATGAAAATTAGTGTTTGGGATATCTTTATTTTTCATTTTACTTGATAATCACCCGACCGAAGATCCACATTTGAGATGTATTGGGCTAAATGTAGCTGATTGAATAAGTCATCAATCTATGGAGGAGGATACATGTTATATATGAAGATCTTGTTGAGTACATGATAATAAATGTGTATGTGAATTGAACCATCCCTATTATTGATAAGGAGGACCAGAGAACCCCATGGTGAAGCACTTGGGCATACAAAACCATTATTCATATTCTCTTGTAGTCACTTCTTCAGCTCCTGATGCTCAACAGTGGCCTTTCTAGAAAGAGTCTTGGATATTTGAAAATCTATAGGTATAATCTTGATTGATAACTCAACCTCACAGATTTGTGAAGGATCATACAATTCATTGAGAAACAAATTCACGTGTTCCCTTATAATGGGAATTCTATAAAGGATGATCTTTTCCTTAGTTTTAGTCATTTGAGATAGATACTCTTTCCCACAGGGTAATAATATCCATGATTGAGATTATGATACCAAAGGACATTCATCATCATCCTTGAATTTCTATAGAATCATAGGGAGTTCTGTGATACAATGTGTGATTTCCCTCTCTCAAAAGTTTATATTGGATCTATACACGGAAATCCAATCTCTATAAAGAATAAAATTTAATATCACTACTGTAATTATCAAAAAGTTTTCTGGGAAATTTATCCCTTAAAATTTAATAGGGTATGAGTTATATTATTGGGATATAATAATTAAACTATTTTCAATCTTTACTAATAACTTGAATTCCATGTTTTAAGGTGTTGTTTGAATAGTCTAAAAAATGTGAGTGATATAAAAAATATGTAGAACCATAATCAAAAAGTGAATTTGAAGTTCATGAGTGGATGACAAGACAAAATTTTACTATTTGATTCGATTTCTAATCACTTAATTCATCAAAAACCTACTTCAGGATGAGAATTTTAAAATTATTAAAAATATAAAATGGAAAATATGAACAATTAAAGGATAATTCATAAGTTAAATTTATTATGTGACCAAAAAATTTCTAGATTTCAATATTTTTTATCCATGGACAATTTCCCAACATAAAATTTCATTTTCATTTTTCCCTTTATAAAGGTTCATAAAGATCTTTTGAATTTACCAAAGAATATACCTTTGGAGTGTCAAACTAGGTGTGGAGAAAGCCTCATTTTCATGAATCATGATATGATCAAGTCAATCCCAATGCACCCTTTTCAAGTCTATTACCCATAGGTATAACTATTCTTGAGTCACATCCACTTGTAGTATCCAATCATGGATGTATTTACTTATAAAACTTTAATCTATAATTTACCAAAATTTATGGATGTTTTCCTATGTTTATTATTATCCCTAAGGCTTTCCTTAGGGTTTTTAATACTAATCCTCCAAAATAACTAGAGTTTCCTCTTATACCATGTATGAAAACCGTTATTTTAAAACACCTTAATTCATAACTTATTAAATAAAGGTACACATAATAAATTCCCTAAATATTGTCAGGAGTAGTATATTTTGGAAATTATAACATAGAATAATAACATGAAACACGAGTATGATAACATTATGTAATAACTCCACAAAATTCCTTCAAACAATTTCATTTCTCTTCAAAAATTACACGGGATAAGATGGAGACGTACATAAGAAAAGGGTGAGCTATAAATCACTGTAAGTGAGTAATAAATGAATAACATGATTAATATAATATATGTGTTTCAATAGCACTATAAAGTTAACATAAGAGGGGTCAAAATCATAAAGTTAAACATCAAAGCATGATATAAGGTGAAAACATAATGGCCACATGGGAATGTGGAAATAATAGAGAACATGAAATCATAAGCATAACTCAAGGATAACTAAAAAAACATCATAACATAGTGTACATAAGAAAACCTCCCATGCACTATATAATGTATATCCTGAGATAAAAAATGTTACCCAATGCATTAGAGGGCTATATAATTCTGACCCCACTATATATATTCATATCATGAACATGCATAAGTGTGCCACATAGACCATACAACATAAGGATGTATTAAATTACTTTTAATACCATGATTAAGGAGTGTGGGTTATATAAATGGAATCCCAAAATCAATTAAGGATAGGTACATCTAGTTGAATAAACCTGGGTGAAAATTGGTATTGTTATTCACTCTACAAATGCATGGCATAAAAAATTACTAGAAAATTTCTACATCATAAAGGGGGTATGTAAAGATTCATGGAAGGGTTTAATTAGAGCAAAATGGGTATCAAATCACAAGTAAATTATAATGATATTAATAGGTTTGCATAAAATTGTAATTCCTCGACCCCAATTACCTAGAGTCGGTACATTATTTTATTACATTACCATGATCACAAGAAATCAAATCCGAAAAGACTGATTAGTTTTGTATCCTTGGAAAAACTAGAAACACACTTAAGTTTTATATTACATTATGGAATGAAAAACTACATATTAACTTCTTTGAAAACACCCATATCCCTTAGACTATCCCTATAGGATAGTCATAATATACTACTTCGCATCATAAGGAAAAATGAATCATAATAATGGCGTGATCTTAGATGCTTAGTTAGGGTAGACAATATAGAGGAAGTTATCATAAATAAGAATAAATTTTAAATAAAGTTATAAAACTGAAATAAAATCCTTATAAAAAAGACTTCATCATAATATGGAAAGAATAAATCAAATAATACCATTTAAACATTCACATGTATATTCTAATAGTCAAATAATCAGATGCAATATCAATAAGAAATCTCAAAATTAGGGAATGCATAATGTCGGACATCATAACTGTACAGTTAAGGCCTCATGCCAAGACCATACATAAGTGGGTAAAAACCCAAACTAGTTTCCTCAAGAGACCCAACGATGCATCGGGGGGCTATAGAGGGCCTCTCCCTTCACTTACTAAGTCCAATTAATTTTTTATATGAAAAGGGTGAAGCATAACATAAACGTTCATAATAAAAATTTCATAAAGAATGTTAATAATTTAACTATAAAAAATTAATGGTTTAAAAATAGCATATCCATAGTCAAAAAAATCATTAAACCTTCAATAAAATATGGAATATTATATCATACTAATTCAACCTCAATTAATCATAAACTCTAACAAATGATGTTAATATAGATGAAATAATCTAATAAAATCATTAAAACTCGTTGAGAGAGATATCCCCTTTTTTACTTTGAAATTATTTAAAAGATTCGTAGATATAAATGGAATAATTTATTTTGAAAATAAACTTTTAATATTGAAAGAAAATATTTAAAATGTTAAGGTGTCATAATTGAGGAAAATAGCTGCTCACACCGTATATATTAAAAAAATATTCTTTCCTTAATTTTTTGAAAGGGTCATGAAGTTCCTCATTTGGAAAATGATAAAAATAGCCCTTTCAAAACATTTTATAAAAATTCAAACATGGTAAAATATATCTTTAAATAATTATCGATATTATTTTGAAATACATTTTAAGAAACATGTAACTGGATGATGAAGATGTCCTAGAAGTTACGTACATATAAACAACCTTAGATAATAATGAGATTGTGAAATTAACCCTTACATTATTCTATCCTTTAGCCAAGGGTGAGTTAACCTCTTATATAAAGGTTAAAACATGTTAATAAATTATAAAAGGACCATATCCATATTTATGATATCATATATGATCTTCTTATATCATTTTTTAATATTATTTCAATATTACCATTGTTTTAGGTGTTAGCTTCTTCATTTTCCTATGCATGTTTTGTTGTGTAAGTCAGGTTTTTTATGAATAAGATGAATTTTATAAAAATAAAGAATGATATTAAGTTCATAATAATTAATTTTACTCATCATATAAATTTTATAATCATTTTTTAATGGTTAATGTGGACAATGAATCTCACTGCGTCGTGGAGACAGTAGGTCGTATGCACACATGAGTGACTATATCATTTCTTTAATTGTTAAATGGTATTGAATTTAATGGTATATTAACTATATAGAGTCATTATAATTTTATATACATTATTTATATCTATTATACTAATCATCATAACGATCAAAACAAAGTAGTGTGGAATAACAAATTAGACCATAATGTGAAAATGGTAAGTCATACATACGCATGCATGGTGATGTTGTTATTCATGTGATGAATAAATGGAAGAATATGGTTTTTAAATAATTATAATAACATATCCGAATGTATATGATACTATAGTTAATAATTTGGTATGGATAATCATAGGAAGAGGAAGTAGATGAAGAAAATAACATTGAAAGGGTTGACAAAACAATTACTTCTTTTTTGGGTATCTCATTTTGATTTGAACAAAAGGACTCATTAGCATAGATTTATGCCCAATGTATGTACTCTAGGATGAAGATAGGGAAGTTAGGAGGAGAAGTGGGATGGGCTTGGCTGAGACAAAGGTATTTAGAGGTGTGAATATAAGAGAAATACAGGTTCCCTTTTATAGTATAGGGGATGGGCACTTTTTGGAAACTCTAAAACTATTAATTTATTACAAAATTATTTTCGGTTTAAAATATATTAAAAGTGAGTTATTAATAAGAAAATATTGGGGTGGGTCGAAATACTTTCAACATTGATTTTTAGACAATTTTAGGTCACAAAATTAACCTTATATTTTGGGTTTAATATAAAAACCCATAACCCAGTTTCCTGGAGTCACTGCCTTATATTAATAAATTGACATGATTATAAGAAATTTGTATCCTGAAGGAACGAATAGTTTTGTCATTTTGAAAAAAAAGATAAAATCTTATGTTCAACATTACAAATTGAAATGAAATAAGAAAAATCAATTCCTTTGGAAACATATATGACTCTTAGATTATCTATGCGAGTCATTCATAATATTCATATTTACAACGTATGGAAAATAAAACATAGGAAAGGGGTGAGCTCAGATGCTCGGTAAGAGTAAGTAATACAACACAATTTATAATAAAAATAAATATTGGGCATGGTGAACAACTAAAAACACATTCCTTTAAAAATATACTTGAGCATAATATGACAGAAATGAAAGATCATTAAATAAGTCCATATAAATGATAATAAGATATCAAAACAAAACCATTGATATTCTAATAGTAAAATAATCACATGGTTTTTCAATTTATAATACCATAATGAGGGAATACATAATTTTGGACATTTGAAACATATTTCCAAGGCCTCGACTAAGATGTCTGAAAATACAAGGGCAAGGCCTCAGCTAAAACCCAAATCTATTTTTTATCATTAAACCTACTGATTCATCGACGGTCTATAGAGTTCCCCACACATCACTTTCTATGTCCAATTCATTCCTCATATAAATGCGGCTAAAGATAAACAACATGAAAAAATGAAATTACTTTCCCCAATCTATACACATAACACTAACCATTCTGAGTAGTATGGTGAATGGTATCAAGATAGAACATCCATAGTAAAATTTATCATAATTAATTTAATAAAATATTATTTATATTAAAAATAATATATTAACATCAATATGATATAAAATTCAATATATGTTTTGAAATAGACAAAAATAATCTAATAAAAACATTGAGGAATTTTGAGACAAAAACACTCTTACTTTGAAAAGAAGAGTTATTTTGGAAAAATATTTGCATAGAACTAGAAAAAAAACAAGGTAGTTCTTCCATGAATAAATGATTGGATTAAAAAAATAATTTTTTTCTTAAAATAGATTATAGGGTGAACTTGAAAAAGGTTAGAATTTGAGAAGTTCCCCTAAATGGAGCTTGTTTATCAGGAATAATTGAGAAAGATATTTATAAATAATTAACTCCCCATAAAATAATGAAGGATTTAGACTAGTATAGATATATAAAACATTAAAAAATAACATATGAGGAGTAAATAATAATATTTAATAATTTAATTTTGATTAATAGATACAAATAGTATCTTGAATGAAAATAGTGGTATGGGTACAAACCCCATACCTTATGTCCGAATGTGTTCGACACTTGACCTTAATGTCCTTGATAATCAAATTTAATCCATTAATTAATTACTTAAGAAATTAATGTATATATTTTGATTTATTTTAATTTTATTATGTTCATTTATGGATTTTTTGATGAGTTATAAGATAAAAATTTATCGCTCGGGAGTGTTTGTTTCCTTTGTTTTCATGATCAGTATACTTGTATATGAGTATGGAAGTTCATGTAGAATCGGTATAATTCACCAGAATTGAATTTATACGATGATAATAAACATATAGAAGAATAAATGGTGATATAATTCATTTGGTTATCTTAAATTAGGATTATTTATAAGATATAACATTAGTGATAATCATTTAGATTATTTTGGCGATATTTCGATTGTTACGAACTTGTTTTGTTGCATGAATTTTTATTATGTATATATACTGGTTGAAGAAAATTGAATAGGTTATAATACATAAATTATAGTCTATTTATACCATTAAAATGGTTTCATTACCATTCTCTATGGGGAAATTGAATAACTAAGGGTTGTCGTCCATGAAGGTTTTAAATCGACACAGTTGGGACAATGATTTCATTTTTAAAACAAAAGAGAGAGAGAGTAGTTTGGGGAAGGATATTAAATTATCATGATATAATTGAAGTATATAGATGATAATAGAGATATCATGATCATTTTGATATAGTAGGTTAGGATATTATAAGAAAATAATGTAAATTGAAAATGAAACTAAAAGAAAAAGGAAGAAGGTTTACATCTTGAAAGATCCTCCTTGAGAACCTCCTTAAGGGAATGGGTTTTGGGATTTTGGAAAGACCAAGATCTCTTGAATGTTTTGAAAAACTAGGAAAGATTATTTGGGAAGAATATTGACAATATTAAAGTCTTATAAGAGTGAGAAGAAGAGGGAGTGAGGGTGTTTTTTATAGTGTATGAGAGTGTTGATTTTCAAATATCTTATTCATTATTATATTATTTTTCTCAAGACAATCTATAGTGTAGATTATGGTGACAAAAAACAGTAATAAATTCATGTGAACTCGAAAAAAGTGTGATTACATCAGTGCTGATCAAAGGAATACTTTATTTAACTTCTAATTTATTTATATTATAAATTACCATATTTTACCATTCACAAAAAATTCAAGTATTTTAAGAAAATCACAAAAAATCACCATAACCATTTTTTGACATGTAGAATTCCAAAATGGACTCTATTTTATCAAAATAATTTTCTAAATATTTGAAACTTAATTTATAAATAAAATCATTATTAACTTGAAAAATACGGATTTTAAATTCAAAACTGATTTTATAATACTTTTAAAAATTAACTAAATTATCATAAAATTATCCTAAAATAATAGTACAAAAAAATATTTATTTAGGAATAAATTTTATGAAAATGCTTTTTATTTTAAATATATATATTAATTTAAAATTTTAATTAAATATTTATTACTCACTAAAATACAAACAATTAATTAGTATTTTTTTTAAATATTCACCCTCATTTGTAAGGTGAAAAAATATTATTTATACATACATGGGTGAGGCTAATTATTCATAAGATTCATATTACTATTCATAAGGGTATATTATTTTTCATAAGGGTCAAGTTACTATTCATCAAAAATGTAAGTAGATCCTATCAGACTCTAAATATACTACAGATCACAACCGTGTATGTTTATTTTTCAAAATATAAAATATAGAGGCAGAAACATCATGTTTAATAGATAGGATATTATAACAAAGTGTTATTTAATAGAGACTCCGTTATGTATGAATTACATTCTATATGGGATTTATTTATAAAATCTTGTGGTGTTACATTCCCCCACTTAAAAATATTTATTCCTCAATATTTCAAAAATGTTACCTCATAAAAATATTTGGGTAGGTATTTATCATAAGTTCCTTAGGCTCCCACGTTTCCTATTAAATTTTATGATTTTTAAAAAGTAACTTTACCAACTAATTCGTCTAATTCCTCAACACTTGTTCTTTAGTGTCTAGAATCTGCATAGTCTCTTCACAATAAGATAAGTCAGGTTCTAATTCTATAGCTGCCGAAGTGATTACATGTGTTGGGTATAGAATGTAATTTCTCAATAGTGGGTTATGGAACACATTTTGTAAATTTAAAGGCTAGGAGACATTTCCAAATGACAATCCACAACTCCAATTATCTCTATAATTTCGAAATGAACAATTTACCTTCGATTCAGTTTCCCTTTTTACTAAAATTTAGAACACCCTTCCTTGGTGATAATTTTAAGAAAACATGATCACCCACTTCAAATTAAAAATCCTTACTTCAATTATTAGTATTACTCTTTTGACATCTTTGATATGATGTGATATGGGTTTGAATATTCTTTACCTTCACTATTGTTTCCTACATAAGCTCTAGGCCTACAAGCTTCTTTTAACCAACTTCATCCCAACATGTTGGTGTACGAAATGTCTTTCTATACAATGCATCATATGGTTCTATTTTAATACATGAATGGAAACTATTATTATAGGAAAAATCTAAAAAATTTAAAAACTGCTCCCACATACCTTGAAAATCAAGTGAACACGATGTCAACATGCCTTATAAAGTTTGGATCATCCTTTCTGACTGCTCGTTAGTTTGAGGGTTATAGGCAGTATTCAAATGAAACTCAATATCCAAATATTTCTAAATAATTTTCTAGAATTTGTATGATTCTCATGTTTTATGATAAGACACAGTTGATAGATATTTTCCATGAATTCAGATAACTTCATTGATATAGAGTCGTGCAAGTCACTTTATTGAAAAATCTTCCCTTATTGCGAGGAAATGTGAAGATTTGGTAAGTCGATCAACAATTATCCATATTTCATCATTCCTTATTGGAGTTTTTAGTAATCCAGTGAAGAAATACATGTTTATATCATCCCATTTTCATATAGGAATAGCTAGAGGTTTCATGAATCCAGAATTATGTTTTCTTTTGGCCTTCACCTAAAGACAAACTAAAAATCATGATACATAATCAGCAATTTCACCCTTTATGTTATCCCACCAGAAATGTTCTTTCAAATATCTTTACTTATTAGTGCTACTAAGGTGTATATTGAAATTCTAACTATGTGAATAATCCAATAAAACTCTTTTTATCATGGGTATAGAGGGAACACATAGTCTTGTACTAAATTTTAGAATTCCATAATCACACACAAAATCTAAAAACTTACCATCATTCACAGCTTTAATTTTTTTTGAATATTCTCATAATCAGATTGAGAAATTTTAATTATATCCAATAAATATGGTTAGGATACCAATTGAAAGAGTAATTATGCATCACCTTGTTTGATAATTATTATATGCATCCTCAATATATCCATATACATAGGTTTTTTTATTAATCCCCATTTTTTAAGAACTCCACGATCCTCCCTGCTCAATGCATATTCCACCTTATTTTTCTTTATGTTATGGTTGTGTATGGAACAATAATAATCCTTGAGAAGTTCAAGATACCTCATTTTTCTAATGTTGAGTTCTTCCTGTGAGAATATATATTTCAATCTCTTGTGATCAATATATATCTCACACCTTTCACCATAGAGATAATATCTCCACATCTTTAGAGAAAATATTATATCTACTAACTCAAGATCATGATTTGGATAGTTCTATTCATTAATTTTTAACTACCTTGATGTATAGGAAATAAATCTATCATTCTGCATAAGTACACAATTAAGTCATTTCTTTGATGCATCACTATAAATCAAAAATCCACTATTTCTTGATGGTATATTCAAGATTGGATAATTCACTAAATTTTTCATCAATTATTCAAATCATTCTTCACATTATTTTTTATATAAGAACACAACACCTTTATGAATGAGCTTGATTAATGGGTTAGATAATCAGGTGATGTTATGAATAAAATGCCGATAATAACCTTATAAACCTTTAAAACTATGCACCTTGCTTATGTTCATTGGAGTTGGACATTCCTGAACTACCTTTGTCTTTTCAGGATCAACTAAGATTCCATCCTTAGAGATAATATGGACAAGAAAAGAAATTTTCTGATTCCATAATTCATAGTTTCTAAACAATCCATATAACTCATTTCATTTAAGTTTATAAAAAATAATTCCCATGTGATTCTCCTGATCTTCATAGTTTTTGGATTATAACCAGATATCATCAATAAATACCACAAAAAAATTCATCAATATATTCCTTGAAAACTCTATTCATTAGGTCCATGAAAACAGAGGGTGCATTAGTCAGTCCAAAAGGCATTATTGTAAACTCATAATGCCCATACCTGGTTCAAAATGTTGTCTTTAAAATATATTCATTACTCACATGAAAATGATGATATACCGATCGAAGGTCAGTCCTTGAAAAATATTGTGCTCTATGATGTTGATAAAATAAATCAATAATTCGAGGAATATGATACTTTTTCTCTATGTTAATAGCATTGATCTCCCTAGAGTCAATGCATAGCCTCATAGATCCATCTTGCTTCTTAACTAAAAGAACATGAGCTCCCCATTGAGAAACACTAGGGAGGATAAAACCTTTATCACTAAATTCCTCTACATTTTTCTACAATTCTATTAATTACACTATGTCCATTCTATAAGGGGTCTTTGATATTAGTATTGAATCAAGAATGAAATCAATAAAAACTCAATTTCTTACTCTGGAGGATGTCCAGGTAAATCATTTAGAAATACATCAATGTATTCTTTCATAATAAGTACATCCCCAATTTAAATATTCATTTCCTCACCCATATATATTTTTTTATCTTTCTCCCCAAAATTTTTTTTCAGTAGAGATACCAAGGGTGGATCAACATAAGAATCAAATGAAGAGGTTTCTTCTCTAAAGATAAGAGATTCTAAATCATTCTCAAAAAATTTAACTTACTTCTTCTTGCAATATATTTTCTCATCATAACATGAAATCTAGTTCATAAAAAGAATTATATCAATATAAATCATGGGTATGCTGATAATTTTATCAACTAAATCACATTTATGTGTCATAAGGGGGACTAATCAACACTTATTTGTTGCAAAGATACTTCATTTAGGAGTTTTGACTGAAAACTCCTTTATTAAATTAAATTGTAAATGTCTAATTTTCTTGGAAAGCTGGGAATATATAAAAGAATGGAATGATCTAGAATCAAATAAATAATTGGCTAAGTTTGAGGAATCAAATAAATTACCTAATACCACATCATTAGGAACTTCAACCTTAGCCGTTTTGATCGCATAAGCTTGGACTAGCTCCCTTGGACTTCTCTAGGTAATGTTTCCTTCACTCTTAGGATCATTTTTGGCATAATGTACCATATATTTACAATTTTAGCATTGAACATTGGTATCTTCTTTCTTTCCATTTCAATGACAAGATTTTTTGCCTCATTCTCAACATTTGTAACATACTCCTTTTCCTTTGAAGCATGCTCTGGGGTGTTTCTTTAAACAATTATCAAATGTTGGAAAACATTCCTTTTTTATTCTTCCCTTTATCCATTATTTCCTCCTCCAACCTCTTCTTATCTTCCTTTACTTTAAAGTCATATGACTTAGAGAATTATTTCTCTATCTTGATTTCACAGGAGACTATATCTTCATAGTATGAGAAAGTTTTGGAAACTAGTGCCCTTTAGGGGAATTTTTTTACAACATCAATGAATCGATCAATATTTCCCCTTGGATTACATATGTAGTCCACGACGTGCCTTGTTAGCCTTGTAAAATTGGCTCCATACCACACAATGTTTTCATCCCATTTTGGTTTAAAACTCAAGAATTTCCTCTCTATATCTGCTCACTATTCTTAAGGAAAATATTTTTTTAATAATATTTCCTTAATGTACTTACATTCAATTTATTCTATTTCTTCCACCTCCTTCATGTTTTTTATTAAGTACCACCATTAATCTACATCTACTGATAGATGATAAAATTTTTTTATAACATTTTCCCTTTCGTTATATCCCAAAGCGAAAAATATCTTCTCTAGGGAACTTATCCACTACTCTACTATGAATGGGTTTATAGTCCAATTGAATGATGGAGGCTCTTGTCACACATAGAAGTATAACATTACTCCTCCATGTTGTGGATCAGGATTCTCCATACGGTTAAGGTTATTGTTTATAACTAGTTTCATCTGTCCCATTATAGTTATAAGTTTCTCCTCACTAATTGTAGCTTCATAACCAACATCATTATTTTTCATATGTGGGAAATCCCTACAAGGGATTAGTGAATTAATGTGGTTTCCATTCCTTCAACTAGGTTTCATTTTTAAATAATGGAATAAACTAAATTATGTTATGAATTATAATGTATAATGTCGAACTATAATAACAATTAACATAAACTAAAATTTTATGCATGTTTATTCTCGTAATCATAAGAATCGTTACTTTGAGAAAATATTTACATTTAAATCCTTCATAATGACTTATAAATAAAATGTGAATTATCTAAGCATAACCCATAGGAGTTTCAAACAAGGTGCACAGTAAGACCTATTGTTGTGTACCGGGTTACCCTGATTCAAGCCTGAAACACCTTGTTAGAGTTGTTACTCCTATGTACATCTTGGTCAAAACCACGTCCAAATGTAGTATCCAGATGAAGACGTATTTTATAGAAATATAAACATAATATGCATCTTATAAAATTTCTATGATGTTCTTGTATACTTATCCTCAATGCATATCTTAGGATTTTGTTCCCTAATATAGGTTCTCTAAAGTTTGTTTCCATGTTTTCTACTAAAATTATTCTAATACCAACAATAAAGACCCATAAACCTGTTTCCCCAAATCGGCGCCTTATATTAATACATTATCATGATTAAAATAAAGTAGCATCCCAAAGGAATGAATAGTTTAATAGTTTTTTAAAACAAGATACAATCTTATGTTCAACATTACATCTTAAAATGAAATATATAAAATAAATTCCAATAAAAACATCTATGACTCTACGATTATCCAAAAAAGTCATTCATAATATTCATCTTAACAACCTAGGAAAAAAAACATAAGAAAGTGGTGAGATCATATGCTCTTTAAAGGTATATAATACATTAAAAGTTATCATAAAAATAAATACTTGGCTTGGTGAACAACTAAAAAAATGTGTTTAAAAATATACTTGATCATAATATAGAATGAATGAAAGCTAATTAAATAAAGAATTATAAATGATCATAAGAGAATGAAAAATAACCATTGATATATTACAAGCCAAATAATCACATGGTTTCTTAATTTCTACTACCATAATTAGGGAATTCATAAAACCAGATATCTGAAATATATTGTCAAGGCCTCATCCAAGACGTCTAAAAATACCAGGGCAAGACCTCAGCCAAAACCCAATTCTATTTTGTCTTATGAGACCTACTGATAAATAGAGGGGATATATCAGGCCACATCCATCACATACTTTTTGAAATGAATTCCTCATATAAAAGGGGCTAAACATAAACAATATGAACATATGAAATAACTTTCCCCAATCTATACACACAAACACTAACCATTCTGAGTAGTATGGTGAATGGTATCAAGATTTAACATCCAAAGTCAAAATAATCATAAAAAATTTAATACAGTATTTTATATGATAAAAAAATATTAACCTCAATAAGGCATAAAATTAAATAGTGGGGTTGAAATAGACAAAAATACTCTAATAAAATCAATGAGTAATTTTTAGAGAAATACACTTTTACTTTGAAAAGAAAATTTATATTAGAAAAATGTATTTGTAAATCTAGAAATTAAATAAGGTAGTTTATCAATGATTAAATTATTGATTTTAAAAAAAAAATTCATTTTAAAACAGATTATATAGTGCACTTGAAAATAGGTATGAATTACAAAAGTTCCCTTGAATCGGGCTTGTTCATCAGGAAGAATTGAGAAAGCTATTTATAAAGAATTTAACTCCCCATAAAATAAAGAAGGATTCTGATTGGTACACATACATATAGCATTCATACATAATTTATTAGGAGTACATAATAATATTTCAGTATTTAATTTTGATTAATAGAGGAAAAGTGTAGCCCGAAATAAAATGGAGGTTCGGGTAGAAAACCATTACCTTATGTCCGAACGTGTTTTTCACTTGACCTTAATATCCTATATAATCAAATTAAATCCATTAATTAATTAATTAATTAACTAATATATATTTATTTAATTTATTATAATTTTATTAAGTTCATTTATGGATTTTGGATGATTAAAAAGATACAAATTTATCACTAAGTAGCATTCGTTTCTTTGGTTTTCATGATTAGTATACTCGTATATGAGCATGGATGTTCATGTGAAATTGGTATAGTTATATTGAATTTAATTTATATGATAATAATGAAAATAAATAATATTAAATTCTAATATATGTTATTTGGTAATCTAGTATGAGTATGAGTTATTGGATAGAACATTAGTGATATTCATTTAGATTATTTTGGTGATATTTCAATCATTATAAACTAGTTTTGTCGTATGAATTATTATTACATATATATAATGGTTAAAGAACATTTAATAGGTTATAATACATATATTATAGTATGTTGATACCTTAAAATGGTTTTATTACCATCCTTGATGGATAAATTGAAAAATGAAGGTTCATCATCTATGAAGGTTGTAAATCAGTACCTCTCGGACGATGATTTCATTTTTACCACAAGAGTGTGTGAGAGAGATAGATAGTATTTTGTGGAAGGATATCACATTAACATCATATCATTATAGTCTATAGATAATACTGGAGTTATCATGATCATTTTTATAGATTAGGTAAGGAGATGATAAAAAATACAATAAATTTAAAATGAAATTAAAAGAAAAAGGATGAGGGTTTACCTCTTGAAATATCCTACTTGAGTACCTCCTTAGGGGAAGGGGTTTTGGTATTTTTTCTATAACAAGATCTCTTGGACACGGGGATACACTAGAGAATAGTATTTTGGAATAACTTTGAGAAGCTTCAAGGCTTAAGGGAGAGAGGAGACGAGGAGACGAGGGAGTGAGGGGTGGTTTTATAGTGGAGGAGTGGGGTGATTTTTGAATATCTTATTCATTGCATTATTATTTTTCTCAGGACATCACATAGTATTGATTATTGTAACCCAAAATAGTTATAAGTGAATTTGAATTAGAAGCAAGTGTTCTTACATCAGTAATGACTCAAGTAATTGTGTTTTTAGCATCTAATATATTTATACTGTAAATGTAAAGACCCGTAAAATTCAAGGGAAATGTTTTCTTAATTTTCTTTAGAATTTTACAAAAGCGCGGTTTCAGACGGCACCTGATTCCGAGGCCCGGAGTGCCCAGAGTTAATTTCCGAAGTTTGGCTCGGGTACGTTCAGTGAACGAACGAGCGGGAATTCCTAACTTTTGATCCGGTGCTCGGAATTGAAATCTGAGGGCACCGATGAACTTGCAGCGCCGATATTCGCTTAAAGAGACCTTTTCGGGAGTTGCGTTTGTTGCGAGTTGTAAGTTAAGTTTTGGGGTTTTCAGTTGAGTTAAATAAAATTTGTGTAAGACAAATTTTATTTTTAGTTTGTTAAAATAATACCAAAGGGGGTTGGAAGTGGGACCCAAACCCACTTAACCTCCCTTGGGAGGATTAAGTGTGGTGGGGTCCACACGAACCCCTAGACTTTTCAAGTTCCCTTAACCCCCCTCTTAATTGACTTAAGTTACTTAATTAATTTTGGGGGTTAACTCTTTTGAATTTCAAACTTTTGAAATTCTTTTATGTTTTGTAATAATAAAATAAGATGTTATCTTATTTTATTATGGGTTGTTTGTTTGTCCCCTTGAGAGCTTTTTGAGAGCTTCCTCTTCATCTTCAAGCTCTGACAAAGAACGAAGAACGCTCAAACTCCGACGAAGAACGACGCCTCTCTTCTTCGTCATCGGTGTCAACAAGAGGGAACGCCGCTTCCTCTTCGGACCTTCTTCGTCGGCATACGAAGATTCGACAACGACTCTTCCTCCGCGACACCGATATTTCACGACTACGTCAACGTGCGACTATCGAGGTAGAGGTTCTTGAGTTCGTTGTTTTCTTTATATTTTGACTTTCCTCAAGACTTGACGAGGAACGCTCTTTTTCCGACGAAGAACGCCGCACCTCCTTTCTTCGTTCACCGTGTCAACGAAGGGGACGCCACCTCTTCTTCGGACAACCTTCGTCGGCATACGAAGATTCGCCAACGACGTATCTCTTCGGGCATATCTCTTCGTCAACGGATTTGACGAACGACGACCGCGACGCCCAACCTCCGCGATGCCGTCTTCCGCGGAATGTAGACGAATCTTCGAATCTTAAACCCGAGGTAGGGGTTGTTGTTTAATTCTTTAATTATTCCATTTCTTGCTCGTGGATCGCATGTCTACGTGAGGCTTTGAAATAATTTATTTAAGTGTTATAGTTAACGCAAGGGGGGGGGGGGGCGGACCGCACGAACACGGCCGAACCCCCCTCCATCGTTCTTGTTTAATTCTTGCGGTGGAAGCAAAGTCGCGTGGTGCCGTCGCACCACGCGGATTACCGTACGTTTATTTTTTACGCGGCGCCGTCGCGCCACGCCGGGGTAGAAACTTCAAGAACGCGACGCCGTCGCGCCGCGTTGAAAAGAATCAAAGCACGGCGAAGGGGCGCGGTGCCGTCGCACCGCGCCGGATGACGAACGCCGCGGCCGGTTCCGGGCCGTGGCGGGACGAGGAGACCGCGGCCGGTTCCGGGCCGCGGCGGGACGAAAAGACCGCGGCCGGTTCCGGGCCGCGGCGGAAGAGGAGACCGGCGGACGGGCCGCCGGCGTCGGAAGTCGAAGGCGGGACCGGAATTTCCGGTCCCATTGGTAAAAACCGGCCGGCCAGCTGGCCGGCCGGATGACATAAAACCGGGGGAATAAATCCCCCGGCCGGTTCAACAAAACCCCCCTCTTAATGAGGGGGGCGGTTCTTGAGGGAAGGGGGCAGCCGGCCCCCTTGGTTCGGCGCCAGCAGGCCCCCCCACGTGGGGGGTGCGGTTTTAAAAGAAACCGGCACGGCACAAAGGCCGCGCCGCCCCTCAAAACGCGGGGGTTTGTCACCCCGCGTGCCACCCTCGTGCGGCGCCAGCGCCAGCCGCCGCGGCCCGCCGCCGCGCCGCCGCGCCGCCCCGGGGGGGGGGGGGGGGGGTCGGGCCGGGTCGGCCCGGACCCGGACCCCCCCGTTTCGAACCAGTTTTGGTTTTTGGCTCATAACTTGAGCCTCAGACCTCCGATCGACGAACCGTCAGTGGAAACGCGATCCTTGGATCGAGACGGTCGTTTCGGTATATCGCACTCAAGGTTTCGGGTTACATTGAGTTCGGCCGGGTTGGTTCGTTCACGAAACCAACCGGGCCTTCGGAGCGGAAACGCTCATATCTTGAGCTACGGACGTCCGATTGACGTGCCGTCAGTCGCGTAGTGTTCCTCTTAGTGAGACGGATCTTTTGGTATACTCCGCCCGAGGTTTGGACGCAGGTGGAGTACGGTCGGGTTGGTTTTGCCTTAAAAACCAACCGGGCCCCGGAGACGAAAATGCCAATAACTCTCAGACCGGGCATCCGATCGACGCGCCGTCTGTTGCGTTGAGTTCCTGTTAACGAAACGGAACTTTTGGATACATCAACTCTGGTCTTCGTGACAGTTGATGTATCAGCCTCTCGGCTCGTGGAGCGGACCCTCCGAACGAGCTTGCTATGTGCGGGAACCCTAGTGCTGGCTGCGACTGTTCTACTGCTACTACTGCTATTGTGACTGCGACGACGACAGTACAGAGATCCTGTGTGGATTCGACGACGACGACTTCAGCACTCAGCGATCCTACGTGGATCAGTGCTACAGGTCCTGTGTGGGCCCGATCCTGTGTGGGTCCTTGCGCTCAGCGGTTCTGTGTGAGCCAGCGCCTACAGGTTCTGTGTGAGCCCGATCCTGTGTGGGTCTTCTGCGGGGGTTAGTTACCTATCGATCCTTCGTGGGTCCGACGACTTAGATGGATCAGTGATCATCTTTATCGTCCTTGAAGAAGTATACCTGTGTGAGTTGAATCCTATTGCTTTCCTGTGAGGATTGTGTTGTGCAATCCTGCGTGGATTATGTTTTGCTTTCCTATGTGGAATACGTATACTTTCCTGCGTGGACTGAGTTGTACTTGGGCTCGGAGGTTGGAGCGTATTTTAATTGATGACTTAGGTATATGTATGGGCATATACCTAAGCAGTGTCGGTTGTTACTTTGTTTTTGTACTTTTCTTCGTGGTTTATCCTTTGTGGATTTGAGAGACCTTCAGGGGTCTCGGGGTCCCTACTGAGTAGCTTATACTCACCCCTGCACGGGCTTCGCCCGCACTACGTTGTGTTGGTTGCAGACGACGGACAGCGTTGACTTAGCTGAGGCTTGTAGAGCGGGACGGTACCCGGAGGTGGACCACTGGGCGGGACGTGCACGGAGCGGACGGCGGGACCCGTGGAGCAGAGGAGCTATCTGTACCCACCCTTCAGGTGGGATTTCCGGTGGACAGCTCGGAGTAGCGGCTTTTACTTTACAGTTTCTATTTTTCCCTTTTCGAGTTGTACTTTACTTTCAGTTTGGGTTTGTATTCTGGCCCATTTACCTTTCCGCACTTTCAGTCGTACTCTTCTTGCTTAGTGTTTACTTTCCGCTTGTTTACTCTGTGGTGTGTGTTTACTTATCAAAGGCAATGCCTTCCCTTTTTACCGGGATTTACGCCTTGGTGCTAGTCGCCAGCCCCTGGCCTATGGAAGGCGGGCTTGGGGTAGTCACGGCACGGACCCCGAGGGCGGGTCGTGACAAATTGGTATCAAAGGAGTTCGGTTCTACCGCGAACTCTGATCTTTTCTATGTGAAGCAATAATGTTTAGCGTATTGAGTGTGGTTATCAGTCCAGGGAGTCCAGTGTTGGTGCGGCGGCTGACGTATCCGTACACCAGGACCCTGACTTCTGATTTCCGACTTAATGCACGAAAACATTGATTGCGTGTGTGTTTCAAAGTTTTCTTTGTGATTACTTATATCAGCTCACCAGGTATACTGTTTTAACCGTGGCGCACCTGTTTCCTTTTCAGGATGGCCCCACGACGGCAGACAGCTAGGGTTCCGAGAGTCGAGCGAGACGACAGCCCACCGAGCGACGAGGCTTCGGTGCAGGGCCCTTTGCCAGTAGTGGCACCGGCGGTAGCTCTACCCGTCGAGCCCCCGATGCTTCCAGCAGCAGCCGCTGACGATGCACGTCGCCTCAGCGCACTGCATGAGTTTCAGCGCCAGCGACCGCCCAGGTTTCGCGGGGAGACGGATCCCCAGGCAGCAGAGGACTGGCTGGAGGCAGTGGTTCGAGTGTTTAGGCTAGTGAGGACACTAGCAGACTCATGGTGATCCTCGCTGCGAGCCTATTACACGCAGCAGCTGGACGATGGTGGAGCTTGATGCTCCAGGTGCACGATGAGGCATCTCTACTTTGGACGGACTTTGAGAGCCTCTTCCGCTCTGAGTTCGTCCCGGCCACCCTCCGAGCGGTGCGCATCCAGGAGCTTCTACAGCTGCGGCAGGGCAGCATGACGGTCGCTCAGTACTCGGCGAGATTTATCGATCTCTCGCGCTACTCGACCGACATGGTACGAGACCCATTCTTCCGGGCCCGGACCTTCGAGCAGGGTTTGAGACACGAGATCAGGGCATCGCTGATCTCCCTCTGCATACCGACACAGACAGGAGTACTGGAGCGGGTCCTTCTGATCGAGAGCTTCCTTGCTGAGTCTACACCAGCACAGCGACCCACCGCAGGGCGGCACGTGGCAGAGTCATCTGCAGCAGGAAGTCGACGGATGACTCAGGGGTCCAGACAGACCAGACCTTCAGGCAGACGATCTCAGGGCACTGGCTCAGCAGTGCGGGGCACACAGCGTGGAGCCAGTCTTCCGAGAGGCAGACAGTGCTACTCATGCGGCGGACAGGGCCACATGGCTCGCGACTGCCCGACCCGCCGTGCCGAGGAGCAGCAGTCAGTTGATGGACCACCGAGGCAGAGGCAGAGGGTCGACCGTGGCGGTCCGCAGGGAGGAGGCGGACGAGGCAGAGGAGCTGGACGAGCAGCTGGTGGTGGCCGAGTCTTTGAGGCACTACCACCACCACCACCAGGAGGTCCACCCCGACCACAGGGAGCTGGCGGGCAGCGACAGGCACAGCTCCAGGCAGCAGAGGCCTACGACCACGGCGCACCTGAGATGATTCGAGGTACTATCTGTGTCTATTCCACCCTTTCAGCAGTTCTTATAGACACAGGAGCGAGTCACTCTTTCATAGCCGCTGCCCTTGTTCGGAGCTCGGAGATTCCGACAGAGCCGTTGGCTCGATCCTTACGGCTAGAGACTCTTACGGGAGCAGACTCGACGATTACGCACTGGTGCCGGCAGTGTGAGCTTACTCTAGGAGGCGAGAGCTTCGGCTGGGATCTTCTTTTAGCAGCGTCGAGGCCTTACGACGTCATCTTGGGCATGGATTGGTTGTCTACGGTCCATGCACAGATTGACTGTTTTAGGCGCAAGGTGCGATGTGTACGCACCGACGGGAGCAGGTTCACCTTCACCGGCGAGAAGGGAGCCTTAGCAGCACAGGATGGACTTTCGCGGAGGAGAGGACAGCCCATCACTCATCAGTTGGCTAGCCTTATCCTTGGATCAGTTGACGTGCGGAGTCCTGGTTTTCCTGCAGTGGTGGATCAGTTTGTGGACGTTTTTCCCGACGACGTTCCAGGGCTACCTCCTCACAGAGAGGTAGACTTTTATATTGACTTGTACCCCGGGACAGCCCCGATATCCACTCCAGCATATCGGATGGCCCCCGCCGAGCTTCGAGAGCTACGGGTACAGTTGAAGGACTTGCAGGGCAAGGGGTTCATCCGACCCAGTGTTTCACCCTGGGCTTCCCCGATATTGTTCGCCAAGAAGGCGGACGGGAGCTTACGACTTTGTGTTGACTATCGTCGCCTGAACCAGGTGACAGTGAGGAACAAGTATCCGCTACCGAGGATTGATGACCTCTTTGATCAGCTCAAGGGAGCACGGTGGTTCTCGAAGATAGACCTCAGGTCAGGCTATCATCAGCTCAGAGTCAGAGACGAGGATGTGCAGAAGACGGCCTTCAGATGTCGGTATGGCCACTATGAGTTCTTGGTTATGCCTTTCGGTGTAACCAATGCTCCAGCAGTGTTCATGGCTCTCATGAACAGGATCTTTCAGCCATACCTCGATCGGTTTGTCGTAGTCTTCATCGACGACATTCTGATTTACTCTACGACAGAGGAGGAGCACGCCTATCACTTGAGAGTTGTTCTTGACACACTCCGAGAGCACCAGCTTTATGGTAAGCTCTCGAAGTGCCAGTTCTGGATACGTGAGGTCCACTTTTTGGGACACGTTATCTCTGAGGCGGGAGTTGCAGTGGATCCCGCGAAGATTGAGGCTGTGTTAGCATGGGAGCCACCCAGGAGCGTGACTGAGGTTCAGAGTTTCTTGGGACTAGCTGGATACTATCGGAGATTTGTGCCGAACTTCTCCAGAGTTGCGGCATCACTCACAGCTTTGACGAAGAAGGGGAAACCCTTCGTGTGGTCAGACAGTTGTCAACAGAGCTTCCAGGAGCTGAGACAGAGATTGACTAGCGCACCTATCTTGAGGTTGCCTGAGGAGGGAGTAGGGTACGTAGTCTACTGCGATGCATCAGGGACCGGACTCGGATGTGTTCTGATGCAGGAGCGGGCAGTGATCGCCTATGGATCACGACAGTTGAGGCCGCATGAACAGAACTACGCTACCCATGACCTGGAGTTAGCAGTAGTGGTCTTCGCTCTGAAGACATGGCGACACTATCTGATGGGCGAGCGCTTTACAGTATTTTCCGATCATCAGAGTCTCAGGTATATCTTCTCGCAGAAGGACCTGAACCTGAGACAGCGACGATGGCTCGAGTTCCTCCAGGACTATGACTTTGAGATAGTCTATACCCCTGGGAAGGGGAACGTAGTAGCCGATGCCCTCAGCAGGAGGACGGGCATTCAGCTACTCGAGGAGGCGACAGAGCAGCTAGCCTCTTTGCAGATATCCTTCGTGGATAGAGATGGAGCAGCCTTTCTTCAGTCTCTCACAGTCACTCCTCCACTACTGCAGCGAGTCAGGGAGGCACAGCGCGGGGACGCTGACTGTGAGACACGGCGTGCACAGATATCCTCGGGACAGGCACCTGATGGTTTCTCCCTTGGAGCAGAGCACGACATCCATTTCAGAGGACTTACCATGGTACCAGTCGCATTGCGAGAGGAAGTACTGAGAGAGTTTCACACTTCTCCTTTGGCGGTACATCCTGGAGTGGCGAAGATGTACCAGGGTCTCAGACGATAGCACTGGTGGCCGGGCATGAAGAAAGCTGTAGCAGAGTTCGTTTCTCGATGCCTCACCTGTTAGCAGGTGAAGGCAGAGCATCAGGTACCAGCAGGCTTGGTACAGCCCTTGGAGGTTCCGGAGTGGAAGTGGGACGGCATATCTATGGACTTCGTGACTGGAATTCCACGCACTTCCAGAGGTCACGACTCCATCTGGGTGATTGTTGACCGACTCACCAAGTCGGCACACTTCTTACCCATCAGAGAGCAGGGCTCAGTGGAGAGCTTGGGACGTCTCTACGTTCAGGAGATTGTGTGGCTCCACGGCGTGCCATCATCTATCGTTTCCGATCGAGATGCCCGCTTTACTTCCCGGCTTTGGAAGGGGTTATAGGAGGCGTTCGGTACGCAGCTACGTCTTAGCACAGCTTTTCACCCTCAGACAGATGGTCAGACGGAGAGGACCATTCAGACTCTCGAGGACATGCTCCGCGCATGTGTCCTTGACTTTGGTCGTAGCTGGGAGGACCACCTACCTTTGGTGGAGTTCGCATACAACAACAGCTACCACTCCACCATCGGGATGGCACCGTACGAGGCGTTGTACGGCCGACCATGTAGATCTCCTTTGTGCTGGACAGACCCTGGGGAGTCAGCACTGGTGGGACCGGAGATGGTCCAGGCCACGACAGAGAAGGACCAGGTCATCCAGGAGCGGATGAGGACAGATCAGAGCCGGCAGAAGTCATACGCTGACAGGAGGCGGAGGCCACTGGAGTTCGAGGATGGCGACCACGTCTTCTTGCGGGTCTCACCTCGACGTGGTATTCGGAGATTTGGCCGAGGCGGCAAGTTATCTCCGGGCTTCATCGGACCCTTCCAGATTCTCAGCAGGATTGGCGAGGTGGCTTATCGCATGGCTCTACCACCTCAGTTGCACCGGGTGCACGACGTCTTCCACGTATCCCAGCTGAGGAGATACGTGCACGACCCGACGCACATCATTGACCATGGGGAGCTTGACGTTGACGATGGGGCGACTTTTACGGAGGTCCCGGTGGAGATAGAGGATCGACAGGAGCGGGTCCTGCATGGGCAATCGATTCCTCTTGTGCGCATCAGATGGCAGCACGGGAATCTTCAGGAGAGCACATGGGAGCGGGAGGCTCAGATGCGTGCTCAGTGCCCTCATTTGTTTCCCTAGTTTTTGTTGTATCTTTACGGGGATGTAAAGCCCTGAGGTGGGAGTAATGTAAAGACCTGTAAAATTCAAGGGAAATTTTTTCTTAATTTTCTTTAGAATTTTACAAAAGCGCGGTTTCAGACGGCACCTGATTCCGAGGCCCGGAGTGCCCGGAGTTAATTTCCGAAGTTTGGCTCGGGTACGTTCAGTGAACGAACGAGCGGGAATTCCTAACTTTTGATCCGGTGCTCGGAATTGAAATCTGAGGGCACCGATGAACTCGCAGCGCCGATATTCACTTAAAGAGACCTTTTCGGGAGTTGCGTTTGTTGCGGGTTGTAAGTTAAGTTTTGGGGTTTTCAGTTGAGTTAAATAAAATTTGTGTAAGACAAATTTTATTTTTAGTTTGTTAAAATCCTACCAAAGGGGGTTGGATGTGGGACCCACACCCCCTTAACCTCCCTTGGGAGGATTAAGTGTGGTGGGGTCCACACGAACCCCTAGACTTTTCAAGTTCCCTTAACCCCCCTCTTAATTGACTTAAGTTACTTAATTAATTTTGGGGGTTAACTCTTTTGAATTTCAAACTTTTGAAATTCTTTTATGTTTTGTAATAATAAAATAAGACGTTATCTTATTTTATTATGGGTTGTTTGTTTGTCCCCTTGAGAGCTTTTTGAGAGCTTCCTCTTCATCTTCAAGCTCTGACGAAGAACGAAGAACGCTCAAACTCCAACGAAGAACGGCGCCTCTCTTCTTCGTCCTCGGTGTCAACAAGAGGGAACGCCGCTTCCTCTTCGGACCTTCTTCGTCGGCATACGAAGATTCGACAACGACTCTTCCTCCGCGACACCGATATTTCAGGACTACGTCAACGTGCGACTATCGAGGTAGAGGTTCTTGAGTTCGTTGTTTTCTTTATATTTTGACTTTCCTCAAGACTTGACAAGGAACGCTCTTTTTCCGACGAAGAACGCCACACCTCCTTTCTTCGTTCACCGTGTCAACGAAGGGGACGCCACCTCTTCTTCGGACAACCTTCGTCGGCATACGAAGATTCGCCAACGACGTATCTCTTCGGGCATATCTCTTCGTCAACGGATTTGACGAACGACGACCGCGACGCCCGACCTCCGCGACGCCGTCTTCCGCGGAACGTAGACGAATCTTCGAATCTTAAACCCGAGGTAGGGGTTGTTGTTTAATTCTTTAATTATTCCATTTCTTGCTCGTGGATCGCATGTCTACGTGAGGCTTTGAAATAATTTATTTAAGTGTTATAGTTAACGCGAGGGGGGGGGGGGGGCGGACCGCACGAACACGACCAAACCCCCCTCCATCGTTCTTGTTTAATTCTTGCGGTGGAAGAAAAGTGGCGTGGTGCCGTCGCACCACGGGGATTACCGTACGTTTATTTTTTACGCGGTGCCGTCGCGCCACGCCGGGGTAGAAACTTCAAGAACGCGACGCTGTCGCGCCGCGTTGAAAAGAATCAAAGCACGGCGAAGGGGCGCGGTGCCGTCGCACCGCGCCGGATGACGAACGCCGTGGCCGGTTCCGGGCCGCGGCGGGACGAACAGACCACGGCCGGTTCCGGGCCGCGGTGGAAGAGGAGACCGGCGGCCGGGCCGCCGGCGTCGGAAGTCGAAGGCGGGACCGGAATTTCCGGTACCGTTGGTAAAAATCGGCCGGCCAGCTGGCCGGCCGGATGACATAAAACCGGGGGAATAAATCCCCCGGCCGGTTCAACAAAACCCCCCTCTTAATGAGGGGGGCGGTTCTTGAGGGAAGGGGGCAGCCGACCCCCTTGGTTCGGCGCCAGCAGGCCCCCCCACGTGGGGGGGGGGGGGGTTTAAAAGAAACCGGCGCGGCACAAAGGCCGCGCCGCCCCTCAAAACGCGGGGGTTTGTCACCCCGCGTGCCACCCTCGTGCGGCGCCCGCGCCAGCTGCCGCCGCCGCGCCGCCACCGCGCCGCCCCGGGGGGGGGGGGGGGGGTCGGGCCGGGTCGGCCCGGACCCGGACCCCCCCGTTTCGAACCAGTTTTGGTTTTTGGCTCATAACTCGAGCCTCGGACCTCCGATCGACGAACCGTCAGCGGCAACGCGATCCTTGGATCGAGACGGTCGTTTTGGTATATCGCACTCAAGGTTTCGGGTTACTTTGAGTTCGGCCGGGTTGGTTCGTTCACGAAACCAACCGGGCCTTCGGAGCGGAAACGCTCATATCTTGAGCTACGGACGTCCGATTGACGTGCCGTCAGTCGCGTAGTGTTCCTCTTAGTGAGACGGATCTTTTGGTATACTCCGCCCGAGGTTTGGACGCAGGTGGAGTACGGTCGGGTTGGTTTTGCCTTAAAAACCAACCGGGCCCCGGAGACGAAAATGCCAATAACTCTCAGACCGGGCATCCGATCGACGCGCCGTCTGTTGCGTTGAGTTCCTGTTAACGAAACGGAACTTTTGGATACATCAACTCTGGTCTTCGTGACAGTTGATGTATCAGCCTCTCGGCTCGTGGAGCGGACCCTCCGAACGAGCTTGCTATGTGCGGGAACCCTAGTGCTGGCTGCGACTGTTCTACTGCTACTACTGCTACTGTGACTGCGACGACGACAGTACAGAGATCCTGTGTGGATTCGACGACGATGACTTCAGCACTCAGCGATCCTACGTGGATCAGTGCTACAGGTCCTGTGTGGGCCCGATCCTGTGTGGGTCCTTGCGCTCAGCGGTTCTGTGTGAGCCAGCGCCTACAGGTTCTGTGTGAGCCCGATCCTGTGTGGGTCTTCTGCGGGGGTTAGTTACCTATCGATCCTTCGTGGGTCCGACGACTTAGATGGATCAGTGATCATCTTTATCGTCCTTGAAGAAGTATACCTGTGTGAGCTGAATCCTATTGCTTTCCTGTGAGGATTGTGTTGTGCAATCCTGCGTGGATTATGTTTTGCTTTCCTATGTGGAATACGTATACTTTCCTGCGTGGACTGAGTTGTAATTGGGCTCGGAGGTTGGAGCGTATTTTAATTGATGACTTAGGTATATGTATGGGCATATACCTAAGCAGTGTCGGTTGTTACTTCGTGTTTGTACTTTTCTTCGTGGTTTATCCTTTGTGGATTTGAGAGACCTTCAGGGGTCTCGGGGTCCCTACTGAGTAGCTTATACTCACCCCTGCACGGGCTTCGCCCGCACTACGTTGTGTTGGTTGCAGACGACGGACAACGTTGACTTAGCTGAGGCTTGTAGAGCGGGACGGTACCCGGAGGTGGACCACTGGGCGGGACGTGCACGGAGCGGACGGCGGGACCCGTGGAGCAGAGGAGCTATCTGTACCCACCCTTCAGGTGGGATTTCCGGTGGACAGCTCGGAGTAGCGGCTTTTACTTTACAGTTGCTGTTTTTCCCTTTTTGAGTTGTACTTTACTTTCAGTTTGGGTTTGTATTCTAGCCCATTTACCTTTCCGCACTTTCAGTCGTACTCTGCTTGCTTAGTGTTTACTTTCCGCTTGTTTACTCTGTGGTGTGTGTTTACTTATCAAAGGCAATGCCTTCCCTTTTTACCGGGATTTACGCCTTGGTGCTAGTCGCCAGCCCCTGGCCTATGGAAGGCGGGCTTGGGGTAGTCACGGCACGGACCCCGAGGGCGGGTCGTGACAGTAAATTGTCGTATTTTACTATGCACCAAAAATTCAAATACTTTAGAAAATTACCAAAAATTCATAATAAATAATTTTAAATGTGTAGAATTAAAAAATAGACTCCAATTTAACAAAATAAATTTAAAATTATTTGAAATTTATTTTTTAAACAAAATCATTATTTACTTGAAAAATGAAGATTTTAAATTTAAAACTGATTTTATAATACTTTCAAAAATTAACTAAGGTCTCATAAAATTATCCAAAAATCATATGAGAACAAAATATTTATTTAAGAATGAATTTTATAAAAATTAATTGTATTTTTAGACAATAAATAATTTAAAATTTTAATTAAATATTTATTACTCACAAAAATACCAAAACATAATTATGAATTTCTTAAAATATTAAATCTCATATATAAGGTGCCTAAATTTTATATATACTTACAAGAGTGAGGCTACATATTCATAAGGGTCATATTACTATTGATAAGGGTGAATTACTATTCATAAGGGTCAAGTTACAATTCACAAAAAATGTAAGTTGATCCTATCAGACTCTAAATATCTTACAGATCGCAACCGTGTATGTCCATTTTTTGAAATTCAAAACATGGAGGTGGAAAGACTATGTTTAATGGATAGGTTATAATAAAAAAGTTTCATTTTTTAGAGACTCAGTTTTTATTTCATTACATTCTATATTAAAATTATTTATAAAACCTTAGGGTGTTACATTCTCCCCTATAAAATTTTCATCCTCAAAAATTCTAAAATGTTACCTCATAAAAAAGATTTGGGTAGGACTTATTCATAAGTTCTTTAAGATTTCATGTTTCATCTTAAATTTCATTCCCAATGTATCTATAACAGTTGAGTCTTATGATTCCTCAACACATGTTCTTTAGTGTCTAGAAAATGGATAACATCTTTAAGTAAGATAAGGCACATTCCAATTCTACACCTTTAGAAGTGAGTACATATTTTGGGTATGTCATGTACTTTCTCAACATTCAAATATGGAACACATTGTTTACCTCAGAAAGGATAGGAGTTATTTCCAAATGATAAGAAAATTATCATATTCCCTCCATAATTTCAAAAGGATCAATATACCTCGGGCCCAGTTTCCCTTTCTTCCCAAATCTTATAACACCCTTCAATGGAGATACTTTTAAGAAAACATGATCTCCCACTTGAAATTAGAAATCCTTTATTCTATTATCAACAGAGCTCTTTTCCATGATTTGATATGATTTGATATGGGTTTGAATATTATTTACCTTCACCATTGTTTCCTTCACATGTTATGGTCCTATAAGCTTAGATTCACAAAATTCATCCCAACTTGTTTCTATACAAAATCTCTTTCCATAAAATGCTTCATATGGTTCCATTTGAATACATGAATTGATACTATTATTTCTTGAAATATCTACAAAAGGTAAATACTGATCGAAAGTACCTTGAAAATTATGTGATCATGATCTCATCATGCCTTCTAAATTTTGGATCCTCCTTTCTGAGTGCCTGCCAGTTTGAGTGTGATAAGAAATACTCAAATGAATCTCAGTATACAAAGATTTCTTAAGATTTTTTCATAATTTTGATGTAAATCATGGTTCATGATCATACACAATTTATAGAGGTTATTAATGAATTATTAAAACTTCATTTATATAGATCTGTGCAAGGAAATCCAGTGGAAAATCATCCCTTATTGTGAGGAAATGTTAAGATTTGGTAAGTCGATCAACAATTACCTATATTTCATCATTACATCTAGGTGTTTTTGGTAATCAAATGAAAAGTTATATGGTGATGTCATCTAATTTCCATGTAGGAGTAGATAGAGGTTTCGTGAATCCTTTAGTATGTTGTCTTTCAGCCTTCACCTATTGACAAACTAAACATTTTAATACATTATCATCAATTTCATGCTTCTTGATTTCCCACCAAAAATGTTCATTCAAATATATATACATCTTAGTGATACTAAGGTGTATAGAGAAATTATAACTATGAGAACCATCCAATAAATACCTTTTTAGATTGGGTATAGAGGGAATACATAGTCTTCTACCAAATTTCCCAATTCCATCATCAGAACAAAAATCCAGCAACATACCATCATTCACAACATTACTTTTTATTGAATATTATTATCATCAGATTGATCAATTTAAATTATTTACAATAATGATGGTTGGGAAAAAAAGTGAAAAAGTAATGATGCTTCACCTTATTTGATAATTCCCATATCCATCCTTGCTCAATCGATGTACATAAGATCCTTGTCAATCCTCATCTTGTTCATAACTTCAGGATTTTTCATGCTCAATGCATCTTCCAGCTTATTTACCTTACAAGGATTGTAGTGTATGGAAAAATAATAACCCTTGAGTAGTTAAAGCCATTAACTTTGCCTCTTGTTGAGTTTTTCTATGAGAATATATTTTTCAATCTCTTGTGATCAATATATATCTCAGATCTTTCACCATAGAGAAAAATATATCTATATCTTTAGAGAAAAGATTAAATATGATAACTCAAGATGATTAGTTGTATAGTTCTATTCATGAATTTTTAACTACCTTAATTCATAGGAAATAACTCTATCATTTTGCATAAGGACACAATCAAGTCTCTTCTTCGATGAATCACTATAAATCACAAATCCTCCATTTCATGATGGTATATTCAATATTGGATAATTCACTAACCTCTTATTTAATTCTTCAAAATAGTCTTTACGTTATTTTCTCCATAAAAACATAACATCATTACAAGTTATATTGGTTAACTAGTCATCTAATTGAGTGATTTTATGAACAAAATCTTGATAATAACTTACTAAACCAATAAAATTATTTACTACGGTTATGTTCATTAGATTGGGGCATTCCTGATCTATCATTGTCTTTGTAGGATTAACTAAGATTCCATCCTTAAAGAAAATATGGACTAGAAAATAAATTTTTGGAAGCTATAATTCACACTTTCTAAACATCATATATAACTCATTTATTGTTAGAGTATTCAGGAGCGACTTATCCTTTCTCTCTCACGCCGTCTAGGGTTTTTTCCCTGTTCTTCCGATTCCCTTCCCTCTCTGGCCGTCTCTCCTTGGGATTGGCCCTGGGAGGGGGGGAATTTTTTATCTTGGATTATTTGTTTTTTTTCTTAGGTATAAAGGTTTTTCTTGGCGGTCTAGGAGCGAGATCCTGAATCTTGCATCTCTAGGGTTTATTCCGCTGTCACTGCTTCCCTATGGTGGGATCTATGTGGTTGCCTCTGGTGTCCTCTGCGGCGGTCTTGTGGATTTCCTCTTGCTATGGCGAGGCACTTTGGGCTTCAGCGAAGATGATGGTTTGATCCGCGGGCATAAGACCAGACATCGACACACTCTTCGGAGCATTCAAGGTTCTTCTATCGGTTGCGCTGTTGCCCTGTGGCGGTCTCATCAGCATTTCGAGGTCGTCTCTTTTCTACAGTGGTTTTTTTGCTTGAGGTGGTGGATTGAGCAGCATGAAGCGACGATGTTTGCGAGTTGAAGTGACGACGATGATGATTCTCAAGAGGCATCCACGGATGATGTTCATCTTGGTTGTTATGGTTTTCGTTCGATGTTTTAATAATTTTTATATCTAGTTTATGTTTGGACTATTCAATGGAGCTCTTTGGGTTGGTGGACCTGTTTATCGGCGCCAATGGTGTTTTCCTCGGTGGAGAGGCAGTGATATGCTGTGATGAGCCCTCGGTGACGACGGACTCTGGTGAAGATCACCAGCGTTCCGGTAATAAGGATTTCTCTGGATGGCATGTCAGGACTGTTGATGGTCCGTTCTTAGAGGTACTACAGGCTCATGGATTGAGGAATTGAGGTGGGCTCACTGCTCGAGGTACAACGCATGGTGTACGGTGGATCGTAGCTAGATCAGATTTTAAATTTTGAATCTCGCCGATTTCTGAATGTTCTTTGGGAAATTTTTTGTGCGGTTTTCGGTAACCCTTAAACCATTTTGGGGTACCGGTTCCCTCAAACCGGCTATGGAAAATGAAAAAAAGATTGTCATTATTAGAGTATTCAGAATAATGTGCAAGGGATTCTCATGATCTTCATAGATTTTGAGGTGTACCAAGATATTGTAACACCCCGACCCCAGCTACCCAGAGTCGGTGCATTACTTCGTAACATTGGCATGATCACAAAAGATCAAGTCTCAAAAGACCGATTAGTTTAGTAGCCTTGGAAACACTAGATACATTCATAAATGTTACATTACAACATAAGGAGAAAAACTACAATAACAAAGTCTCCATAGTCTACACTCATATCCTCTTCTGACTATCCCTGCAGGTCATTCATAAAATACTTCTTCACATCCTGGAAAATATTAAAACATTGAAAGGGGTGAGCTCAGATGCTCAGTAAGGATAACAATACTGCGGAATCTTTCATAAGAAAACATAAGCATTTAAGGCAATGTATAACTAAAACAAAAGCCTTTTAAACATTAACTTCAACATAATATGTCAAAAGTAAAATGAGATAATGCCATTTACTTATTCACATGTTTATTCTACTGGTCGAATAATCACATGCAATATCAATAACCACTTTCATAATGATGGAATGCATAATTCCAGACTATCATAACCACGTAGTCAAGGCCTCGTGCCAAGAACACAAATAAGATTTTGTCAAGGCCTCGTGCCAAGACACTAGTTTGTCTCATGAGACCTGCCGATGCATCGAGGAGCTATAGCGGGCTCCACCCGTCACTTATTAAGTCCAATGCATTCCTCATATGAATAGGTTTAAACATTTCATAAACCATAACATAATCGTATCACATAAAACATGCATAAAGGAAACATAACATATCCAAATTTCAATCACACGATATAAATAAAACACATTGATATAATAAAAACGCTTTCAAAACCATTTTCAATACCAAAATAAAAGAAAGTTAAAACTTTGTATTTATTTTTCATTAAAAAAAATGATGGCTTGTAGAGGAAGCCGAAACTCAAATAATGGTCATGGCGGCGGAGAACTCGTTGTCGCCGTATAAGTACGGAAAGAAAAACATTCCCTTTTTGTCGTTTAGTAAAATGCTTCGTATAAAAAAGATTCCTTTTGAATAAACATAAAAGTCAACGGGGTTTATACACCATATAAAAGAAAATTGTGTATAAAACCAAATATGCCTCAATGAAAGGGGATTGAGACGAAGTCCTTAAAAGATCATTTTTAAAATAAAATAGATCTATTATTTGTATTCACTATAGGTACACATAATGAAAGTAAAAAATACAAGATAATACATAATAATATCATGACATAATTGGAAAGTAGGAGATTAACCCAAAGAATGGAAGTTGGGTTAAGAAATTCCCTTACCTGGTGTCTGACTTGACTCTACCGTTCAATAACCTCCTGAATAATAAACTAGAGTTAATATATACCTTATTAAGAACCATTTTTAATTTCATTATCCTTTTTATATCACTTATTACAATGTTATGAACATTATGTAATTATTTAAGTTAATAACGGTCGTTTTGTCGATCTTTGGTACTTGAGTCAACAATAAACTTCTTATAATTACAAGTTGTTTATGTGGTAGAATATCCATTATCTACAGAATTATATTAATGATTTAGATGTCATATATATCATATATATCCAGTATATACATTCATTTATAATATTACGTAACATTTAGAGGTAAGAAATGAAATGCACCGTTCATGGAGACGGTAAGCCGTACGTACGCATGAACACTACTTTCATTTCGATTTCATATTTAATGGAACTAAATCATAATGATATAAATGTATAATATAATTCCAGTATAATATAGTGTATTATACCATTTACTCCATCCTTTATACATCCCACATATGGCATTAACGATTCAAATCACTTTGAGGGGGCGGTAGTCCGCACTTCCTAAAATGAAATTATCGCGTTTTACCCATAATGGAAATCATAAAGTATAACATAAATGAGAAATACAGAAGCATAAGTAAAACATAAACACATTATATATCATATATAAATATATTGACATCTTAATGGACACCTTTGGAGGTGTTATATGAGTGTTGAACAATCATCGTTTCGTGAGGCAGAAATTCACCATCCACAGAAACTGTATGTTCTTTAACCATTAGATGTAGGTGTGTGTAAGTGTAGCTCGAATAATTCTTATAACAACATCATAGTATATTGAGGATACTGGTGTTGTTACAAAAGAAATTAATAAAAAGAGTTTAGGGGGTTGGAGAAGAAAAATAAAACAAAACAACATTAGAGAAGACATTACCTCAAAATCGGGTAACTCTTTTTGGCTTGAGCCAAAGGCTTCCTTGGGAAGAGTTCTGCCCAAAGTGAGGCTTCTAGGAGTAAGAGAGGGATGTTGGGAGAGTATTCGGGAAGAGTTTGTCTTAGCCAAATGGCTTGAAGGTGTGAATAAGGTGGGAGAGGTGGGGGCCTTTTATAAATGGAGATGAGGGGCTCTCTTGGAAAGATTGAAATGTTACATTATTACACAATGCTTTTCGGATTCTAAAGGTCCCACACTTATATAATTCGAGGATAAGGTGATAAGGGTTCTAAATCTCCTCATCCAATTGGCTTTGGACAAGTGTAATCCTTGTATTTTTCATTATCTTCCCATTTTATTTAAATCGTTAAATACTGAGGTCATCGCTGCGTCATAATGATGTCATAAATAATTTAATTTAATTAATGTCTAAAAACTATAAAAAAAAAATACTATGATGTATGAAATATTTTTAGATTTCTAATGAATATTTATAGACAAAATTTGGACTTGTGTATCCCCACTTAAAAACTGTTTTAGTAAAAAAACTCATGTTTGTGTCAAATTAATTTTAACATTAAATAAATATATATTAATGTCATTTTCCATCTAAAGTGGCTCCATGGGGTCCCCAAGTTGACCCATGGGTTGTATTGGTCGGCCATGACTCATCCAAGAGGAGTAGGACATGTGTCATGCTCATCTCATATTATTATAACATTATTTGTACCTTAAACTACACTAATTACCTCTAATCGAGATTAAGAACTTAAAAGTTACTATTCACCAAAAAATTATTTTAATCTCATTGAACCACATTTTACTTCTTAATGACAACCATGTATGTCGGATTTTTTAAAATCAAATCACAGATGTGGTAATATTTCATTTAAACGAAAAATCAGTTATTTAACTACCACTTAGTGGTTTCACTATTCATCAAAAATTGAAGTTTTTCAGAACAAGGCCAAAATTTCACCCTAAGCTATAATTGATATTACGAATTCAAAAATGATGTCTATTTTACAAAATTTCAAACATATAAGTTGCATTAATTAATTCTATAATTAATTCCCGCTGTTACGACAAATAGCGTGTTTTTAAGAAACAATTTATATCAAAAGATTGCCAATTGTTTATGTCCAATTTCAATGTTAAATTAATTCTAATGACCACCATTGGATGAAATGGTAAAAATATATTCTAATTATACCTTAAAACCACTAAATAGTATAATTTATCAAAATAAATTATTTTGATTAAAAAAGTTGTTTTAAAGTATTTTTCACTATTCATAAAAATTAGAAGTTCTCAGAAAAATACCAAAAATTCAAAATAGGCTAATTTCGATATTCCAAATCCAAAAATGAAGTCCATTTTGAAATATAAAATTTCTATAATTTTAAAAAGTGGTTATTACTATTCATAACGACTACTTTGATTAGTCGCGGTGTTTAAGAACTCGAAGTTGCGTACAATGCAAGATATTGCATTATTGAATGAGAAGCGTATCGTGGAAGCTCGGGGTGTTACATTCTCCCCTCCTTCAATAAATTGCGTCCTCGCAATTTGAAATTTTTCTTTGAAAATAAAAGGTTGAAAAGAGAAAATAACTTTGAGGAAAACCCACATCGGAAATAAGGTTAATAAATATATAACATTAAAAGAAAGAAGGATAAGTACAAAGGTCACCCGATATAGCCCATTCTAGGATTATATGAAAATATGGATATGGAGGAGAAACAAACCATCAAGGTCTGATGGAGAGTTATAGAAAACAGGATTAGGAGAAAGTTTAACCACAAGAAAATCACAAACTTGTGATTGGTTAAACGGTCATTGAATCCCCAGTTGGAAAAGTTAACCGACAACATTTTTGTTTTAAGTTACCTTTTATAATGTTGAGGAATTTATTTAGGAGATTTACTAAGAACGTAAGGGAATATACATACTTGTTATGTATACTTTCATTCTTTAATAAATTTTTTACCACAAACCCAACTTTTACTCATAATGGTAACGGAACTCAAAAATATTCTATTTATCCTAATTGTATAAGGTTCCAAATGTTAACACATGCCATTTAGATTAGTAAAATTATTTTGTAATAACCAGGGACTTCCTGTAGGCCAGTGGTAGGAAATAAAGTCCTGTCACACTATGATTGTGGGTTCGATTCCTGCAGCTTTGTCCGACGCGACGGGTTATGCCTCACCCTGTAGGTTGTCCTTTTCCTAAAGCTATAGTATCATAATATTCCAAAAATAATCTTCATAAATTTTTTAACCTTAAACAATACTGTCCAAAGATCAAATTAATCCACTCGAACATTTATAGTTATCCAAAATACCTCTGTTCAGACTTTCTCTAAAAGGTCTCTTAATTCCAAAATCAATTTATCAGATTTCCCAAACAAAGTAAAGTTTCTCTTATTGTCACATACTAAAAATATAATTACCTTCATCATATTAAAACCTTAATGAAATCAACAACTACTGCAGTACAATCGTTATATATATATATATCTCATTATTCTAATAACCAGAATATAATCCATGAGTCCAAAAGCACCATTACATTAGTTATTATACTTCAACTGTAGTAACAACATAAGATTGTCCTTGATCCCTTGGCATTTTCTGAGGTAAGTTTCCTTGACGCTTAGGACATTCATTTGCATAATGACCCATTTCTATACAATTACATCATTCAACTTTGATAGTCTCTTTCTTTCCCTTGCAATCACGAGCCTGGTGACCCTTTTCTCCACATTTATAACAAACTCCCATTCCTTTTAGGCAAGTACCATGGTGATTCTTCCCACAATTATCACATAATGGAAAATCCTTCTTTCCCCTTTTCCCTTTATCTGTCTCTTGTTCCACCATTCTCTTCTTCTCTTTCTTTACTTTGTTGTCATAAGACTTAGAGAATTCCTTTTCTGTCTTGATAGAACACGAGACAATATCTTCGTATGATGAGAAGGCTTGTGATACTAAAGCTCGACGGAGAAATGGTTTTTACCCATCAAAGAAACGATCAATCTTACTTCTTGGGTTACGTATATAATCGGAAGCATGCCTCGCTAACCTTGTAAAGTTAGCCTCATACTTTGGGACATTCTCATCCTCCTTCTGCCTCAGACTCAGAAATTGCCTTTCCAAATCTGCTCGATGGTCACGAGGAAAGTCTTTTTCTAAGAAAAGCTCTTTGAACTCCCTCCATTCCATATTTGATACGTCATCATCTTCCTTTGTGTTTTGAATCAGCGACCACCACTGATCGACATCTCCAGTGAGGCGGTAAACTGCCATGACAACTTTCTCTCTTTCACTACTCCCCAGGGCATGGAATATTTTCTCTAAGGAATTTATCCATTGCTCAGCTACTATAGGATTTGTACTCCCATTGAAGGTTGGTGGTTTTTGTCTCATGAAACGGTCTAGCATTGATCCTCCACGTTGCGGATCAGGGTGCTCCATACGAGTAAGGTTATTATTCATAACCTGAGTAAGTTGTCCCAGTATGGTGATTAGCTGATTGGCACCAGTTGCATCACCAGCCCCACTATAATTATCTTGAGCAGGAGGGAAATCCCTACATGGAGTGCACGCATTGATACGGTTTCCATTTCTTCCACTAGGCACCATTTCTAAACAATTGCATAAACTAGATCAGTTTATGAATCAAAATACATAATCCCATACTTATAAAACACATAACATAAATTAAACTATTTATGGATATAATCCATAATCATAAAAAGATATGTTTCCTTTGAGAAAGTATATACTCATAACCCTTAATAGTGGTTTGTAAAGAAAATGAGAATTATCCTAAGCATATCCCCCGGGAGTGTCATAACCATGAGTGCAGCAAGGCCCGTTGTCGTGCACCAGTTCTCGTTCAAGTCTAGCTCAAAGAGGTGTTTTCGGTTTTTACCCCTAGGTACATCTGTGCCAGAGCCGACTCTACTTTCTCGTATCCAGACAGGGATGTATTGCTCGGAAAACTCATAACATCTCTATAATTCCAAAATTCTAGGAAGTTCTTCTATACTAATCCTCAAAGTCTATCTTTGGGCTATGTGCTCTAATCAGAGTTTATCTAAATCTAGCTTCCAAGGTTAGTACTAAACTGCCTCTGATACCAACTGTAACGCCCCGACCCCAGCTACCCAGAGTCGGTGCATTACTTCGTAACATTGGCATGATCACAAAAGATCAAGTCTCGAAAGACCGATTAGTTTAGTAGCCTTGGAAACACTAGATACATTCATAAATGTTACATTATAACATAAGGATAAAAACTACAATAACAAAGTCTCCATAGTCCACACTCATATCCTCTTCTGACTATCCCTGCAGGTCATTCATAAAATACTTCTTCACATCCTGGAAAAATATTAAAACATTGAAAGGGGTGAGCTTAGATGCTCAGTAAGGATAACAATACAGTGGAATCTTTCATAAGAAAACATAAGCATTTAAGGCAATGTATAACTAAAACAAAAGCCTTTTAAACATGAACTTCAACATAATATGGAAAAAGTAAAATGAGATAATTCCATTTACTTATTCACATGTTTATTCTACTGGTCGAATAATCATATGCAATATCAATAACCACTTTCATAATGATGGAATGCATAATGCCAGACTATCATAACCACGTAGTCAAGGCCTCGTGCCAAGACCACAAATAAGATTTTGTCAAGGCCTCGTGCCAAGACACTAGTTTGTCTCATGAGACCTGCCGATGCATCGAGGAGCTATAGCGGGCTCCACCCGTTACTTATTAAGTCCAATGAATTCCTCATATGAATAGGTTTAAACATTTCATAAACCATAACATAATCATATCACATAAAACATGCATAAAGGAAACATAACATTTCCAAATTTCAATCACACGATATCAATACAACACATTGATATAATAAAAACGCTTTCAAAACCATTTTCAATACCAAAATAAAAGAAAGCTAAAACTTTGTATTTATTTTTCATTAAAAAAATGATGGCTTGTAGAGGAAGCCGAAACTCAAATAATGGTCACGACGGCGGAGAAGTCGTTGTCGCCGCATAAGTACGGAAAGAAAAACATTCCCTTTTTGTCGTTTAGTAAAACGCTTCGTATAAAAAAGATTCCTTTTGAATAAACATAAAATTCAACGGGGTTATACACCGAATAAAAGAAAATTGTGTATAAAACCAAATATGCCTCAATGAAAGGGGATTGAGACGAAGTCCTTAAAAGATCATTTTTAAAATAAAATAGATCTATTTTGTGTATTCACTATAGGTACACATAAATAAAGTAAAAAATAAAAGATAATACATAATAATATCATGACATAATTGGAAATTAGGAGATTAACCCAAAGAATGGACGTTGGGTTAAGAAATTCCCTTACCTGGTGTCTGACTTGACTCAACCGTTCTTTATCCTCCTGAATAATAAACTAGAGTTAATATATACCTTATTAAGAACCCGTTTTAATTTCATTATCCTTTTTATATCACTTATTACAATGTTATGAACATTATGTAATTATTTAAGTTAATAACGGTCGTTTTGTCGATCTTTGGTACTTGAGTCAACAATAAACTTCTTATAATTACAAGTTGTTTATGTGGTAGAATATCCATTATCTCCAGAATTATATTCATGCTTTAGATGTCATATATATCATATATATCCAGTATATACATTCATTTATAATATTACGTAACATTTAGAGGTAAGAAATGAAATGCACCGTTCATGGAGACGGTAAGCCGTACATACGCATGAACGCTACTTTCATTTCAATTTCATATTTAATGGAACTAAATCATAATGATATAAATGTATAATATAATTCCAGTATAATATAGTGTATAATACCATTTACTCCATCCTTTATACATCCCACATATGACATTAACGATTCAAATCACTTTGAGGGGGCGGTAGTCCGCACTTCCTAAAATGAAATTATCGCGTTTTACCCATAATGGAAATCATAAAGTATAACATAAATGAGAAATACATAAGAATAAGTAAAACATAAACACATTATATATCATATATAAATATAGTGACATCTTAATGGCCACCTTTGGAGGTGTTATATGAGTGTCGAACAATCATCGTTTCGTGAGGCAGAAATTTTCCATCCACAGAAACCGTATATTCTTTAACCATTAGATGTAGGTGTGTGTAAGTGTAGCAAGAATAATTCTTATAACAACATCCTAGTATATTGAGGATACTGGTGTTGTTACAAAATAAATGAATAAAAAGAGTTTAGGGGGTTGGAGAAGAAAAATAAAACAAAACAACATTAGAGAAGACATTACCTCAAAATCGGGTAACTCTTTTTGGTTTGAGCCAAAGGCTTCCTTGGGAAGAGTTATGCCCAAAGTGAGGCTTCTAGGAGTAATAGAGGGATGTTGGGAGAGTATTTGGGCAGAGGTTGGCCGAGCCAAATGGCTTGAATGTGTGAATAAGGTGGGAGAGGTGGGGGCCTTTTATAAGTGGAGAGGAGGGGCTCTCTTGGAAAGATTGAAATGTTACATTATTACACAATGCTTTTCGGATTATAAAGGTCCCACACTTATATAATTAGAGGATAAAGTGATAAGGGTTCGAAATATCCTCATCCAATTGGCTTTGGACAAGTGTAAGCCTTGGATTTTGCATTATCTTCCCATTTTATTTAAATCGTTAAATAATGAGGTCATCGATGCATCATAATGATGTCATAAATAATTTAATTTATTTAATGTCTAAAAACTATAAAAAAATACGATGATGTATGAAATCTTTTTATCTTTCTAATGAATATTTATAGACAAAATTTGGACTTGTGTATCCCCACTTAAAAACTGTTTTAGTAAAAAAAACACATGTTTGTGTCAAATAAATTTTAACATTAAATAAATATATATTAATGTCATTTTCCAACTAAAGTGGATCCATGGGGTCCCCAAGTTGACCCATGGGTTGTATTGGTCGGCCATGACTCATCCAATAGGAGTAGGACAAGTGTCATGCTCATCTCATATTATTATAACATTATTTGTACCTTAAACTACACTAATTACCTCTAATCGCGATTAAGAACGTAAAAGTTACTATTCACCAAAAAATTATTTTAATCTCATTGAACCACATTTTAGTTCTTAATGACAACCATGTATGTCGGATTTTTTAAAATCAAATCACAGATGTGGTAATATTTCATTTAAACGAAAAATCAGTTATTTAACTACCACTTAGTGGTTTCACTATTCATCAAAAATTGAAGTTTTTCAGAACAAGGCCAAAATTTCACCCTAAGCTATAATTGATATTCCGAATTCAAAAATGATGTCTATTTTAAAAAATTCCAAACATATAAGTTTCATTAATTAATTCTATAATTAATTCCCACTGTTACGACAAATAGCGTGTTTTTAAGAAACAATTTATATCAAAAGGTTGGCAATTGTTTATGTCCAATTTCAGTGTTAAATTAATTCTAATGACCACCATTGGATAAAATGGTAAAAATATATTCTAATTATACCTTAAAACCACTAAATAGTATAATTTATCAAAATAAATTATTTTGATTAAAAAAGTTGTTTTAAAGTATTTTTCACTATTCATAAAAATTAGATGTTCTCAGAAAAATACCAAAAATTCAACATAGGCTAATTTAGATATTCCAAATCCAAAAATGAAGTCCATTTAGAAATATAAAATTCCTATAATTTTAAAAAGTGGTTATTACTATTCATAACGGCTACTTTGATTAGTCGCGGTGTTTTAGAACTCGAAGTTGCGTACAATGCAAGCTATTGCACTATTGAATGAGAAGCGTATCGTGGAAGCTCGGGGTGTTACAATATCATCAAAAAATAACAAATAAATTTCATCAATATATTTGTTGAAAAATTTATTCATTAAATCCATGAAAAGATAGAGTTCTTTAGTCAGTCCAAAGGCAATACTTTAAAATCATAAAGCACATACCTGGTTCAAAATGTTGCATTAGGAATATCTTCATTCCTCAAAGACAACTGATGATATCTAGATCGAAGTTTAATTTTCAAAAAAATATTGGAATCCATGAAGTTGATCAAATAAATCATCAATACATGAAAGAGTGTACATGTTCATTATATTAATAACATTGTCCTCCATATAGTCAATGCACAACCTCATAGATACATCTTTCCTCTTAATGAAATGAACATGATCTCCCCATGGAGAAACACTATAGAGGATAAATACTATACCAATCAATTCCTTTTATTGTTTTTTAAGTTATACTAGTTCCACTATGCCCATTCTATAAGGGGTATTTGATATAGGCCCTGCACTAGAAAAAAATCAATAGAAAACTCAATTTCCCGCTCCGTAGGACGTCTAGGTAAATCCTCTAGAAATAAATCAATTTATTCATTCCCAATAGGTACATCCTCAATTTGAATATATGTTTCGTCACCCATATATATTGTTTTATCTTACTCCCTAATAATTCAATTAAGTAGAGCTATAAAGGCTAGATCTATATAAGAATCAAATAATAAGGTTTATGCTATGAAGATAAGGGATTCTACATCATTCTCAAAAATTGCAGATTCATAATTCTTGTAATATTTTTGCATATCATAACATGAAAGCTGGTTTATACCAAGGATTATATAAAATTAAATCATTGGTGTGATGATAAGGTCAGAAAATAATGTAAATTTATGTTCTATAAGGGGGACTAATCGACACATATTTATTTCAATGATACTCTCCTTAGGAGTTTTGACTGACAACTCCTTTATTAAATAAAATTGGAAATTTATAATTTTCTTGTAAAACTAGGAAGATATAAAAGAATGTGATGATCCAATACAAAATAAATCATTGACTAAGTTTGAGGAAATGATTAAAGTACCTTCCACCACATAATTAGGAACTTAAACCTTAGTAGTGGCGATCACATAAGCTTGGACTTTCTCCCTTAGCCTTCTCAAGGTAATGTTTCCTTGAGTCTTAGGAAAATTGTTAGCATAATGTCCCATATATTTACAATTATAACATTGAAAATTGGTAGCTTATTTTTTCCCATGAAATAACATGATTGGTTGCCTCTTTCTCCAAATTTGTAAAAGGTTACTTTTACTTTTAAGAAGGCTTCAGGGTGTTTCTTTCCAAAATTATCACATGTTTTAAAACTCCCCCTTTAATTCTTCATTTTATCCATTAATTCCTCTGCCACCCTCTTCTTCTCTTGCTTTCCTTTAAAGTCATAAGACTTAGAGAATTATTTCTTTGTCTTGATTACACATGAGATTATATCTTTATATGATGAGAAAGTTTGGGAAACTAGTTCCCTTCAGAGGAGTGGTTTTAAACTAGAAAATAATCAATCATTCATTGTCCTACGATTATGTATGTAGTCCATAAATGACTTTCTATCCTTGTAAAATTTTCTTCAAACTTCGCATCGTTTCCATCCTCTTTTTGTTTCAAACTCACGAATTTCCTCTCCATATTTTCGTGAGCTTCTTGAGGAAAATATTTTTCTAAAAATATTTCCCTAAAGTCCATCCATTCCATTTCTTTTATTTCTTCATCCTCCTTCAGGTATTGAATTAATGACCACCTCGGATCTGCATCTCTCTATAGATGATAAACTGCCATGACAACCTTCTCCCTTTCATTACATTCCAAATATTGAAATATCTTCCCTAGGGAACTTATCCACTTTTCTACTATGAATGGGTTTGTAGTCCCATTGAATAATGGAAGCTGTTGTCACATAAAGTGGCCTCACATTTGTCCACCATGTTATTAATCTAGATACTCCATATGGATAATGTTATTGTTCATAACCCGAGTTAGTAGTCCTAGTATAGTTATAAGTTTCTCCACACTAGTCACAGCTTCATAACAAACATCATTATTTTTCATATGTGGGAAATCCCTACATGGTTCTTTCATGTAGTTTCCATTTCTTCCACTAGGCACCATTTCTAAATAATGGAATAAAATAAATTAGGTTTTTAATGTAAAGACCCGTATATTTCAAGGAAATTTTTTTCTTAATTTTCTTTGTAATTTTACAAGAACGCAGTTTCTGACGGCACCTGATTCCGAGGCCCGGTGTGCCCGGAATCATTTTCCGAAGTTTTGGCTCGGGTACGTTCAGTGAACGGACGAGCGGGTTTTTCTAACTTTTGAACCGGTGCCCGGAATCGAATTCTGAGGGCACCGATGAAATCGCAGCGCCGGTATTCGCTTAGAAACGCCTCTTCCGGAGTTGCGTTTGCTCGGATGTGGTTTTTAATTTTCGGGCTTAAGGTTAAGAAATAAAATAATTTTGCGACAACTTTATTTTATTTCGCTTAAGCCACTTGGAAGCCACTTGAAGCCACTTAAAGGCGGCTTGAACTGAGTTGAACTGGATAGGATGCTATCCAGAAATATCCTACCCCTTGGTAGGATATTTGTGAGGTGGGGCCCGCACGAGCCCCGCCGTTTCTTTCGCTAAGTAACGCACCCGCGAAAACCCGTCAAAGTAACTGAAAAGTCAACCGACGCGTTTTCTTTAATTCTTAACAGACCATTTAATTGGGCGGTTTATTTCGTGAATTAAATGGACTGTTTCTTTCGTGGATTTAATGAATCGTTTCTTAACCGGTTTCGTGTGTTGGCATGTTTATAAAATAAGACCAACCTAAAAATCCTTTGAAAGGATTTGAGAGGATCTTGTTTCTTCATCTCCCCGCGAAGAACGCGAAGAACGCGAAGAACGCCGGCGACCGAAATTCGACGACGCACACCGAGATCTGCGACGTCGACGAGCTTTACCCGCGACGTTCTTCGGCGACGCCTCTTCTTCCGCAGCCAATCCTCGTTCGGCAGCTAAGGTGAGAAACGAATCTTTGAAATTCTTTTGTGTTGTGTTAATAAAATAAGAGGTAGTCTTATTTTATTTGGAGTTCTTTGTTTGTCTTTGGAGAGCTTCCCCTTCATCTCCAAGCTCTGACGAAGAACGAAGAACGTCTTCATCCTCAAGGAAGAACGACAACACTTCGTCAAGGATCATCGACTCGGCGACCCGGTATCTTCGGACCTTTCCTTCCTCCCCGAACCTTCTTCGTCGGCAATCGAAGATCCGAGCGACGTGTCTTTTCGGACATAACTCTTCGTCAGCGGATTTGACGAACGTCGACCGCGACGCCCGACCTCCGCGACGCCGTCTTCCGCGGAGCGTGATCAAATCTTCAAATCTTAACCCGAGGTAGGGGTGGTTGATTTAATATTTAATTATCTCTTTTTCTCGTGGTTCGTATAACTAACGTGGGATGTTGATTATTTTAAGATGCGTTACTAATTTAACGTGAGGGGGGCCGGACCGCACGAACACGGCCGAACCCCCTCCAATGATCTTGTTTGTTCTTGCGGGAGGAAGCAAGAGGCGTGGTGCCGTCGCACCACGTGGATGATCGTGCGTTTATTTTACGCAACGCCGTCGCGCGCACACCATGGAAGGAACATCAAGAACGCGACGCCGTCGCGCCGCGTTGAAGAAATTAACGTGTGGCGAAAGGGGCGCGGTGCCGTCGCACCGCGCCGGACGACGAACGCCGCGGCCGGTTCCGGGCCGCGGCAGGACGAGAAGACCGCGGCCGGTTCCGGGCCGCGGCGGGACGAGGAGACCGCGGCCGGTTCCGGGCCGCGGCGGAAGGAAAGACCGGCGGCCGGGCCGCCGGCGTCGGAAGTCGAGGGCGGGACCGGAATTTCCGGTCCCGTTGGTAAAAACCGGCCGGCCAGCAGGCCGGCCGGATGTCACAAAACCGGGGAATTAAATTCCCCGGCCGGTTCAATATAACCCCCTCTTTAAGAGGGGGGGGCGGTTCAATAAAAGGGGGGGGGCAGCAGCCCCCCCGGTTGACTCTCCAAAACCGGCCCCCACGTGGGGGCCGATTTGTTACCCAGGCGCGGCACAAAGGCCGCGCCATCCGTGAAGAAGCGGGGGCAATCAAGCCCCCCGCGTGACCACCCCGTGCGGCGCACCCCGCCGCCAGCGCGGCCCGCTGCCGCCGCCAGCGCGGCCCGCCGCCGCCGCCGCCGTCCGCCGCCGCCGGCCGCCCAGGGGGGGGGGGGGGTCGGGCCGGGTCGGCCCGGACCCGGACCCCCCCGTTTCGGACCAGATTCGGTTCATGGCTCATAACTTGAGCCTCGGACCTCCGAATGACGAACCGTCTGCGGCAACGTGATCCTTGGATCGAGACGGTCGATTCGGTATATCGCACTCAAGGTTTCGGGTTACCTTGAGTTCGGCCGGGTTGGTTCGTTCACGAAACCAACCGGGCCTTCGGAGCGGAAACGCTCATATCTTGAGCCACGAACGTCCGATTGACGCACCGTCAGTCGCGTTGTGTTCCTCTTAGTGAATCGGATCTTTTGGCATACTCCGCCCGAGGTTTGGACGCAGGTGGAGTACGGTCGGGTTGGTTTTTCCTTAAAAACCAACCGGGCCTCGGAGACGAAAATGCCAATAACTCACAGACCGGGCGTCCGATTGACGCGCCGTCTGTTTCGTTGACTTCCTCTTGATGAGACGGAACTTTTGACATACTCCGCCCGAGTTTTGGATACAGTCGGAGTATGGCCGGGTTGGATTGTACCCGAAATCCAACCGGGCCCCTGGAACGGGAAAGCTGATATCTTTCAGACAGGACGTCCGCTTGACGAGCCGTCAGCGGCGTTGGTGGTTACGTTGAGTAACGGTCCCTTTGAGTATACCCTATGGGAGTTCGGGGTGCAGTTGAGATACGGTCGGGATTGGTTTCGCTCACGAAACCAACCGGGCCCCTGGGACGAAAAGGCTAATAACTCACAGACCGGGCGTCCGATCGACGCGCCGTCTGTTGCGTTGAGACCCCTGTGCCGAGACGGACCTTTGAGACACTTCTTCGTGGGACTTTGAGATACTTGGAGTATCGACCAGTAGCTCGTGGAGCAGACCCGTGGTACTTGGCAGTGGTGGTGCGCTTGGATGCAGCAGCAGACCCTTGGCGGTGGAGCGCTTGGTTGTAGCGGCGGAACCGCGATACTCTACGGAGTGTGTGCGCTTGGTTGTAGCGACAGACCCGCGACAGTGGAGACGTGCGTGCGGAGTACGGAGACCGTGTAGCCGGCTGAGACCTGACGACTGCTTGACCGACTCGACTTGGAGTGAGTCGACTAGCCCAGTGGACGGAGCGCCCGGTACTTGGCGGCAGACCCACGGCGGACGGAGCGCCTGGTAGTTGGCAGCAGACCCGCGGTACTCGACGGGAGGAGTACCTCAGTAGGCTATCTGGGTAGCGCCCGGTACTTGGCGACAGACCCTCAGCGGACGGAGCGCCAGGTAGTTGGCCGCAAACCCGCAGTACTCGACAGGAGGAGTACTTCAGCAGTCTTAGGTTAGTGAGCGGCAGCCTCGGAGTCGTGACAGGACCACTGTACACTCTAGAGACGGAGCTCTTCAGCAGTTACGGTTTCGATAATGAAAATCCTGGTTTGAGCTGAGACTTTGACCTTTGTGTTTCCTCATGATTGAGATGGGTCGCTTGATAACTTAGGTATATGTATGGGCATATACCTGGGTGATGGTTATCCGTTGATTTCATGATTTTTGTGTATCCTTGAGATTGGATGAGTTACTTGATGACTTAGGTATATGTATGGGCGTATACCTAAGAAGAGTCTGATGTTGCTTCGTGATTGCTGCCTTTACTTTGTGGATATCCATGTTGGATTTAGTGAGACCTTAAGGGTCTCGGGATCCCTACTGAGTAGCTTATACTCACCCCTGCACGGGCTATGCCCGCACTTCGTTGTGTTGGTTGCAGACGACGGACAGCGCAGATCGCAGTTGAGACTTGCGGAGCAGGTCGGTACCCGGAGGTGGACCACTGGGCGGACGTACCCGGAGTAGACGACAGGACCTGTGGAGTAGAGGAGCTATCTGTACCTACCCTTCAGGTAGGATCCGTGGTGGACGATCTAGGAGCTGAGCCATCTGTACCTACCCTTCAGGTAGGAATCGAGGCGGACGACCCAGGAGCCGCTTCGTTCTTCCAGCTGCTGTTTTTCCCTTTCAAGTTGTACTTTACAGTTGGGCTTGTATTTCCGGCCCCCTTTACTTTTCTGCACTTGTAGTTACTTTCCGCTTGCTGACTCTGTGGTGGTTGTTACTTATAAAGGCAATGCCTTCCCTGTTATCGGGATTTACGCCTTTGGTGCTAGTCGCCAGCCCCTGGCCTATGGAAGGCGGGCTTGGGGTAGTCACGGCACGGGCCCCGAGGACGGGTCGTGACAAATTGGTATCAGAGGCGGTCGGTTCTACCGCAGACTCTAATCGTCTTTTCTTTCTATGTGAAGCAATAGTGTTAAGGGTACCGAGTGTGGTTTTCAGTTCAGGGAGTCCAGTGTTGGTGCGGGCGGCCGACGTATCCATACACCAGGACCCTGACAACTGATTTCCGACTTTGTGCACGAAAACACTGATTGCATGTGTGTTTTCAAAGGTTTCCCCCCTTAAAACAGCTCAAACCAGGTCAGCTCACCAGGTATAATCGTTTGATCGTGTTACGTTGTTTCTTTCAGGATGTCTTTTCTCGGACGACCAGCTAGAGCCCGTAGGGATGAGCGTGCTGACAGTCTGTCGAGCGACGAGACTTCGGTACAGGGCCCTCTTGCAGTTGAGGCACCAGCGGAGGCACCAGCGGTACTACCATACGTTGGGCCACCGATGCCACCAGCCCCAGCAGTAGGCGATGCCCGCTACTTGCGCGCACTGCATGAGTTCCAGCGCCAGAGGCCACCCAGGTTCGGGGGAGAGATGGACCCGCAGGCGGCTGAGGATTGGCTGGAGGCCGTGGTGGGAGTCTTCAGGCTAGTGGGGACACCATCAGACTTCATGGTGACCTTTGCTGCCAGCCTTCTTCAGGAAGCAGCAGGCAGGTGGTGGAGCCACTTGTTCCAGTTTTGCGATGGAATGGCTTTCACATGGGAAGACTTTGAGACCTTCTTCAGGGTGGAGTTTGTGCCAGTAGCTCTACACCCCGAGCGTGATCAGGAGCTGCTGCCTTTGCCACGTGTTTCTCGATCAGAAGCCGAGTCATCTGTGGGCAGTAGACAGATGATGCAGAGGCCCAGAAAGACCAGACCAGCAGTTAGACGGTCTTGGGTTTTACGACCGGTGGTGCAGGGCACCCGGAGTGGGAACGGAGCTAGCCGTGCAAGGAGCAGGTTGTGTTACTCATGTCGCGGAAAGGGTCATCTGGCACGTGACTGTCCGACTCCCGATCCGCAGGCTTTGAGGGAGCCACCGAGAAAGAGGCAACGACAAATGCTTGAGCAACAGTAGAACTCTTGGAGCAGGTGGACAGGAGCAGAACTAGTGGATACGTCTCTTGTACTTCTAGTTCCTTGTTGATGTTGCTTTTGTGTAGCGTCTTGTATTATGAGCTGCAATAATAAAAGACGCACCCTTTGTGATGTTTTCATTCCTGTCCTCTTTTGTGATGTTACTAAGAGGTTCCAGTTGACTGTTGACTTGACCCTCACTTGTGAGACATCTACTGGAGGAGACCAGTTACCACACACTGATGCCGACAGTGTGACTCAACCCTTGGAGGCGAGAGTAACGGTTGGATCTCTTAGTAGTAGCGTCGAGGCCTTACGACGTCATCCTTGGTATGGATTAGTATCATCCATGTTAGGATTGACTGTTTTAGGCAAAGAATGTGGTTCATCCAGGGGATGAGACCAGGTTTCTCTTATCGGCAAAGAAGAAATCTCGCAGCTCATGTGGGACCAGAGATGGTCCGGGCCACGTCAGAAGAGGTCCATGTCATCCAGGAGCGGATGAGGAAAACACAGAGCCGGCAGAAGTCATATGCTGACAGGAGGCGGAGGCCACTAGAGTTCGAGGATGGCGACCACGTCTTCTTGCGTGTCTCACCTCGACGTGGTTTGCGGAGATTTGGCCGAGGCGGCAAGTTGTCTCCCCGCTTCATCGGGCCTTTCCAGGTCCTCAGCAGGGTTGGCGAGGTGGCTTATCGCCTGGCTCTACCACCTCAGTTGCACCGGGTGCACGATGTCTTCCACGTATCCCAGCTGAGGAGATACGTACTCGACCCCCCTTCGCATATCATCGACCATGAGGAGCTAGACAGTGGCGATGAGTGTCTTATACGGAGGTCCCGGTGGAGATAGAGGATCGACAGGAGCGGGTCCTACATGGGCGATCGATTCCTCTTGTGCGCAACAGATGGCGGCACGGGAATCTCCAGGTGAGCACATGGGATCAGAAGGCTCTGATGCGTGCTCAGTACCGCTTTGTTTCCCTAAGTCTGTGGTGAAGCTTTACGGGGACGTAAAGCCCTGTGGTGGGAGTAATGTAAAGACCCGTATATTTCAAGGAAATTTTTTTCTTAATTTTCTTTGTAATTTTACAAGAACGCAGTTTCTGACGGCACCTGATTCCGAGGCCCGGTGTGCCCGGAATCATTTTCCGAAGTTTTGGCTCGGGTACGTTCAGTGAACGGACGAGCGGGTTTTTCTAACTTTTGAACCGGTGCCCGGAATCGAATTCTGAGGGCACCGATGAAATCGCAGCGCCGGTATTCGCTTAGAAACGCCTCTTCCGGAGTTGCGTTTGCTCGGATGTGGTTTTTAATTTTCGGGCTTAAGGTTAAGAAATAAAATAATTTTGCGACAACTTTATTTTATTTCGCTTAAGCCACTTGGAAGCCACTTGAAGCCACTTAAAGGCGGCTTGAACTGAGTTGAACTGGATATGATGCTATCCAGAAATATCCTACCCCTTGGTAGGATATTTGTGAGGTGGGGCCCGCACGAGCCCCGCCGTTTCTTTCGCTAAGTAACGCACCCGCGAAAACCCGTCAAAGTAACTGAAAAGTCAACCGACGCGTTTTCTTTAATTCTTAACAGACCATTTAATTGGGCGGTTTATTTCGTGAATTAAATGGACTGTTTCTTTCGTGGATTTAATGAATCGTTTCTTAACCGGTTTCGTGTGTTGGCATGTTTATAAAATAAGACCAACCTAAAAATCCTTTGAAAGGATTTGAGAGGATCTTGTTTCTTCATCTCCCCGCGAAGAACGCGAAGAACGCGAAGAACGCCGGCGACCGAAATTCGACGACGCACACCGAGATCTGCGACGTCGACGAGCTTTACCCGCGACGTTCTTCGGCGACGCCTCTTCTTCCGCAGCCAATCCTCGTTCGGCAGCTAAGGTGAGAAACGAATCTTTGAAATTCTTTTGTGTTGTGTTAATAAAATAAGAGGTAGTCTTATTTTATTTGGAGTTCTTTGTTTGTCTTTGGAGAGCTTCCCCTTCATCTCCAAGCTCTGACGAAGAACGAAGAACGTCTTCATCCTCAAGGAAGAACGACAACACTTCGTCAAGGATCATCGACTCGGCGACCCGGTATCTTCGGACCTTTCCTTCCTCCCCGAACCTTCTTCGTCGGCAATCGAAGATCCGAGCGACGTGTCTTTTCGGACATAACTCTTCGTCAGCGGATTTGACGAACGTCGACCGCGACGCCCGACCTCCGCGACGCCGTCTTCCGCGGAGCGTGATCAAATCTTCAAATCTTAACCCGAGGTAGGGGTGGTTGATTTAATATTTAATTATCTCTTTTTCTCGTGGTTCGTATAACTAACGTGGGATGTTGATTATTTTAAGATGCGTTATTAATTTAACGTGAGGGGGGCCGGACCGCACGAACACGGCCGAACCCCCTCCAATGATCTTGTTTGTTCTTGCGGGAGGAAGCAAGAGGCGTGGTGCCGTCGCACCACGTGGATGATCGTGCGTTTATTTTACGCAACGCCGTCGCGCGCACACCATGGAAGGAACATCAAGAACGCGACGCCGTCGCGCCGCGTTGAAGAAATTAACGTGTGGCGAAAGGGGCGCGGTGCCGTCGCACCGCGCCGGACGACGAACGCCGCGGCCGGTTCCGGGCCGCGGCAGGACGAGAAGACCGCGGCCGGTTCCGGGCCGCGGCGGGACGAGGAGACCGCGGCCGGTTCCGGGCCGCGGCGGAAGGAAAGACCGGCGGCCGGGCCGCCGGCGTCGGAAGTCGAGGGCGGGACCGGAATTTCCGGTCCCATTGGTAAAAACCGGCCGGCCAGCGGGCCGGCCGGATGTCACAAAACCGGGGAATTAAATTCCCCGGCCGGTTCAATATAACCCCCTCTTTAAGAGGGGGGGGGGGGCGGTTCAATAAAAGGGGGGGGGGGGGCAGCAGCCCCCCCGGTTGACTCTCCAAAACCGGCCCCCACGTGGGGGCCGATTTGTTACCCAGGCGCGGCACAAAGGCCGCGCCATCCGTGAAGAAGCGGGGGCAATCAAGCCCCCCGCGTGACCACCCCGTGCGGCGCACCCCGCCGCCAGCGCGGCCCGCTGCCGCCGCCAGCGCGGCCCGCCGCCGCCGCCGCCGTCCGCCGCCGCCGGCCGCCGCCGCCGGCCACCGCGCCGCCCAGGGGGGGGGGGGGGGGGGTCGGGCCGGGTCGGCCCGGACCCGGACCCCCCCGTTTCGGACCAGATTCGGTTCTTGGCTCATAACTTGAGCCTCGGACCTCCGAATGACGAACCGTCTGCGGCAACGTGATCCTTGGATCGAGACGGTCGATTCGGTATATCGCACTCAAGGTTTCGGGTTACCTTGAGTTCGGCCGGGTTGGTTCGTTCACGAAACCAACCGGGCCTTCGGAGCGGAAACGCTCATATCTTGAGCCACGAACGTCCGATTGACGCACCGTCAGTCGCGTTGTGTTCCTCTTAGTGAATCGGATCTTTTGGCATACTCCGCCCGAGGTTTGGACGCAGGTGGAGTACGGTCGGGTTGGTTTTTCCTTAAAAACCAACCGGGCCTCGGAGACGAAAATGCCAATAACTCACAGACCGGGCGTCCGATTGACGCGCCGTCTGTTTCGTTGACTTCCTCTTGATGAGACGGAACTTTTGACATACTCCGCCCGAGTTTTGGATACAGTCGGAGTATGGCCGGGTTGGATTGTACCCGAAATCCAACCGGGCCCCTGGAACGGGAAAGCTGATATCTTTCAGACAGGACGTCCGCTTGACGAGCCGTCAGCGGCGTTGGTGGTTACGTTGAGTAACGGTCCCTTTGAGTATACCCTATGGGAGTTCGGGGTGCAGTTGAGATACGGTCGGGATTGGTTTCGCTCACGAAACCAACCGGGCCCCTGGGACGAAAAGGCTAATAACTCACAGACCGGGCGTCCGATCGACGCGCCGTCTGTTGCGTTGAGACCCCTGTGCCGAGACGGACCTTTGAGACACTTCTTCGTGGGACTTTGAGATACTTGGAGTATCGACCAGTAGCTCGTGGAGCAGACCCGTGGTACTTGGCAGTGGTGGTGCGCTTGGATGCAGCAGCAGACCCTTGGCGGTGGAGCGCTTGGTTGTAGCGGCGGAACCGCGATACTCTACGGAGTGTGTGCGCTTGGTTGTAGCGACAGACCCGCGACAGTGGAGACGTGCGTGCGGAGTACGGAGACCGTGTAGCCGGCTGAGACCTGACGACTGCTTGACCGACTCGACTTGGAGTGAGTCGACTAGCCCAGTGGACGGAGCGCCCGGTACTTGGCGGCAGACCCACGGCGGACGGAGCGCCTGGTAGTTGGCAGCAGACCCGCGGTACTCGACGGGAGGAGTACCTCAGTAGGCTATCTGGGTAGCGCCCGGTACTTGGCGACAGACCCTCAGCGGACGGAGCGCCAGGTAGTTGGCCGCAAACCCGCAGTACTCGACAGGAGGAGTACTTCAGCAGTCTTAGGTTAGTGAGCGGCAGCCTCGGAGTCGTGACAGGACCACTGTACACTCTAGAGACGGAGCTCTTCAGCAGTTACGGTTTCGATAATGAAAATCCTGGTTTGAGCTGAGACTTTGACCTTTGTGTTTCCTCATGATTGAGATGGGTCGCTTGATAACTTAGGTATATGTATGGGCATATACCTGGGTGATGGTTATCCGTTGATTTCATGATTTTTGTGTATCCTTGAGATTGGATGAGTTACTTGATGACTTAGGTATATGTATGGGCGTATACCTAAGAAGAGTTTGATGTTGCTTCGTGATTGCTGCCTTTACTTTGTGGATATCCATGTTGGATTTAGTGAGACCTTAAGGGTATCGGGATCCCTACTGAGTAGCTTATACTCACCCCTGCACGGGCTATGCCCGCACTTCGTTGTGTTGGTTGCAGACGACGGACAGCGCAGATCGCAGTTGAGACTTGCGGAGCAGGTCGGTACCCGGAGGTGGACCACTGGGCGGACGTACCCGGAGTAGACGACAGGACCTGTGGAGTAGAGGAGCTATCTGTACCTACCCTTCAGGTAGGATCCGTGGTGGACGATCCAGGAGCTGAGCCATCTGTACCTACCCTTCAGGTAGGAATCGAGGCGGACGACCCAGGAGCCGCTTCGTTCTTCCAGCTGCTGTTTTTCCCTTTCAAGTTGTACTTTACAGTTGGGCTTGTATTTCCGGCCCCCTTTACTTTTCTGCACTTGTAGTTACTTTCCGCTTGCTGACTCTGTGGTGGTTGTTACTTATAAAGGCAATGCCTTCCCTGTTATCGGGATTTACGCCTTTGGTGCTAGTCGCCAGCCCCTGGCCTATGGAAGGCGGGCTTGGGGTAGTCACGGCACGGGCCCCGAGGACGGGTCGTGACATTTAATCATAATGTATAATGTCAATCTAAAATAACACTTAATAAAAATGGAAATTTTATGCATGTTTAATTTCATAATAATAAGCACGGATACTTTGAGGACATATTTACCTTTAAATCCTTCATAATAGTTTATAAAGAAAATGTGAATCATCAATGCATTTCCCCCAGGAGTGTTAAACTAGGTGCATAGTAAGGCCTATTGTTATGTACCAAGTTACCCTGAGTAAACCCCAAAACACCTTGTCAGAGTTGTTACTCCTAGGTATATCTAGACAAGAACCACATCCACTTGTAGTATCCATGAAGGGATGTATTTTCTATAAAGATACACATAATCTATACCTTACCAAAATACTAATATTTTCTTGTATACATGTCCTCAAATTCTATTTTAGGGTTTTCCCTAATCTATGTTTTCTAAATATAGTTTCCATGTTTTCTACTAAACTTCCTCTAATACCAAATGTAAAGATCTAGACCCCAGTTTCCCAGAGCCGTTGCCATATATTTATACATTTTCATGACTACAAGAAAGTTTTATCTCAAAAAAACGAATAGTTTAGTAGTTTTGGAAAACAAGATACAAAATTACATTCAACATTACTACTTGAAATGAAATACATAAAAGAAATTCCATTGGAAACATCTATGACTGAAAGATTATCTTGAAAAGTCTTTCATAATATTCAACTTCAAAACAAGGGGAAAATAAAACATTGTAAATTGGTGATATTAGATACTAAATAAGGGTAAGTAATAAAAAGGAAGTTATCATAAAAATAAATACTAGTCATGGTGAAAAACAAAAAACACATGCCTTTAAAAATATACCCGAGCATAATATGGCAGGAATGAAAGCTAATAAGGACATATAAATGATAATAATAAATTAAAAATAACTATAGATATTTTAATAGTCAAATAATAACATGGTTTATCAATTTATAATACCATAATGAGGGAATTCATAATTCCGAACATCTAAAACATATTTTCAAGTCCTCAACCATGATGTTTGAAAATATTAGGGTAAAACCTCAGCCAAATCCCAATTCTATTTTTTCTGATGAGACCTAACAATGCATCGAGGGGATATTGAGGGATACACATGTCACTTGTTATGTCTAATTAATTAATCATATTAAATGGGATAAATATAAAAAATATGAACATATAAAATAACTTTCCCTAATCTCTATACATAAACACTAACCATTCTGAGTAGTATGGTGAATGGTATAAAGATAAAACATCCAAAGTAAAAATGACCATAGAAAATTTAATACAATATGTTAGATGATAAATATATTATATTAACATAAATAAGATATAAAACTAAATTGAGGATTTGAAATAGATAAAAATACTGTAATAAAATCATAGAGTGATTTTGAAAGAAATACACTTTTACGTTAAAAAGACATGTTCTTTTGGTAAAATGTTTTTATAAACATGAAATTAACTAAGGAAGTTTTTACATGATGAAATGAGTGGTTTTATAAATTTTATTTTGGCTTAAAACAGATTATATAGTGAACTTGAAAATAGGTAAGAATTTGATAAGTTCCCTTGAATCGGGTTTGTTTATCAGGATGAATTGATAAAGATATTTATAAAACATTTAAATCCCGATGAAATAAAGAAGGATTATGATTGGTACAAATATATAGAACATTCAAACATAATTTATGAGGATTAAATAAGAATAGTTAGGTATTTAGTTTATATGAAGAGATAAAAAGAGTAACCTGAATGAAAATGGAGGTTTGTGTAGAAAACCCTTACCTTATGTCTGAATGTGTCCGAAACTCGACCTTAACATCCAAGATAATAAAATTAAATAAATTATTTAATTAATTAATTAAGAACCACATTTATATTTATTTTATTTATTATAATTTTATTAAGTTAATTTAAGGCCTTTTGGATGAGTTATAAGATTCAAATTTATTTCTCAAGAGTGTTCGTTTCCATGGTTTTCACGACCTGTTTACTTGTATATGAGTATGAAAGTTCATGTGGAATTGATGTAATCCTCTATAATTAAATTTATATGATACTAATGATTATAAATATGATAAAATGGTGATATAAATCATTTGGTAATCTTCTATGACTTTTAGTGACTAGATATAACATTAGTGATAATCATTTGGACTATTTTGGCGATATTTTGATTATTACGAACTAGTTTTGTAGTATGAATTAGTATTATGTATATATACTAGTTAAAGAACATTGAATAAGATATAATAAATCTATTATTGTCTGGTTAAACCATAAAAATGGTTTCATGACCATCCTAGAAGGGTAAATTGAAGAACTGAGGTTCGTCATCCACGGAGGCTGTAAATCGGCACCTCCCGGATGATAACTTCATTTTTAAAACAAGATATATATATAGTAGTTTGAGGAAGGATATTACATTAAACTTAAATTGTTCTATTATATAGATTATATTGGTTTTGTCATGATCATTTGTATACAGGAGGTGAGGAGATGATAAGAAAAGAAAATAAATTGAAAATGAAATTAAAAAAAAAGGAAGAGGGTTTACCTCTTAAAATATCCTCATTGAGAACCTCCTTAAGGGAAGGGGTTTGGGTAGTTAGGAAATTGAAAGATCTCCTGTATATTGGGAGAGACTAGGGGATATTATTTGGGTAGATCTTTGAGAATATTCCGAGCATAGAGGAGTGACGAGAAGAGGGAGTGTGGGGTAGTTTTTATAGTGGAAGAAGGGGTGATTTTTTGAATATATTATTCATTATATTATTATTTTTTCTCAAGATATCCAATTGTGTGGATTATTATGAAAAATAGTAATAATTGAATTTTAATTCGAACTAAGTGTGCTTACATCAGCAATGAATCAAGGAATATTTTATTTAAATTCTAATGTATTTATACCATAAATTATCATATTTTACTATTCACTAAATTCAAGTATTTTAGAAAAGTCCCAAAAATTTACCATAACCATTTTTCAATGTGTATAATTATAAAATGGACTAAATTTTATAAAAATAATTTTATTAATATTTGAAATTTAATTTTTAAATAAAATCATTATTTACATAAACAATATAGATTTTATAATACTTTAAAAAATTAACTAAGTTCACATAAAATTTTCCTAAAATCATAGGAAAACAAAATATTTATTTAGGAATAATTTTTAGGAGAAATTATTTTATTTTAAATAATTTTTATAATTTAAAATTATAATTAAATATTTATTACTCACAATAATACAAACACTTAATTATTAATTATTTAAAATATTTTCTCTCATTTATAATGTTCCTAAATTTTATTTATAATTATAGGGGAGATAATAATTATTCATAAGGTTACATTACTATTCATAAGTGTCAAGTTACTATTCACCAAAAATGTAAGTTAATCCAATCAGACTCTAAATATCTTACTAATCGCAATCATGCAGGTCTGTTTTTCAAAATTCAAAGCACAGAGGTGGAAATATTATGTTTAAAAACTAGGTTGTAATAAAAAAGTGTTTTTATAAAAGACTCATTATTACAGGAATTACAAACTATATTAACTTTTTTTTGTAAAACCTTGGGGAGTTAGATATAACCCTTAGTTAAATAGTTTAACTCTTACCGTGTTTACTTGGTTTTTTATACTATAGCGTTTATATAGTTGCTATAAAAAGAAAAAAGAATCCCAATTGGATCATTGATGAAATATTTAACACTATACTAGTTAGTTGGACAAACCTTATATTTTTATAAATTTTATATCATATAATTAAATTTTATTTATTTTAATGTATCATTTATGTCAATTCTGATACTGTTCAATATTTTCATTTTAAAAAATATCAAACCAACATGATAACTTCAAAAAAATAAATAAAATATGTAATTAACATGTCTGTGTTACCTATTAAATTCGTGTATGTCATTAATTGAGTCAAAATTTATTTATTTTAATATTTGTTATATCATTTATTCGGTATTTCTGTTAATAAAATAATTTCCATTTCACTATTGTGTCATCATTAATGGTAATTGTTTAATCTCTAAAAATTGTAAATAAATTACTATAATGTATATATTTATTTTTTATTTCTAAATAATATGTATATTTGACCATATACATTATATAACCGAATATTAAAAATGTTATAGTTATAAAAATTTGAATATGACATTTCTAACTCTTCTTTAAATAAAATATAATAAATGTTTTAATTTTACAGAAGTTGCTTAAAAAGGATAATATTTTCAGAATATGGTTGATTTAGGTTGATACAAACATATCCAATGAAATTAAGATAATTATTAGGGTAATATTATATTATTATAATATTACTTTTACATTTAATTACTCTATTTATCTTTAACCGTTGAAAATAAAATTCAAAAGCTTATATTCACCAAAAATTATTTTGATCCTATTAGACCACATTTTTCATACTAATTATAACCATGTATGTCTATATATTGAAATTAAATTGACAATAGAATTAAAATTACATTTAATGCTAATCCCAAGATGTGGTTAGAAGGCAAGTAAAAGATATGTTCAAAATTTCAATAAAAGTTATATATATAATTCTATTATAAAAATTATTCTAATGACATAAATTGAAATATTATATATGCATTTTTTATCAATTTTGACTTTAAAATATATTTAAATTTAAATAATTATTTAAATTAAATAGTCAGTTTTTAACAACAATGTAGTTTTTTTACTGTTCATCAAAATTGAAACTTTTCAGAAAATTACCAAAATTTCACCCTAAGAAAATTTTGATATTTCTAATTAAAAACTGATGTCTAATTTGAAAAATAATATTTATAAATTTTGAAATGTGGTTAACACTATTCATACTCGCTTTTTAAATGACTAGTTTGATAGGTCATAGTGCGATCAAACACATTGTGGTGTATAGTGCAAGCTATTGAAATATTTAAACGGAAATGTACCATGGAAGCTTGGGGTGATACATTCTTCCATCCTAAAAATAATTTCATCCTCAAAATTTATAGAATATTACTTCATAGAAATAATCAGTTGGATCTTTATCATAAGTTCATTAGGTTCCCATGTCACCTCATCCATTTTATGGTTTATTCAAAGAACCTTTACAAAATGAGTCATCTAATTCCTATACACTTGTTCTATGATATCAAGAATCTTGATAGGCTCTTCACAGTAAGTTATATTGGGTTCCAATTCTATTTTTTCATAGGTGAGTACATGTGTTGGGTCTGGCATGTATTTCCATAACAATGATACGTGGAAAATATCATGAACATTGGAGAGACATGGAGGTATTACCAAATAGAAATCTACATCTCCAATTCGTTCCAAAATCTCAAATGGTCTGATGTACATGGGAGATAATTTTCCCACTTTACTGAATCTTATAACACTCTTACGTTGAGATACCTTCATGAAAATAAGATCTCTTACTTGAAATTCCAAATCCTTTTTTCGGTTATCAGAATGTCTTTTTTTTACATTGATCTATTTTGATATGGGTTTGAATAATCTTCACATTTTTCACTGTTTCCTCAGAATGTTCTGGGCCTAAGAGTTTTCTTTCACCAACATCATCTAAAAAATTTGGTGTTTGAAATCTTTTTCTATATAACGCTTCATATGGTGCCATATGAATACTTCAATGGAAGATATTGTTATAGGAAAATTATAATATAGGTAAATACTAATCCCACATATCTTTAACATCATGTGATCAATATCTCAACATGTATTCTAAAGTTTGAATAGTCTATTCTGATTATCCATCAGTTTGATGGTTGTAGGTAGTTTTCAAACGAATATTAGTATCTAGGTCCTTCTGAAGATGTTTCAAAAATTGTGATTGTGATGTACCGAACCCAGAATCCCAGATCAGGTGAATTATTGTAATACATTGGCATGATACAATGAATCATGTCACGAAATAACGATCAGTTTAGTAGACTTGGAAGTACTAGATACATATATAAGTTTTAAATTACATAATCAAATAAATAAAAACAACATCATTGTATACCCTTTTAACACACTCTTATCCCTTATCCTATTCCTATAGGTTAATTGTAAAATAATTTTTCTCATCCTAGGAAAAATAAAAGACAGAAAGGGGTGAGCTCAGATGCTATGTAAGGAAAACAATTTAGCGGAAACTTTTATGATTAAGCATAAACATTTAAGGAAATGTATAAGACTAAAACAGAAGCCTTTTAAACTTAAACATAAAAATAATATGGAAAATATAAATCAAAATAATTCCATTTACATATTCACATGGATATTATACTAGTCGAATAATCACATGCAATATCAATATCCAATTTCATAAGGATGGAATGCATAATGTCGAACATCATAACCACATAGTCAAGGCCTCGTGCCAAGACTACAAATAATATTTTTTCAAGGCCTTGTGACAAGACACTAGATTGTCTCATGAGATCTCTTAATGCATCAAGGAGCTATAGTGGGATCCACCCATCACTTACTATGTCCAACGTATTCCCCTTATGAAAATATTTAAAACAGAACATAAACATTCATATTAAAACTGACATACAAAATGTTAATAATTTAACCATAAACCATGAATGGTATAAAAATAACACATCCATAGAAAAAAATATCACAAAAACTCCAATACAATATGGAAGACTGTATCATAATAATCAACTTCAAACAAGTGTAAAATCCCTCAAAGGATGTTGACATAGATGATATCAAAATTATTTGAGAGAAATTTTGAAACCATTTAAAAGTCACGTAATTATAAAAGAAAATATTTATTTTGAAATTATTATTATAATATTGTAAGGGAAGCATTGAAGGTGTTATAATGGTGGAAAATATCCGCACTTTCCTTATAAGTTAAAGAAAACATTCTTACCTTAATTTGTTGAAAATGTCATAAAGTACCTTGTTTGGGAAACGACGAAGAGATTCCTTTCAATTTTTTTTTATAAAAAGTAAAACAAGGGTATAAATTAATTGAACCCATATTCTAGTAAATATTAATTTTTTTTTGATGTACCTTTTTATGAAACACAGTTGTGGATGATAAAGAGGTCCCACTAGATACTTACGTATTAACAACCTCAGATAAGTAAAGAGATTGTAAAATTAAACCTTACCTTATACTTTTCCATGGTTGAGGGTACGTTAAACTCTTGTATAATAGTTAAATAATTATTATTAAATTATAAAATAACCATATACATAAATATGATATCATTTATGATCTACTAATATTGCTTTATTTATAATTTTTTAGTGGTATCATTATTTCAATAGTTAACTGATTCGTTTTACATTATATGGTTTGTTATGTAAGTAATGATTGTTATGGATAGGATGTATTTGATTCATATTCATAATTATATTACATTCTTAAACATTATTTTTAAATCATAAAATGAAAATTAGTCTTGAATTGTTATGATGGGGAATGATATCTCATCGTGTCGCGGAGACGGTAAGTCGTACATATGCACAAGAGACAATATCATTCTTTTGATGGAGAAATTGTTTTTAATTGGATGATATGTCATATATAGAGTATAATTAACATATTATATTTATTATTTACATCAATTATACTCATTATTATACCCATCCAAATAATGATGTTTTGAATAACAAACTACACCACGATACGGAGACGGTAAGCCGTACGTACACACATATTGTGACTTAGTCATTCATAGGTTGGATAGAATAATGAATACGGTTGTACCATATTTATAATAACATCACAGTATGTACAAGGTATTGGAGTTATTATTTTAGTATGGAAACAATGAATAAAGAGAAAGTGGAAGAAGAAAAGAACATAGAAAGAGGTGATGAAATTATTACCTCTTGTTCGAGTGCTTCCTTTTTATTTGATCAAAAGGATTATTAGGTTGGCTTTTTGGTCAATGTAAGGACTCTAGGTTAAATTGAGTGTAGTTTTATGGATATTTGGGAAGGTTTTGGATGAGTCAAATGGATTTGGAGATGTGATTTTGAGAGAAAGGGAAGTACCCTTTTATAAGAGAGGTGAGGGTCACTTTAAGAAAAGTTTGAAATATTATTTTATTATAAAACCAGTTGCGGTTTTAATGGAAAAAAATTATTTATTTAGAATATAAGGTGGGTATGGGTCAAAATAATCTCAAACAATATGTTTTATAAAATTTTAGGTCACTATATTAACCCTATATTTTAGATTAAACTCTTAGTTAAATAGTTTAACTTTTACCATGACCTCCTGTATTATTATAGAAAATGGTTAATAAACATACTATAAAAATATAATATAACCAAATGTAGTCCATTATTGATATATCTAACCTTATATAAGTCATTTGGCTAAGACATATATTTTTATAAATATTATATCAATAGATAATATAGTATTTGTTTTCAAAACTCATTTATGTCAATTTTGACACTATTTGGTATTTTGTTTTTGTTAAAGTCATAACAACATGATTAATTTAAAAAATATTCTTTGAATAAACCCTATAATGTAATATTAACTTATAAAATTAGTGTAATTCATAAAAAGTATCAAATTATATTTATTTGGATATTTATAATATCAATTATCTTAATCTTTCATTAATAAGGTAATTACTGCATCATCATTGTGTCGTAAATAAATTTAGTTATTTAATGTTTAAAAATTATAAATAAAATAAAATAATGTATTAAATATTTATATCTTTCTAATTAATATTTATAGTAGAGTTTATCTTATGTATAATCCTATATTAAAAATGTTTTAGTTATGAAAATTTGAACTTAACAATTTTAACTCTTCTTTATATAAAATAATAATAAATGTTCTAATCTAATCCATGTGGACAAAATAGGATAATATTTTTTTTCCTAAAGTTTATTTTGGTCAAAATAAACTTATCCAATAGTATTGGTACATGTGTTAGGGTAATTATAATATCTTTTTTACTTTCAATTACCCTATTTACTTTTATTTATGTTAAATAAAAGTCAAAAGATAATATTCACCAAAAAATATTTTCATCTTATTGAACCAAATTTTACATAATGATATATACCATGTCTCTCAGAGTTTTTAAATTAAATTCATGTAAGTGATAAAATTACATTTTATGCAAATTTTTTAACATTCCTAGAAGGTGGATAAAAGATGGTAAAAAGTTCAATAAAATTTTATACACCAAATTTTATTATAAAAATGACTCCAATGAATTACATTGAACTGATATAGGTATTACGTATCTATTTTGACTTAAAATAAATTTAAATAAAATAAATAATTATTTAAATAAAATTTCTATTTTAAACAACAACGTACTGTTTTTCACTATTCATAAAAAATTGCAAGTTTTCAGAAAAATTCCAAAAACTCACCCTAAGTTAATTTTGATATTCAAAATCCAAAAATGAAGTCCATTTTGGAAAATAAAATTTATAGAATTTTAATAAGTGGGTATTTCTATTCATAACGGCTAGTTTGGTTGGTCGTGGTGTGTTAAACTCCATGTTGCGTACAACGCAAGCTACTGTATTATTCAAAGGGAAATGCACCATAGAAGCTTGGGGTGTTATAGTGATATAAAATGGGGATCATGATCAGAAAAAATCAATAGGGGTACACTATTAATTCTAAAAAATTTATTAATATATAGTATTTCGAAACATTCAAGTGGTAAATCTTTTCTAATAGCAAGGAAATGTGATGATTTTGTAAGATGATTGAAAGTAACCTATATCTAATCATTTTTTCTGGGAGTATTTGGTATACCCATGAAAAATTACATAATAATACCATCCCATTTCCACAAAGGTATAATAATAGGTTGCATGACTCCTCTATGATATTGTCTTCTAGCCTTCCCTTGTTTACAAACCAAACACCACGACGCATAATCAATTATCTTCCTCTTCATGTTGTCCCACCACAAATGTTTCTTCCAATCACTATACATAATTGTGGTACCAGGGTGTATAGAGAAATTAGAGCTATGATCATCATCTAATAATACCTTTTTTATCTCAGGTATAATGGAAATACAAATCCTCTTCCAAAATTTCCAAATTTCATCTTCATATACGAAGTCAATAAATCTCCCATCATTAACAACATTAATTTTGTTTTGAAAATACTCATGATCATTCTGAGAACTTTATATCCTTTCATGTAAATATGGTTTGTAAACCATTTGAAAGAGTAGTGATGTTTCACCGTTCATGATAATTGGTTTATTCATATTTACCAGATCCATTAATATAAAATCCCTTTAAAATTTCATCTTTTTCAGAACTCCATAGTCCATCTTACGTAAAGCATCCACTACCTTATTTTCCTTCCCTAGGTGGTAGTGTATTGTGAAATAATAATCCTTGAGTAGTTCAATCTATATTTTTTTTCTCATTTTCAGTTCTTTCTATGATATAATATATTTTAAACTCTTTTGATCAGTATATATCTCACATATTTTACCATAGAGATAGTGTCTGAATATCTTCAGATCAAATATTACTACAGCTAAGTCAAGATCATGAGTTGGGTAGTTTTGTTTATAAATTTTTTCTTACCTTGATGCATAAGCAATAACTCTATCATTCTATATACGAATACCACTAAGTTCTTTCCTTGATTCATCACTATAAATCAAAAACCCATCATTTATTGATGGTAATGTAAAGATAGGATCATTGACTAATCTTCTATTAAATTATTCAAAACATTATTCACAATATTTTTTATAAACATATTTAACCCATTTATCTGTGATCTAGGTTAACAGTTTAGGCAACTAGGAAAAATTCTAGATGAAATGTCGATAGTAACCAGCTAGGACAATAAAACTACGCACCTCAGTTATAATCTTCTGTGTTGGCCATTCTTGTATTGAATTTGTCTTCTCAGGATCAATAGAGATTCTATCCTTTAAGACAATATGGACAAGAAGAGAAATTTCTTCAATATAGAATTCACACTTGCTAACTTCCCTTTTATTTCATTTCTTCTAAGTGTCTTAAAAAAATCCACAAGTTATTCTATTGGTCTTCTTATAAATTTGAGTATTCCAAGATGTCATAAATTAGTACTATGGAAAAATTATTAAGATATTTCTTGAAAACTTTGTTCATTAGATCCATGAAAATAGAGGGTGTATTAGTTATTCCAAATGACATTACCATAAACCCGTAATTCCCATACATATTTCAGAACGCTGTCTTTGGAATATATTTCGTCTTTACACACAATTGATGATATCCAGAATGAAGTTCAATCTTAAAAAAACATTGAGCTCCATGAATTTTATCAGACAAATCATCAATGTGAGGTATGAGATAATTGTTCTTTATTTTAATATCATTGATTTCTCTATATTCAATGCATATCCCAATTGATTCATCATTCTTCTTAACAAAAATAATTGGGGATCCCCATAACGAAACACTAGGGGGAATAAATGCCTTATTACTCAGATCCTCTAGTTGATTCATTATATCCAAAAATTCCATTGGGTCCATTCTATATGGAGTCTTTGATATTCAGTTTGCATCAGGGATTAAATCAATAAAAAACTCAACTTCAGACTCTATTGGGAGTATAGTTAAATATTCAAGAAAAACATCATTATATTCCTTTATAATAAGTAAATCCTCAATTTAAATATTATATTATTCATAACAATATGTTATATTTTCTTTCCCCTAAGAATCTCATTTAGTAAATCTATTAGGGGTGTATTATGATAAAATCATGTGATGAAGTTTCTACTTTACTGATAATGGATTGTTCTTTTCCCTCACAAATCATAATGTCCATTTTCTTGTAACAATAGTTTTTCATAATATTTTGATATCTTGTCTATATTGGGGATTATATCAAAGACAAAAATAGGTATGATGATATATTAAATAGACAAAGAACGTTAATATTCCATAATGGGAACTGCCTAACACATATTTAATACAATGAGACTTACCTTAGAGGGTTTGATTGACAAATCCCTTGTTAATATAAATGGAAAATTTCTAATTTTTAAAGAAAATTGGGATGATATAAAGGAATGTGTGGATCAAGAATAAATAAATATTTGGATAATTTTTAGGAAATTATTAAAGTACCTTCCACTACATCATTAGGAACTTCATCCTCAGTAGTTGTGATCATAAAATCATGGCCATGTTCCCTTGGACTTTTTTTATAAAAAATTCCTTGAAACTTAAGAAAATCATTTGAATAATGTTCCATTTCATTATAATTGTAGCATTGAACATTGATAACTTCTTTCTTCCCTTTTGAATGATAAGCTTGGTGACCATTTTTCCACACTTGTAACAAACTCCCACTCCCTTTAGGAAAGTACCAGGGTGTTTTTTCCCCCAACTACCACAGGGTGGAAAGAAAATCTTCCCTTCTTCCCCTAATTTACTTTTCTAGAGTGTTCGGTGACCCTCTTATTATCTTGCATTACATTAAAGTCATAATAATTTGAGAATTACTTTTCCCTCTTGATATCATGTGATACAATATCTTCATATAATGAGAAATATTGTGAGACCAGTTCCTGTTAGAGGAATAGTTTTAACCCATCAAAGAATCGATCAATCTTACTTTTTGGGTTACAAATGTTGTCAGCAACATGACTTTATAACCTTGTGAATTTAGACTCTTATTTTGTAGTATTCTCATCCTCCTTTTTTCCTTAGACTTAGAAATTTCCTTTCCATATTATCTATCTATTCATGAGGAAATTACTTTTTAATGAAATGTTATTTAAACTCCCTCTATTATATATTTTCTACTTATTAATCCTCCTTCGTGTTTTGAATTAATTGTTTCCATTGATCAGCATCTCTTGAGAGATGATAAACTTCAATGAAAACTTTTTCCCTTTTGTTACTCCCCAAATTAAAAAATATTTTTTATAAAGAACTTATCCACTTATTAGCAACAAGAGGATTTTTAGTCACATTTAATGTTTGGGGTTTCTTCCTCATGAAGTAGTCTAACATTAATCCTCCATGTTGTGGATCAGGATGTTTCATATGGTTATGGTTATTATTTATAACACGAGTCATCCATCCCAGTATAGTTATAAGGTATTCAACACCACTTGTGGATCCTTCTCCAACATCATTATCTTTCATAGGAGGAAAATATATAAATATATTACATGTGTTGACAAGATTTACATTTCTTCATCTATAACCCATTTTTAAACAATGACATTAATTATATTAGGTAATTAATCATAATGTGTAATTTCAAAACACGTAATATAAATTGAAATTTTTATGCATATCTAATCTCATAATCATAAACAAGGTTTCTCTGGAAGCATATTTATTTTTAAATCCTTCATAATGGTTTAGAAATAAAATGTAAATTATCATAAGCATATCCCTCAGAAGTGTCAAACTAGGTCTGCAGTAAGGCCCAAAAACATGTACTATATTACCCCAAGTCAAACATGGAACACCTTGTATGAGTTATTACACATAGTTAAATCTATTTCAGAACCACATCTTGTTACAGTATCCATTCATGGATTTATTTTCTAGTAATACACACATAACATCTATTTTTCCAAAATTATAGAATGTTTTTCTATACTTATCCTCAAATTCAATATTAGGTTAATGTTACCTAATCAAGGTTCTTAAAAATCTAGTTTAAAAGGTTTGTACTAAACTTTCTCTAATACCAACTATAATACCCCAACCCCAGTTACCCATATTCAATGCATTATTCCATTACATTGTCATGATTACAAGAAATCAAATCCTTAAGGATCGATCAGTTTAGTAGCCTTGGAAAAAATAGATACAAACATAAGTTTTACATTACATCCTAAAATAAAAAAATAAATATTAACTCCTTTGAAAACACTCATATCACTTTGATTGTCCTTGTAGGTCAGTCAAAATATACTTCTTCTCATCCTAGAAAAAAAATTAAGCATATGAAAGGGTTGAGCTTAGATGCTCAGTAAGGATAAAAATATATCAGATGCTATCATAAATAAGCATAAAATTTTAAGGCAAGGTATAAACCTAAAAAATAATCATTTTAAATCAATATTCAGCATAATATGGAAATAATAAATCAAAAAATTCCATTTAAACATTCACAAGGATATTATACTAGTCGAATAATTACATGTAATATAAATAACTAATTTTATAATCAGGGAATGTATAATAAAGGACATCATAACCATACCATCGAGGCCTCATGTTAAGAATATACATAAAAAGGTAAAAACCCAAAATAGCTTGTCTCATGATTCCTACTAATGTATCAAGGGGCTATAGCAAGCCCTGACTGCCGCTTACTATGTCCAATTCACTCTTCATATGAAAAGGGTGAAACATAGCATAAACATTTGTACTAAAACTAGCATACAAAATGTTAATACTGCAACCATAAAACATGAATGTTATAAAAATAAAACATCCACAATAAAAAATATCATAAAACCTTTAATAAAATATGGAATATTTTATCATAATAAATCAACCTCAATTAATCATAAAATCCATCAAAGGATGTTGACATTGATGATAATAATCTTATAAAATCATTAAAAATCATTGAGATATATATCCTTTTTTTACTTTGAAATCATTTAGAATATCTATAATTATAAAATAAAACATTTATTTTGAAAATATCCTTGTAATATTGTAAGGTAAGATTCCAAATGTTAAGGTGCCATAAAGGTGGAAAATAACTGTTCATGCTGTGTAAGTTAAAAAACGTTCTTTTCCTAATTTGTAAAAAAGTCATAAAGCACCTCATTTAGAAAATGATGAAATATTCCTTTCAGAACATTTTTAAAAAATTCAAGAATGGGTAAACATATCTTCAAACAATCATTGATAATATTTTGAAAGACATTTTATGAAACATATACCTGGATGATAAAGATGTCCAAGTATATAAATATATATAAACAAACTCATATAATAATGAGATTGTGAAATTAACACTTACCTTATACTTTAATTTAGTCGAGGGTGCATTGATATCCTGTATAAGGGTTAAAAAATTTTATTAAATTTTTTAGGACTATATCTATAATTATGACATCATATATTATTTTCAAATATCATTTTGTTAACAATATTTTAGTATTAATTTTATTTATGGTGATAACTTCTTCATTTTTCTAGGCAGTTTTTGTTGTGTAAGTCATGTTTGTTATGAACAGGATGTATTTTATTCATATTTATAATGATATAAAGTTTATAATTATTAGTTTTACTAATTATATAAATTTTATAATCATTCTTGAATGGTTAACGTGGAGAATGAATCTCATCGTGTCGTGGAGACGGTATGCTGTACGTGCGCACAAGTGACGATATCTTTCCCTTAATGGTTAAATGGTATTTAATTGGATTGCATATTAATTTTAAATAATCAATATAATTTTTTATTTGTTATTTATATCCATTATACTCATCATTATACACATCCAAATAAAGTAGTGTTGAATAAAAAATTACACCACAATGTGGTGACGAAAACTCATACGTACACATGAATGGTGATATTGTTATTCACAGGATGGATAAATAGAAGAATATGGTTGTTAAATAATTTTAATAACATCTCATTATGTATAAAATACTGAATTTATTTCTTTGCTATATAAAAAACATAGTAATTGTAAGTAGAAGACGCAACGAACACTGAAAGAGTTGATAAAAGAGTTACCACTTTTCCGAGCATCTTTATTAGATTTGAATAAAAGGAATACATATAATGGCCTTATACCTAATGTATGTCATATAGGTTAAATTAGGTAAGTTTCTGGCTGCCTCCGCATTGGGGTCGCCGGTTTCGTGGCCTTCCTTTGGGTTTCCGGTCACCGTAGCTTCAGATCCTTCAGGGTCTTGTTCTGGTGAAGTCGTTCCGCTACCTACATCCTTCACTGAAGCCCCGCAGGATGTTTCCCTCACCTGCCCAGTTCTGGGGCTGCCTCCTCGGCCTTCTTTCTAAGAGGCCCTTTTCCTTTCGTAGGCCGTCTCTGAACCAGGTAGAGTCTTCTCACTGGTGGCTCCCCTTGATGTATCCTCCTCTATGGAAGGTGGTTCTCCAGTGCTTTCCATTTCGGCGGACTTGTTCTGGGAAGCATCAGAGTGCCTCAAGTGGACCTTGGTTGTGAGATTCGGCTAGAAAAAACCTCAGCTGCATCTATTTAAGAACTTTGTGAATTCGTGGAACCTCTCTCTGCCGGCCAAGATTTAAAATTTGAATTGAAGCATCTTCTGCGTGGTTTTGGGATCTTATGATGACTTCATCAGAGATTGGTGCTTCTTCCCAAGGTCTCTTTGGAACTGGTGTTCCATCTCTGATGATGGTCAATGGAAGCTTAGTCTGGAAGGTATTCATTGAGGGTAGCAGTCTGGATCTCTTTACCAGGTTTACCTCTTTTGTTTGAGAATGATTGTCTGCTGCACGAGATTGGTAACTCGTTTGGTGTCTTTCTTTGTGCTAATGAGCGGACCCTCTGCCTTGAGGATGAATCTATGGATCCGATTTGCATTGACTTGGATCATGATACTCCTGTTCTAGAGAAGATCACTCTCAGAGTGGAAGGGGTGGGGGACTGGCTTCAACTGATTGTAGTTTCTTTTTACCGTTCGTTTTTTCTCAAGATGTCAGCTACAAGGGATTTCCTTGTCAGTATGTTGTAGGAAACATTCAACGCACATGTCCTCTGGCCCTTCAGTTTTCTCTTATGGTGTTTTAGAGTTGTTACCTTCCTTGCTTCATGTTCCCAATCCACCCTTGGGCATCGCTGTGCCTTCTCCACCGAAGTCTTCCTCGACTATCCCAGAGGAATGGTTTTTGGTTGAAAGGTTATCTTCCTCCTCTGGCATGGTTGAGTCACTGCACGTGTCACTGGGTCCTAGTGATCAGGTTTTGTACTTCTTCAGCTTTCCTTGGGTACCAGGGTTTTTTTCCAGGGTTGGAGGAGCTCGACTTTTTTGGGCTTCAGAGCCATGTCAAGCATGGTTGCTGGGTGTGGTCCGCTGGATCAATTTCCTGGTTTTCTATTGGAGGTTCTAGACCCGTCTTTCCCCTGGTAGTGTTCTCTTAGGGTAAGGGGGTTACGGTGTGTGGAGGGTGAGGAGTATAGTCTTCCTGTGTTGGTTTCTAAGACCTCATTCTGTTCGATCAAGTCTGTCAAGGCTTCTAGTTGTGATATGGGGAGTTCCTCTAAAGTGAGTTCTCAGTAGAATTCTCATCAGGCAGTCTCAGACCTCCTCGGTCCTTCCTTTCTCCCCCTATCAAACAGCTTCATTGTCCTGTTACTGGTTTTGGATTTTTCCTTCATGGTGGAGGTTGTACCGACCTCCCCTGTTAATGGTGTTACCACCTTTACTCATGCCAGGAATTTTTAGAATTCTCCCCCGAGCAATAATAATGGCCAGGTGTCGTTTAGATCCAAATCCAATGGTCTCGGTTCCAATGATATCCTTAATTATTTGGAATGCCTGGGTTCTAGGAGCACTAGAAAAAACTGACATTCTAGTTTCCATGATTCGATGTAAAAAGGCGTATGTGGTCGTGATTCTTGATCATAAGAACCACTATTCTAAAAGTTTCATCTTTGCTGCAAGACTTGGAATGAGAGGCTTCTTGCATGGAAATCTAGTCAACCAATATATTTGGGTATTCTGGAAGGAAAATATTTTAGTGTATTTACTAGACAATTCTAACCAGCATATTTCTGTGAAAATCAGTGATGGGAAACAAGGATACATTTTATCTTCTTTCTGTGCCAAGTGTGATGCCAAGGAGAGGGAAGCTTTGTTTCAAAGGCTGGAAAATTTTGACCCGGGAAATAAAGCATGGGTTTTCGCGGGGATTTTAATGTCATCATGGATTCGTCAGAAATGAAAGGAGATAGAAGGGTTTCTAGTAGTGACTGACATGCCTTTATGACCTGTGCTGCTCGAAATGGTATACTGGATTTAGGTTTTGTGGGAAACAAGATTACATGGTGCTATAATCAGTGAGGTCCTTGAAAAACCTGGTGTAGGTCGGACTGATGTCTTTCTAACCTCTAAAATTTATCTTCTTTCTAAAAAATAAAGGTGGATCATTTGTTGTGGGCTTTATCAGATCATGAACCTCTTCATATTAGCTTATATCATAAGCTGGTGAACAATAGATGATTCTTCTATTACAGAAAATGGAAAACAGATACCAGCTTTCAATCAACGGTGCTTTTTTCTTGGGTGAAATCCATGCAGGATAGATGTAGGATGGGCCTGCATATCAAATTAAGAAGTCTATGAGATTATTTAAAGCAATGGTTTTACAACAGGACCATCAGTTCAGCTAATTTGGAGGATCTAAAAGATAAAATTGAACATCTTGAGTGAAGGCTGGAAGATGGCTGAGATGAGGAAATTTTTCGTACCTTGATAGGGAAGAATAACCACCTTTCTGCGTTTCTCTTGGAGAAAGAGTGGGTTTCTCATGAGAGATCCTGGGAAACATGGATCAGGGAGGGTGATAGAAATACAGCCTACTTTCAGGCCTACATCATGGAAAGGAGGTAGGAAACTGTACCTCATATTTGAATGGAAGATGGTTCTTTTACTCAAGAGATTGGGGTTGTGGTAGGCATGGCTCTGGACTACATCAAAAGATTGTTGGCTGATCATAATCCATGTATGCAAGAGGGATACCCTTCAGAGAAAACTGATATGTTTAATTTTATACCAAGGGTGGTGTCCAATGAGGTTAGTCTATCTCTTGAAAAAAATACTAGATGAAGATGAGGTTTGGGAGGCGGTCAACGTTCTCAATTCCGAGAGTGTTCCGGGGCCAGATAGTTTTCCCATGTCTTTTTACATTAGCTTCTGAGAGCTGGTTAAGTGGGATTTGGTTGAGGTCATTCAGGATTTCTTTATAGGGTGTCAGTTTCCTCGAGTTACTTGTGCGTCAACTCTAATTATCATTCCGAAAGTAAAATACCCCTCTGCACTCAATCAATACCAGGCGATTTGTATATTTAATTTTCCCTTCAAGGCTCCTGCAACTATTATAAATAGAATAATTGCTACTCATCTTCCCTAATGGGTCTTAGAAAATCATCAGCGTTTTATCAATGGAAGGTCCGCTCAATATGCCATTTCCATGGTTCATGAGTTGGTAGGGGATATTAATTTTAAGACACATGGGTCCAATGTGGCGATTAAAGTGGAAATGCACAAAGATTATGATAAAATGGATTGAAATTTTATAATTAACGTGTTGTATCACATGGTTTATTCCAGAACGGTTGTGGATCTACTGTTTTGAATTTTTAGTTCTCCTTGGCTTGATGTATCTTTCATGGAAAAGTAGTGCAGTTTCTTCAAACCCAACCGAGGCTTGCGGTAGGGAGACCCTCTCTCTCATAGTCTCCTTAGCTTGTTTGAGGGCTCTCTTAGAAGATATTTTGAGGGGAAAATTCTTAATGGGAGGCATTAGGAATACCATGGTAGAGGGAGTTCCAGTGAAGTTTCACATATATTCTTTGTAGATGACATGTTATTCTTCTTGAATGGTAACAGGTGGAACATTAGGGAATTTAATAGAGTAATAGAAACCAATTTCAAGTGGAGTGGTTAGTCCATCAACAGGGAGAAAAGAAGTGTGTTTCTCTCAAAATGGTGTTCAGAAAGAAGGGGGAAAAAGATTGAGGAGGCATTGGGAATACATAAAAATATTTCCCGATGGAATATCTCCGAGCTCCTATTGTTCCTGGCAGGGTACAAATTCAGCACTTTGATGGGTTCATTGGGAAAATTACAAACTGGAAGAAATGGTTTCTCTCTTTTGGGGGATATATCACACTTTCCAATTGTGTCATCTCCTCAATTCCCATGAATGTGCTCTCGGTGCTCAAGGTTCCAAAGGCGGTGCTGATTAATATTGAAAAAGTGTTGAACACCTTCATATGGGATTCTCATAATGAGGGTAGAACTCACTGGACTTCATAAGACAGGATGGATAGAGAGGTTTCTGAAGGTGGTATTAGTGTCCGGAGTGTAAGAGGGGATATTAAAGGAATTCAAGCTAATATTTCTTGGGACTTTCTAGAGAAAAAATCGTTGTGGGTAAGGTTTATTAATAATAGATATGGCACTCACTTAACCAATGGAAGAAGAATTGTTTCCCATCTTTGGATTACAATATATAGTTACTTACTATTTATTTTATCTCATTCCAAATGGCTGGTTGGTTGTGGGAAAATTAATTTTTGGAATGATAATTGGGTAGGTTCAATGCTTGGATTCCATGGTTTCCTGAATCCAGAGACATCCATGCTCAGGCAAGCAGTTTTAGAACCTTTATCTAGGCCATTCTCATGCACATCCAACTGAATGTCTTTGATGGAATCACCTTGAATGATGAGCCTAATAAAATCATTTTCAAAGGGTCAACCTCGGGGCAATTCTTGGCCAAGTGGTATCATTCAGTGACTCAGGTTCATGGATTTTCGGATATCTTGAATGAAGCGCTATGGTGTAATGTTCTACCGGTGAAGTATAATTTTTTATCTAGAATCTTCAGAATCAGGCTGTCCTGACAGATGATCAGGTGAAGCGCATGGGGATTTCTATTTCATCCAAATGTTTATGTTTCTCGGTTCCCACCAATGATTTGACTAACCACCTCTTCTTATCGAGTGACTAGGCGACCAAAGTTTGGGGTTTCCTTGGTGAGGTCTTCCGACAAGGAGGTCGGGCGGCTTCAACTGCGTCTTTTCGGCATTTGTGGTTCTCGAGTACTGATGAAAACGTCTCTGAGAATAAGGAGATGGAAGTGATTTTTAGTGTGGGATGATGGGCTCTTTGGAGCTCTCGCAACTATAGGCGGCATAGGGGCATGGGCTGTTCGGGGCTGACTTTGGTATTTCACGCCCGTTGTACTGGGACCGATTTGATCCCACTTGTTAAGGGTGGGGAGGCCATTACACTACTAGGAATTTTCATGGAAGGTAATTTTTTTAGTCCATTTTTACAAGGTGTGAATAAATAGGGATGTTGGGTGTAGTGGAAACCTCTGATCAGTGGTCTGAAGCTCAATGTGGAGGGTGTTGTGTTTTTGGTTTTATGAGAGGGGGGGGGGGAGTGGTATGTGACTCCCAAGGGCCAGTGTTACTGGCTTTCAGTGATGATTTTGGAATGGGTGACTTTATTATGGAAGAGGCGTATGCAATGTTGAAAGGCATTGGGCTTTTTCATTCTCATAATCTCGTGCTTGAGTCAGTGGAGACTGACTTTGCTATCCTTTACGGGTCGCTGCGAGGGACGCTCCTCATTCCATGGACCATTGCATACATTGTTCACAAAAGCAAGCATTTTCTGGACTCTCAGGTGATCCTTAGTCACACTTGGCATGAGGGGAATAATATTGATGATTTTTTGGCCTCCTAGATTACCACATGAGATCAAAGTCTATTGTTTTCTACCTTTTGATCTCTTCCACAGGCATGTGGTAATTTTGTTAGGGTAGATGCTTTGGGACTTCATTATTTTAGGCCTCCTTAAACTTGTTTTTGTATGGGGCACCTCCCAGTATGAATGTTTAATAAAAAGTTAATGTTGGATGGAATGGGTCTAACTAATCTCAAAAAATGATTTTTAGACAAGTTTATGTCACAAACCTAACCTTATCTTTTGGGTTTAACCGTTAGTTTAATATTTTTACTCTTACGTGTCTACTTCTCTTTTCATACTATAGGGTTAATATAGTTACTATAAAATTCCAAAAGAACCGCAATTAGATCATTTATGATATATTTTATATTATCCTAGTCATTTTGATAAACCTTATATTTTTATGAGTTTTACAACATTTAATAAAATATTATTTATTTTAAAGTATCGTTAATGTCAATTTCGAAACTATTAAATATTTTCAATTTAACAAATATCAAACCAACATATTAAATTAGAAAAAATACTTCAAATATTACATTAACATGTCTATTTTATATATAAAATTCTTGGATCTAATTATTTATGTAAAATTATATTTATTTCAATATTTTTAATTATATTTATTTGGTATTTATATTAATAAAATAATTTCTTTTTTACTATTGTTTCATAATTAATGGTAATTATTTAATATAAAAAAATTATTAATAAATTACTATGATCTAGATGATAATTTTATCTTTCTAAATAATATTTTTAGTTTAGAATATTACTTATATGACATAATATTAAAAAAATGTCGTTATCAAAATTTGAATATGACATTTTTAACTCTTCTTTAAATAAAATATAATAATTTTCCTAATATAACACAAGTGGAAAAAAGGATAATATTTTTGAAATAAGGTTTATTTTAGTTGAAACACACTTATCCAATTAAATTAGGACAAGTTTTTGGCTAATATTATATTATTATAATATTATTTTTACCTTTAATTACCCTATATACCTTTAAATGTGGTTAATAAAATTAAATAGTTACTGTTCACCAAAAATTATGTTAATATAATTAGTCCACATTCTCATAATTTTTTCAACCATGTGTGTCTATTTTTTGAAATTCAATTTAGAGAATTTGTAGAATTATGTTTAATGTTAATCAACACATGTGGTTGGAAGACGGGTAAAAGAGACATTCAAATGTTCAATAATTTTTTTATGTCTAATTGTTTTATAAATATGATTCCAATGATCCAAATTGGAAAAATATATTTATTGTGTATCTATTGTGACTTTACAATAAACATACAGAAAAATAATTATTTAAATGAGAAATTCTGGTTTTTAACAATAATGCAGTATTTTTCTCTATTCATCAAAATTTGAAACTTTTCATAAAATTACCAAACTTTCACCCTAAGATAATTTTGATATTCTAAATTAAAAAATGAAGTTTAATTTAAAAAATAAAATTTATAAATTTCATAATGTGGTTAACACTATTCATAATCGCTTTTTAAATGGATAGTTTGATAGGTTATAGTGCGATCAAACTCATTGTTGTGTATAGTGGAAGCTATGGAATTATTTAAAAGGAAGCATACCGTGGAAGATTGGGGTGTTACAAAAATCATTTCTCAACTTGAAAAATTAGAAGAAAAAAGGCATAATATAAATAATGTTCTGGAATAAAGAGGAGAAAGAGAGGGTCCCTTACCATGAGAGGGTGCTTCTAAAATATTGGGAGGAGCTTATTAAGAGCTTGGGAACTCTTTAAGAGGGATCTAAGGAGGTATGTTCAGATTAAATTCAAGTTACAAAGGTTCTGAGTGAAGATAAATGGGATGCTTGATGGGTTTTTTATTAAAATAGAGGGGAATAATTTATTAATTTATAAACATAGGTTTTGGAGTCTATATTGAATATTAATTCAAACTAAAAACCATACCATGGGTTTTACTGAAGTGGAGTGGGTTTAATTAATTTATAATTATATTAACCAAAATAATTAAAATAAAACCCTAGGTTATTTTGATGTGTGTCGTGTTTATAAATAATCATGTTTATGACCTGAAAATATAATTTAGGTTTTGTAGGATTCATTAAGGGTTTGAAAAGTTAATCCAATGAATTCAAAAAAAAAATTATTTTAAATCAGAAACATATTTTTCGACATGGATACTCTTTATATTATTTGTTACTTCACTTCTAAACATTTATGAATTCCATAATACATATATATTTATAAATTATATAATTTTACCCAAAAATTCGACTCTCTGAAAATTATAAAAAATTATCCATAAGATAATTTCTAAGTGTTGAATTAAAAAAAAATATATATTTTATTAAAATATTTCTCTATGTATAAAAATTTACACTTTTAAATAAAAAATCCGAATTTACTGAAAAATATAGGTTTTTACGATGATAATAGTTTTGACCCATATAGAAATTAAAATTGGCTTTCTAAATTTATAATATCATTTGTATTTAAATAAATATTATTTAATAAGTGTAATTTGTTTAAATAAAATTTATTTCAAAATTTATTTAATTTATAAAAAATATTTTATTGATTAAAACTATATATTTCCTAAAAATAGAATTTGTGTTTCATCACGTCAAAATCTAATTTTTTAAACTCATTTTTTAATCATTATAAAGTAAAAAAATATTATCATTATTTTTTTAATAATAAAAATATTCAAATTCATATTGTTATGGTCTAGATACATAAATCCTTTTTACACAACTTTATACCCTAAGGATATGGTGTGTGATGGTAACACTTTCTTAGGGTGGTTTGATTAGCATGGTTTGGTCTATGATCCCAATAATATTAAACTTCTCCCATAAACAGTTTCACTCATGATTTAGTTGTTGAATCATAGCTTAGGCTTGGTTAAGGGAAAATCTCAGGGATTTCATCTCCCTTAAAATATCTAATAAATAGGATTAATAGGCTGGAATCCTACTAGTCTAGGCCAAAACATCTTCCTTCTATGTCAATTTGAATTTATCATAACCCATAATATCTACTAATCATAAAGATCACTTAAAAATACAATATTATCAATGGTTATAATGCTTAATATACTTTAAAATCAATAACATATAACTTATAACAATCCAAAGTATCCAAACTTGTGCATGTGTTTTATTTATCTACATTTCTTAATAAAGAATTTATTCATTTGAAAAGGGAGTTTCATTTATAAAACTTTTTCCCATTACAATGATCACTTTGGAAAATGGGAAACATAAGAGATGAGTGACTGCAAATACTCTACAAGGGGTAAAACATTTACTATGAGACATAGAGGAGTCGTCAACAAATGATAATAAATGAGAGAAAGAGTTATGTGATACATTTAATGATTAATAGAATAATATTTTGAATTCATAAGACATTAAAATGGGGAATGATATAATAATCATAGATCAATGATTAACCTTCATAAATCAATGACCTTCATTAGATAAAATATACCTATCAGAAAACATTATGGGTAGATACACCTCCTAGGAAAAACTCTTACCACCATACCTAGTACAAACCCTTTGGTCATAACATCGAAATGTGGAACATTCATAAGTATAGAGAATCATAAACACATGTCAATGATCACCACCAAGTCATCATAATCATATGTAAAATATCACCTAAATGACATCATAAATATAGGTAATGGATCACCACTAAGACATCATAATCATTGGTCAAGGCTCACCATCAAGACATCATGAAATTGTGGATATACCTAATTTCAACATGTCCATACATAAGGATCTCATGAGATATAAAATATTAACCAGTAAAAAATAGTGTTATATAAATATAGGCCCATTCATCGATATAATGACATATCGATACATAGAGTGACACATGAATATGGAAGCATTTATAAATACATAAAAATAATATCACGACTTACATGTAGAAAAAATAGGCATCTAATGAAATAAACATTCTATATAGGTAAAAAACCTTTGATAAAGATAAAGAATTATTTGGTATTTAAATAATATTTAATAAAGGGTATATATTTAATTAGATAATAACCATAGTTAATAAAATATATAGCTATCTTGGTGAATAGTATTCAATCAGAAGAAGGAAGTATAAGGTATTGACCCAGGAAAGGAATTGAATGAATGGTTATCTTCATGAACTGTTGATGTAAAAGTATGAAAATGGTAGTGATAGGTCATTACTCTCAGAGATATTTCACTTACACCACACTATATACACATATGAACTTAGATAATGAATCCTAGAATTATTTTAAAATATTTTATAGTTGTGAAAAAAGATTAAATTAAAGAAAATATTACTTATGAAATGGTAAAAGTGTGGATTATAAAATAGGATTGAATTAGGAAAATAATATTTCATATTATGATATGAAAATATAAATATGTTTAGAATCAAATTGGTTAGTTTTTATGAAATGTTTTAATAAATATAAAAATGATTTTTTAAGGAAGAATATAAATGTAAGACTATTTAAACAAAATGATATTTTATAATTTAATAAAAATTAGAATATATAATATAAATAAAGTATTTAGAAAATAATCATTATAAGTATAGAGTGTAAAATAGAGGACAAATACTGAAAATAGTTTTCATATCTTATGATGAAATATTCAAGAAAATTTAGAAATGAGACAATTTCAAAAATAATTTTTAAAAAATACAAATGATTTTAAAACATTATTTTAACAAACAAATTCTCCAATATTTGAACCTTTAAAAAGAAATATATTTAAAATAAAATAAACTTTGATATGAATATTTAAAAAATTTAAATGTTCCTTTATAAATATCATTGGGTTAGACATAAGGGAAGAATAAGTAGGGAACCATAAATACATGAGTATCCCTTAAAAATAAACGATATGGAAGCATAAAAAACATAAAGGAATCATTATAGAGAGAGGAAATTTTAAGATCTTCCCCCAATAAGAACCACCCCAAGCCATCATTAATGATGATAATGACCCTTAAAACCCACATCCAATAGGCTACATGTTAGAGACTAACATCAAGGGTATAATTAGACAATAATGGGATTAATTTACCTTATAATCCTTGGAATATATTATGAAACCCCAAATCAGCTCCACCTAATGTAAAATAATCGAAATCTATAATGCATGTAAAATTCATACGTAAATAGGGCTCGCAAAATAGATTACCAAAATATACTACTACGATAATGAATCTATCAATAAATCCATGACTTAAAGATAATAATATCTAGCTAAATCTCCAACTACCTCTAAGGAGCTTGTAAAGAACATTTATATATATAGGGATGGGGATACAAGTATACTCAATAAAATACGCCATAAAACATCTTATTAAAATGTGGAAGAAGCCTAATTATGCCTTAGTGAACAAACAGCTAAACTAATACAAACCTATACAAGGTCACCTATCACCCAACGTTTCCAAGGCTCACTTACCTAATATCACATAAAATTGTAGTAAAATAAAATGAATTGAATATATATATCAAGAAGGTACCCCCAAAATACTTTCTAATTTATTATTTTCACTCTCACACATTAAAAACTTACTTCATATGTTTGAACCCCTTTTATATATCAACATATCTACATATCCTCAATTGAATAACATATACCATAACCACTTCACAACTACACATCCCTTGAACATCGTAGTAGGGTCCCATGAACATTAATTACACCAACCATATTTCCTCTTCCCACCATGCATCACCCCCATAATCTATTCACATCATAACTACATAATAAATATATAAACAAAAACCAAAATCCATTACAACTCATATATATATATATACACATATCCCATGATATTAAAATACATACTACGTCTAAAGGGGAGAGGGGAAGAGGGAGTAGTTAACCATCTATTCCCTTTATGACATGATAATTAGGGACAAAACCTGGAACCCATATCCTCATATGGGAATTAGTTTTTCTACCCAACCCTGGTGGTTCTATACATTAAATGACAAGAAAATTGCTAGAACCAAGGAGACCAGAATGTTGGATCTATAGGGATCTGAGTTGGACGTTGATATTATATTGTATTTTTTTATTCCATTTTTAGAATGATAAAAGAGTTAGTATTCTAAGGGAAATGTTTTATATGGATTTTAAAACTAGAAGTGGAGTTGAAGAATGTTCTAGAAAATGTAAATCATTCTTAGTGTTATCTATTGCTTTGGATTTTAGAAATTTAGACCCATGTAATGTGTTTCATGTAGTATGTACATGACTGTGTAGTGATTTTTTGAACTATGTAGGGAGTACCTGGATGGTGGTCCTTAAGGAGAAATTTTTGAGAAATTTAATAATGAACAACCTAAGTAGGAAGTTCACAAAGTCTGATTTTTTTGTGATGAAGATGCTGTGATTTAGTGCATTTCACATATCAAGTATATGAAGGATAGTTCACAAATTATGTTTGTGACAAACAGTTTATAAAGGAGATTGAAGGGGATTAATTTGTGTTTTATGATTAATTAGATTTTTGGAGGAATTTTCTTATAAATACACACTAATGTAATCATTAATAACATATGAGAAGTAAAATAAGGTGTGTTTATTAATCATAGAAAATGGTGAGTTATGGAAGTTCATGTGTCATGGTTAGTTTGTGAAGAAGTTAATTTCAAGAAGAAAAGGGTTTCATGAAAGAATTTCAGAAAGGAGGTTCCACAAAGCTAGTGCAAAATATGTAACGTGTGAGGGAGTTTTGTGGAGGGTGGATCAAGAAGTTGTATGTGAATCACAATACCATCTCGAGCATGTTAGACAGCGATGTGTAGTACCATATACCATGAAGCAGTTTGTGAAGGGAATATGGTGGTTTGTGAGACTATGGATCTCACATAATAGAATCATATTTTTATTTCACGATGAAAATGAAATCATACTTTATTGAAATAATGTAAGGGACCTATATATCGATAAACTATAAAGACATTTATTTAAAGAAGTGTTTGTAGGAGGAGCCAACACAAGTGTTCTAAGGGAGTTAGTTCTCTTTTCCATTAATTTTGTCATGGTAAGTGAGATCAACATAGATTGATTGTGAAAAAAAAATTAATCCACTAAATTGACTGAAGCATGGTGGATTTTCTTATGATTGGAACATCATTGGTGTTTGATGCATGGGATATACCTTAGTGTTGAACCATGTAAAAATTATTGTGACTTTATTTACTTTTCTACATTTGTGACTGTTTTGAATAAGAGACTAAATATGTAAGATTTAACAAGTTCCTACCAATTTAAAGATATGATACTAAAATGAAGAATATAGAGCTGACACCTTTCTTCACCCATACACTCTAAAGGAGTCCCGGAATGAAAAAGTTGATTTGAAGACATGTTTGAAGGTGTTGAATATACCAGAGGAAGCAACCTATGGAAAGAATAGTGAATACTTAAGCTGTTCCTTTATGAGATGAAATCAATTATCCGATTTGGTAGAATAGAATTAAATATCACTTATAATATATCAGGAATGATTTTTTATATACAATAGTGCATGAGATATAGGTTTTTTAGTCCTTAATCTAATCCAGGATTGAAGTAGATAAGATAATGCACTAGGTTGATTGAAAGTCTAAAAATACTATATCTATATCTCTATCAAACCATATTTACATAAGTATCATGAGCAACACTAGTTCTAGTTCCATTTGGGATGAATTGGATAACTTATATGAAGGTGATGGTAAGGTGAAAGAAGCTATGTTTTAGGTGATTCACAATAATTATGATGAATTGAATATTTTCCATAAAGAAAATTTTAATAGTTTATTCAAATAAATCACCAAGGTTTTTAGTGATATTCAAGGAAATGTTAAATAAATTAAATATATTTATTTCATCAAGAATATATTTTTATGGTTTCCAATTATGTCCAATCCAAAAATATCAGTTCTTAGAGAAATGAATGTGACTGAGCTATCTGTTCATTATCTTATATGTAGTTTGGTTACCTATTAAAGGATATTTGGGTTAGAAGAGACATCAGGTTTCAAAAGTAAAGATTTTTTTTCTAGGAAATGGATAAACATTACATTTAAATGAATGGTGATGAAAAATAAGACGTGGATGATGAATTACACACACCTGTGGCCAAAAGATTCAAGAGAGGGAATGGTAGGTTTAAAGATAAACTAACATTGGATTGTTTTTTATGTTGTAAATTTGGATTCATTTTAGAATGGTATCCAAGAAGACATGATAATGAATAAAGATAAATATAATTCACACAAAAACCATGAAGGAGATTCCTTAAAAAATAGACAAAAAACCTTGATATTCATATGAAAAGAAGTTTCAAAAGAATATCTTGGTAGGAAATACAAAGGATGATAATGAAAACTATTTGTAATATGTGGAGATAAATAATAAATATGATATATATGAATTAATGATGGATAATTCTAAAAAGGATGAACTTGAATCAGATATTGTTAAAGAACCTAGATGAGTAGTATACCTTAAGTTGGATCTTGAGGAATCTCTTGATGATCATGATATTAAAATAATGAAAAACTAAAAAGATAATTAATTTATAAAATGATTTTGGGAATTTGTGGATCATATCAAATCTATGATTAATGAACTAGAAAAAGAACTCTAATATTGACTAGTTACTCAATTAAATTTAGAATAAATAGTTAATTTCAGCCTGTATATTGAAGGATAAGAGAAAGTTATTGATGAACTTAATGCCTATATAAAATAGATAAATATAAAGGTGGAATATATTTAAGAATATATTATTTAACTAAGAAGTTTTTTTAATCAGATACTACCTGTAGAGAATGAAATAAAAAGTTTTACTTTAGGAGGATCATAGATAGAGAACTACTAGAAAAGGGATAAGTGGGGCTCATAAGGTGTTGAGGAAATTATAATTGAGAAAAATCCTAGATTCATGGGTAAAAGTATAATTACATGTGAGTATGAGAAATTAATCATAATAGAAATGATATATCATAACAAAATTAAGTAGAAGATCAGTGATTCTGGTGTCAACCCTACGACACCAGTTTCACAAAAAAAGCTAGATCACAATAAAGAAAATTAGAGGATCGGGAAAATATAAATATTAGATTAATAATGAATGGATGAGGTCATTCATAAAATCATCATACATGTGGAGGGATGAATTAGAGAAGATATTTTCTCTTATGAAATTTTAGTATTGTGGATTTCATTACCACACCATGTCCTAACATGAATAGTTGAGGAGCTATTTGAATGGGGAAACACCCAGAAGACAAAAATGAGAATGAGGCCATATCCTTCATCACAAGAAATATATTATTTCCATGGATATTATTTCCACTATTAGAATTTAGATCATAATTCTATTGATTTATGATAGATAAGACACAGAAATTAATACTAGGGAAGCTGAAGGTAGATGAATACAAGACAAACCTACTTGATCTTATTGAGAAATAAATACTCTATATTAGAAGAGTAATATGAGTATGATTACACTAAAACTGCTAAAAATTAAAAGGATAGACTGTATCATGCCTAAGATCAATTAGTTATTTCATAGAAAGAAAAGAAGAAAATAGTGAAGTCCAATCTTACTGAAATCACTCTAAAGGACATAAATAATAGATACTCATTGATTATTAATAATGGGTACTCATACCAAATGACCATAAATATGAACATTTTAAAAAATATGATATGAATATTTTAAATAAGATTGTGATTTAGCAATAATGGTTCTCTAAAAATAAAAGGTTATTGAAAATATCGAATGGTAGGTAATGAAATGAAGATGGAAAAACATTTACTACATGGATGGATTGTGGCACAACCTATTATGTGTGAGTGAATGAAATGAATTTGGACTTGGGGTTAAATTTAATAAAAATGGTTGCTTAATCCAAGGAAAGGATGAGAACTCCCTCATGAAGGGCTATAGAAAAAATTATAATTTGTACCAGGTAGATAGTAATGGAAACACTTTTCTTATAATAGTAGAAGATGAGACCATCTTGGGGAATCAAAGGCTTAGCCACATTCACCAACAGGGCATGGAAAGGTTTTCCAAGATAATGGCTGTGGTGGATATTCCAAATATAAAATAAGATCAGGAGAAGAACTGTGATGCTTATATTTAGGGAAATATGGATTGAAATCCATAGTAGTAAAAGAATAAAAAAATATATCTCATTGATCTAGTCCATAAAAATGTCAGTGGCCTAATGAATATATCAGGTACATATGGGTAAAGGTATTTCATTCTTTATGTTGATGATTATAGTATAATGAATAAAATTATGTTCAAGTACTGTAAGAGAGATGTTTTGGACAAACTGAAGATGTATAGATGAAGAGTTGAATATGAGACCAGATGCACAATCATGATCATTTGATTCAATAGTGAAATAAAATAAACATCATTTGAATTTGAAAATTAAATTTAGAAACATAATATTAAGAATAGAGTTTTATAAATATGATGTAACATCCTGGTTCCAGAAGCCACCCAGAGGTGCCCCGTACCTGGTTGGTCACAAGGCCTCAAGAGCATTTCCCTGAACACCAGAGGCTACCGACTAGAAGTGATGGCCTTGGGTGTGATATTGGGGAAACTATGCCCTTATTGGAAGAGTGCACAGTGGAAGTAACAACACATACAATAGAGAAAGTAGTAAATATACAACAAGAATAACAACAGAAGACTGGTAAATAAACAATTGAGGTAGAACTATATGAAAATGATGCATTATACATATATGTCTAAGTAAACATCCAAACAAGTCACAATGATGAGTACAGTACTAAACCAAGGTCAAAAGGAAAAACAGATGAGCAACTCCTTAGTATCGCAAGACTCATCTTGGTCCCATGCTCTCCTGCTCCATGGAAATCAAGTGCCTGAAGTGGAAGGGCGCTTGCCTTTATCTATACCTGCAATAATATAATCTTTTTGGGCCCAAAATCGTGGACCAAATATGGTGTGAGACAAAGTCCCAGTAGGAAACCACCCAAATATTTGTGCCTAACAGTCCCTGAATATATGTCAGGTAAAAGTACAGAAAATAGTAAACATGAAAGTTCTAAATAGGAAAAAATCCACAATTTCTAGTACATAATCACAATAAGGAATCATCCACACAAGCAAGTAAAACAAACAGGTAACCCTCTTGGTAGTTCTCATAGACTAACCCTATGGTTCAACCTAAAAGTACTAGCAACCCTCTGAGAGGAACACACAGTCTCACCCCTCTGGTTCAGCTAAAGAATAGACTCTCTAGCGAAGAACTCACCGTCAATTCCCCCTATAGTCTTGTATCGTACTAAAGGTGCTCTGAGTATTCACTCAACGTCTCATTCCACCCGTGGCCCGTGTCGAGGAACTACAGACACTCTGAGGAAGCACTCAAAGCCAATTCCCCCTGTGGTCTCACATCGTATTATGAGACACTCTGGAGAACCCCTTACCTCCATTCTCCCTATGGTACACTACACTAGGTTCGCACAACCTTATGTAATGTCAGCAAGTATCGTATCCCATAACGGCCAAAGTATCCTAAATAAATACCTGGATAGAATTCTACTACATTTCAGCATGGAAGAACTACAGTCACACCATCCTACAAGTAGGTATGGAACTGGAAATAGCCTAAGAGAAAATACTAGACCAAACGGTCATAAAAAGGTAACACATTCATGGGAAAAACATCCAAAGTGCAGTAAATTACCCAATTCAAAAAAAAACAGCCTCTACTCAGACAAATAAGCATTGCAGGCAATCAACAAGGGCAAAATAGGAAACACACAATACCCTCTTTAAGGGTATTGGTGGAATTTACTCAAAATACTCAAATATTTCCTACAGAAAGGCACCAACCACCTACCTTGATGCTAGGAGATCGATATACTTGAACCATGAAGCTTGAATCTCTTTATAACATCATAGATCTACAAAACACACAAACCTTTCATCCCAAGAAAACTTGCAAAAGAAGAGGAATTGGAAAACAAATCTCTAGGAGAAGGAATATCTTACCATTGTGGTTCCAACGTAATCGACAGCGGTCAATTCGGAGAAGGGATAGAGGCTTGGGGGATCAATGGAGGTTCGCGGCCGTACGGGACGCCCTCGGTCGAAGGAGCTAGAGTATAAGATGGTTCTGGGGTTAAGACGCATCCCCGGTCCATTAAATGAAAAAAGTATGTGGCATGTACTTTTAGAGTACACGACGTGTACCAGGATTTTTCATACTACGTTTTAAGCAGCCTCCACATCTCCCCTATATGGTCGTGTGTGTGGCCCGGATACGGCCAGCACATGGCCTAGTGTGGGAAGGGAGTACACGGCGTGTAGTCATAAAGTACACATCGTGTACTTCAAAAATTTCCATAAACTGCTCTTTTCTCAAAAACTATAGAAAAAGGAAAAACATACCTGAAAATAAGGTTTGGGTTCTTACAAACTTCCCCCCTTAAAAAAATTCATCCCCCAATTTCCCTTGAAAGGCGTAGAAGAAGAAACCCCGAACAGCTCTGGCCACTGCGATCATACATCGGACACCATCTCCCATGTCTCGTCCTCGACTCGCCCGTGCTGCCATAGCACCCGTACTCAAGGAACAAACCAGCCATGGAGAACCTTCTTACTACGATCGACAATCTAGATAGGATACTCCACAAATGATGCATCCACTTCAAGCTCAAACTCCTCAGGTTGAAAGACATGAGACAGGTCTGAAAAGTAATGTCCGAGGTGGGAAACGTGGAAGATGTCATGCATAGCTCGGTACCTCTGAGGTAACTGCAACCGATATGCAACCATCCCAACTCTCTCCAACACCTAAAATGTCCCGACTTACCTTGGTGGAAGATTAACCTGTCACTGAATCCTCTTGTGTCCCAACCTCAGTGCAACACATAGGAAAACCTGATCCCTGACCTCAAACTCTAGAGGTCGTCTCCACTGATCAACATACAATTTCTGTCGAGACTATGCCTTATCCATCCTCTTCTGAATCAATTCTATCTACTCTGAGGTCTCCTGAACAAGGTGTGGTCCTAGTAAAGCTGCCTCTTCTGCCTCCAGCCAGCATAAAGTTGATCAGCATGGCCTACCGTACAAAGCCTCACATTGTTCGATCTGAATATTTTCTTGAAAATTATTATTGTAGGAAAACTCTACAAGAGTTATATGGTTCTCCCAAGAACCTCCAAAGTCCAGAATGAAAGCTCGGAGAATATCCTCAAGCACCTAGACCGTGCACTTAGACTGGCCATCTATCTGAGGATGGTATGCTGTACTCAAAAGTACATATGTACCCAAAGCCTTCTGAAGCACTTGCCAGAACCGAGAAGTAAAACGCACATCCCTGTCGGAAACAATGTAGTGTAGAAATCCATATAGATGTACACTCTCTCTGATGTACAACCGTCCCTGCTCATCAACACTGAAGGTCTCCTAGATTGTCAAGAAGTGAGCAACCATCCTAATCCTATTGATGACAACCCAAACAACATCATTCCCTAGAGGTGACCTCGGCATATCGGTCACGAAGTCCATTGTGACGTCGTTACAATTCCACTACAGAATGGGAAATTGCTATAAAAGACCTTCTGGTCACTGAGGCTCTGATTTCACCAGCTGACAAGTGGAACACCTCATGAAAAAACCTGAAAAATCTATCTTCATACTTGGCCACCAATACTGGTGGTGTAGATCAGGATATATCTTGGTGACGCCAGGTTGAACTGCCCAAGATGAGGAATTAAAATCCCACATCAGCTCCTCACATATGTCTGCAAGCAACCATACGTGTCCCTGGAAACACAAGATATCATCCTCACCCACTATCCATCTAGGAAGAGGATCCTCTCTGGAAAAACTCTCCCATAGTACTAGGCCTTCATAATCTTATATTTTCCTCATCCGTATGCGATCAAGAAGTGTAGAGGTAACAGTTACAGAAGATAGAAAGGTCTACCTCTGTTTTTCATGCACCTCCAGATGCATCTCCAAGAACAGAGCCATAAGCTGCCACTCACTGCTGGCCTCCTGAACTGCCGGTATCTGATTCCTCCTACTCAATTCATTAGCCACTGCGTTGCCTTTCCCAGGCGTATAGGCAAGCTCAAAGTCGAAGGACTGAAGATACTCGACCCACCTACGCTGTATCGGATTTAGATCACGTTGAGTGAAGATGTACTTGATACTTTTGTGGTTTGTGAAGACCACAAAATTATCTCCGGAAAGATATTGTCTCCAAATGCGTAAGGCATGAACAATTGCTGCCAGCTCAAGATCATGCTTCGGGTAGTTCCTGTCATGTGGCCTCAACTGCCGAGACCCGTATGCGACAAACCCATCTCCCTGCATAAGCACATCTCCCAACCCGATACCCGAGACATCACAGTAGACAATGTAACTCTTGCTAGTCTCTGGAAAGACTAGTATCAGTGCTGAATTAAACCTCCCTTTCAGCTCTAGAAATTCTGACTCAGAAGAATTTGACCATAAGAACTTCACCTCTTTCTTGGTCAGACCTGTCAGTTGTCCTGCTAAGCGGGAAAAGTCATGTATGAAGCATCTGTAGTATCCAGCCAGCCCTAGGAAACTCTGTACCTCAAAAATGTTCTTTGGATTATCCTAGGAAACTAATGCTCTCACTTTCTCTAAGTCCACTGATACTCTTGTGTCTGAGATAACATGGCCCAAAAAGTGAATCTGATCCATCCAAAAGTGGAATTTCAAGAGCTTAGCTTATAACTGATGCTCTATCAGTGTACTCAAAATGATATCAATATGGGTAGCATGGTCGTGTCGAGTGTGAGAGTACACCAACATATGGTCCATGAAGACCACCAAGAAAGATTCCATGTATGGATGGAACACTCGGTTCACCAATACCATGAAAACTGCATGTGCGTTTATGAGACCGAATGGCATAACCATATACTCGTATAGACTATACCTTCTCTGAAAAGATATACGAGGCATATCAGATGGTCTAACGTGAAACTGATGATAACCGGATCTCATGTCAATATTTGAGAACACTCAGGCAACTCGAAGCTGATCGAAGAGATCATCGTTACATGGTAAGGGATACCAGTTATTGATTGTCAACCGGTTCAACTTCTGATAGTCCACACACAACCTGAGGGTACCGTCTACCTTTTTCAAAAACAAGATAGGCGATCCCCAAGATGAAGTACTGGGTCAGATGAAACCCTTTTCCTGCAACTACTCTAACTGCTTCTTGAGCTCCTGTAACTCAGGTGTAGCTATCCTATAAGGAGGAATGGACACCGGTGTCTCTCCTGGCACAAGATCAATATAAAATTCTACCTCATGCTTTGAAAGAAAACATAAAAAGTACTCTGGAAATACATCCCTAGAATGATCCACCACTGGAGTAAAGTCTAACTGCGAAGTCCCCTGGTCGTCCGGATACAAACTAGAAATCTAGGTTGTAACTCCTCCTAGCCCATGATGCTCGGGTCCTGCTCTACTCGCCTGGACATACCACTCTACTCGATAAATAAAAGATCCACCATCTGGTGATATGAAACTCGCCCTGTGGAGATAACAGTCAATGAATTCCTGGAAGGGAACTAGCCATTCCATTCCTAGAATAAAATCATAGCTCATAATATCTAGGAAATAGAGGTCCCATAAGAAGTGACACCACACAACCTGAAGAGGGAACTCTCTACACTGACGTACACTAACCGCTCTAGTCGCCAACGGTGTTTCTAGCGTCAAGTTATAGACAGAGGAAAAGATGCAGAGCCCAAGGCTCTACGCAATAACAATAGAGATAAATCTATGTGTAGAAACAGTATCGAAAACATCTGGAAATAAAACTGAGGTTATTTATATCGTACATCGAATTGTAGAGGGTCCAGGATCCTGCTCCGGCTAAGTTTGCTCCACTGCAAAAGCCTGACCTGTACCACATCCCTGTGGCCCTGCCTGACTGATCTGAGCTGATCCTTCCTACTGTCGTTGTTAGACAGGCGACTGACCACCCTGTCCACGACCTCGACCTTGGCCTGAATGGCCGGAAGAACTCCAGTTCCCAGATTGGTGAGAAACTGGTGGTGCTGCTCCTGAACGAGGGGTCATGGATGAACCTCTGTCACCAGCTGCTGGTGAGAAAAACTGATAGAAGCACTGAAGGTGACCAATCTTGCCGTAAGATCTGCACTCTACCTGGTCTCTCTGAAACTGCGTCCTTATATGCCCAGCTCTTCCACACTGGTAGCATACCACCTGGATACCTGAAGATGTGTATCGCTAACTCGGATCACCGCGCGTAGACTCCCTACGGCGCTTCATGCTTTCATCTAGAGAATCACTAACTCTGGATGCAGAACCGCCTTGGATCTCAGATCCAGAATCTCTCAGATTGCGCTCTGCAATCAGTGTCTGGTTGACGATGGAAGTGATGGAAGTCAGCATGAAGATATTCACATGTGAGTAGATCTCCCATCTGAGGCCATCCTCAAACTTCCTTGACATGAACAACCCATCTGCGCTCTGGAGGGGTGTGAAACAATGAAGCTCAGAGAAACGAGTGGAATACCCCATGAAGGAAAGAGTACCCTGCTTCAAGCTCATGAACACTCAGGCTCAGTCGGCCCTCAGGTTCTCCAGATAGAAGTAGTCATAAAAGATGCGCTGAAACTCTTCCCACGCCATAAACTATTGATGAACCTCCTGTGAGATCACAACCCACCACATCTTGGAAGAGTATCGTAGCATGTAGGTAGCGATCTTGATCCGCCTCTCTGGAGGTGTCTCATGATGCTCAAAGATCTTCATTATGGCTTCTAGCCATGACTCCGCAACCTGAGGTCCTCTTTCACCTAAGTCGTTGGGAGGATGATGCTGCTGGAAAACCCATGTCAAGTATTCCATAGAGGTGGCAGAAGGTAGAGCTCCCTGGAAGGTCTGCATCATCCTCAGAAAACTTTCCCTAAACTACGGATCGACACATGCAGCTGGTATCACTACTGGTTCTAAGGCTGGCACAACAGGAGGATCTGTGGGAAGTCCCTGATCGGCCATTTCCACTGTCTGATCACTGCTTGACAACTAGTTTACAACCAGAGGACGTCTCGGTGCCATGTCTCAACAAGGTCAAACGTACACCTTAGATAAACATAGAAAGAACTGAAAAACTAAAGGCACGAGATTGGAATAGGGAAAATAAGGCATTCATGTTATGAAAAACATAACTACATGATGTGTTCTTTCCCGACATGGAGTGTTCCCTTAAGTTATTCACATGGGTGTGTACATTTTAATAAACTGGTCGTGTAACACCCCAAGTACATGACATGTTGTCCTAACAGACAACATGTACTTGAATCCTGTTCCCTACCCAAGTCCTTATACACTGTTAAGCCACATGGCTCCTCCAAGACAAAACTACATGGCATGTTCAAGGAAGACACAGTGTGTACTAGACATGCCTTACTTGGCCCGTGTTTTTCATGACATGGTCAGACACGCGACTGACACTACACGGCGTGTTCCAGACGAACACGGCGTGTACGAGAATGGGTAACACCGACCCGTGTTGTTCGTGACACGGCCGTGTACCTATATCAAACGACATGATGTGTAAAATTCAGACACGACGTCTATGTAGAATGATAACATGACCCGTGTTGTTCTTGACCTGGTCGGGGTATCAATTTCATACTACACAGCGTGCTAAACTAGTACACAACGTGTTCCTATAAAATTTTTTTCCCACAAACCCATGTCCCTGCTCGCACAGTCAGTGAAATGTCTATAAACTATATGGCATGTAACCATAAAGTACACGCCATGTATTCTGGGTTTTTCTGGATGGTAGCCTCAAAAGCTACTCCGGAGCCCAGAAAACACCGAAAACAAGCATTAAGGTGACAAATTCTGATTCGTGAGGGCCCATACTCCCCGCAAATCAATGTTTGGCATCTTATAAAAGTATAAAACAAAGTAAACATGTCAATGATCCACCAAATTCATGTCCATGAGGGCCCATAACACTTCAAGAACCAAATTTTTCCATCCATATTATCCAAACACTATACAAAAATTCACTATCAAACAACAGGGATTCTATCAAAGCATCTATCACAACAGCATGCATAATCTACACAATATCAATCACAACAACATGCAATCACTAATTCATCCTAGATGGCATGACAAGAATGCATGCAATTTTATTTCTAGCAAGTGCATATCTGATGCATGAGATGGTATACCCTCATTTCATCGGGGTTGCGACAGAAATAGATCTACAATAACAACAACAGTAATAACACAAAGAATATGAATCACCCAATGGTTAAATCAAATCAATTGTAAAATAGAAAACCATTAAAATTGAAATTAATGAGGCAGTATGGTATTTCCCTATACACAGTTTTGCTACTCCTGGGCACATCTCATTACCAAGTACCTATTCAGTCCTATCCTTCACTATAATCTCCAAACAGTAAGTCAAGATAATAGAGACCCCTCTGATACCACTTTGTAACATCCCCGTTCCGGAAACCACCCGGAGGCGCCCCGTACCCGGTTGGTCACAAGGCCTCAATTGCATTTCCCCAAATGCCTGAGGCTACTGACTAGCAGCGAGGGCCTTGGGTGTGATAGTGGAGAAACTATGCCCTCGTTGGAAGAGTACACAACAAATGTAACAACACATACAACATCAAAAGTAGTAAAAATACAACAAAAATAATAGCGGTAGACTGGTAAATAAACAACTGGGTAGAACTATATGTAAACGATGCATGATACATATATGTATAAGAAAATAGCCAAACAAGTCATAATGCTGAGTACAGTACTAAACCCAAGGTACAAAATAAAAATAAATGAGAAAATCCTCACCACCGCAAGCCTCGACTTAGTCCCATTCTCTCCAACTCCAGACTAATCACGAAACAAAAGTAGAAGGGAACTTGACATTATCTATACCTGGAACAATATAATCTGTTTGGGCCCAAAAGCATGGCCCAAACAGGGTGTGAGACAAATTTCTAGTAGGTAACCACCCAAAGATCTGCGCCTAACAGTTAGTGAATATGTGGTATGTAAATGTTCAAAAAACAGTAAACAGGGAAGTAAAAAACAGCAAACAATCCATAGTTTCTTGCACATAATCAGAACAAGGAAGCAGCCAAACTGGCATGTAAAACAAATAGGTAACCCTCTGGGTAGTTTTTACAGCCTAACCCCTATGGTTTAACATAAAAGTACTAGAAACCCTCTGGGAGGCACACACAGTCTCACCCCTCTAGTTCAGGTAATGAATACATTCTCTGGGGAAGAACTCACCGTCAATCCCCCCTATAGTCTCGTATCGTACTAAAGGTGCTCTAAGGACACACTCAACATCTCATTCCCCCTGTGGCCCACGTTGAGGAACTACAAACAATCTAAGAAATCACTCAACATCAATTTCGCCTGTGGTCTCGCATCATATTATAAGACACTCTGGAGAAGCCCTTACGTCCATTCTCTCTATGGTCCACTACACTAGGTTCCCACATCCCTTTGTAAAGTCAGCAAGTATCGTATCGTGTATTGGCCAAAGTATCCAAAAGAACTACATGACTAGAATTGTACGGCTTCTCATCATGTAAGAACTATAGTCACACCATCATAAAACTAGGCATGGAACTGGAAATAGCCTAATAGGAAAAACTATACCAAACGGTCATAAACAGGCAATACATGCATGGGAAAAACATCCAAAGTACTGTAAATTACTCTATTCACAAACAATAACCTCTAATCAGGAAAATAAGAAAATAATGAAATCAACAAGGGAAAAATATGAAACACAAAATACCCCGTTCAAGGTTATTTGTGGAATTGGCACAAAATACTCAAAGACTTCTTACAGAAAGGAACAAAGCACCTACCTTGATGCTATGATATTGATATACTTGGACCAAAATTCTTGAATCTCCTTAAAACATCATAGATCCATAAAAACACACAAAATTTTCAACCCAAGATAACTTGAAAAAGAGGAGGAATTGGAAAACAAAGCTCTAGGAGAAGGAAGAGCTTACTAGTTCGGTGCCAACACAATCGATGGTGGTCAACTCAGAGAACAGAAGGAGAATCAGGGGCTTGAAGGAGGTTCGCGGCTGTACGGGATGCCCTCGTTCGATGGAGCTGGAGAAGAAGACGGTTCTGGGGTTAAGACACGACCCTGGTCCGTTTAATGAAAAAAAGAAAGTACACGACGTTCACATTTAGAGTACACGATGTGTACCAGGCTTTTCTGTACTCTTCTTTAAGAGGGATCCACATCACCCCTACATGGCCGTGTATGTGGCCTAGACATGGCCAACACACAACCTCGTGCTCTAAGAGTTTACCCAACATGTATTCATAAAGTACACGACGTGTACTTAAAAAATTTCCAGAAACTCCTCTTTTATCAAAAACTCTAGAAAAGGGAAAAACATAGCTGAAAAGAAGGTATGGGTTCTTACACATGATCTCCATGATATAATGGATTTTTGAATGAAGAAATCTAAATGTGGATAATATAGATATAAAATTACTCATTAAAAGTGGTTTCTCTCAATACTATTGGAAAGAAGTAGTAAAATTTTTGTTTAAAACACATAACTAGGAAGTTATAAGTATAGGGTTTGTGAGGGAACAATATGAAATATGGAATGAAATAAATACCTCACTAAAAAATGTTCATGTTTTTTAAAGAAGATGCTATATTTGACACTGAAAAGGGAATAAAGAAAATTATGGTGATGTAGTAGATGAAGGAGTGTTTCTAGGATAATCCCAAATGATTAAGGCATACAAATATTTCAACAAGAGGCTAAATAAAATTTTAGAGATTAATGATGTCAAATTCATTGAGGAAATTAATACAAATAACTCAATGAGATCAAATTATGATGAAATATGTGATAAATAGTATTATGTTGTTCTAAACCATGTGGTTTTGCAGAGATCCCCAAATGAAGAAGATAAAAAGGTTGAGTCAAAAGAGAATATGATTTATAAATAAAATTATACAACACCTCAGAGGAGAAAAAAGACAATAGATGTTTCACCCTCTAATATAATCAGAGATATTACAACTCATAAACAAACAACAAGAATAAATAATGTAAACAATTATTCTTTACTATCAATTATGAAAACATTTTGTTTTGAAAAAAATAGTGAAACATAAATCTTTGGTGAGAGACATGTATAAATAATTGTATCAAATTAAATAAAATAAAAAATAAGAACATGTAATTAATATAAAAAATCGTAATGAGATTAAAACAGAGTATATATTTATGAAAAAATTAATGAACATGGAATTGTGATCTGCAACAAGTCATTTATAGTGTGGAAAGGATGTACATAGATTAAACGTGTCCATATTGAAGAAAGTTTTACACTAGTATATAATGTTGTTTCAATGAATATCTTCTCAGAGATAAATATTTAAAGTGTATTTAAAATTTATCATATGGATATTCTACATTATTTAATGGTTTTTTCTAAGATTATGTTTATATTGAATATACAGTGGTCCTCCTAATTGAAAATGATAAAAATAATGTTTATAGATTTAGAAAGGCCATGTATGGTCTAAATAAGGCATTAAAAGCATGGTATTCATGAATCGATTCATATATAAAGAAGATATAATTCAAAGGGGAAGTGTTGAAAAAAATATGTATTTGAAAGAATATACGTAAGAGTAGTTCATGGTGCTAGATTCTGTGGATGGAATAATATTTGGATGATGCATGTAGAGATATATGGAGGAATTTTCTTGTGTAATGAATTTAGAGTTTGACATGTCTATGAATGGTGAAATTATGTATTTTTAGGGCTATATGTGGTTTAGAAATAGGGATACACAATTATCTCTCAGGATAAGTATGTGAAAGAGTTGCTGAAGAAATTAGAAATTCAGGATTCCAAAAAAAATGCCTACTTTGATTGTGGTAAGAACATAACTTGGGAAGCATGAAGATTGATATTAGGTGGAACCAACATTATACATGATGAAAACATGAAAACTTCTATATTTCACTGAAAAATGGACAGATATTTTCATTGTATCATATTCAGTTTCCCATTTCCAAAGTTATCTAAAGAAATATAACATCACAATGGTTAAATGAATCATAAGTTACATCAAGGGTACTCTTAATTTTGGATTTCTATTTTATATAGGTAATAATTATGAGTTATTAGAGTTTTATGATGTAGATTATTTTGGTGATGTTATTGAAAAAAAATTCTACAAGTGGTGGTGTAATCATTATTAGAAGTAACTATGTCAGCTGACAGAGTAAGAAGTAAGAAAACACATCACTGAGTACACTATAATATGAATAAATTGTATTAAACAAAGTGTGAAACCAATTTTTATGGATGAATAAACAATAATAATATAATGGGGGAACAATTATAATAGCCTATGATGATCTCTTATGATAATAAGAGTGAAAATGATATCATAAAAAATCTAGTACAACACATTCATACCATGAATATTGAGATCTAACATCATATTGTTGAAGAAAATGTGGAATAAGGAATGATAATAGTGGATTATTTGGGATTTTATGAACTATTGTTATATATCATAACTAAAACCTTAACGACTCAGGTTTCGGAGAAACATCAGTGAAACCATAGTGTCTAACCACATCCCTTAGCTTGAGGGGGTTTAGAGTTCCCATCCCCCATATATTTAACTATTTCTAACAATTTTTGAATTAGTATATGTTTATGGGGGAGATAATAACCATGTGGTATAATGTTCTTCTAAGAGAAATCAGGGTGAGCTGTAAGAAAAAAAATATTTCTCTTTTGGTTTATTATAAGAGGGAGATAAAGTGTAGTTAAATCTAATAGAATCTTTTAGTTTCATTCAATATCAAGGGAGGAGAATGAATTTTTTTTCTAAAAAGTGGTTTAAGGGTCGATATTCTCTCATTCATGGGGTTTATATTGTTTGAATGTAAAAGGGATATTGTTTCCATGTAGAATGGAGGAATAAGTTTCGAATGAGCTTAATTATATGGGAATTTCTAGAATGAGGAATGAATCGAGGTATGAAATGCTCTAATGAACTATTGTTTATACATAGAGAATTACTCATATAGGCTTAGAGTGATGGATGAGGTATTTTACTTCCATTCATAATAAGTAAAAATTATATATCAAATCGATTTTCAATTTTGATTTCTAACAAACCCAAATGGGTATAATGATGGAACTAAGGTGACCTAAATGTTGAAACTAAGTTGATCTGAGTTACAGATTGATATTCTATTTTATATTTAATTAATGAATTTTATTTATGATTAAGGAGTTAGTATATAGTTACCCAGGCTTTACATACATAGATATTAAATAATTTTATATGAATATTCAACACATTAAAAAATTACAGGCCTGAGAACCATAATTGTTTAGAAACTTTGGAAACATGAAACATAATCTTATATCTTGGTGAAAGAACTTCAAAATTAACATTAAAGAACTTCCCCTTTAGTATTCCCACTTAAAAAATTTCTTCATAACATGGGTAAGGAAAAATAAGAAAGGGGTGAGTTCAGATGATCAACATGGGTAAAAAATTGAGATATGTATGCATAACATGATTAAATGGTTATTAGAACATGATAATAACATTATAATATCATACCTTGTATATTAAAAATGATAATCAAAGAGTCATAAAATAAGGATTGGTAGTTTATATGACATGAGTCATAAGAGAATCAAAGAACATGAGCCATGAGAGAATAATATGAGAATAATACATGAAATTTATGCATACACATAAGCATAGAAAATCTTATGTCAAGTCAACCTATAAAGACCAGCAAAACATGTTAAGCTTGGGATAATCACCAGTTCACCTACTTCAAGATTGGGATGTCCACCTGTGTACCTTATTGTTTCAAGCTTGTGATTCCATCCCATCTACCCTCTTGTTACGAGCATGATATTCCCTCCCATGTGCCCACTTGTTACTATATTGGGATTTCCTACCATGCACCTTTTTGTTATGGTCATAGGATTCCCTCCCATGTATCCTCTTGTTATGAGATTGGGATACCCTCCCATACACCCCCTTATTACGGGTCTAGGATGCCCTCCCATGTACCCTCTTATTATGGACTTGGAATTTACTCTTGTGTACCCTCTTGTTAAAAGCTTGGGATTCCCTCCCTTGTACACTCTTATTACGGGATTGGGATTCCCTCATGTGTACCCTCCGGTTATGGTCTTGGAATTCCCTCACATGTACCCTCTTGCTACGATCTTGGGATTCCTTCTCTTGTACCCTCTTGTTACAGGCTAGGGATTACTTCATGTGTACCCTCTGGTTACAGGACTGGTATGCCCTCCCATTTACCTTATTTTTATATGCACATAGAACATTTAATATTACTTAATTAATTTGAGGGAGACATAGGTCCCACTCATCACATGATGAAATCATACATATGTGTGCCAAAAGATAATAATAATTCATCATACCATGACTCATAAAAAGAGACGAGATTTATAAACATCATATAATAACCCATTAAATGAAATGGGTATCATAAATTTTTCATTATATCATAACCCTTGTAATGTATAAAGGTTTTATAATCATTTCATCATAGAATAATCCGTGAAATCAATTAGAATTCATAATAATTTTATCATTTTAGAACCCATGAATGAGAAATTGTTTTTATAAACAAAATTTCATCTTAAAAATAAATCATTCAAAAAATATCAATAATGGTGTCCTTGGATCATATCACGAGTAAATCGTAAACTATATCAAATTACGTCCCCTTAAATGGAAAATGATTTTAAAATATCAAATGGATAATTTATTATAGAAAATTACATTTCTTGGAAAATAATTTTTTAAAACCACAAAACATTTGGAAAACCATTAAACTTTAAATCCACTTTGAAAACTTAAGAATTAATATTGAATAATAATTTAAAACATTTATTGAAAAAATAACCTTTCTACTTTGAAAAATTCTCTTCAAATCATAATTTTTTTGAAAATCATTTTCTTTGAAAATTACCGTAAAAACCTATGAAAAAGATTTGAACACCCATTTTAAACACATTATAAAAAATAAATTTTTTTTAAAATACCATTTAATTTATAATGATATTTAAATATCATTTTAAAACATTTTTTAAAATATTTTTAAGATACATGGTTTTTGAAAGAAAACATATTTCTGACCAAAGAATGAGGGCAGGTAGGAATTTATTTTCTCCCTCACATTTATTCTATGATGATGATATACTTCTGTTCTGTAAGGCTGGTAGGAAAACAATTTCTTGCATTAAGAGAATATTATCACATTATGAGGAGGTTGCAGGTCATGTTATTAGCTGGAACAAATCCTTTGTTGTCTTTGGGGAAGGCATTAGAACCTTGAAACAAAAGAGGGTTTCTCATAGACTTGGTGTTAAAAGAGGTAAACTTCCATTTAACTATCTTGGGTTTCCTTTGATTTGGGGAAGACTGAAACGTGTTCATTTAGAAGGTATTTCTTTGAAAATTTTAAATCAATTGGCAAGCTGGAAAGGAAAGACTATGTCCCAATATGGTAGAATTTTCCTTGTCAACTCTGTTATTAAATCCATGTTTGTCTACTCCTTTTCTATGTATAGATCACCATCACTTCTTCTTAAGGAATTGAGTGCTATGATTCAGAATTTCATTTGGACTAGATCAAACCATGAGAGGAAACTTGTTACAGTTTCCAGGAAAGATTTTATAAAGCCAGTAAATATGGTAGGAATGATAATTAAGGATATTAAAATCTTTAATAATGCTCTTCTTCTGAACTTCACCTGGATGCTATTTTTCCAGCCTGATTTCTCTATTGATTTTTTGGTTGGAAGGTTTGTTGATAGACTTCAAAACAGTAAGTACACTAATCTAAAATCCTCCGTTTGGTCCTTGGTTAAGAGTACCTATTCAAATATCATTTCTCAATGAATATGGTTAGTTTGTTCTGACTCTCATCTGAATTGCTGGAATACCCCATGGATGTCCTCCACAATAAAGGAGTGCACTGACATTCCATATTCATTGGGGAAACTGTCCATTTTTGACTTCCAAGGAAATTTGTATGCTTCTGATTTTATTCCCAATAATCTTCATCAGGAAATTGTTAATTATGTCATTGTTGACACTGACATACTGATATAGAAACCTACTCTCAGTGGACTATTTTCTAGTAGGGATTATTATAACATACCGTGTGGTGCATTTTATGGCATACCTTCTTGGATAACAGGTGTTCATTGGCCTTTCATATCCCCTAGTGATACTCTCTTGATATGGGGAATCTGGAAAACTAGAATGCCCATTCATTGTTCTCTTTAGAGAAAAGGGTTCATCTTGGCATCGATATGTTACTTCTGTATGAGCAGTGATGAATCTATCACTCATTTGTTTATTCAGTTCTCTTTTTCTGTAAAATTATGGAACTATGTAAAATCTGTCTTCAAATCCTGCTTGGATTGTTTCTCAGTTAAATTGGTCTTAAACTCAGCCTCCAAAACTGACTTCAGTGATCAACTGTAATCACTACTTACTGCTGTTATCATTGCAGTATTCTCCTATATCTGGAAGGCTTGGAATAACATTGTATTTAACAATGTCAAAAAATCTTTTAGGGATGATGTGCTGTTTATACACTGAGGCATAAAATCTGCTTCGATGAACCAAACTAGATCTATGAATAATGATGTCTCTGATTTTGTACTCTTGAGATCTCATAGTATTTGTTGTAGGGAATAGAATCCTAGAATGGCTAAATACATCAGGTGGATCCCACCAATTTCAAATTGGAAAAAATTGAATCTGGATGGGGCAGCCTCCGGTGTACTGGGTCCTTCTGGGTGTGGTGGAGTCTTTAGAACTCATCGGGGCTTAGATAAAGGAGGCTTTTTTCACTACATTGGCTATGCTCTTGCTATTGAGGATGAATTGTGGGAAATGGTCAATGCTATCATGTATGCGGTGAGTTATGGTTGGCATAGGGTATTGGTGGAGTTGGAATCATCTCTTAATGTGTAGATTCTGAAATATCGCTCTCAAAATGTTACTTGGAGAATGATGACTGCTTGGATCTCTAGTCTTAGCCTTGTGGAGGGTTTATGTCTTAATGTGTCTCATGTCTATCGAGAAGCTAATCAGGTTTCTTATACTCTCTCTAAAAGGGATATCAAGGAGATTAGTTCAAGTTGGTCTTTTATTTTTCCCTCTTATTGCGACAACTTGGTTAGCAATTACATGGACGGTGTTCTGTATTCACTGATTTGTAAAGCCTCCTGTTTTTGAGTTTTTTTGTACTATTTACTATTTTTTATAATAAATTTTTTGGGAGCTGGTTTCTGCCTATCTTTCAAACCTTTTAGATAATAGTGGAAAAGTTGTACCTTTACTTGAATATATAATGAATAAATATAGGTTAATAAAACTTATTATAATTATTGAGATACATATAATAAAATTTCTTTAATGTAATCATGATCATAAAAAATCCTGATAACTGATGAAATTGTAGTAATAAACTCTCACTACTTTGGTAACTTTGAATCATAATTACCATGAGATAATAAAATTAAATTAAGATTAAAATATAACTAAATTATATAGATTCATGATATAAGAAGTTAAATTTTCAGAATAAACACTTTGTAAAATAATATTGGTGCATAACATAACTTGTGCCTCAAAGAAAGAAAATTGAGACAAAAATCAATTATCGATTTGGTAACTCTTGAACAGTAAACCCCATAAAAAAGATATCCAAAAATGGATATGTAAATATCAATAATAAAAATTATAATCATCATTCAATACATTAATAATAAATATACACAATATATAAAAGAAATAAGTGGTGAATACGACATGTGTCTCTTGGAAGAAAAATGTGAAATGAAAAATCCCTTAGTACATGAGTAAATTTTGAATAATGAGATCTATGAAAGAATTAAATCAATTGAAAATTTTAATGTCACAAGATAAATTAAACTCATTATATATATTTTCATTGGTTATTATATACACCACACAACAGGAATATGTGGTGAATATCTCATAGCTCTTATAAAAATAAATTTGAGATGAGAAAAACCCTTACCTCCAGTCTTGAATTTCTCGGTAAACATTCAAAACTCATGTATAATAAAAATATGTTTATTATAAATCATACTATGGAACTATATTATTATATATCATACCATATATTATTTTATTATGACTTTATACTATCCATTTATTAACAATTTCACGTTAAAGTTATATTTCATGTAATAACCACTTTGTTTTTCATAAATGTTTTGACATGTTATTCTTGATCCTGTTATATAGATCAAAATTTACTTATGTAAAGAAATTAAAACATGATTTAAATATCATATATATTCATTATACAAGTATTTATAATAATATATAAAATATATAAAAATGAAATGAAATATACGTTTCATGGAGATGGTAGGTCGTACATATGCATGAACATTGTTTCCTTTTTCTTATCATGTTTGAAAGAATGAAAAGTAAATGATATATATATATATATATATTATATTTCAGTATAATTATTATGTCATATATCACATAATTTTATTAATCATATCTTTGATACATTCCATGCAAAGTGTGAACGAATCAAATCGCTTTGAGAAGGTGGTAATCCATACATCCAAAAAGGAAGTTATCATATTCCCAAGAAATGGATAAATGATGGTATGTGTTATATAATAATTTAAGAAGTATAAATATATAACAAATATCATATATTTAATATATAAATATTAATCCCATAATTATTCTCAACCTTTAGAGGTTGTAATCGAAGAATGAACAACATCTGTTCATGAGGCGGCAGTCCGCAACACACACGAACGATGATTGTGTCTCCCATTTAATAGAAGTGTGTAAAGGTGAAGGTCATACCATTAACATAAAAAATACTAAATATATTTATTATAATCCAGTTATTATATAATAATTATATAATAATATTTGAAAGCATGGAGAAATAAATAAAACCACACTTCTCGTTGAAGAACGTTACCTCTTCTTCCGGTAACTCCTTTTGGTTCGCATTAAAGGGATTACTTGGATGGATTTATGATCAATGTAATGATTATAGATTAATATTAGGTTACTTGGAAGATTATTTTTTCATGTTTTGGATTATTAAAATGGATTGATAGGTGCGAATAATTGGGGGGTGGGGTGCCCTTTTATAGTGGAGGTGGAGTGACATTCTTATAAATACAAAAAGGAAAACACTATTGAGAGAAATCCCATAAATCATGTGCCTCCAATAATGAATAATCTTTAAACCAAGATATTAAATGGTTTGAATATGGACATTAAAGGTCTTTTGGATAGGTTTCTGGTAATTTCCCCTTATGATTTATGTTTAACCACTAAGTAATCTTGTTTTTCTCTTAATTGATATAATTAATTTTAATTGTTTTCAATAATATTTTTTTGAAAAAAATTAATTTGAACATAATATAAATTAAAAATTATCTGATTCAAAATATTGAATCAATTTTTTCAGATTAGATTCACTTAATTGGAAGAAATTAATTTTAAATTAACCTCCGAGATGAGATGTAACAATAGATTTTTAAAGTGAAAAGTTCAAAATTTTTAAATGTTTTTATATAAAACTTAAATGTGAAATTGATTAAGATGAAATAAATTGGTTTTATATATGTATAGATTAACTAATTAAACTTTAAAAATAATTTAATTTACAATTTAACTATATAAATAAATTAAATGAAAATGTAGTTTTTAATTAAAAATGGGTATTTTCCAATTTTCATCAAAAAATAAAGCTTCTATGAAAAGTAATAACCATTTACCCAAAGTAAAATTTGATATTAAAATTTCATAAATGGATTTTATTTTTTAAATTAAAAATTATAAAATTATAAAATTTTAATTTTAAAACATGTATACCATTAAAAGGCGATAAAAATGCCCTTAAAATAATACATCTTTTTTATGCCTAAATCTATATTCGTTCTTATTTTATTCCTATCAATAATATTATATAAATGTAAAAAATATTGAATTTATAATATATGAATTTCATTAATATCTCTCATTAATAGTGATTAATATAATTTATTCAGATAAAACACCTTTTGTGCATAAAAATAGTTTTTCATAAAAACACAACCTCTATGTTAAATTGATTTTAATTTCCATTTTTAATTCATTGATAACCGAAGAATTCATTTTATAAAAATGTGTAAAAAATAGTTTCATAAATTAGTTAATCTTATTTATATCTTTATTTCCAATGGATAGGTTATAACTATAAATGTTTTTTAATAATAATATTAATTGTATATTTTGGTTTGGTAAAACTTGGTCCTTTATGAAATGCAAGATATCGAAGGAACTCAACATTGTGAGTAACAAAATCCAAATATAGTTTTTCATGTACCAAAATCTAATATAATTGTTGTGTGTAGTGAAATAATAACTAGCTATTTTATATAAATAAATCATAACTTGGTGTATCATGTAATGAAAACCAACAATGAAATTTAATTTAATCAAAATATAATAATTCATAAAAAACATGGGTGTTACAAAATACCCCATTAAAAATAATATCACCCTCAAAATTCACCTAGTTCATAAATGGTTTAATAATTGAATGTTCCTTTCATATAAACCCACATTGAAAAAATTAATTCTAAAACTTCATTTTAAAAGGAAATCGGGGAACATAACAGTTACCCAAAGTAACTCGTAACTAGGTTTCCACATAGGAGAACACCGGTGGTAAGTGAATAATGGACATGAAAGAGAAATATAACTATCAAGTTCTAATAGAGAGTGATAGATAACTTATTTAGGATAATTTCAATGTTCACAAATCCATAAACCAAATAGGCTTGAAAAATGTCATTGATATCATAAAAAATGACGATAATGGGACTAAATTTTATTTCAAGACCATTTTTCAAAATTTAATTTTTTACTTGAATATATACTTACATGATTTAATTCCATTTCATAAGAACAATCTCACCCTTTGGTTGTTCCTTTACCAATTTCCAATTAATTTATTACTCCAAGAAATGACGGTGAGTTTTTTATCTATAATGCAATAATAGATCATAATACCCATGGATAGACTGATAAGTCATTCTATCTATCTTCAGGTATCAATATAAAAACTTGGTTAACATGGGTTATTCAATATGAATAAATCTATATATGGTGATGTAATATGTTAACCTCCAAAAACTCATCCAAATTTCAACTCAAACCATTCAATAAATGGTTATCCATGTAAACCATTCAAAATATGAATGTCTACAACATTAGAAATAAGATCAATAAATTTATCAAAATAATCTTAACATTGATCCCCATATATCTTAAAGTATCTCTTGGTTATCACATACAAAACATGTGAATACCATCATAATATATTCTTTTGAAACAAGGTAATAACATGAATTATTATAAAACCATATTGAAAACATACATGACTCATCATTCCTTACATATAACATCGATTATTGGATTATTCCATAAATCCAAAAATTATGAAAAATTGATTAATGATAACATAAACCACTCTTCCAATAATTCATTAATCATTTCCAGGGATATCAACACTATCCAATTTACTTTATTCAAATCAATATTTTCAATATCCAACTTAAACACATTTTAATCAACATCTAGAATATATTAAGGGTTACCTTCCACTGATCACAATATAACCTTTCAATTAAATCACCTTTCTAGTTCATAATCATTATTCAATATATTTTTTAAAATACTAAATGAAATTATAGATCATGATTCATATAACATAATTAATTAATTCTAACATATATACACTTAAATATCACCACCTATTTCTCAAAAAATTAAGTAGGCTTCATCATATTATTCCATAATACCCCTTTCCTAAAATATGAAATACTAATCATGTATTGTGATACATTAAAATAAATTTAATCATGCTTATAAATAATAATATCAGAGTAGAAAATACCTTTCATATGTCTCTCATGGTCTCTTTATCATCAGCAACATTACCATTACTCTTACAACCTTGTTTAGTTTATTCCTAACAATTACCTTTAAGACATTTATTTTCATAATGACCATATCTTCCACAATTAAATAATTCAATATTTGATGATAACTTAGGGATACGATTATTCTCATCCATTAAGTTAACTAAACTTTTCATCTTCACTTCGTAGATACTTTCTTTCTATCCCTTTTTTCACAGTCAAAACAACTTCATGTTCCTCTAATACACCCACTTCTAGTAACTAGACATGGAGGCAATTTTCTAGAAATAACTCTCTTAATCCTTTACCAAAATTGTAGGACATTTTATTAAAAAACAACTAATAATTATAATTATCCTTAGAGACATCCCTAGATGTATATTTAGAGATATCCCTTGGGATATCACTAAAGACTTATAATCCTAGTTTCTAAAGGTTGAACAAACCTTTCCTTTGATACCATCTATAGTGACCCAGGCTTAACATACATGGATATTACAACATTTTAGATGAATATTCATCACATTACAATAAAACATGCCCAAGGAATAAAATATTCTACTATATTTGGAAACATGGAAACATAATCTTCTATATTGGTGAACGATATTCAACATATACAATAATCGCTTCACCTTTAGTACTACTATATAAAACCTTTATTCGAAACTCAGGGAAATGAAACATAAGAAAGGGATGATATCAGATGCTTAGTAAGGGTAAATAAGGTATAATTATAAGCATAACATGAGAATAATGGTATTATTACATGATCAGAACATATAAAGATCATACCCTACACATAAAATATCATAGTCAAGAGTCATGTCATAACTATTGGTAGTTCATAGGACATGAATCATAAGGTAATGAATGAAAAAGTTCCATGAGATAATAAAAAAGGAATGCGACATGAAATTGCGGCATACACATAAGAATATAAAATATTATTATATGTATTCATACCAAGACCTTCAAAACATTTTAGGATTAGGATATTCACCCTTGTACCTACTTTGGGATTATAATTTACTCCCATGTACCTTCTTGTTTCGGGCTTCAGATTACCTCCCATGTACCCTCTTGTTACAGGAGTTGGATTCCCTCTTGTGTACCCTCTTGTTACATGCTTGGGATACCCTCCTATGTAACCTCTTGTTACAATCCTGAGATTACCTCCAGTGGACCCTCTTGTTATCGGTTTTGAATTGCCTCATGTGTACCCTCTTGAAATGGTATACATATGACCTCCCATGCACCCTCTTATTACATGCTTGAGATTACCTCTCGAGTACCCTCTTGTTTAGAGATTTTGATGCCATCCTGTGCACCCTTTTGTTACAGGAATTGGAACACCTCCCATGTACCATATTGTTTTAGTCTTGGTACACCCTCCCATGTACACTCTTATTACAAGAATGGGAGGCCCTCTTGTGTACCCTCTTGTTACGGGCCAGGGATTCCCTTCTGTATACCATCTCATTAAAGTCTTGGGATTCTCTCCCACTTACCCTATTGTAATGAGCTCATAGAACATTTACTGTTACCCAATTAATTATAGGGATATACAGGTCCCACCCATCACATGATGAAATCAAATATACATGTTCCACAAGATAATAAAACATTCATCATATCATAACCCTAAAAATAGATGGTATTTAATAAACAACATATCATAACCCATTAAACTAAATGGGTATCATAAAAATATCAACATATCATAACATGTGGAAAATATATAGGATTCATAATTATTTAATCATACAATAACCCGTGAAATTAATTAGGTTTCATAAGTGTTTTATCATGGTATAAAGCATGAAATATAAACATGTTTTATAAAATAAATCATATTAAACATAAACCATTAAAATAAGGAATAATAATAGTTTCCTTGAATCATATACGTAGTAAAAAAACTATATAAATGGATTTAATCTAATATTGAGAAAGATTTAGAAATATCACTTGGAGAATTTCTTTTGGAAAATAACAATTTTTAACAATCATTTTTAAAGACAGAAAACATTTTCAAAATGTTTTTCTTTTAAAAACAATTTGAAAATTTTTGAAGTAATATTTACAAATCATTTAAATAATTTATTTATAAACTATATTTTCATCTTTTATAAATGGTCTTTAAATCATAAAACATTTTGGAACCATTTTTCATTAAAAATTACCTTGAAAACTTATAAAAAAACATTTTAAAACCATATTAAACAGTTTTATGACATAAAATATTTTGAAAATACATTTTCCATGGTAATTATATTAAAATATCATTAAAAAATATTTTAAAATAATTTCATAAAACATGGTTTTTTAAAGAAAACATATTCTTGACCAAATAGAAAAATAAAGTCGGATTTTCATATAAACAATTAATAATCATCTTAATGAAAAAAGAGTGGAAAAATGATACCATTACATTAAGATGTCATGATTAATAGAAGATGAATAAAATTAATGATAATTATTGAGATATGTACAATTATATTTATTTAATGAAAGCATGAACATAAACAATCCCAATAAATGGCGAGATTATAGCAATAAACTCTTACAACATTAAAAACATTGAATCAAATTTCTCATGAGGGAATAACATTATATAAAACATAAAATATAATTAAAATAATTATATTAATGATATAACATGTTAAAGGTTCAGTATATACACCTTGTTATAGAATATAGGTGGATTACTTATCATGCATCTCAAAGAAGAAAAATTGAGACAAAAATATGTTACCGATTTGGTAACTCTGGAAATATAAACCCCATTAATAAGTGAACCTAAAATGGATATTTAAATACCAATAATATTTAATTATAATAATAATTAGATACATTAATGGTTATTGTATACATCACATTAAAGAAATATTTGGTGAATATGACATGTGTCTCACGGAAGTAGAAAGTGAGATGAAAATACCTTACTACTTGAGTGACTTTTGAATCATGAGATCTGTGGAAGAATTAAATATATTGAAAATTTTAATATCATGATATAAATTAAATTCATTATATATCATGTAATAGGTCAGTATATACACCACAGTGACAATAATTTGTGAATATGACATATATCTCATAGAAATAAAAGTGACACGATAAAAAACCCTTACCTTAATTCTTGACTTTATTCATAGACATTTAAACATCCTATACAGTAAATATATGTTTTTTATAAATATAAAAAATATCCATATTATTATATATCATACCATATATTATTTTATTGTGACCTTTTATTACCCATTTATTAACAATTTCATTTTAATGTTACGTTTTAGGTAATAAATGCTTTGTGTTTTTGTACATATTTTAAATTGTTATTCTTGACCCTATTACATTGGTAATGAATTAATTATTTATGAAATTTTCAAAATTAAAAAAATATAATATTTATTTATTATATAATTATTTATAATAATCTAAAAAATATATAAATATGAAATCAAATTAAACTTTCATGGAGACGGTAGGCTATATGTACGTTTGAACACTATTTCCATTTTATTTTCACATTTCAAAAGAAGGAAAATAAAATTATATATATTTATCATTATGATAGAATTTTTATTTCATATATGTAAAATATTATTATTAACACCATCCTTAATACATTCCATGTAAAGAATGAATGAATCGCATCGCCTTTAAGAGGCAATAGTCCACACGCCCTCAATGGAAGTTATCATATTACCACAAAATGGAAAGCATGATGTTATGTGTTATATAATAATTACAAAATAATGATAAAAAAATATTATATATATCATATAAAAACATTAATTCTATCATTATTCATAACCTTGAGAGGAGATAATGGAAGAACATATGACATAGCTTCGCGAGGCAGTAGTCTGTCGTACACACGAATGATGATTGCATATCCAATCTGATGGAAGTGTGTTAAGGTGTTTGTGGTAAACATACCATTAACAAATATCAGTATATTTTGGATATTTAAGTTATTATACAGTCTTTATATAAAATTAATTTAAAGGGTGGAGAAATAAATAAATAAAAGTGCTCATTGAAGATTGTTTCCTCTTCTTTAGGTAAATCCATTTGGTTTTCACTAAAGGGCTTCCTTGGTTGGATTTATTATTATTTTAGAGGCTAATAGAATGAGAGGATTTTTTTTTGAACTTATTTGTTCATGTTTTGGATGTGAAAAAGGAATTTATATGTATAAATAAGTGTGTGGGTTCCTTTTTATATTGGAGGAGTGACGTTTTTGTAAATACAAAAAGGTAATCACTATTGAGATTTATTCCTTACATAATGTCCCTAAAATAATGGTTACTTTTATATATAATAGGTAAAATGGTTGAAATTTTTTAATCCAATAGATTTTGGACAAGTTTATAGGTCATTTCCGTCTTTAATGTTAAATTTTAGCAACTAGGTAAACTCATTTTTCTCTTAATCACTCTAATTAATTTTAATTTAATTCAATAATATATTTGATAAAAAAACTAAGTTAACATTACTAGAAATTATAATTATAATTATTATAAATATTTAATCTATTTTGGAAATTTTTAATTTTAGAATTGGAATGAATTAATTTAAAATTAATCTCAGAGAAGGGATGGAACAACGAGTTTTTAAAGTAAAAAGTTTGAAATGATTTTATATCAATTTTCAATGTGAAATTAATTCCAATGACCGAAATTAGATTTATTGATTTATAATTTAACTAATTATACTTTATAACTAATTTAAAATATAATTTAACAATATAGAAAATTTAATTGAATATGCGCTTTTCAATTAAAATTTGATGTTTTTCACTATTCATAATAAAAATAAAACTTCTTTGAAAAGTACCAAAAATTTACCCAAAATAAATTTAAATATTAATATTTAAAAAATTAAGTTTATTTTGTAAATTAAAAAATATAATTATCCAAAATTAGTTTTAAAAATGTATACCATTAAAAGGATGTAAAACTACTTTTTAGAATAATATAACTTTTTTATATAAAAGATGGATTTGTTCTTATTTTATAAGTATTAAAAGTGTTGGATGAATGTTAATTTTTTTTGAATATATAAAATATTAATTTCATTAATATGCCTCAATAATAGTTATTAATTTAATTTCTTAAGACAAAATTCCTTTGTGGGCATAAAAATAGTTCTTTCATAAAAAAATATCCTTTATATTCAATTTGTTTTTATTTTAATTTCTAATTAATTCATAACCAAATAATTCATATTATAAACTTGTGTAAACCATAGTTTAATAATTTAGTTAATATTATTCATATATTACATTCCAACTTCCATGTGAAAACTATAACATTATTTTAATAATAAAATTAATACTATATTGAATTTTTGTAAAACTCAGCCTTGTATGTAACACATGCTATCGAAGGAACTCAGTATTGTTCATAACACAAGAAAAACATAGTGTTAACTGTATCTAAATACAATATATGTGTTTTATGTAGTAAATTCATAAATTGGTATTGTGTATAAAGAAAGAATAACATGGTGTAGCGTGCAATGCAATACATCCAAGAAATTTAATTTATTCAAAAAAATTAATTCATAAAAACATGGGGTGTTACATTCTACCCCCTTTAAAAATAAGTTATCCATAAAAAATATTCATAGTCATAAATATTTTGATAATTTATATTTCCTTTCTTAGAATCCCAATTTGAAAAAATAAATTCTAAAATTTACTATAAAACGGGAATTTCAGAACATAATGGTTACCCGAAGTAACTCACAACTAGGATTCCACATAGAAGAACATAGGTGGAAAGTGAAAACTTAGACATGGAAGATAAATATAAATATAAAGTTCTAATAGAGAGTGATAGTTAATTGTTCATTATAATGTTAATGATCACAAATCCATAAACCAACGAGGCTTGAAAAATGTCATTGATATCATAAAAATGAATGATAATGGGACAACATTTTATTTCAAGACCTTTTTACTAATGTTGAAGAATTTTCACTAGATAATATAGTTACTTGATTTCATTCCCGTTCATAAGAACAATATCACCCTTTGGATGTTCCTTGATCAATTTTCAATTAATCTCTTACTCTACGAAATGAAGGTGAATTGTTTATCCTGAAAGAAATAATGGATCACAAGACCCATAGATAGACCAATAAGACATCCCGTATATCTTCAATTATCATTAAATAAAAATGGTTATCACAGGTTACTAAATATGCATAAATTTTTATATGGTTATGAAATATGTTAATCTCCAAAACCTCAACTAAATTTCATCTCAAAATATTCAATAAATGGTTATCGATGTAACCCTTACAAAAGATGAAAATCCAAAACTTTATAAAGAATGTCACTAAATTTCTCAAAATCAACTTAACATTGATCCATGATATATCATGAAGTTTCTCTTGGGTTTTAAATACTAAACACGTGAATAAATTTATCATTTATTCTCTTGAAACATGTTAATAAACTTGAATTATTATAAAATCATATTGATAACGTACATGCTTCTTCATACCTTACATTGAACTTGAATTATCATATATATTTCTTAAATCCAAAAATATTGTAAACTTAATTAATAATAACATAAATCACTTTGTCAACAAATCCTTTATTAGTTTTGAGGTCATAAATATTATTCAATTTACTTTATCCATACGAATAATCACTTTATCAAAGATAAACACATTTTTCTTAACTTCCATAACTCATTAAAGGTTACCATCCCTTGATTTGAATATCACATATCTATTAAATCTCCTTTTTAGGTCATCAAAAACTTTCAATATATTTTTGAAAATAATTAATTAATATATACTTTATGATTCATATAACATAATTCTAGAATTCCAATATATATACACTTTAAACCCCCCACTTCTTTCTCAGACCATTACATAGTATTAATCATCTTATTACTTAATACCATTTTACTAAAATATGAAATTAGAATAATGTGTTACAATAAATCGAACTCAATTTAATCATTCATATAAATAATGCTATTAGAACATAACATACCTTCCATATGTCACTTTTGGTCTCTTCATTATCAGTAAGAAGATCAATACTCTTACAACCTTCCTCATTTCATTCATGATATATCCCTTTAAGACATTGATTTTCATAATAAATATACTTTACAAATTTAAAAAATTTAACATTTGATGATAAATTAGAGAGTCAATTATTCTCATCCATTTCATTAACTAAACCTTTTTATTTTCCCTTTTTAGTTACTTTCTTTCAATAATTCTTTTCCACAGTAAAATATTCATCCTATTCATCTAGGAAATACAAGTTCAATATCTAGATATGGATGTAGTTTCGTAGAAATAACTGTTTCTATCATTTACCAAAATTCCAGGACCTTTTCTTAAGCTTTGACTTGTCATTAGACTTATCCTCAAAGACATCCCTAGAAATATACATTGAAGTATTCCAAGAGATCTTACGTAAGTTTTATCATCTGAATTTACAAAGGTTGAATAAATGTTTCCCTTGATACCAAATATATAGACCCAAGATTAACTTACATGGATATTACATCATTATTTGAATAACATTCATCACATTAAAAAAGTACTTGCATGAGGATCACAATAGTTTAGTGTTTTTAGAAACATGTAAAAAAGTCTTCTATCTTGGAGAAAGATCATCAACATCTCCCTTAAAGATATTCCCCTTTAATACTCCTACTTAAAACCTTTATTCACGACCTAAGGAAATGAAACATAAGAAATGGGTGAGATTTGATGATCAGTAAGGGTAAAAAAGAGAGATATATAATCATTACATAAGAATAAGGGTATGTGAACATGATCATAACATTATAAGATCATACCCTTATTATTAAGGATCATAATCAAGAGTCATGAAATAAATATTTTCAGTTCATTATATATGAATCATAAGTTAATAAAATAAAATGTTTCATGAGATCATAACCTAGGAATAAAGCATGAATCTTTGGAATAATCACCTGTGTACCTACTTCATGTATAACTACCAAAAAAATCATAACATGTTAGGCTTAGGATAATCACCTGTGTACCTACTTCAATCTTAGGATGTCCTCTTTTTTCCCCTCTTGATTTAGGCTTGGGATGCCCTCCCGTGTACCCTCTTGTTTCTGGAATGGGATTCCCTCCCATGTACTTTTTGTTATGGGCACAGGATGACCTCCCGTGTACCCTCTTGTTATGATCTTGGGATTCCCTAATTATATAAAATATTGTTTCATGTATACCTACCAAAAAATCATAACATGTTAGGCTTAGGATAATCACCTGTGTACCAACTTCAATCTTAGGATGTCCTCCTTTTTTCCCTCTTGTTTTAGGCTTGGGATTCCCTCCCGTGTACCCTCTTGTTTCAGGAATGGGATTCCCTCCCATGTACTTTTTGTTATGGGCACAGGATGACCTCCCGTGTACCCTCTTGTTATGATCTTGGGATTCCCTATAGTGTACCCTCTTATTATGGGCTTGGGACATGCTCTCATCTACCATCTTGTTATGGGTTAGGAATAACCTCTTATGAACCCTCTGGTTACAGGATTTAGATTCCCTCATGTGGACACTATTGTTATGGTATTTGGATCCCCCCTCGTGTACTTTCTTGTTATGGGCATGTGATTCCCTCCCATGTACCCCTTGTTATGGGATTAGGATGCCCTTACATGTACCCTCTTTCTATGGGCTTGGGATGCCCTCCATTGTACCCTCTTTTTATGAGCTCATAGAACATTTACAACTACCCAATGTATTTTAGGTAGATATATTTCCCACACATCACATAATGAAATCATATATACATGATCCATAAGATAATTAAACATTCATCATATCATAAAAAATAAAAAAAGATCAATTACATAAATATCATATCTTAACCCATGAAAGTAAATGGGTATCATAAAAATTTCATCATATTATATCCCAGGGAAAATATACAGGTTTTATAATCATTTAATCATAAAATAACTAATGAAAAAAATTAGGTTTCACAAGTGTTTTATCATGGTATAAACTATAGAATAGAAATGGGTATTATAAACAACTAATCATATTAAGCATAAACCATTGAAAGTAATAAAAGTAATGCTTTCCTTAGATCACATCCCTATTTAATCATAAACTATATCAATGTATGTATATTTATATGGATAAGTATTTTTAAATACCACTTGGATAATTTCTTAATGAAAATAACCTTTCCTTGAAAATCATTTTTTAAATACAAAAGATATTTTCAAAATACGTTTCATTGAAAACTACTTGGAATAATTATGAATTAATATATAAAAATCATTTAAAACATTTCTTTAGGAAAATATATTTTCCATATTGAAAAATTGTATTTAAATCATAATTAATTTTGAAAATCTTTTTGTTTGAAAATTACTACAAAATAATATAAAGAGGATTTGAAAATCCAATTTAATCACTTTTACAATAAAAAATAATTTTAAAAATCAAATTTCCTTGATAATGAGCATAAAATATCATTTAAATCATTTTTAGAAATATTTATAGAATACATGGTTGTTGAAAGAGAACAAATTTCTGACCAAAGAGCGAAATAAAGACCAAATTTCTTAAAAACAATTACTCAATTATCTTAAGTACCAAAGAGTGGAAAAAGGTACCATTAAATGAAGATATCAAGAATATTCATATTTAAAGAAAATTAATAAGATTTAATGAGATATTTATCGTAATCTTTATTTAATGGATGCATGATCACAAAATTTTTTGATAAATGCTGAGATTGTAGTAATAAACTCTAACACCTTTGGTAAATTTGAACCATAATAATGAGGAGAGAATAAAATTACATGAAAATTTAAATATCATGAAAACTATTATATTAGTTATACAACCTGTCAAAGGGTAAGTATATACATCTCATAAAAACATATATATGTTTAACATAACATGTGTTTAAAAGAAGGAAAATTGAGGCAAGAAATCTCTTACTGATTTAGAAACTCTTGAACCATAATACCTATAAAGAAGAGATCCTAAAATGGTTATTTAAATTACAATAATATTAATTATAATATTTATAAACTAAATTCACGGTCAGTATATAAACCAAATAAATTAAATATGTGGTGAATATGACATGTGTCTCATAGAAGTAAAAAAGTGAGATGAAAATCCCTTATGTCTTGAGTTACTTTTGAATCGTAAGATACATGAAATAAATATATTAATTGAAACTTTTAATATCATGATATTAATTTTATTAATTATATAAAATTTCATAGGTCATTATATACACTAAACAACAATAATGAGTGATGAATATAACATATACGTCATGAAAATAAAAGCGATTTGAGAAAAACCATTACCTTAAGTCCTGAATTTCAATGTAAATGTTCAAACCTCCTGTATAATAAAAATAAGTTTATTACATTTATATTACAGAACCATATTATTATATATCATACCATATATTATTTGTTGACTTTATATTTCCCTTTTATAAATAATTTATTGTTATAGTTACATTTCGAGTAATAACCGCTTTGTTTTTCGTATATTTTTCGACTTGTTATTATTGATCCTCTTACATAAATCATGATTTACTTATTAAAATAATTTTAAAAATGATATAAATATCATATATATTAATTAAATAAGTATTTATAAAAATTAAGGAATGATATAAATGTGAAATGAAATACACCATTCATGGAGACGGTCAACCTTACGTATGCATGAACAATGTTTCTATTTTATTATCATATTTTAAAATAAAGAAAAGTAAATGATTTATATATATATTTAAACTATATTTATATTATAATTATAATTTCATATATGTCACATATTTTTATTAAATCCATCCTTAATACATTCCCTGTAAAGCGTGAACAAATGACATTGTTTTAAGGAGGTAGTAGTCCACACGTCCACAAACAAAGTTATCATATTTCCAAAAAATGGAATGAATGGAGGTATAATTTATAAAATAACTTAGGATTCATACATAAATAATAAATATCATATTTATAATATAAAATAGTAATTACATCATTATTCCCAACCTTTATATGTGGTAATTTAAGAACGAACATCATCAGTTCGTGAGATGGTAGTCCACCGTACACACGAACGATAATTGTGTATCCCATTTTATGGAAGTGTGTGACATATTGGGTCATAAAATGAAAAAATAAACATATCAGTATATTGATTTTACTAATTCTATTATAAATATAAATATATATATATAAGAAGAATTTAATGGGTAGATAAAGAAATAAAAGAAAAGTGCTCGTTGAATATTATTACCTCTTTTTTGGGGAACTCTTTTTTGGTTTGACCAATGGGATTCGTCGGTTGGATTTATCTCAAATGTGAGGATTCTAGGATTATAGGATGGATGTTGGGAGATTATTTAGGTAGGTTTCATATGATAAAAAGTTGTTGAGAGGTGTGAATTAGTGAGGGGGTGAGTTCCCTTTTATAGTGGAGGAGTGACATTCTTGTAAATACAAGAAGGTAAAACTATTGAGAGGCATCCCTAAAGTCATGTTACTATAATAATGTTTAATTTTATCGAAAATGTATGGCATTATATAAATAAGGGTATTAAATGGACTATTTATAGGTTATTATTCCATTTAGGTTCAATGTTTAAGTACTAAGTAATCTCAATTTTCTCTTAATCACTGTAAATAATTCTAATTTCATTCTATAATATTTTTGGTAAAAAAAATAAGTTAATATTAATAGAAATTATAAATTATGATTATTACATAAATTGAATCTATTTTGGAAAATTAAAATCACATAAGTGGTAGAAATTAATTTAAAATTAACCTCGCAAACATGGTGTAAAAACGATTCGTAAAGTAAAAAGTTTAGATGTTTGAAAATTTTTTATATCCAATTTCAATGGGAAATGTTTTCCAATGACCTAAATTGGATTTATTGGGGTGAAATTTAACTAGTTATACTTTTAAACTAATTCAAAATAAAATTTAACTATAGATTAAATGAAATCAAAATGTAATTTTCATTTAGAATTCGTAGTTTTCACTATTCATCAAAATAAGAAACTTCTCATAAATGTATAAAAAATTTACCAAAAATAATATTTTATATTACTATTTCATAAATAAAATTTATTTTATAAAATAAAAATTAAAAAAGTTTCAAAAATTAGGTTTCAAACATGTATACTATTAAAAGTATGTAGAAATTCTTTTTAGAGTAATAAAGGTTATTATTCTTAAAACTACATTTTTTCTTATCTTATTCCTATAATACTGATTTAATTAATATGAAAACATTTAGTGGAATATATAATACATACATTTAACTAATATCTATCAATAATAGTTATTTATTATTATAAAATGCATTTATGGGCATAAACAATGTTTTTTCATAAAAAGGCATCCATTATATTCAATTTGTTTTTATTTTCATTTATAATAAATTCATAGCCATAGAATTATTTTTATAAACTTTCATAAACCATAGTTTTATAATATATTTTATCTTTTTCAGGTATTACACTTCAATGTCTAGGTGGTAACTATTAAATGATTTTAATATTAATAATAATATTATATTGTAGTTCAGTAAAACTCAATCTTCTTTTTAATGAAATCTATCAAAGGAACTCAACATTTTGTATAAGAAAATAATTTTTTTTCCTGCGTTCACCAAAATATAATCAAACAATTTCATGTAGTGAACTCATAACTTGATTTAGCATATAAATGAAGCACAACTATGAGTAGCATGAAATAAAATCCATTAAAGAAATTTAATTTATTTAAAAATAATTAATTCATAAAATATCAGGGAGTTACATATTATACAAAGAGAAATGGTTTAAAAGAAGTAGAAAACCTAAATAGTACTTGAAAAAATATGGTGAAAATGGAAACCATTCTTGGTGGTTTCCAATTTTTTTGGGGTACAAATTTGAGGCCAAGTGAAGTGTTTTTCACAACACATATACGAATTCATAGCACCTATGCAAACCATGTAAGGAGTACATGAATAGTGGATTAGAAGGTGTAATATTTTATTAATTTCACTATGTATAATCCATGTAGTATTTTCTAATATTAGATTTATTTGAGATGAAGAGGTGATGATTTAGTGTATACTACATAGGAAGTGTGTGGGGGATATTTCATGAATGATGTTCAAAGAAGAATGCCTACAAAGTAGTGTGAAGGGGTTTAGTGTAATTTAGGTGAATTGAGATATTTTTAATGGAATTTTCCAAACAATATCCCATTAATATACTCATTAATAATTTATGAGAAGTAAAATAAAATCAAGATATTAATGATAAAAAATAACAACTTAAGATGTTCATGTATGAAAGTCAATTCACGAAGCAGATTACTTCATGAAGAAAAGTGTTTTTTTAAGGAAGTTCATTAAACAGGTTATATGTCCTTATTTAAGGAGACATTGTAATTGTTGGAGTTACATGTAGGGTGTTCCATAAAGAAGTACACAAAGATTAAGATCACATAATTAACGGAAGTTCGCAGCGTACAATACCAGGTATAAAAAAGTAGTTCGCGAATCGAAAATGGTGGTTTGTGAGACTAAGGAGTGAATTAGATAATAATATTCACTCTTTCATGATGAAAATAAAATCATAATTTCTTTAAAAATAGTAAGTAACCTACACATTGATAAACAAATAAGACATCCATCCGAAGTAGTGCATGGAGGAGGTGGAAACAGATGTGTTCAAATAAATTATTATGTTATTACACAAATTCATTTGTAAATGTTGCGAGGCTACAAAAAATGACCACGTTTGAAAAAATGTATTATATCAATAGGAGTTAATCATAGTGTATTATGATATGATCAACACATCATTGACATATTCCCCATGGACTAGCCCTTAATGGTGAACAACTAAAAAACTATTATGATTTTCTTTACTTTTATGAATTTGTGATTCTATTGAATGCGGGACTAAATACAACAGGTTTAACAAGTTCATTCCAATTTATTTACATTATAATAAAATATAAATGAAAAATTCAACCCTTATATTCACCCCTCCTCTCTTAGGATGCCCCAAGTTTCATTAAAAATATATAATTTATATTAATCATATGTAATCCTAACCAATGGGTCCATGTAAAACTAGAAGTACCATCAACTACAATATCCAACTCATTATTAATATAATTCACTAGTAATATTTCACGTACTTTGAAAAAAATCCCATAAATTAATATAAAAAAACAATAGAAACATTACTAACTTCTCATTTCTGTATCATTACAATTTCTATAATTTTCAATTACCATCCATGATTCATTCATTAAACCGTATTTAATATCAACCTATTCATTAATATACTTTCCTCTTTAATACATTCATTATTCCGTATTATCATTTTATTCCACTCCTTACCATTTATGAAACCTAATTATTTACAACTGTTATCATTGATTATTGGCTATTTAATAGTCCATTATCTATCAATTCCAACTCATAACCCCTTTATAAATTTTTATTAATAAAATAAATGTTCCATTCCATAAAAAAATATAAAAAACCCCCACAAAAAATGAACCCATAACTAAATATACCATCACACAACCCAATCCAACAACAACCATAACCACCACGAACCACGTTTTTACCACACAACCAACCTTACCTCCATTATCATCACCAACCAACAACCCATCCACCACTACCACAACCAATCATCACCTTATCATATAAACCAACCATAATGACCATCCGTTTCCACTATACACATTTCAAGGAAGATCCCATCTTCAATATAAAATGTGGGAAAACATTTTATCCCTACACATTAAGAAACCTCTCATTAACCATTCCTTCATATTAAAAAAGAAATTTTGGTTCAGCCATCCGCACATTAAACATATATTTCTATACAACCAATTCATTTATAACTTTAATTTTTTAACGCATTATGAAAATTTATCATAAGAAGTTAATAACATTAAGAAATGTGTATCTCAACATCAAACATAAATGTCTTTGAAACATTATTACATAGATTATCATTATAAAATAAATAAAAATAAATTATATAAAGTATGTGTGAATCATCATCTTCCATTTATCTTACTTTATTAAAATTCATTATCTTTTTTTTTAATCTATTATATCCACTTAATGAAATAAAAAATAAATATACATCCATAATTTTAACATAAATAAAGATGGGAGAAGCCTGAAATCCCTTACCTCAACTGATGCTTGAAGAGAATACCAAAATATCAAGGAGGAAAAGATAATCAAAAGGCCAATAAATATCAATGAAAACCTGAAAAACATATAATAGAATAAACTCCATAAAAACCATGAAAAAATTATAATAAAAACAATTCAAAATCACCTTCATAGATTATATACAACAAATGAACAATAAGAGAATAAAGAATATGGTGATATGATCTCACCATGGATATTAAAGAGGTTGATCTCTTTAAGTGAAGGAATAAAACCAAATGGTGGATAAATATATTCAAAGTGATCCCTATAGTTTCCTTGGTTTTATAGGATATCATGAAAATAATATAGAGTTAGATACAAGGTATGGATTTAAAATCACATTGGAAAATTAAAGATTTATGGCGTGACAGGGGTCCCCATGTCACAATGTAACCCTAATTTCAATAAAATGACATGATATCCCCAATATGTAGGAGAAAACATTATTTTAAAACCAAAAAATTTAATGAAGTTAATGATGAAACACCAATATTTGTTCCATAATTCTAAAACTCCCAAGAATCATGGCGTGATCCTCAACCTTATCCCCTTAAACCGGAAAGTCCGAAAACCAAACCATGACGTGATTAAAAAAACCATTTAACAAAAAAATGAATGAAACTAAGAATAAACACATGATATTCCATGTTGTTGGGGGTAGATTCATTCTACAATAGACTCCATAGAATATTAAACCAAGAGATTATGTTTGATAAAACCAAGATATATCACAAGGTGGGTAACTCATTTAAGATAAACCATAAAACACATAAATACCGCTACCCCATGACCCAAAAAACTATAGTGTAACCAAACTCACATTAGATTAAACCCAATAGATCTCTATACATAAAACAATGATCACACTTCTTCACACAACGACCAAAACACATCATGACAGAACCAATCTTCTACTCTAAAACAATGCATCAAGAAATATCATATGATATACCCCACACCGTAATACAAGAACCACACTTCAATCCAATGAATCACAATAAGACACACTAGGCTATAGCAAATATATCACATCTATCCATATATAAATGGAACAATACATTGTTCCACACTAGAACTCATTCCATCAAGATGAAGTTTCATATTCAATTCCATTCCCTTCCTTGTAACCTTCTCTTGACTCTCCAAATATGAAACAATGAAGATATCGTTTGAGAAGGTCTATGAAATTACACCAGATACCTTTAAAATTAATTTCATCCTAGAGAATAAAAATAACCTAAAAATTTAACACCAGTAACATAACCCAAACATCACTTCAGGACCCTATAAAATATGAAAAACATCATGAACAAAGTATAACACAACACAAGAATACATAATCACAATAAAATTAGAACAATTTGAAAAAATCTAAAAACCAATGAAAAATCATGTTAAAAATAAAATGGGGTACTAATCTAGAATTTATGACTCATGTTACCACATAGAAGCTTATAATCTTCTATGCCTCTATAGGACATGGACCAAGGGAATAATGTGCTAGTGCAACAACTTCTCTTGATGATCCTAAATATTAAATGGCCACTCTATGAATGTCTGATCATCCTCTCTGTTCAACTCTCTATAATCATTGAAATGAGATTCATCATGAAGATATTAATAGAGTTATGATAATTGAAAGTCATCATGGATCTGAGCCAACTATGAAGGATAGGACATCTAATACACTATTTTTTTAACACACCCTAATACCCCAAAAGGACCAATAAACCAAGGATAAAGATCACAACCTTCACCAAAACTCTACTTCCCATGAAGGTGAGTAACTCTAAAGAACACATGATCACCTACTGAAACTATAAACATATCCTCATATGATTATCATAAGTCTTATGATACTCATACCCCACATTAATCAACTCTATAATCAACTACATTTTCTTAGTTGTGGTTATGACCATGTCAGTGCAAGGATCACCGACTCCCCAACCTTGGTACATCATAATAAATATATGCAAATATTTATATACAATTACTTGAATGAATCAATAATAATTGAAAATAAAAAACTATTATTTTTATAAAACTAATCCAAGGCTAGGATCTTCACTTAAAACCTATAAAATCTATTACACATGCTTGTAACATGTTCCCCAATATTTGAATTGTCTGCTCTATTTGACCCTCTGTTTGACTATATGTTTGAGGGTGAAAATCAGTTTTATGGTTTAATCAGGATCTAAAATCATTGTTATGATATTACCTAATGTCTGAGGAAATTAGAGGATCTTGAACTCTCATGATGGTCCTAAAAAACCTAATAAATATTCCCTATATCATCCACATAACGCCACACTAAATCATACACAATGATAGACTGTATAATAAAAAAATATTAGGTGAAAAAATCAACATATCCACATTCACCCAAATAAAAGCACATCTTCCTTAAGAATTGGGAAAACCAATGACCAAAGACATTGGGATGTCCACCACTTCAATTATAAGACGTCGAATGACTATAACAAGCCTCTAATAACAACATTATTCTCTTTCACCTACTGGAAATCAAGAATCATAACACAAACTCTACCAAAAACTAATTAATAACTATACAGCAAAACTGACTCCTCAAGGAATGATACATCTTGGATATTTTGTATGAACAACTAATGGTGAGCTATAAACTCACTAAAGACAACCTCATGTATCGCCAACTTAAATGACATCCAATACCAACCATCACATGACCAACCCTTAGGAGAGTGATGATAAATAATTCAAACTCACAACACCTATACCTCTAGGTCTCCTCACCGAGTCTCCTCCACTTGTTAGCATGATAACACTATTAACTAGTATAAGAAACCAATACCATTGGACTCATACATATAAGGATTCATAACTATGAGATACTTTATCACTCTCCATGCATCTCTAGACTCTAGAGAAATATATCCACATGAATTTCTACTCTGTAAATTAGTAAATATATTCCCTGTACTTGGGGTTTATAAGATCTCGAAGTCACAGTCCTACAATAAATACATCCAACAATACTATATTATATTCTTATATCCCTAATAATAGATATACCTAAATATTTTGGGATTAATTCATACCAAAAAATCATTCACCAAGGGATAATGGTGCCACAAATTTAGAGTAGCCATCATCACTTCCAACTCGAGATCATAGGTGGAATAGTTATTCTCTTGAGGATATAACGACATAGACCCATAAAAAATCAATAACATATACTATATTAAAGCACGTCCCAATTAACGATGATATGTATCACAAATACCTTTTACATGATTCTTTCCTCTTGAAACTTAAGAATAAGGGTATAAATCAGATTCTCCCTTCTTGTAGTCATAATATACTTTCCATTGATTAGTCCATATAAAGGCCTCTTCCTTCCTAGTAAAGGATGTAAAATGGAGAATGATTTAAGTGAAATTGGGTATTGACCTCTTCTAATAATCTATAAGACCGAGGAAACTATAATCCTATACAACATTCTTTATGGATTCCCAAGAAAAAACAACTTTGATCTTTTAAGGATGGACCAACACACCCTAGTGAGACACTAAATGGAAAAGTAAATACACATTGCGTGACAAAAAAACACAATTGGATATATTAATAAAAATATAATGGTGTAGAATTTAATTCAAAACAACCCTTAGATGTTCAACAAGATCCTCCTATGAATTCCAGTACATGAGCATGTCATTAGTAAAAACTACCAAAAACATCTCTTAGAACTCATGAAACATGGAGTTCATGTGTCCCATGAAAATCAATAGGTTGTTTGTGACACCCATTGACATGAAAATGAACATGAATCCCCCACAATGACACATTAAAACAGTATTTGTGATATCATCCTCCTTTAAACTCAAATAATATACCCAGCATATAGGCTAATCATCAAAAACATGTAGGCTCCCTTCTAATGATGAAACAAATAATTCAATTATGGGAAGGGGTAATATTTATTAAACATGACCGAGTTCAACCACCAAAATCTATGTAAAACCTTGAAATACCATATAATTTCATGGAGAACAACACTGAAGTGCCCCACAATGAAATATTGAAAAACATTAAACACATTTTTATTTGATCATTGATCATAATTTTCAAATCCGAGAACATAGAAGACTCCATTGGTTAAAGATCCATCAAAATTAGAGAGAATTCATGTTATAACTCAATACCAAACATTATATTACATAAATGGGGTTCCATTATAACCTTTTCATAGAACACATCTATGAATTCCTTGACAACCCTTGGTAACATCTCTTCTGAACCTCCACCTATCCTTGAAACAACACCATCATCTAAAAAAAGTGGATATGAATCCATATGATCCATATGATGACTCCAATCTCTAATTAATACCAAAAAATGACATTCAACTTCAAATAATTAACTCTCGAAGCAATCAATCGCCATAAAAATAGATTATAACCAATATATTCTAAGAATGACATTGTATGGTTATATCTACAATAAGAAAAATCCCCAAATGGATGATTATACCCTATTATATGATCATAACCACACACATCAAGAAAACTAGACTAAACTCTAATTGGTGTTAAAAAAACAAAGGGAACTCAAACCTCTCCATCTCATGTTCCAAAAAATGAATAAATACATGTGTAATAAAAGGATTTAAATCTATATAATAAAGAAAAGAAAATACTGATTATAGGATAAGAAATGTTGTTTTAGATGATCTGTGGGCCCCCTAAAATAGAAAAATCCATGGAATAAAACTAACCACACCATGCTACTTTTCATCATTGTCCATGATAATGTTAAACTGCATGACCATGCTCATCCCTATGTCCTTATATATGATACAAATAATGGGGATATCCTCTCATATCACCATATCCTTTATGCTGATCAAAAATATTTCTAACCCTACCATTATAAAATCCTCAGAGGAAATTTCTACTGAGGCTAATGACATGACCTGACCCACCGAGACCCCTATTGTGAGGAGATAAACAGAGTGAAAAATCCAAGCCAACCTTTAATAGGTCATGGTCTGTTGAAAATAACTGAGTAGGAATAACAATCAATATGGGAGAATTTAACCTAATGTACCAACAGTCAATACACAACTCTTTAAATGTCACACTAATAGAGGTAGATAAATAAACAAAAAAATGGTATATAAATTTATGAATCAACCTCTAGAAAACCAAAAAAGAGCAACAAATCATAACCCATAATATAAAGAGGAAAAATAAACTACCATGAATAAAGAGGAATCCCAACCTAACATCTATCAGGAGGATGATCCATATTGATCTCTAAATTTGATATCCATCTGATAAAACCCCACCGAGTACTGCTAGGATCTTCCATCTCTCATTCCCCAAATATCCCCACCAAACTGGCCATTAATTTCAATCTACATGACATATGTGGGGAAACCCACCCATGATTAGGTTTGTATATACATACCCGGTAGTAATCCCCCAAAACCAAAAAGAAATACCTAAATATTAGTCATCTCATAATGAAAAATTAGAGGGAAATATAAAATAATGAACCTAGATATGGTAAAAGTAGAGATCCCATGAAAATAGAAGAAGTATTGTTCTTCATAGTTATCTATAACCAAAGTCCACACATAACTCCAGAAATTTAAATGAAGAAAATATACACCCAATGTAACATATTTGGACCTTTAGAGGGGGGATTATTCTTTACTGATGAATATGTAATGGTTGGGGAATTATCGACCCCAATGGAGGATCCTCACCTTCATTGAGATCTTCCATGGGGGATTACTAACTCTGTAGACTGAGGACCCATGGCCCATGTGTGTAGTGGGATTACTGAAACTCTATGTATAAGGGATGTCGGGGACTCATGCCTTGATATATCCATGCATCCAGGGGAGTACTAACTCAAAAATCACTTTAAAGATCATTTCCAAAACCATTTTATTTACTATTGGTATATGAAGAGGGAAAGCAACTCGCATCACCCTGCATCTCATCTTTATCAACAAATAAAACACCACTAAAACGTTCTATGTGAAACAAAACCCAATATTGGAAATTCATTTACCCAAATACGTGTACCGATATAGGGGATATGTTAGGTCACTAATACTAGAAGAAGTATATAATGTGTGATATGGAGTACATGAAGTGTATCTCTAGTTGGTTACATAGAATGTACAACTAGAGGGAATATAGTCATGTTCCACTAGTACACAACATGTGATCCAAACTCACATGACGTATAAGGCCATATGACCACCTTTTAATTTAATCCTTGTACACACCATGGATGATGGCTAGGGGTATATGACATGTACACTATGTCCCATGAAATGTGATATTTAACACCATCGGAAACTTTATTTTCTACTACTTCAAAATATATGGTGTGTGTTATTCCAAACGACACACTATGTTGTTGAGAATGTGAACTAGATTCAATCCATCACCTAAAAAATCTCACCACATTCCTTGATTTTTCCTCCAACCACACCATTAATTTTCTAATGGCCTTTATCATGGATATATTGTCACTAAATGTTGATCTATGACTACTAATCATCATAAAAAAATAAATCACCACCCATGTGAGCCTCATGTTTCCTTACTCGTCACTACCAAAGAAAAAAACTAGACCACTCTACAATCATTATCCATTGTCACCTAAATATCCTTACACATTACTTAGTCTCTATTGTTTATCACAAAAAATGCACAAAGTTTAGGGATTTGATCATGATTCTAATTAGACCAAAAAAATTCAATCTTTATCCTGAAAATAGGCTGATGATGGATACAAGAAAAATAGTTGGGAAATTCAAATAAATTACATATGCAATTATCAATGATGGTTATTTCAAACCCATACGCCGATTATAAGGGTGAAAACTAAATTACAGATCAAAAATTATAATTATAATCAATTCCAATTAGAAATTTCTAAATTGATTGGGGCATGAAAAAATAGGGAGTTGAACTAATAACATAAATCTATGATTGAGAATCCCAAAAGATTTGAAAAATCCTAAAATAGAAAATTTCCTAACTCAAATGTGGTTCAACAATTGGAGAAGAACGAATCCACATTAGTGGTGTTGGTGATTTATTTTTAAAAATACAATTTTTAAACAACGGATAAACTCCTATGTATATGATGTAGATGAAAAGTTTATATACCCTAGGCTAAAACTCATGTTTTGGACTCAACTGCAGTCCTGGTTTTCCTATCCAAGACTCGATTAAAAATAAAATTCTATATTATAGTAAAATTCATTTGTAAGAGATAAACATAATATATTATTTATAATATTTTAATATAAATTCTCTATGATTACCACAAATATACACCATCTCTATAACCAAAGTCAAAAATATAACTTAGAGAATATTTTGAGAGTTTAAAAATGAATACCAAAGTTATTACACCGTCATCACATTCATGTACTGTTATCTTGAAAAGTTCATTATACTAAAATAAGTGAGGGAACTGAGTCTATATCTATCTATCATGATCCAAAGATATCTCTTGAATTTTCCCATGTATACAAAGGATGAACACTAAAAAAATAACTCATTCACAAAGGACCCAATTATATCGATCATGGATCACCATTGGGTAGTCTAAAAAGGTAGCTCCATTCGCAATTTCTAGCTGACCCAAGCCAATAATGTGTGATGGGACTTGAACATATCTTCATATAGATTATACATGGAAAATTTCGTGTATCTAGTACAACCCTAGAGGAAATTTCATGGAATATGATTCATTTACCACCCAATATAGGATCTAGAATGGACGGATGAATCTGAGGTATAACATACCTCAGTGATCAAATCTGTATAGACCAAGCCATGAAAAGATATTTTGGAATACATGATCTCCCTCCTAAAACTCCAAAGGTCTTTGTTGTCAGCTAGTGAAGGAATTATGATAACTATGATACATTCTCATATACTCTTAAATCACATGAACCTTTTCCATCATAACCCACATCAGCTTTGAACACATGATAGATGAATCCCCCATCTTTGTCTAGAACAAAGTTGACTTGTAGGTTCTTCCATACAGAGCCTAGAAAGTGTTATACCAATAGTATAAAGAAGAATGTATTTGTAAGAGAAATGATCATAGTAAAATTGATCCTCCTATAATTATCTAAATTTCAACATGAAATCCGCCAGCATATCCTCAAGAACCATAATGGTTCACTTAGTTTGACTATTAGTTTAATGGTGGAGTACTGTTCTCAACCGTAACTAGGCCCTAAAATATAATACAACCCTCTCTATAATTGATATGTGAGAAAAGAATCACAATCGGAGATAATAATCGAAGGAACCCCATAAATTTGGATGATCATATTCATATACAAGATCCCCATTATATCCCCTAATGTCTACTAATGAATGGAAATGAGGTTGGAAAACTTAGTGAACTATCCAGTAATTAACCAAAATAGAATTGTTTACTCTCACTATTTATGGAAACCGCAATAAAAAATCCATTGATACATGATCCAAATTCCACTCTAGAACCTTGAGGTGTTGAACCAAAACTACTAGGACATGGTTCTCTACCTTCACCTCCTAATAGGTTATGTATCAAGAAAAAACATAGAAACCACCTACTTCATTCCATATCACCAAAAATGGCATCAAGGGGCTAGTAAAATATTCTCCAATCAAAGATGTGATTCCAAGGGGGAAGTATGGAAGTTACTTAATAACTTCTAATATAGTGGGAAAAATACCTTTGTTCATAGATGATGAAGGATTATATGATCCTCAAATTTATAAATATATTATAAACATCACCTAAGAATATTTTTCATGCATAACTTGACAATAAATGTCTCCCAAACAAACCTCCCTCATGTACTATGACACGTAGGGTTAACCATGATCAATCAGATATAGAAATCTCCCCCTCATCCAATAATTGAAATAACAAAATTCTATGACTGCTTTCATAGAAAATTTGAATGATACTTCATACTGTGGGTATCTTCCACCATTTGTTTTGGTTTCTTGTAGTTTAGACTAGATCAAAGTCATAATACTATATGATCTCTAGCCATCATCTCTATCATAGGTTGATATATCATTGAGAAAAGATATACCTGAGACTATAGTGGTTATATTGGACTATAAATCAATCAAAAAAATATCCTCCAAATATTTGAGGCAAACACCACTACTTAATTCTCCAAGATGTGGTTCATATAATTAAACACATGGTGTATGGGATGTCTAGACCGATAAACAATCACCTCCCACCACTTTATTAATAAAAAACTAATCCCATCCCTGAATACATTTTAAAACTCCATATACGCATCTCCCACCTCTTTCAATATTAGGATAAGAGCATTGTTCAATCTCTATATCAACACCACAAAGTCCCTTTGACATCCTTGAGACCAAATGAATGGATACCTCTTTTAGGTCATGGAATTCAAGGAGGGTTTGTTTCTTTATAAGTCTACGACAAACAATTTTTGACAACCAACTAACCCAAGGATACATTACACCTTAGATATGTCCTTTGTAGGCTACCAATATAGGACTTCCTCAAAATTTTATAGGTATGAAACTAATCTATTATCTAAGATAACATACCCCAATAAGTATTCATTTATAATCTAGAAATGACACATTGAGAGATTTTTGTACATACGATGCTCATGATGTAGTTTTCAGATCATCCTTAGATGCCATTCATGATTTCCTTTTGATTCTAAATAAATTAGAATGGATTTGAAGAACAAAACCTCAAAATGGTCTATGAAATTCAAAAATATTTGGTTCATAAGCCCCATGAACACAACTAATTCATTTATCACACCAAAGGGTATCACCAATAACACATATTGGAAATTGAAAAACCAGAATATCATTTGTGGAATATCATTCTCAGGAACTTCATACTGGTGATTACCAAACCATAGATCAATCTTCATGAACCAATTCAATCCCTCCACCTAGTATAAGAGTGTTTCAATCCTTATAAGAGTGTACATGTTCTTAATTATTACATAATTAATATGGTGATAGTCAACACAATGACTCAAGATCATTCTTGTCTCTTTGATGAATAGCACCAAAGCTGCCTTGGGGGATATATTGAGTATGATAAAAAAAATTCATGATGGTCATATAACTATATATTATGGTTTAATATCTCAGTAGTGTCTATACAATAGATTACAGAATATTTCATAGTGGTGATAGAGTGAAATTTGACACCAAAATAAACCTATTGAAAAGGGGGTAGTACATGAACATCATTGGAGAAAACATCCATATACTCCACCATTTATAGTAGTTTAACATATGTAACATATGCAACACCAAGGATCAAACTCACTAACTGGTGAGTGATTTGTTATAGCTCTCTTCACACAATCCTCACCCATCTTAACTAAAAATCCCCCTCACACATAAAATAAAACCTGGATCCATTTGATTGAAGGCACATCATCCCTAATTAAAAATATTATATTTGTGAATAAATATTACATAGCTAGTCCATATCAAGGATGGATCCATATGGGTTCATAGTAGACAATAGGATATTCCATGTAAACCTCTTCTAACTAATCCCAAATTCACATCATCAGAAGATGTCCATAATAATGGGGTTTATTGAAGTAGAAGTATCTGACCACATCGGTCTGGATAGATTCTATACTAAAATATAAAAATATTAAACAAGGTATATAGAAATAAAATAATTGATCTTGACTCTGTCAAAGAGTATTGGTGTCAAAATAGAAAATTCATAGATCACACCTTGAATCATGTCACATGCTCCCATTTTATATCCCTCCATCACCTATTACTAATCATGACCCTAACTAGAAGCCCTCTTAGCATAGCATGGACTACCTAAGGGTGGTGGTGGAAGTAGTTCATATAATCTTCCTCCTCCTGCTCCACCTCCATGGGATCTTCCAACTCAACTAAAAATTATTCCTCTATATGGGTCACCTTAACCACCTTTGGGTGGTCCCTTTTCATGTTGTTGCCTCTAACGTGGAGGTTCATCGACTGTCTAACCTACCTCTACTGTACAATTGTCTAGGAAATGAAATTATAGGTGACCACATCCCACATTGGAATAAAAACACTCATATCCTAGATTAATGGACCCTCTATGTGATCCTTGAACTATTGATCCTCGAGTTTTATTCTATATATGAGAATTCCTCATATATTAAGAATTTCATTCTTGACACCATCCAGTTGTGGTAGAAAACTATTATTTTGTGTGCCTACCACCAACACCAATTACACGATACTTCTTGAAAAAAAATTGTACCACTAAGGCCCACTCCAACACCCCGCTATAAGTGTTAATGAAAATAAGGACAAAACCTATGCAAATAATTCTACACAGGTCACACTCAAAATTTCATACTTTGGAAGAATATTTCGTGGATCATATTAAGGGAGTATCATATGAAATCAGTGAATCATGATTTATACTCATCAACCATCATGATGCCTTTATAAATTTCTAAAATATTATGAATATATATGGATCCTAAATTATATGAATAATAATACTAATGGAAGAAGTTCTTAAACAAAATCCAAAGAATCATATCCTCTTCATGGGTATTTTTGATCAAATTCCACCAAAGAATCAATATTCTATATAGAATACTAGTTGCAAGCAACACCATCTGGCTGGAAGTTTTCTGAATGAGATAGAAAACTCAAACCAATGAATTGATCAAATCCAAAAACACTTGAACATAAATATTTCCTCACAAAACTGGGCGTACTTTTTCATTAAAACTAATGCACCAATCTTATACTATGTGCATTCCCATCCCATGAAACTCGAATTATTATCTTCTCAATATGGAGGGACACGTTTGGAAAAATCTTATGAGGTAGGAATTTTCATTCATCAAATGGCCTATGACAACTCTATCTACCCACCTATAGGAATCTACTCATGAAAAATACTTTTATTTAATGGATCATCACTCAACAAGTCATCATCATGACCCTATCTTAGAATCAGGCTAGCCATCTTCATAGAGGCGTCCAATAATTTAATGACATGGTCAATGTCCAAGATAGAATATCTAGGGTGTTGAATAAAGGAAATTAAAAATAAAAAACGATTTTTATTTTAATAATGTGCATTTTTTTCATTCATAACCAATGTATCATTGCACCCAGTTGACAGTCAGGTTTTTAGGGTCCCGATGAATAGATATTTTAGCTGCTACAACATCACTGGGATCTCTATTTGGAATGTTGAACTCAAGACTCCAAAAAATTTCTTTCTTAGATTTTTAAATCCAAACATCATATCACACCTATCTCTAAAATATATTCTTATGAAAATATCTATCTAATACCACTTTGACATGACTTGGACCACTATGACATCTTCTATGTGGCCACCCCAATCCCACCCCCAATATTCCAGAGGCTGGTAATAAGAATTGAGTAGACATAATACTCAATATGGGAGGCCTTAGTCTAATATACCAGTATGAAACACACACCTTTATACATTTCGCATTAATATGTTTAAATAAGTAAACAAATAAATGGTAAATAAAGAGGAAACCCAACTTAAAAGTTGATAAGTGAAAGATCCTCTCTCATGCTCTAAATATGATCATCATATTCTAAAACCACCAGAATGTAGCACTAAGCTCCACTAGTAGTTGCTCCATCAAGATCCCCACCAAACCTCCCATCATTTTAAAAAAATATGAAATTTGGAAGAAAATACTCCCATATATGGGTGAGCATTGATATACCCAGTAGGAAACCATGAAACAACCAAGTGAATTATAAAAAGACCAGTTACATCATAATAAAATATCTGGATGAAATAACAAACTAAATAAATAAGATATGATCAAAGGATAATGTTTTATATGTATTGTCTCAGCAATAATATATAATATATTATGATTTTTTTGCTCACAAATATCCTTGTTGGTTTTACTAATGATTTTACATTAAGTGTATTTCAGAAAATTAATATTCTTTATACTATTTATAATAAAATTATTTCTCAAGCTTCTTAATCACAAGGAATATTTATTAAACTTTTTAGGACTCATTTTTATGCATTTTTAAAACACTATTCATACACTAAATGGATAAAGGTAATGCAAGGATTAAACCATACATTTTTTACAGCACATATGGACTGTAATCTATCCATATGTATTCAAACTTACACTAGAAGAAGAAAGTATGGTATCCCAATACTACATTCATAATAGTACATATGGTTAATCAACCCTATGTTATCAAAATATTATGGTTAAATAACCTTACTTTTGAAAGAACGAACACTACGTTTTCTATTTTTTTTAATTTTGTGAAGGAACCCTATGTTTTACTTTTCAACGTCAGATATTTAAATTCGCGATATTTTTTGTGATTTGTGAAACGATTTTGGTAGAGTTACAGGTAGTTTCAAATCTTGTTTTAAACTAATTTAAAGATAAATTTATTTTATTCAAAGAACCATATTTAATGAATATTTTCACTCATATTCTTAAGGGAAGTTATGAATCCCCTATTTTATTTATATTAAATTATCCACGTGTTATCAAGCATATTTTATGGATCTAGAATTCTGAAGCAGGAAATATTATTTATATATACTATCAGTGGATCAATTTTTTATATGGTATTTCTTTACAAGGTACATATTTTTCATATACAATCATACTATGGTTAAAAAGCTTTTTAAATTTATATTGAAAATGAACAACTCTGATAGAGGACTAAATGGGGGAGATATACATATTCTATATCATTCTTTTATAAGCTTGTTGCTACTCTGTGTTTGTTTCTTCTTTTAGAATTGAATATATTCTGTGCAACCTGGATTTTTTCTGGCTCGTTCCTTCTTAAAGACTATTAATTCTAAAGAATAAGATCTATCTACTATCAGTTTCATGCTTCTTCAAATATGAAGATCAATCTGAACCACTTAAATAAATCTATTTTGAATAATTGAAGTTTCAATTACTCGTACTCAATTGTGGTGGAGTCTCAACTTCTTGATCTAATATGTGGCTAACCAATTATCTATTATGGAACCATAAGGCTTTGTTTTGTTTTAGCCTTATTTTAAAGGTGTTGAGTGCCTACACACACTTTTGGAATTTCGGTTTTATGATACAATGACCATTCTAGTAAAATTCACCAAGCTCACTTATAGAGTTTTTGGTGGAGTGGACTAGGAGATCATTTTGCCACAAACCACTATAAGAATATGTGTTTTTTATTTCTATTCATCTGATGAATATTTTTATATAATAGAAAAACACTGTATATCTGCCTAAATTAAAGAGGGTTCCAAAATCAAGAATTGTGGAAGTTTTGGAAAAGACACAATTCATCCCCCATATTGTTTGTTACTTTTTATATTCTGACCTAACAATTGGTATCAACTATGAAATTTTAGATAAGGATATAGGAAGATAAAGAGCATATGTTCTGTACAAAGATATCAATAACCAATCTTAGAGAAGGAATGTTTATGGTTCTTTCTTTATATTTCAATGGTGAAAATTATCGCTGTTTTAAATCAAGGATGAATATCTATTTAAAGAATCTTGGATTTAGAATCTACTAAAAAATAATTACTCTTTATATGATTTTTGAGAAACCAAAAACTTGAGATGCTGCGACAGAATTCAAACATTATATGAATTCAAAATCCACGAAGTCAACTATCTGCGGTCTTAGACTAGATGAGTTCGATTAAGTATCACAATGTCCAACTACCCATGAAATGTGGAAATCCATTTCAATTTCTTATGAAGGTACAAACAATGTAAGAAAAATTAAGTATGCTACATCCACAATAATGTTCAATACATTTAGAATATTTGATGGCGAGAGCATCACATATATGAATGGAAGTCTTAAAACAATTATCTATAATATTATATCCTTAAGAGAACCCATTAAAAAATCTGATTAATATTTGAAAATACTGAGACTAATACCCTCAAAATGGAATGGCTATCTACTTCTATTCAATAATCATCACCTCTCAACGTTCTAAAAATGAAAGAACTAAATGGGACCCTAATGATGTATGAAGGTGAGATTGAAGATCAAGCTAAAGATCATAATATTAGAGTGAAGAAATAAAATACTTCTATGAAAGTGACATCTCAGAAGCATAGAAAAAAAACATTATGAAAATAAGGAAGAAAATTCAGTTTCCTCATATTCTAAATTAGAACTGGCTCAACTATCCAAAAAGTTCAGTAAGTTTTACAAGAAGAAAATAGGATTCATGAAATCATTCAGGAAGGATGATAAGTAACCAAGATAAGTTTGTTGCTATGAGTGAATGAAATTGGTTCATATCAGACCATATTTTCCTCAATTGAAAAATGAAAGAAAAGGGCCTAAAAGTAGATACTAGAGAAATTCTAATTATGAGAATAAAGGAAAAAGAGCAATGAAATCTACCTAGAGTGTATCTGAAGACTCCAACAACTCATCAAAATCATATTTAGAGAAGTAACAATCAAATTTAAAAGCTGAAGTACATTGTGTTGCATTTGTTGTCAATGAGGCATGAAGTTGTCTTGGAATGAATGGATGTCAAGGAGTCAAGATGTGAATGTCAAAGGATGTGATGGTGATGGTGATAAAGGAGAATGGCCATGGTACACAGATGCATGTCACTTAGGAGATTCACTAAGTGACATAGGAGATGTGGTTGAAACATTCTCTAGTAACATCTGACGATTGTGGAGCTGTTCTTTAAGTTCATAGAACTTGTATCAACTGGATACAAAGTCACAACATGATTAGAAGACCATGCATTGTACTGACAATGCATGAGGAGTTGAAGAGATCCATCCACAACTTCTAAGTGGATGAAGTGGATTAATAAAGTCCATGCACTATCACTTAGTGCATGAGAATTTGAAGAAGTTCCAATTTGATCTCTGATTAAATCAACAAAGAGAATTGAAGAAGTTATTTGATTCAGGAGTTCGGTTGAAGATGAAAAACCTTCAAGAAGTCCCTCCTAAGTATTGAACACATATGGAAGAGGGGATGAAGAAGATTAAGAAGAAACCGTTTGAAATTCCATTCATAAGTGATGAATACATGTTGAAGATAATGGAGGAATTTCAAAATGAAGAAGAAGAAAGGAAGAAGGATAAATGAGGAAGAAGGCTTGAAGTGGCACTTGGCATTTGGCATGTTTTATATGGAGAAGAACTTTGTATTTCACAAAGTCCTATTCTGTCCCTTTGCCAAAAAAAATTGGCCAGCCAAGGCACCTTGGGGGGTTCAACCCCAAGGCATGGGCACTAGGGCACCACGCCCGGGGGAACCCCGTGGGGCGAGCCAGGGCGGCAGGGGCGCACCCGCAGACACCGCAAGGGCGCCATGGGCACGCCCGGAGGAGCGCAGTGTGCATAGTGGGCGCCAGTGGCGCGCCCGCAGGAGGCATAGTGGGCGCTAGAACCGCGCCCGCGAGGAGCAGAGGGTGGGCGCAACAGCGCGCCCGCTAAAGAACTCGGTGCGGGGCGGCACCGAGAGGGGAGGAGATTCAACTGGCGGATTGAGGGAGCGCCAGGCTTATAAAGCGCGGAAAAACCGGCCGCGGATTCGATGTGGGACGCGCATTTTTCACCCGGAGCGCATCCTGGCCGTCCGACTCATCGCGCGGCTGATCACAGCCGCTCATCGCATCCCGCGCGAGATCTCCTGATCGCGGCCGTCCGAGGATATTCAAACGCCTGATCCGACGGCCGAGAGCTCGTCTCCTTCCTCGAGCTCGGCCGAGGACACCTCGAAGCCACCCGCGACATCGCCTGAACCAGAGGCCATCCGACCACCGGTTTTTGAGTTCCCGGCCAACATTTCCAACGCCGAAGGCTCTATTGAGCTCGTCTGGACCTACCGAACACGATCATGCATAAAACTATACATGCATGCAACAAATGAGGAGATTTAGTGATCGGCCGAGGCAAACGAAGCTGCCGAGGCCACGTGGAGAGCATGCTTTGCATGCATGAGCCTAAACAGAGGCCGTGCATGCGTTCTAAGTCGCATGCACGTGAAGAAGGCCGATAAATAAGGGAGCCCGCGTCAAACCGAGAATAAAACGCAAAACTTTGGAAATATTTTGAAGATCCGAAATCTTTGGTGATTCAAGATTTTGAACGCGGATGATCAAAGGCATTCCTCTGCCTATATAAGGAGAGCTCGTGGCTCTCATTGAGCTTGCTGATTATTTTGTTGAAGATCCGGAGTCCCGCGGAGCACTCTCTGCCTCGCGAAGCCGAAGCCCCGCGCATCCCACTTGCGCGGCTATTGATCTCGGTGCCATCTGAGGCCCGAAGGAGTCCCTTTTGCGCATCCCTTGCGCGAAAGAAGTGAAGGGGAGACCCCTGCGCGCTAATCCTTGCGCGGCAGGAAGAACCCAGGGCCGCGGCACTCTGCGCGCCCACGGTTGAAGCCCGAGGTGCTTTGCACCCGAGGTCTTGCACGCCCCTGTGCCGTGCTCCTTGCGCGCTCGAAGGCTTGCACACCCGTGGCTTGTGCCTTGCACGTGTGCGCCTTGTGGCTTAAGCCCACCACACCTTGCGCGGCTGCCCCTTGTACCAAGACACCTTGCGCGCCTCCTTTGAGATCAAGGCAGTATACCACACTCATTTTGTGTGTGTGTGAAGTGAAGGAGTTCGGGTTTTGTTTTACACACATTGTGTGTGCCAAAGAAGGCCGAAGCCTTGCGCGGCAGTGGAGAAGAGGAGAAGCACATGGGCAGTGTGTGTGCAAAGTGGACATGAACACACCTTGGCCGAGACTTGCACTCTGTGTGTGCATTTGAAGAAAAGGCAGTAGCCTTGTGTGTGTGCATAAGTGGAGAAGTACACACTTTGGGTGTGTGCAAGAGGAGGCCGAGGCCTCAGTGCCTCGTGTGTGAACATTGAGAAGGCCGAGGCCTTTGTGCCTTTGTGTGCAAAAAGAACAAGAAAAGGCCGTAGCCTTGTGTGTGTGCAAGAAGAGAAGGAAGGTTGTGGCCGTGTGTGTGCATAAGGAGGAAGACCACACTATTTGTGTGTGTGCAATTCAAGTGAAGGCCGAGACTTGCATGCCTTGTGTGCATAGTGAAGATAAGATCCTATGGCTTTGATGTGTGCAAGGAGAACCCAAGGCTTGAAACCTTGTGTATGCAAATTGAAGAACATGCCTTGAGTGTGTGTGTGCAAACAAGAAGAAGAAGGCCGAACCTAGGTGTGCACTAATAGTGAACACACTTAGAAGAAGTTGAAAGGAGGACATCCACACTAAAGTAGAACACACTCTAAGTGTGTAAACAAATTGGATAGAGTGTGTGCAAGGAGGAGAATTGGCCAAGTATCAAGTGTGTGCAAAGTGAAACAAGTGTGAGCAAAAAGACAACATGGCCAAATCTAAGTGTGTGCACTAAGAAGTGTGTATACACTCAGAAGAAAGAAGGAGAGACCCACACAAAGTATAACACACGTTTCAAGTGTGTAAGCAAAAGGAATTAAACGTGTGAAGGAAAAGAAGAAAGGTGTGTGCTTAAACAGTTTACACCCTTAAGTGGGTTTATTGCACCAAGAGAAGAAAGAGGGAAGTGCATGCATGCATGCATGCACGTGCACACGTGAAGAAAGATAAATCAGTGGTGTGCATCTGAGGAGTCCAAGACCAACAGACCTTTTCAGAGGCTGTTGAAGATTCTTGAAGAAAGAGGCCAGGTCATCCTTAGAAGAAGGAGATAAAGCCTGAGCAAGACGAGAAGACCTGATCATCACAAGTGATCAGAGGTACAGAGCAAGGCCAGCAGCCTTTATCCTAGGCTGCTGAAGTTACTTGAAGAACTTAAAGTGAAGAAGTGCTACTCGTGTGACTCGAGGAGCCAAGAGAAGACCCTGTGGGACTCAGGGAGAAGAAGTCTTCAGTGGGATTCTGGAGCAGGCCAGTGGGACTCTGGTAACACTGTGGGACACAGTATAAAGACCCTCCTGTGGGACTCAGGAGAGATACAGTGGGACTCTGTATCGACCATTGTAATTTTAACAGGTTATAATGGAGAATCCATGCTTGGAGAGCATGGCAAGGATGTAGGCCTTTGGTGCCGAACCTTGTAAATCCTTGTGTCCTGTGCCTTTTCATTACTGCATTATCCGGGAAAGGTTGAGAGATACAAGAAGAGTGGATCGAGGCTTTAACCAGCCATAGAGGTTTAATTGATTAAGAATCAATTAGTAAAAAGTTTTAAAGGATCACTGATTCACCCCCTCCCCCTCTCAGTGATTCACACTGATCTGGGCACTTCAAAAGCTAACATGTGATTTATGGACAAGGAATAATAAGAAAAGGTACAATGTAACATCCCAAGTAAGTAATGAATAATAGATATTTTTATATATTCCTATTAATGAATAAGATAGTGTTTTAGAGGCTTAAAATGAGAATAAATCCAATCTTAAGCATGTAATATACTAATATTGTTTTAATGCCTTTTGATGGAAAAAAATTTTAAATCAAAATTTTGACAATTTTATAAGACCTATTTGTCAAAATAAACTTATTTTTTTTATTGGGACATTGAAATTTACTTTGGGTAAATTTTTGTTTTTTTTCTGACAATATTCATTTTCTAATGCATAGTGAAAAATACTGCATTTTACATCAAAATTGTTTTTTCATCTAATTTAAATATATGGTCATATTATCTTTTTAAGTGGTCTTAAATTTTAATTTGAATATATATTTTCCATTTAATCCAATGGTGGTAATTAGGATTAATTTCACTTTGTAATTGGGCATAAACTAATGCCAAACGTTTCATAGATATTGTTTCAAAAAAACCCGCTATTTGTATTGAAAACGGGAATTATTTTTAAATAAATTATTGAAATTTGTGTGTTTGGAATTTGGAAAAATAGATTACAAATTTGGAATCAGAAGTTCCAAATTATGTAATTAAGACTCTTTTGTTTTTGAACATTATGAATAGTAATGACGGTATTTATCTTTAATTATCTTGATTAATGAGTAATTAGGTAGTTAAAGATAATAAGATAATATCATAATAATAAAAAATGACCACAACATGTTTCCTAAGGCTACTGGGTGTCTCATGGCCGACCATGGGATGCATTGTGCCAAACATGGGGGCCCCATGGAGTCACTTTTGTGTGAAAGTGACTTTTTATCTTTTTATTTTTAAAGAATGTTAAATGTAACAAAGAATGTATCACCTAAGTAAAATATTTTTAATTTTGTCTACAAAAATGATATTTTGGACTATAAATATTAATTATAAATCTAAAACAATTTCCTACATCATGATATTTTTATATAATTTTTAGACATTAAATTTATTAAATTATTTATGACATCATGATGAGGCAGCGATTACCTCATTAATAAAGGATTTAAATAAAAAGGAAAGATAATGTAAACTCTAAGACCTATACATGTACAAAACCTATTGGATTGGTGGATTTCTAAGCCTTATCACCTTATCCTAGAAACACATCAATGTGGGACCATTAAAATCCGAAACTCATTCTAAAATAAAGTAACATTTCCTTACTTTCCAAGAGTGACCCTCCTCTCCTCTTATAAAAGGCCCCCACCTCTAACTCTTTACCCACACTTCCAAAGCCTTTGGCTCGGCCAAACCCTGACCATTTTGTCTCTCCACTTCCCTCTATTACTTATTGAAGCCTAACTTTGGGCAGAAGTCTTTCCAAGGAAGCCTTTGATCTCAAACCAAAGGGAGTTAACCAATTTTAAGGTAATGTCTTCACTTGAGTCCTTTTGTTTTATTTTGCTTCTCCAACCCCCTAAAATATATTTTTTCATTTATTTTGTAAAAAATACAGTATAATCAATATACTAGGATGTTGTTATAAGAATTATTCGAGCTACACTTACCCACACCTACATCTAATGGTTACATAACATACTGTTTTCGTGGATGGTGAATTTCGGCCTCCCGAAACGATGATTGTTCAACATTCTTTTAACACCTTCAAAGGTGTCCATTAAGATGACACTATATTTATATATGATATATAATATGTTTATGTTTTCCTTAAGCTTCTGTATTTTTCATTTTGGGCATACCTTTATGGTTTCCATTATGGGTAAACGCGATATCTTCATTTAAGGAAGTGCGGACTACCGCCCCCTCAAAGTGATGTGATTCGTTAATGCCATATCTGCAATGTATAAAGGATGGATTTAAAGTTATTATATATGATGTTATACTGGAATTAAAATATACCTCTATATCATTATTATTTATTTCCATTAAAGTATGAGATAGAAATGAAAGTAGCGTTCATGCGTACGTACGGCTTACCGTCTCCATGAACGGTGCATTTCATTTCTTATCCCCAAATGTAATGTACTATAAAAGTACATGTTTATAATGAATATATATGATGAATGATACATATAAATGTTGAATATAATTTTGGAATTAAAATATGCATACCTCTATTTTAGTTTTAATTTCATTATTTTGACAAAGAAATGAAAGTAGCGTTCATGCGTACGTACGGCTTACCGTCTCCATGAACAGTGCATTTAATTTCTTACCTCTAAATGATTATGTAATATTATAAATACATGTATATGCTGGATATATATGATATATATGATATCCAAATCAGGAATGTCATTCTGGATATAAATAACCTTTGACCACACGAACAACATGTAATTGTAAGAAGTCCACTTTCGACTTAAGAACCAAATATCGACAAAACAAACATTATTAACTTAATGATTACATAATGTTTATAACATGGAAATAAGTGATATAAAAAGAATAATAATCTTGAAAAAGGTTCTTAATCAAGTAGAAATTAACTCAAGTTTATTATTCAGGACATTAAAGAACGATCGAGTCATGTCGGACCCAAGGTAAGGGACTTCGTCTCAATCTCCTTTCATTGAGGCATATTTCGTTTTATACACAACTTTATTTTATACAGTGTATAAACCCCTTTGAATTTTACTTTTATACAAAAGGAATCATTTTTTATGAAGCATTTTACAAAACGACAAAAAGGAATGTTTCTTTTAACGTACGCGGTGGCAACGACGTTTTCCGCCACCGCGAGTATTATTTGGTCTTTGGCTTCCTAAAAAAGCCGTAATGTTTTTTTAAAATTAAATAAATACCATATACTATTTTATGTATTTTTGTATTGAAAATGGATTTTATAATGGATTTTTTATGTCAATATATTTAAGTGATATATTGTGATCAAAGTGTGGAAATGTTTTCTTTCCATTATATTTGTTTTATGTCTTATGATTTTTATAATGGTACTTGGACATTTTACGGGTGGTTACGTGATAAACCATATGACGGGTGGTTCCATGAATACCAGGATGGGTGGTTACGTTATAACCCCCAATGCATTGGGTATGGAAGTCGGCCGTATGGCTATTCCATTAAGTATGCATGGAAGTTGGCCGTATGACAATTCCATTAAGTGATATGTGTGGAAGTCGACCGTATGGTTATTCCACTTAAGTATGTTTATGTCCCAAGTTACCTTTATATGTTATGTGATCTTTTAATGGGTTTTATTGTAATCTTCTAGTTACAAAATGGTAAGTAATGATATTTTATTTCAGTGAAGAGTTTTACTACTTCATAAAGGTGAAAAGTATTACTTTGATAAAGTATACATGGTTTACTTGTTGTTTTGATAAACTAACAGTTTTCATTCTTTGTGTATCCCTTACTGAGATTTTTATGCTCACCCCAAGATTTTTTGAAATGTTTTTCACAGGACATAATGTGGAATAGGGTCAAGGATAGGATCAAGGGAAATTCATGCTATATAAAACATGGAACTAGACATGTTTCTTTTTAAGAGTTTTTTTATTCTATGGAAACTCAGTAGAAGTGTCTACTTTGTAATCTTTTGAGATGTAACAGTTATGTCCTAATTCTCTAAAACTCTAAACCTAAAAATATCCTTAATGTGAATTATTCATTTAATTCAATATTATGTAAGGTTTAAGGTCGGGGCCTTATAGTTGGTATCAGAGGTCGGTTTAGACAACTTTAGGAGTTAGAAAATTGTTAATTTATAATTTAATTTATGGTATGGATGAAATGATATAGCATTTAAAGATTACCATGTTGCTTCGCCTAAGATATTTCTGTGTTCAGAATGGTTTTCTGTAGAGGAAAAAAAGAAGCTATGTTGGGACAACATCAGGAGGAAGACAACATTCCAAATCAGCAACTTGAGATGGTCGGAATCAGAACTGAATAGTTTGTTGCAGTGATGGAACAGTTAACTCAGTCTATAAATGGTGGTGGTATCCATGCACGAGATCAGCCAGATCAACCGCAGAGGAACATGTTAGTGGTGGAACATTTCATGAGGCAACATCCCCCATCATTCGGAGGATCATCTGACCCCGTGCAAGCTGATGGGGGGATTAAAGCACTGGAGAAAATTTTTGATGTCATGGGGTGTTCAGAACATCAAAAGGTTAGTCTTGCTGTTTACCGTTTTGAAGGTGAAGCTGATCAGTGGTGATCGATGGTGAAAAATATCAGGGTTAGTGATGAGATTGAGAATCTTCACTGGGACGAATTCAAATGTATGTTTCTTGAGAAATATTTTCCTAAGGTTGTTCGTCTTAGGATGGAAAAACAGTTCCTAGAATTGAGGCCGGAGGATGATTCAGGGGCTGATTATGAAGCAAAGTTCACTCGATTGGCAAGGTATGCTCCAAACTTCTTTCGAGATCTTGATAGTAAAATAAACCGTTTTTTACTCTGGGTTAAAGCCAAAGTATCAAAGGGATTTAGCTTCTCATGAGTTCAAATGTTATGAAAAACTTGTTGGATGTGCGGAGAAGGTGGAAATGGAGTTTTCCGATGATCAAGTGTTCTATGACAAACAATAGAATAAGAGGTCTAGTTGGCAGGGAAAGGGGAAGAATTCATCAAAGAAGCAAGGAGGTAAGAAAAACAAATATCCATCCTCCGAGAAGTGTGGTAAAATGCATCCTGGAGAATGTTAATCCATGTCTGGTAGGTGCTTTTGGTGTGGTAAGTCTGGTCATATTGCTCGTAGCTATAAGGAAGATGATCAAGTAGGCAATGAAAAGCCAACGGTAAGATGTTTTAAGTGTAATGAAATGGGTCATTATGCAAACAAGTGTCCAACGAAGAATTCAACTAGGGGAAAGCAGCCAGACTACAAGCAGAAAGGGGTGGTGAAATCCTTTGCAACAACTTCAGCAGATGTTGGGCCATCGAATGAAGTAGTATCAGGTACACTGTTTGTTTGTTCAGATTATGCCAATGTGTTATTTGATTCAGGGTCTACACATTCTTTCATTTCTGAGAAGTTTTCAAGTAAATTGGAAATTCCATCTCAAGATATGATCACTGAACTTATGGTAAAAACACCCGGAGGGAACGTTGAGACAAAAAGGAATTATAAGAACCTTCCTATCCTTGTGTGTGGAATGAATCTACCCGAAAACCTTATTGTTTTGACTCTAGTAGTGTTTGATGTTATTTTGGGCATGGATTGGCTTTCTGTTTATCAAGATAAGATTGAATGTAGAGCTAAAATGGTTTCTTTTCAGAAGGATTTTCAGTTTGTGTACAAGAATGAACCCTTGATTTTGATAACATATTAGGAAGTTGAGAAACTAGTAAAAGATGGAAAGGAATGTCACCTTGCACATATTGTTGAAAATAAAGGAACTGTTAAGATTAATGATGTGCCAGTGGTAAATGAGTATCTTGATGTTTTTCTTGATGAGTTTCCTGGTATTTTTCATGATCAGGAAGTTGAATTTACTATTGACATAGTTCCTGATTCTAAGCCAATTTCAAAACCCCCTTATCGAATGGCTCAAGTTGAACTTTTAGAGTTAAATAAAAAATTGCAGGAGTTATTAGATAAAGGTTTCATTCGACCTAGCACATCACCATGGGGTGCTCCTGTCTTGTTTTTTAAAAAGAAAGATGGCTCAATGAGAATTTACATTGATTATAGGGCCTTGAATAATATTACTGTTATGAACAAGTATCCTTTTCCTCATATCGATGATTTATTTGATCACCTCCATGGAGCTCAGTATTTTTCGAAGATTGACTTGAGGTCAGGGTACCATCAGTTGAAAGTAAAAGAAGCAGACATTCCGAAGACTGTGTTTCGTACTAGATATGGCCATTATGAATTTGTAGTTATGCCTTTGGGGTTAACCAATGCACCTGCTGTATTCATGGACCTTATGAATAGAATTTTCCATGAGTTCTTGGATATGTTTGTGGTTGTTTTCATCTATGATATTTTGGTGTTTTCTAAAATTAAAGAGGAGCATGAAAGTAATTTAAGGGTTATCTTGCAAACCTTAAAAGAAAAGAAACTATATTGAAAATTCAGCAAGTGTGAGTTTTGGTTACAACAAATTTCTTTCCTGGGTCACATTTTTTCGAAAGATGGCATAACTTTTGATCCTGCTAAAACAAAAGTTGTTGAAGAATAGACAAGACCCACAAATGTAACCAAGATACATAGGTTTCTTGGTTTGGCAGGTTACTACCGAAGGTTTGTCGAAAATTTTTCACGGTTATCTAGTCCAATGACTAAGCTAACTCATAAGGGTGTTATGTTCATCTGGAAAAAATTATGTGATGATTGTTTTCAGGAGTTGAAAAGAAGATTGGTGAATGCTCCAGTTTTGGCACTTCCTTCCAGGAATGGTGAGTATGTTGTATACAGTGATGCTTCGTTGAAGGGACTTGGATGTTTCCTTATGCAAAATGAACAGGTAATTGCTTATGCTTCACGTCAGCTGAAAACTCATGAGGTAAATCACCATACACATGATTTAGAATTAGCTGCTGTTGGTTTTTCTTTAAAAATTTGGAGGCATCATTTGTATGGAGTAAAGTGTGAAATATATACTGATCAAAAAAGTTTAAAGTATATATTCACTCAGAAAGAATTGAACATGAGACATAGGAGATGGATGGAATTAATAAAGGATTATGATTGTACAATTCATTACCATCTGGGAAAAGAAAATAAAGTGGTCGATTATTTGAGTCGAAAAAGTAATGCTTCATTAACCATGCTACGTTTGGAACGAGATCCTTTGGTTTTTGATTTGATGAACTTTGGAATAGAAGTTGTTGGTGTAGTAAGTTCTTCTATTTTGTTTTAGGTATCAGTAAAATCATCCCTATCAAACAGAATTAAGCAATCACAGAGGGAAGACAGTGAGTTGCAGAAAAAGGTAGAGCTGGTTCAGATGGGTAAGTTGCCTGAATTCAACATTGATAATGATTGTGTTTGGAGGTTTGGGAAGAGATTATGTGTCCCTTGTGATTCACAGTTGAAGAATGAGTTGTTATGTGAGGCTCATAGTTCACCGTTTTCAGTTCATCCTGGCAGTACAAATATGTACATGGATTTATGGGAGTATTACTAGTGGGATTGAATGAAAAGAGATATTGCTGAATTTACTGTGAAGTGTTTGACTTGTCAGCATGTTAAAGAAGAGCGGCAGTTACCAAAAGGGATGTTTCAGCCTCTACCAGTGCCAGAGTGGAAATGGGAAAATATATCCATGGATTTTGTCGTGGGATTACCGAAGACAACTAGAGGTAATAATGCAATCTGGGTTATTATTGATCGCCTGACTAAATCGGCTCATTTCCTTGCTATACGAGATACTTATTACCTAGATCAACTTTCCCATTTGTATCTTAAAGAGATAGTCATGTTACATGGAGTTCCTCTCTCCATTGTGTCTGATCGTGATCCCAGGTTTACTTCTAACTTTTGGAAAGGCCTTCAGAAGTCGTTGGGTACTGAATTAAATTTTAGTACAGCTTTTCATCCGCAATTAGATAAGCAGTTAGAATGAACAATTCAGATCTTGGAGGATATGCTACACGCTTGTTCGATGGATTATCAGGGAAGTTGGGACCAAAATTTTTCTTTGGTTGAGTTTTCTTATAATAACAGTTTTCACTCCAGTATACAGATGGCACCATTTGAGGCATTATATGGGAAGCGGTGTCGAACTAAATCATTTTGGGATGAAGTGGGTGAAAGGAAGCTGATGGGACCAGAATTGGTAGAAGAGATGACGGAAAAAGTTCAGTTGATTCAGAAACACATGAGAGCAGCTCAGAGCCGACAGAAGAGTTATGCGGATAACCGGAGGAAGGATATATCTTTCGAGGTTGATGATCATGTTTTTCTCAAGGATTCTCCATGGAAAAGAGTGATGAGATTTGGTAATAAAGGAAAGCTGTGTCCAAGGTTTATTGGACCATATGAAATTCTAGAGAAAGTTGGATCAGTTGCTTACCGAGTGGCTTTACCTCCGAGTTTATCTCAGGTACATAATGTTTTTCATGTTTCGATGTTGAGGAAGTATATGCCAGATCAATCTCATGTTTTGAGTCCAGAGGTAGTTCAGCTGGAGGAGAACCTATCTTATGAAGAACAACCAGTCCATATTCTTGACCGAAGAGAGAAAGTGTTGCGAAATAAGGTAATTCACCAGGTAAAGGTTTTGTGGAAAACCATATGGTTGAAGAGGCAACATGGGAATCTGAATATGCAATGAGGGATAAATACCCCTACTTATTCGATAAGTAAATAAATTGCGGGGATGCAATTTTTTAAAGGGGATAAGGATGTAACATCCAATGTAATTAATGAATAATAGATATTTTTATCTATGCCTATTAATGAATAAGAAACTTTTTTAGAGGCTTAAAATGAGAATAAATCCAATCTTAAGCATGGAAGACACTAATATTGTTTTACTGCCTTTTGAGGGAAAAACATTTTAAATAAAATTTTTGACAATTTTATAAGATTTATTTGTCAATATAAACTTATTCTTTATGATTGGGAAATTGAAATTTACTTTGGGTAAATTTTTTGTATTTTTCCGACAATGTTCATTTTTTAATGGATAGTGAAAAATACTGCATTTTACATCAAAACTGCATTTTCATCTAATTTAATTATATGGTCATATTATCTTTTTAAGTGATATTAATGTTTAATTGGAATATATTTTTACCATTTAATCCAATGGTGGTCATTAGGATTAATTTCACTTTGGAATTGAGCATAAACTAATGCCAAATGTTTCATAGATATTGTTTAAAAAAACCCGCTATTTGTTTTGACAACAGGAATTATTTTTAAATCAATTATTGCAATTTATGTGTTTGGAATTTGATTAAATGGATTACATATTTGGATTCAGAATTTCCAAATTATGTAATTAATACTCTTTTGTTTTTGGACATTATGAATAGTAATGACGGTAATTATCTTTAATTATCTTGATTAATGAGTAATCGGGTAGTTAAAGATAATAATATAATATCATAATAATAAAAAATGACCCAAAAATGTGTCCTAAGGATACTGTTTGTCTCATGGCCGACCATGGGATGCCTTGTGCCAAACTTGGGGGGCCCATGGAATCACTTTTGTGAGAAAGTGACTTTTTATCTTTTTATTTTTAAAGAATGTAAAATGTAACAAAGAATGTATCACCTAAGTAAAATATTTTTACTTTTTTCTACATAAGTGATCTTTTGGACTATAAATATTCATTAGAAATATAAAACGATTTCCTACATCATGATTTTTTTATAATTTTTAGACATTAAATTTATTAAATTATTGATGACATCATGACGATGTAGCGATTACCTCATTAATAAAAAATTTAAATAAAATGGAAAGATAATGTAAAATATAAGACCTACACATGTCCATAACCTATTGGATGGGTGTATTTAGAACCCTTATCACCTTATCCTCTAAAAACATCAATGTGAGACCATTAAAATCCGAAACTCATTCTAAAATAAAGTAACATTTCCTTACTTTCCAAGAGTGCCCCTCCTCTCCTCTTATAAAAGGCCCCCACCTCTACCTCCTTACCCACACTTCAAAAGCATTTGGATCGGCCAACCCCTGCCCATTTTGTCTCTCCAATTCCCTCTCTTACTCCTTGAAGCCTCAGTTTGGCCAGAAGTCTTCACAAGGAAGCCTTTGAGCTCAAACCAAAGGGAGTTACCCGATTTTAAGGTAATGTCTTCACTTGAGTCCTTTAATTTTATTTTGCTTCTCCAACCCCATAAACTCTTTTTATTCATTTATTTTGTAACAACTCCGGTATCATCAGTATAGTAGGATGTTTTTATAAGAATTATTAGAGCTACACTTACACACACCAAGATCTAATGGTTAAAGAACATACTTTTTCCGTGGATGGAAAATTTTGGCCTCCCGAAACGATGATTGTTCAACATTCTTTTAACACCTTAAAAGGTGGACATTAAGATGAAACTATATTTATATATGATATATAATATGATTATGTTTTCTTTAAGCTTCTGTATTTTTCATTTTGGGCATACCTTTATGGTTTCCATTATGGGTAAACGCAATATCTTCATTTAAGGAAGTGCGGACTACCGCCCCCTCAAAGTGATGTGATTCGTTAATGCCATATGTGGTACATATAAAGGATGGATTTAATGTTATTATATATGATTTTATACTGGAATTATAATATACCTCTATATCATTATTATTTCTTTTCATTAAAGTATGATATAGAAATGAAAGTAGCGTTCATGCGTAAGTACGGCTTACCGTCTCCATGAACGATGAATTTCATTTCTTATCCCCAAATGTAATGTACTATTAAAAGTACATGTATATAATAGATATATATGATGAATGATACATCTAAATGATGAATATAATTCTGGAATTAAAATATACATACCTCTCGTTTTGTTTTAATTTCATTAATATGATAATGAAATGAAAGTAGCGTTCATGCGTACATACGGATTACCGTCTCCATGAACGGTGCATTTCATTTCTTACCTCTAAATGATTATGTAATATTATAAATAAATGTATATGCTGGATATATATGATATATATGATATCCAAATCAGGAATGTCATTCTGGATATAAAGAACCTTTGACCACATGAACAACATGTAATTGTAAGAAGTCCACTTTCGACTTAAGAACCAAATATCGACAAAACAAACATTATTAACTTAATGATAAGATAATGTTTATAACATGGAAATAAGTGATATAAATGGAATAATAATCTTGAAAAAGTTTTTTAAGCAAGTATAAATTAACTCAAGTTTATTATTCAGGACGTTAAAGAACGATCGAGTGATGTCGGACCCGAGGTAAAGGACTTCGTCTCAATCTCCTTTCGTTGAGGAATATTTCGTTTTATACATAACTTTCCTTTATACAATGTATAAAACCCTTTGAATTTTAATTTTATATAAAATGAATCTTTTTCTACGAAGCGTTTTACAAAACAACAAAAAGAAATGTTTCTTTTAATGTACGCGGTGACAACGACCTTTTCCGCCGCCGCGAGTATTATTTGGTCTTTGGCTTCCTGAACAAGACGTAATGTTTTTTTAAATGAAATAAATACCATATACTTTTTATGTATTTTGGTATTGAAAATGGTTTTCATAATGTATTTTTTATGTCAATATATTTAAGTGATATATTGTGATCAAAGCGTGGAAATGCTTTCTTTCCATTATATTTGTTTTATGTCTTATGATTTTTATAATGGTACATGGACATTTGACGGGTGGTTACGTTATAACCTCTAATGCATTGGGTATGGAAGTTGACCATATGGCTATTCCATTAAGTATGTATGGAAGTTGTCCGTATGGCTATTCCATTAAGTGATATGTGTGGAAGTTGACTGTATGGTTATTCCACTTAAGTATGTTTATGTCCCAAGTTACCTTTATATGTTATGTGATCTTTTTATGGGTTTTATTGTAATCTTCTGGTTACAAAAGGGAAAGTAATGATCTTTTATTTCAGTTAAGAGTTTTACTACTTCATAAAGGTGATAAGTATTGCTTTGATAAAGTATAAATGGTTTACTTTTTGTTTTGATAAACTAACAGTTTTCATTCTTTGTGTATCCCTTACTGAGCTTTTTATGCTCACCCCATGTTTTTTTGAGATGTTTTTCACAGGACTTAATGTGTAATAGGGTCAAGGATGGGATCAAGGGAAAGACATTCTATATAAAACATGGAACTAGACATTTTTTTAAGAGTTTTTTTATTATATGTAAACTCAGTAGAAGTGTCTACTTTCTAATCTTTTGAGATGCAACAGTTATGTCCTAATTCTCTAAAAATCTAAACTTCAAAAGATCCTCAACGTGAATTATTCATTTAATTCAATATTATGTAAGGTTTGAGGTCGGGGCCTTATATACAAACTCATTGTTTTTCTGATTCTGATACTAGTATCTGCTTGAATGATAAACTAGCTACCTAATAGTTTATGTTAGAAGAAAAATATGATTCCATAATAAAGAATAATAATTATTTGTATAAAACTCATAATGATGTTTTAAGTGAAAGAGACACCCAGTTAAAAAAAATCAAGAGTTAGTCGATAAATTCAACTCAAACACTACAAACTATATTGATCATGAGAAAAGGATTAAAGAATTATAGCATGAAGTATAATCCTATAAGAGTGTTTCTCTTGTTTTTACTAAAGGATAAAATATTTTAAATGATATTATTGGGAAATATTTCATTAAAAGAGAAAGATTTGGAATAATAAGTAAGTGTGAAAAATATAAACTATATTCTAACTATTTTGTTCCCAATTCTGAAAATGTGATTTGTTATAATTGTGGAACAGAAGGCCAGGTCACTAATAATTATTATTTTAAAAATTATAAAATTATTGGTATTATAGAATCCTTTATTTCTAATTGATTATTTGATGTAGGTGAAATGAGTTATGGAAAAAAATCATATTTCGATTCCCAGATCACTACTGGCTAACATTGTATGACCTATGAAAGTTTGGGTACCAAAAAAATCATTTTTATATACTATTTCAGGTAAATATACACAAGAAAAAAATGATCTATGATATATGTATAGTTGATGTTCTAGGAATATGTATAGATATCCATCTAATTTTCATAAACTGACTCAAATTGATGGAGGTATTATCACTTTTGGTGATAATGCCAAAGGAAAAATAGTTGGAGTCAGAACTGTTGGAGATCTGAAGTCCATCTCAATAAAAAATGTAATTTATATACAAGGGATAAAGAACAATATTATAAGTATTTCCTAGCTTTATGATGATGGCTTTTATGTTGATTTTTCTCAAAATTAATTCTCTATGTTTAAAGATATATTGCTTAAGTTTAGAGCACCACGAACTGATAATATTTATACTCAAGATCTAAATTTTTTATGTATAGAATAATTGATTTGTTTAACTTCTTTGAAAATTAATCATGGATCTGGTATAGGAGACTCGATCATTGTAATATTTATTCTTTAAATAAATTATCTATGAAATAGTAAGTTTCTGATTTTCCCAGTGTTAAATTTGAAAATGACAGATTTTGTGATGCATACCAAATTGGAAAGCACTAAAAATATTCTTTTAAAACAATTAACAAAATTACTACATCTTTACCATTATAACTTATACATAATGATCTGTTTGGACCATCCATAGTATAAATTTTGGCTGGAAAATTATATATCTATGTTTTAGTTAATGATTATTATATATTCACCTGGGATTATTTTCTAAAACTAAAATGTAATGTTTTCACTATCTTTGAATGTTTTTATAAAATTGTTCAAAATGAATTGGTTTTAAAAATAATTTCATTATGAAGTGATCAAAGTGGAGAATTTTAGAATTGATAATTCAATTATCTCTACTAAATATGGGTATTAAACGCACATTATCATCACCAATAAGACCTAAAAAAATAGAATTATTGAAAGAAGAAATAGAACTATTCATGAAATGTCAAGGACAATGCTGAATGAATATAGTCTTTCTACCTATTTTTTTGGAATAAGTTATAAGAAAAACATTCTAAATAATGAATAGAGTCTTAATAAGGCATATTATTAAAAAGACACCTTATGAACTTTGGAATAAAAAAAACCAAATGTAAAGTACTTTAAATATTTTGGATGCAAGTTGTATATCTTGAACACCAAGGATAATCTTAGAAAGTTCAGTCCATAATCCGATGAAGGAATATTTTTTTGGATATTCTACTACCTGTAAAGCTTATATAGTGTTTAATAAAATGTAAAAGATTATTTTAGGAATGATTCATGTGGAGTTTGATGAAACCAACCCTTTCATTAATGAAAAATGTCAAACTAATGAAGTCACTGACTATTTTGATAACATGGGAATTGAAAACCTTAAAAGTGGTTTTGAAGATGATATTAATAAAATTCAGTATTATTTAGAACAATATGATATTGAATAACCTGAATGTGTTTTTCCTATATAGTATAGAACTCTAAAGAACCATCCTTTAGAAACTTTTATAGGAGGCTTTGAGACAATTATTAATTTAAGAAGAAATGTATGAAACCTAGAAGAATTTTCTACCTTTGTATCTCAGTTAGAAACTAGGACTATTTAAGAATCCTTATAAGATTAATGTTGGATGTTAGAAATGTAATAAGATCTAAACTAGTTTAAAAGAAATGATGTTTGGGAACAAGTAGAAAGACCGAAAAACTATCCTGTTATTGGAACCAAGTGGTTCTTTAGAAACAAATAGGATGATTGAGGGATCATTACTAGAAATAAATATATATTACTAACCAAGGGTCATAATTAGGAAAAAGGAATAGATTATGATGGAAACATTGTAATTTTATATTAATTAGAATCTATAAGAATATTTTTATCCTTTGCATCTCATATATATTTTATATTATATCATATGAATGTTAAATTTGACTTTTTAAATGGTTATTTAATGGAAAACGTTTGTGTTGAACAACCTAATAGTTTTGAAAATCCCAAAAAACCCAACTCTATTTTTAATCTTATTAAATCTATATAAGGCCTTAAATAAAAACCTAGAGCTTTGTATGAAATATTTACTTCTTTTCTTTTGAAAAATGTATTTACTATTTGATTGGAATGTCCAACTCTATTTAAGAAAATAGTTTTTTTAATATTTTTCTAGTTCAAATTTATTTTGATGATGTTATTTTTGATTCATCTAATAAAAATATTTCTCATGATATTTCCAATTTATTGAAAAAATAATTCGAAATGAGTTTGATGGGAGAACTGAATTTGTTTTTGGATTTTTAATTTATAAAAAATATTTAGGAAATGTTTTTGATAAAATCACATATATTATTGATTTATTTCAAAAGTTTGGACTTGAAAACATAAGACATATATAACCCTCATGTGTACCAATATAAAACTTGATCTTGATGAAGTTGGAAAACCTATAGAAAACAAGTCATATAGAGGTATGATTGGATGTTTTTTATATCTTAATGATAGTATACCATGCATTATGTTTTTTGAATTTCATTGTGCTATATTTCAATCAAATCCAAAAGAATATCATCTTACCGCTATTAAAATAATTGTCAGATATTTAAAAGGAACTTTTTTTTCAACCACTTCTTTACCCCAAAACATTTGATTTTAATTTAATATTATATATAGATGCTGAATTTGGAGACTGTAGGTTTGATAGAAAACGTACCTCAAGAACATATCACATTTTAGGAAAATCATTAGATTCAAGGTCTAATAAGAAACAACACTCTGTTTCCCTATCAATCGCTAAAGTAGTATATATATTTGCTATCAGTTTCTATGCGTGGATGAAAAACACCTTACAAAACATTGAACTGAATTTTAATAGTATACCTATTTTATGTGATAATACTAGAATAATAAATATTTCAAAAAATATTACAATTCATTCTAGGACAAAGAATAATGATATATGACAACATTTTCTAAGAGATCATGTTCTTAAAAAAGTTATATCTTTAGAAATTGTTAATAAAAATATAAATTGGCTAATATTTTCAATAAACCACTTCCACTACTGGTTTTTAATTTATTAAAGTGGTTTATGTTTATTTAATTTTAAATAATTAGTTGTTAAGTTATTTCAATTTTTATATTTATTTCTATTAAAAATTGTATAATGTTTATTTTACTATCAATATTTATTTGTTTAAATATATTAGTTTTTATTTTCTTAGTCATGTTTTTTCAGAAACAATTATTTATTACCCTACATTATTGGCTAATGAAACAATGTTACATCATTATTTATCATAAACCTTTCGACTTACCATACCCATTTGTTTATCAAACCGTTTAATCTACCCAAACCATCATCTACCTTCAAAACGATAGAAACCATTCAAAACATAAATTCATAGAAATGTTGAAGATGAAGAGAATTGAGGAATGAGAATCTAGTGACCGAAGTGTCATTGATTTACAGAAATAAATATTCTTCGTGGAATGATCGTAGATTTCAGGTGGCTGTATGAGATGAATTTTTTGCTTAATAAAGAACTGGCATTTCAAGGTTTGAATTTTTTATTTAATTAAGTGAATACAGAGTTTGTTTACGAGGTATAACTAAATCATTTGTACAATAGTGTATACTTCAGTTTTAGGGAAATAGAGGATACTGTATCTGCGAAAATAGAAGACAAGGAAATTTTGATTACTTTGTAAACTTAACTTTTGAAATTTTCTCATGATAGTGTATTTCATTTTATCCTTTGATCTATTGGAAATAATGATTGTAAATCTACAGAAATTATGTATTTTCTATTTGGATCATTTAAAGTTAAATTTTTTTTGGGTAAAGATCTTGAGGTCGATCAGAAAGTACTTGTTATGTTTATTCAAACTACAATTTCCTCATGAGTATCTGAGATAGAGAATATTTTTTACCCTAATATGTACATAATATTTGTGTTCATAAGTGACATAAAGTTTAATTTTCCTAGATACATGTTCCGACATTTGAATTATTGTTTCCAAGAAAAGGCTCGGATTTTTTTTATCCTTATGGAAGGATACTCTCTTTAATTATTTTTAGGAAGGAGTTGATTCATTAATTTGACGCAGGAGTAAACTTTCATCATAGTAATGTTCTAAATGATGGTACTCTAATAGAGTTTGGATTTTACTGGAGTACTATGAAATAGAAGATTATACCAATTGGTGAAGATGACTAATTGAAGCCTGGATCATTTACTCAGGGGGAGAAAAGTTCTATAAGAAGAGATTAAATTGGGGAATCTAGAACTGAAGGTGTTTCTAAATCTGCTAAAATAAAATTAAAATTCGATGGTTCAACAAATCAAGAATAAGAAGAAGTTATAGAAGAGCTGGTTATGAAACCAAGAAAAAGAGAAGAACCACCACCAGAAGAACTTGTGTTAGTCTTAGAAGAAGTTACTCATTCGGTTCATTTGGAAGAACTAGTACATGAAGAAGATAAAAAAGATGAAATTAATATTCGATATCTTCAGGATGTTCCTTGGGAATAATATAAGGTTGTTCGAGTTGAATCTATTATGGAAGGGGCTACCCAAGAAGAAAAACCATTGAAATGTTTAGTAATTGATGGTATAGATCTTATTGAGAATCAGGATATCTCGACCATTGACCAGTAATTAGAGAGACAATGATCTATCTCAAGAAAAAAGATAGAGTTACTTGATAATTTTTCATGTTTTAGTGAAATGTAATTTGTGTAATTTGTTACTAATCCCTTGTCCATTATGGATGTTTATCATTACATGAATCCAGATGAACAGACTTATGATTATTTGACTAACCAAATTTAAGATCTTGTGATTCATTTCAATAAATATTAGGAGGAGAATTTTATTATTAGACAGTATCTGGAAGCTTCAAGAAAGTTATGAAAATATTTAAAAAATTCATAAGCCCTAAGGTTGGAGTTTGAGTCTCCTTAGACTATACATAAAAAAAATAAACTAAATTATTTGTTTAAAAAGGATTTTTAGGATTTTAAGAGGGAGAGTCTAGATTATATTGAAAAAATAAAGTCTGAATCTAATTCTAAAATAGATTTTGTAGATATGAAGTGGCATTTGAGAAGACATTTTGAGTCTATCAAAGGATGTGTTACTCAAGTTATTAATTCATCCTCTGACCCTTTATCCTAAACATATTTTATTAGAAGATTTCAAGAAACCAGAACTGTTATGGATAATATGAACAACCAAATTCAGAACCTTTAGTGAAATAGTTCCCCTTTGTCTGTCTTATTGGACAATTAGAGATATATTATTGAGAAATTGAATACAAGTGAACATGTTATTAGGTTTTTTCTCAACAAGTTAAGAGATAAGTTCTCTATGTTTATATTTTAGGAAGAAATTTTCCATAACTTTTTGAATGTAATTTTAGTTCAAAGTCTTCGTGTGTGTTAGGATTCTAGAGTTTTGATAAGGATGTCAGGAGATAATCTTGCTAAAATATTACAAGTGCTGATAGAATAACTGAAAGAAGGGTTTCAACGACTCAAGACCCTTTCAAAATAGTACAAGAAACATAAAAGGAAAAAACCCTTTTAACCGAAACCCTTCTAATTTAATAACTTTTTTCCAAAGCCGAACCTATCTATTGTAATTGTACAGTTTATTTTGTTAATAAAATTTTGTTATTATTATTTCCCTATTCTTTATTTCAAATCCTTTTTCTGTTTATCCCACTTTCCTGAATCCACAATTTATTTCTTTAAATAGTATATTTTAACATTCATTAACTATTCTATGCAAAATAAAATGTGTTTCAATATTTTTTCTCAAAACTTTCATTTTGATATCACAAAAAGGGGGAGAAATTTGGATAAAAAGAACATTTTATTTTATATAAATAGAACTGTGAAATCAAAATACTGTTATAAATATTTTCCCTACGTATGTTTACTAAATTCTATATTGTATAAATAATTCTATTGGTTTTGTGATCAAAAAAATGGGGAGATTGTTGGGCATGTATTGTGTTAACAAAACTCTATAATTTATAATGATTTTGATTCCCACAAATACCATTGTTGTTTAGTAAATATTTTTATTTTAAGTATATTTCATGGAATTAATATTCTTTATACTATTTATATTGAAATTATTTTCCAAGCATTTAATTCATAATGAATCTTTAATAAATCGTCCGGGATAAATTTTTAGCATTTTTAAAACATTGTTCATACCATATGTGGATAAGCATAACGTTAGGAATTAAACCAATGTTTTTCACAACATGTATGTATTGTAATCCCTACATTTTTTATTCAACATTACATAAGAAGAATAAAGTATGGTATCTCAACCCAACATTTAGAAGATAACATATGGTTAGTCAACCCTATGTTATCATAAAATCATGGTTAAATAACCTTACGTTTGAAAGGAACCTTACGTTTGTTAGGAGTGAAAAGTATTGTTAAAAAAACCTATGTAAGTAATGAACCTTACATTTTAGTGAAAAACATATGTATCATCAAACTTACTTTTATGCTCAACCTTATGTTTAATGAATGAAAACTATGTAGTCAACCCGTACATTTGCTATTTTTTTATTTTGTGATGGAACCCTATGTTTGACTTTTCAACGTCAGAAATTTAAATACGCAATATTTTTCCTCATTTATGCAATGGTGTTGGTAGAGTTACATGCAATTTGGAAGCTCATTTTTTACTGATTTAAAGCTCATTTGATTTGATCAAAGAACTGTATTTAGTGGATATTTTCACTCCTATTCTTAAGAGAAGTTATGATACCCTTATTTTGTTTAAATTTGAATGTCTCCATCTTATCAGGCATCCTTTATGGATCTATAATTCTAAAATAGGATAGTTTTGTTATATATTATATTTATTTATCGATTTTATATACATGATTTCTCTACATGGGATATATTTTTCATATACAATTATACTCCAGTAAAACAAAATATTTTTATAGTGATATTGTAAATGAACAACTTTGACAGAGGACTAAACTTTGGATATATACAAAATCTATCTCTTTATTCTATAAGATTAATGGTTCTCTACTTTTTTTGCTACTTTTTAATTGAAGATCTTCTATGCAACATGGATTCCTTGAGACTTGTTCTTTTTTTTAAGATTATTATTTCTGTAGAAAAATATCCATCTACTGTTAGTTTCCTGCTGCTGTAGCTGTGAAGATCAATCTGAACAACCAAAATCATTCTCTTTGGATTTATTGAAGTTTCAAATACTAATACTCAGTTATGGTGGAGTATCATCTTCATGATATATTCTTTGGATAACCTCATCTCTATTAAGTAATCTAAAGGCTTTGTTTTGTTTTAGACTTGTTGTAAGGTTTTCAACTGTCTGCACTCAGTTGTATAATATTAGCCTTATGATATAGGGACAATTGTAGTGAAATTTAGCATTATCGTAGATAGAGTATTTGGTGGAGTAGACTAGGGGATCTTTGTGCCCCAAACCACTATAAAAATCTATTTTCATTATTTCTATTCTTTTTTTGCATATTGTCATATAGAATAAAAACACTTCATATCTTCAGAAATTATAGAGTGTGTAGAAATCCATAATTGTGGATGTTTTTACAATACAAAATTCACCCGCTCTATTGGGTTACTTTGTATATTCCAACCTAAAATATAGAACCCAATACAAATGGAAAAAGTCTTATTCTTCATAGATATCGACAAAAAAAGTTTCCACACAACTTAAAAAATATAAACTACCCAAATCATTAAACCATGCAACCACTCTAGAACTATAGCTGGAGACCCATGAACCACTAGTGTATACAGAATGGTAGGGTGAGCACCAACCATGGTAGTGTACCCAAACCCCACTCGAGCTTTTAGATGGAGGAGTACCAACTTCAAAGATATAGGGTCCACAACCACATGTGTGTGGGGGAGTATTGACCCTATCGATATAAATGATGTGGAGGACATATACCCTAATATATCTATGCCTATATGGGAGTTCCTACCACAATATCATCCCAAATTACAAAACCTTATCTAGAAATATCTGAATTTGATGATATTACTGTACTCACATCTCCTCACATCTCATCTCAAACATCGAATAATGGCCTCAATTGGGTTTTACATAGAAAAAAGTGACCATGGCCTATTCATTTACCTGAATCTATATCCTAGGAAAGGATATGTATCAGGTCACTAAGACTAGATGAATTTCATGATGTGTGATATATAATATATGGTGTATAACACTAGTTGGTTACATAGTGTGTACAAGCAGAGGGAACTAGGTAATGTTCTACCAGTACATTATGTGTGATCTTAACTCACATGTTATATAAGTTCAAAATATCACTGAGGAGTGTAATCGCTATGAACTATATGAAAATTATATAGGATTCCACAATGTGTGGGTTATGTCTCAAGGCATTTGATATTTAACTCTATCAAAAACCCCATCCTTTACACCCATGAAATAAATGATGTGTGTTTTTCAATGTACATACTATATAGTCTGGAATCTATACAATATTCAACCCATCAACCTAATATCTCAATGTATTATTTTATTCCACCTATAATCACACCCTTTTATTTTCTAATAGACCAGATCAAGGATGAAATGTTATTGAAATTCAATATCCAACCACAAATCATCCAAAAAATAATCCATCACCCCTCGTATGAGATTCCCATTTCCACATTCAAATATTACCCAAGAAAGAAACCACACCTCCATTTCTTCAAAATTGAATTTGAACGAAATATTTTTCAAGTTTCTCGAGTATCTTTTATTGATCCAAACAGAAACACATGGTCCTAGGATTTGATCATGTTTTAAATTGGACCAATAAAATTGAATCACTATCTTAACCATAGGATGAAGATGAATACATGAGGAATGGTGGGAGAAAGCCATGTAAACAAAAAAATTTATTATCTGTAATGGATTTTTTGAACCATACCATTGATCATATGGTGAAAACCATAGAATAAATAAAAAATAAAATATTAAACAATCCAACCCAATTAAGAATTATTAAATTGATAGGTACATGAAAAAATTTACAGTCAAATAAATTACATCAATCGATGATCAATAATCTATAGATAGGGGAGTCTTGTAAAAAAAATTCCCTACCTCATAAATGGGTTTTTAATTAGAGATTAAAGAATTTTCATTGGAGATTCCCATCGAGTTATTTTTTCAATCCCATGATTCCTTCTCAACCAAACACCATGGAATCTCCCATGATGACTACTTTCAAAGTCCGAGGGTTGTGAGACTAACCACAAGGATTAGTTAAAGATGATTTTTAACAGATATTTAATTAGGGTTTACGGGGTTAATTTCCATAATTAAAAAACAAATTAAAATTCTTTTAATTATATTTTAATAATATAACATGTGAATGATGGTTTAACACTAGGTTCCTTGAAAAGGATAAAATTTATACGTACCATAGTGCAAAACCACATTCTAGACTCAAGTGTGGTATAAGCTTTTCCATTCAAGACTCCATTCATAAAAAATATTATTCTGGGAAAATTTACATGAGTGAGATAAAAATAATATATTATTTTAAATATATTAATATCGAGGATACGTGATGCCTGAAAAATGAACTCCTTATTTGCAAAAAATCATAGAAATATTACATAAAGTTTTACAGGGATTTAATAATGAAGACTAGAGTCCTTATAGGTGAACCAGAAGCTAAGAACCCATCTTTCACTGGACATCAGCAATGGTTGGGAACTGAAAACAACAATGACTGTCACCTTTACATGGGAAAAAAGTAAGTCAGTGATCTTGGTTTGAGATCTTGAATTACTGACCCTATAGAAACACAAATAAAATTTAAATCTGCTCTCCTCTGGTTGAAAAATTACTATCTATAAATCAATTATCCTCTCTCTGAAAGTCTTCTCCTCTAGAATCGCTAATAAAATTCCTCTTGATATGACCTAGACTATACGTGAATCCTCTAAATCTCCAATTCCATAATGAGAAAATTTATATATGAAGGTATTGTAAATTGGGGTAAAATTTTTAATAGCGGGATGAATCACCTCCTCAAAATTCCATTCTCTAGCCTCCTCATCTAGAAAGAGGCCTAGTGAAAAATAAAGAAGATCCTTGAATCGAATCCCAATCCCCCAAAAACTAATAATCCATTTTTTAAGAGAATGAATTATATACCACTTCACTGCATTCATCATTGAATAAATAAATTATTCACCAAACTATCTAACACCACTTTGACATGACCTAGCTCATTACCCCTCTTGAGTGCAGCACCCCAATCCCACCACCAATAGGCTAGGGGATGGTATAAAGCACTGAGTATACATAACACTCAATATGGGAGGCCTTAGTCTAATGTACCTGTATGCAACACACACCTCCATACATATCACATTAATGTGTTAAAATAAGGTAACAAATATATGGTAAAAAAAGAGTAAACCCAGCTTAATAGCTAATAAGTGAAAGATCCTCTCTAATACTATAAATCTGATCATCATCATCTAAAACCACCATAATGTATCTCTAAGTTCTACTAACAGTTGGCCTATAAAATTTCTCACTGATCCTTCCATCATTTCCAAAAGATATGAAATATTGAATAAAATATTCCCATGTAGGGGTGAGAATATATATACCTAGTAGGACACCCTGGAAAAGACAAATGAAATATAAAAAGATTAGATACCTAATAATAGAATATCAAGAAGAAATAAAAAAATTAATAAATAAGATATGATCAAATGATAGTGTTGGGGATGTATTGTCTCAACAATACTCTATAATTTATTTTGATTTTGATGCTCACAAATACCCTTGTTTGTTTTACTAATGATTTTTCATTAAGTTTATTTTAAGGAATTAATATTCTTTATTATATTTATACTGAAATTATTTTTCAAGATTTTAATTCACAAGAATGATTTATTAAATTGTTCGAGACATGTTTTTAATCATTCTAGAAACACAGTTCATACACTACATGAATAAACATAATATAAGGAATAAACCCTATGTTTTGAACAGCATGTACGGATCGTAATCCATATAATTTTATTCAACATTACACTAAAAGAAGAAAGTATAGTATCTCAACCCTATATTTATAATAGTATACATGGTTAATAAACTCTACATTATCAAAAAAGATTGGTTAAGGAACCTTAATTTCATAGAATGAATACTATGTAGATGAACCCTACATTTTCTGTTTTTTCATTTTCTGAAGAAACCCTATGTTTGACTTTTCATCATCAGAAATTTAAATCCATGAAATTTTGCGTGATTTGTACAATGGTCTTAGAGAAGTTGTTTGTTATTTCAAAGCTCATTTTCAACTGATTTAAAGCTCGCTTTATTTGATTCAAAGAACCATATTTAATGGATATTTTTGACTCATTTTCTTAATGGAAATTACGACTTCCATGTTTTATTTAAATTTGAATATCTACGTCTTAACAGACATCTTTTCTGGATCTATAATTCTAAGGTAGTATATTTTATTTATATATTTTATCAATATATCAATTTTATATGATATTTCTCTATAGGGGATTTGTTTTTCATATACAATCATACTCTGGTAAAAAAACTTTTTTACATTGCTACAGAAAACGAATAACTCTGATAGAGGACAACACTTTGGAGGTAAACATATTGTATCTCATTATTCTATATGCTTTTTGATACTTTGTTTTTGTTTCTACTTTTTAAATTGAAGATATTCTATGCAACTTGGATTTCTTTAGACTCGTTCTTTCTTGAAGACTATTATTTTTGAAGAAGAAGATCCATCTACTGTTAGTTGTTTGCTGATACAACTGTGAAGATAAATCTAGAACAATTAAATAAATATATTTTTATTTATTGGAGTTTCAACTACTCGTACAAAGTTGTGGTGGAGTGTCATCTTCTCGATCTAATATTTGGATAATTGGTTCTTAGTTATGGAACCAGAAGGGTTTGTTTTGTTTTAGCTTTGTCGTAATGGATTCAACTACCTGCTCTCACTTGTGGAGTTTTGGAATTATGATATGAGGACCGTTCTAGTGAAATTCACCATGCTTGTAGAGAATATATTTTGTGGAGTGGAATAGGATATATTTTTCCCCAAACCACTATTAAAATCGGTGTTCCTTACTTCTTTTCATTGGATGCATATTTTTAAACCGAATAAAAACCCTACATATCTAACTAAATTAAAGAGGGCGACAAAATAAAAAAAAAATGGATGTTTTTGAAAAAAAATTCCCTCTTGTGTGTTACATTTTATATTATGACCTAACAGTTGGTATCAAAGGAGTGATTTTGTATAAAGCTATAGTAAGCTAAAGAGCATAAGGTCTATACAAAGATGCCAATGGATGATCTGAGAGAAGAAATGTCTATGGTTCATGATCCATATTTCAATGGTGAAAATTATGGGTGTTATAAATAAAGGATGGTTATCTATTTGAATAATCATGGATTTATAATCTACTAAAAATGAATACACCTTCTAAGATTCATGGGAAACCAAAAACTTGGGATGCTGTAACATAAGACGAATATGACGTGAATTCAAAAGCCATGAATGCAATTAAATATGGTCATATACAAGATGAGTTCAATCAAGTATCAAAATATCTTACTGCCTATGTAATGTGGAAAACCATTGTAGCTAATTATAAGGGAACAAAAAATGTAAGACAGATGAGGTATGCAACATCAATGTTAAAGTTTTCTACATTCAAAATGTTTTAATAGTGAAAGTATCACACAAATGAATGAAAGGATTAGAAAAATTATCAAAAATATTACATCCTTAGGAGAACCCATTAAAAATCTTATTATGCTTTGAAAGTTATGAGAGTACTTCCCTCAAAATGGAATGTCATATCTGATGCTATTCGAAAATCATCACCTGTCAAAGATTTGATAATGAAAGAAACAATTAGGGCACTGATGATGTATAAATATGTGATGAAATATGAAGTTGAATATCTTAATATTATAGTTTATAAATAAAATACTACTAAGAAATTTTCATCTTATAAGCATAACAGAAAAACAAAACAAGAAGAAAAAAAAGAAGAAAATTCTGATTCCTCATATTATGAAATAGAACTGGCTCAATTGACTAATTTTTTTTGTAAATTTTACAATAAGAAAAGTGGATTCATAAATAATTTGGGAAGGATGATAATGAACCAATATATATTTTTTCTATGAGTGCATGAAATTTGTTCATATCCGACCAGATTGTCCTCAACTGAAAGATAAAATAAAAAGGACAGAAAAGAGATACTAGAAAAATATTGATTATGGGAATAAAATAAAAAGAGAAATGAAATCTACATAGAGTGTATCTGAAGATTCCATTAGCTCATCAAAATATGATTCAGATAAGTAACAGTCAAATTTAAAATCTAACATGTGATTTATGGCCAAGGGAGAAGAATAAAAGGTAAAAACTTATTATTTTTGTGATTTTTATAGTAGTAGTTGCTTGATTTATAAACTAGATGCCTATTTTTATATGTTTGAATAAAAATATGATTCTATAATAAATAATCACAAGCCTTTGAAAAATATTCATAATGATCATTTAATTGAAAGAGAAACTCTGTTAAAACAACATCAAGAGTTAGTTGTTAAATTAAACTCATCTTCCACAAACTGTCTGAATCATTAAAAAAGATTAAATAACTACATACTGATTTAGAATCCTATAAGAGTGATACTCTTGATTTTACTAAAGTAGAATATATATTAAGTGATATTCTTAGGAAAAATTTCATTAAAAGGGAAATATTTGGAATTGGAAATAAGTCTAGAAAATCTAAACTATATAAGAACTATTTTGTTCTCAATTCTAAAAATGTGATCTATTATCATTGTAGAACAAAAGGCCATGTCACTAATAATTTTAATTTAAAAATCATCAAATTATTGGTATTAAAAGAGACTTTATTTCTAAAAGTTTATCTAAAGCATGTTATATGAGTTATGGAAAAAAAATCTAGATCTGGATTCCCATATCACTGCTGGCTAACACTGTAGAATCCATGAAAGTGTGGGTACCAAAACAAACATTTTTTTAATTGGGTTTGTAGGTAACATACCACAGGAAAAAATGCTATATGGTATATGAAATTATGTACTCTAGGAATATGAGTGGAGATCCATCAAATTTACATATGCTGACTGAAATGGATAGATTTCTTTTCACTTTTGGTTACAATGCCAAATGAAAAATAGTTGAGGTTAGAACTGTGGGAGATCCAAAATCCATCTCAATAAAAAATATACTGTATATAAAAGGTATAAAGAAAAATTAGATATGTATTTCAAATCTTTGTGATTATGGTTTTTATGTATATTTTTCTAACAATTCATACTCTATTTCTAAACATAAATTGATTCTGTTTAGAACACTAAGAACTAATAATGTTTATACTCTAGATATAAATTCCTTATGTCAACAAAAAGTGATTTTTTCACTGTTAAGAGAAATAAATATTGTATCTGGCATATGAGAGTTGATCATTGTAATATTTATTCTTTAAATAAATTATCTAGGAAATAGTTAGTTTCTAATTTTCTAAGTCTTAAACATGATAATGAAATATTTTGAGATGCATGAAAAATTTGTAAGAAACAAAAATATTATTTTAAATTAATTAAAAAAATTTCTACATATAAACCATTAGAACTTACACATATAGATATTTTTATACTATCCTGAGTATCATGTTTGGCTAGAAAATTATATTTCTATGTTTTAGTTGATGATTATTCTATATTCACTTGGATTTATTTTCTAAAACTCAAAAATTGAAGTTTTCACTATCTTTGAATGTTTTTTGTAAATTGTTCAAAATGAAATAGGTTTTGAAATAATTCCATTAATAAGTGATCATGGTGGAGAATTTTGTAATCGATAATTCAATTCTTTCTACTCTAATATGGGTATTAAGCACACCATATCTGCACGAAGAAAACCTCAAAAAAATTAAATTTTTGAAACAAAAATAGAAATATTAAATAAATAGAATAGTATATACTGAATGAATACGGTCTTCTTACCTATTTTTGGAAAGAATCCTTAATCACCGCTTGTTATATCATGAATAGAGTCTTAATAAGGAATATTACCAAAAAGACACCTTATGAACTTTTGAATAATAGAAAATATAAAGTAAACAACTTTAATGTTTTTAGATGGAAGGTGTATATCTTGAACACCGAAGATAATCTCAGAAATTTAGATCCATAATATGATGAATGAATATTTTTAGGATATTATACTTCCTCTAAATATTATAGAGTGTTTAATAAAAAGTTACATATTTTTAAAGAATCAGTTCATGTGAAGTTTGATGAAACAAACCCTTTCATTAAAGTGGATGATCAAACTGATGAAGTCAGTGACTCTTTTGATAACATGAGACATGAAACACTTAAAATTTAATTTGAAAATGATATTAAAAAAATTCATTCTAGCTTAGAATAACAAGGTATTCATGAACCTAAAAGTGTTCTTTCTATACAGTCCAAAATTCTAAAGAACCATCCTTTAAAAACTATTATAGGATATCTTAACACATGTATTAAAACAAGAAAACATGTAGGAAAACTAGAATAATTCTTTACCTTTCTATCTCAGTTAGAACCTAATATGTAACTCCCCAAGCTTTCATGATATTCTTCTCATTAAATAATATAGAAGCGTGTGTTGTACGCAACATCGAGTTCTAACACACCACAACCAATCAAACCAGCCGTTATGAATAGTAATACACACTTTTTGAAATTTTATAAATTTTATCTTTTAAAAATGGACATCATTTTTGGATTCAGAAGATCAAAATTAGCTTAGGGTGAATTTTTGGTATGTTTCTTAAAACTTTCAATTTTTGATGAATAGGGAAAAACACTGAGTTATAGTTAAAAAAATTTATTTAAATAATTAATTATTTTATTTAAATTTATTTTAGGTCAAAATAGATACATAATACATATATATATACAATGTTATTCATTTGGGTCATTCTGTAATAATGTTAGATATATAAAATTTTATTGAACTTTTCACCGTTTTTTACCCACATCCTAGGAGCATTTGAAAATTTACATAAAACATAATTTTACAGCTTTTGTGAGTTGAATTTCAAAAATACAAGAGACATGGTTAATATCATCAAGAAAAATGTGGTTCAATAAGATGAAAATAATTTTTGGTGAATAATAACTTTTTACTTTTATTTACCACGGTTAAAAGTAAATAGGTTTATTAATGGTAAAAATGATATTATTATTACCCTAACACATGTCCTAATTCTATTGGATAAGTATAATTCGACCAAAAAAACCTTAGATATAATATATGAACCTTTTTTCCCAACTTGGATTAGATTAAGACATTTATTATTATTTAATTCAAAGATGAGTTAAAAGTGTTAAATTTAATGTTTGATAACTAAAACATTTTAATATAGGGTTACACATAAGATAAATTCGACTATAAATATTCATGAGAATGATAAGGATATTTCCAACATAATTTTATTTTATTTATATTTTTTAGACATTAAATAATTTAATTTATTTATGACACAATGATGATGCAGTAATTACCTAATTAAGGAAATATTAACATATTTGATATTATAAATATCCAAATAAATGTAATTTTAGAAATTTTATGAATTAAAATAATTTTATTGGTTAATATGACATGTTAGGGTTGGTTAGATGAATTTTTTTCCGAATTAATAATTCTTTTACAAATTTAGAAAAAACAAAATACCAAATAGTTTCAAAATTGACATAAAAGAGTTTTTAAAACAAATATTATATCATTAATTGATATTCTATTCCTTAAAATTTAATTTTCGGCAAAAAGACTTATATAATGATAGGTGTATCATTAATCAACCACATGGGATTCTATTGTATGTTTACAGTATGTATATTTACCATATAATATTATAATACAAAGAGACATGGTAAATGTCAAACTATTTAAGTAAGAGTTAAATCTAAAAGATAAAATTAATATAATGACCCAAACTTGTCTAAAACCTACTAGTTGAGTGGTTTTCAACCCATCCCCACCTTATCAATTAAATAATTAATTTTTAATCCATTAGAAATAGAAAATGATTTTATTATAAAATAACATTTCTAACTTTTTCTAAGGTGCCCCTCACCCCTCTTATAAAAGGTCACTCCCCCTTCTTTCTAATTCACATATTCAAATCCATTTGGATCAGACAACCCCTGCCCAAATACCCTATAAACATTCCTAACATCATCCTTGAGGAATTACTTTAGTCATAAAGCCAACCTAAAGTTCCCTTTTGATCATATCAAAAGGAAGAACCCAAAGAAGAGGTAAATATCCCACCACCTCTTTCATGTTTTGTCTTTTTCCACATATTCTTTCCTTCTTGTTTCCATTATAAAATAATAACTCCAGTATCTTTTATATAATGTGATTTTTTTATTGGGAAACTATATTCATTATTCTATCCATCCTTTTAATGACATTTTACCATACGTGCGTACGTACGACTTACCGTCTCCACGTCGTGGTGTAATTGTTATTAAATACATTATTATTTGAATGGGTATAATAATGATGTGTAATTGATGTAAATAATAAATATAACATGATAATTATTCTTTATATATGATATAACATCCAATTATAAAATATTTTAATATCAAAAGAATGATATTGTCGCTCGTACGTATGTACGGATTACCGTCTCCGCGAACACGATGAGATTCATTCCCCATCGTATCCATTCATGACTAATTTTCCTTAGATGAATAAAAATAATGTTAAAATACTTAATATCACTATTAATATGAATAAGATACATCCTATCCATAAAAAATATTACTTACATAACAAATCATATAAAGAAAAACAAATCAGTTAACACCTGAAACGACGATAATACTAAGATATTATTAACAAAGAAATATGAAAAGATCATATATGATATCATATTAATATATATGAATCTTGTATAATTTAATAACAATTATTTCACCATTATAAATGATGTTAAACAACCCTCAACCAAGGAAAAGTACAAGGTAAGGGTCAATTTCACAATCTCCCCATTATCCGAGTTTGTTTATATATAATTATCTACTGGATTTTCTTTATCATCCACATCCATGTTTCTTAAAAAGATATTTTAAAACATTATTACTATTTTATAGACTATAGGTTAAAGTCATTTATACCGCTGTTTGACTTTTATAATATTTTTATAAAGGAATATTTCTTCCATTTTCCAAACAAGGTACTTGATGAACTTTTCGAAAAAATTATTGTATGATTGTTTTTTAACTTATATGGAGGGTGTAGATATTTTCCACCATTATAACATCATCGAAGCTTCCCTTAAAATCTTATATGAATATTTTCAAATATAAATTCTTTCATTTATAATTCTGTATCTTTTAACTGATTTCAAAATAGAAAGATATATTTCTCTAAAAAAGTTTTTATTTCATCTATGTTAACATCCTTTGATGGATTTCAAGTTTTCTTGAAGTTGATTTATTTTGATACAAAACTTCCTTATTGTATTGAAGGTTTTGTGATATATTTTATGTCGATGTTTTATTTCGTACTATTCATGGTTTATGGATAAAATATTGACATATCATATGCTAGTTTTTATATGAATGTATATGTAATGTTTAATCCTTTTCATTTGAGGAATGAATTGGACTAAGTAAGTGATGGGAGGAGCCCACTATAGCTCTTCAATGCATCGATAGGTCTCATGATACAAACTAGTGCCTTGGCATAAGGCCTTGAAAAAACATTATTTGTAGTCTTGGCATAAGGCCTTTACTATGTGGTTATCAAAGTCTGGCATTATGCATTCCATCATTATGAAAGTGGATTTTGATATTGAATGTGATTATTTGACTAGTAGTATATCCATGTGAGTAAGTAAATGGAATTATTTTGATTTATATTTTCCTTATTATGGTGAAGTTTATGTTGAAAAGGATTTTGTTTTAGTTCTATATATTACCTTAAATATTTATGCTTATTTATGAAATGTTCCGCTATATTTTTATCTTTACTGAGAATCTGAGTTCACCCCTTTTTATGTTTTATTTTTCCCAGGATGCAAAGAAGTATATTATGAATGACCTGCAGGGATAGTATATGTGATCTCAGTGTTTTCTATGGAAACAATGTGGTTTTATTTTTCTATTTTATGGTGTAATCTAAAGCTTATGAATGTATCTAGTACTTCCAAGGCTACTAAACAAGTCGGTCATTCGAGACTTGATATTTTGTGATCATTCCAATGTCATGTAATAATGCACCGACTCTGGGTAACTAGGGTCAGGGCACTACAATTGGTATCAGAGAAATATTAGTACAAACCTTGGAATCTAGATTTACACAAACTATAATTAGTGAACATAGCCATAAGATAGAATTTGAGGATTAGTATAGAAGAACATCCTAGAATTTTGGTGTTGTAGAGATTTTGTGAGTTTTATAATGAATACATCCCTGTCTGGATATGATCAGGTAGAGGCGGCTCTGGCACAGATGTACCTAGGGGTAAAACCCAAAAACACCTCTTTGAGTTAGACTCAAATGGGAACTGGTGCATGACAACGAGCCTTGCTGCACTCTTGGTTACTACCCTCCCAAGGGATATGCTTAAGATAATTATCATTTTATCTAAAAACCATTATGAAGGGTTTATGAGTATATAATTCCTCAAAGAAAACATTTTTTATTATTATAGATTGTATCCAGAAAATTTTCAATTTATGTTAAGTTTTTTAAAAGTTTGGAATTATTTATTTCGATTCATAAACTAATCTATTTTATGTCATTGTTTAGAAATGGTTCCTAGTGGAAGGAATGAAAATTTTATCAATGAAAACACTCCATATATGGATTTTCCTACTAGTCAATATAATTATTGTGGAGCTGGTGATGCAACTAGTGCTGATCAGCTAATATCCATACTGGGACAACACACTCAGGTTATGAATAATATCATTACCCATATGGAGCACCCGGATCCACAACATGGAGGATCAATTTTAGATTTCTTCATCAGGAAAAAACCACCAAAATTCAATGGGGGTAAAAATCCACTAGTAGTTGAGAAATGGATAAATTCCGTAGAAAAAATATTCCATGCCTTGGGGAGTAGGGAAAGGGAAAAAGTTGTCCTGGCAGTTTACCACCTAACTGGAGATGTTGATCAGTGGTGGTCATTGATTCAAAACACGAATGAAGGTGATGAATTATCAAATATGGAATGGTGGGAGTTTAATGAGATTTTTTTAGAAAAATACTTTCCTCATGATCATCGAGCAGACATGGAAAGGCAATTTCTGATTTTGTGGCAAAAGGAGGATGAGAATGTCACAAAGTATGCATCTAACTTTACAAGGTTAGTGAGACATGATGCATATTATATATGTAACCAAGAAGTAATATTGAGCATTTCTTTGATGGGTTAAAACCATTTATCCATCAATTATTAGTCTCATAATCCTTCTCGTCATACGAAGATATTGTCTCATGTTCTGTCATGACAGAAAAATAATTCTCTAATCTTATGACTTTAAAGTAAAGAAAGTGAAGAAGAGATCTGCTAAATACTCTAGAAATGGAAATAAGGGGAAGAAGGGAATAATTGTATATCCATCCTATAGTAAATGTGGGAAGAAACACCCAAATACTTGCATGATGGGAATGTGAGTCTGTTACAAGTGTAGTGAAAAAGGCCACCAAGATCGTGATTGCAAGGGGAAGAAAGAGGTTGTCGATGTTGAATGATACAATTGTAGAGAAAGGGGGCATTATGGAAATTAATGTTCTAAGAGTTATTGGAAATTACCTCAGAATAGGCAAAGGGATCAAGGCCAAGCTTATGATATCACTACTGCTGAGGTTGAAACTTCTAAAGAAGTAGTGGCAGATAATTTAATGGTTTCCTCAAGTTTAGCCAATGCATTATTTGATTCTGGATCATCACTTTGTTTTATATATTTTCATTTTTCTAAGAAAATTTTAAATTTACAATTTTATTTTACAAGGGATTTGTTAGTCAAAAATCCTAAAGGAAGTATCATTGCAATAATGTTTTTTGAATCAGTTCCCATTAAGGCATAGAAATGGTCTTTATCTGTTGATGTCATCATTATACCCATGATTGAATTTGATATAATCCTTGGTATGGATTGGCTATCAGTCCATGATGCAAAAATTTATTTTAAGAAGAAGGAGGTTAGTATTTTTGATGATGATAATAAAGAACACCTTATCATTAGAGCAGAATCGTCAGCACCTAATTCTTATCTAGATCCACCCCCAGTAGCTCAACTAAATTAAATTATTGGGGAGGAAGAGAATGAAAAAAATCTGGGTGAGTAAAAAAAATTTCAAATAGAGGATATACCTATTGTGAATGAATATGTTCATGTGTTTCCAAAAGATTTACCTGAACATCCTCCAGAATGAGAAAATGATTTTTCCATTAATTTAATTCCTGGATCAAGGCCCATATCAAAGACCCCATATAAAATGACCACTGTGGAATTAGTGGAACTAAAGAAACAACTAGAGGAATTGGGAAAAAAGGGATTTCTTCTCCCTAGTGTTTCTCCAAGGGGAGCCCCTATCCTTTTTCTTAAGAGGAAAGATGGATCTATGAGGTTGTGCGTTGACTACAGGGAGATCAATGTTATAATAATAAAGAACAGGTATCCCCTACCTTGAATTGATGATTTATTCGACCAACTTCATGGAGCTCAATACTTTTCAAAGATTGACCTTCGATCTGGATATCATCAGTTGTGTGTAAGAAGATAGAAATTCCGAAAACCGCATTTTGAACCAGGTACGGGCATTACAAGTTTACTATAATGCCTTTTGGATTAACTAATGTACCCTCTGTCTTCATGGATCTAATGAATATAGTTTTCAATAAATATCTTTATGACATTTTTGTGTTATTTATTAATGATATCTTGGTATACTCTAAAAGCTACAGAGATCATGAAAATCAAATGTACATTATCCTGAAGACTCTTAGAAGAAACAAATTATATGGAAAGTTTTTCAAGTGTGAATTATGGCTTTAGGAGATTTTTTTCTTGGCCATATTGTCTCTATGGATGAAGTATATATTGATCCTTCTAAGACAAGATTAATCCATGAATGACCAGCACCGACGAGTATAACAGAGGTACATAGTTTTATTGGTTTATAAAGTTATTATCGGAATTTTGTCCAGAATTATGTCCGATTGGAAAACCCATTAACCAAGGTAACATGTAAAGGGGTTAAATTTGTTTGGAAGAAAGAGTTTGAAAAATGTTTTGACGAACTAAAGAGAATATAAAAAAATTTTTTCTATGTTTACTCTACTATCGGGGAATGATGGGTTTGTTATTTATAATGATGAATCAAAGAAAGGACTCGGTTGTGTCCTTATGCAGAATGATAGGGTTATTGACTATGCATCACAGCAGTTAAGAATTTTTGAGCAAAACTATCCTACTCATGATCTTGAGTTAGAAGCAGTAATCTTTGCTTTGAATATATGGAGACATTATCTCTATGGTGAAAAATGTGAGATATATACCGATAATAAGAGTTTGAAGTATATTTTCTCACAGAAAGAAATCAACATGAGGAAAAGGAGATGACTTGAACTACTCAAGGATTATGATTGCACCATACACTACCATACGGGGAAGGAAAATAAGGTGGTAGACGCTTTGACTAGAAAGGATCATGGAGTTTTTAACAAGATGAGAGTTGAAAAAGAATCTTATATACATGGATCTAGTAAATATAGATATGGGAATCACCATGGAAGGTGAAACATCAAAACATTTTCAAATTGTTTTCAAACCATCTTTACTAGAAAGGATAAAGAGTTCTCAAACCGATGATGACGAGTTTCAAAATAAGATTAGAGCTGTGAATAACGGTAAATTGAGTGACATCGTATATGAAGATGTAATTTTAAAATTTGGGAACAGACTTTGTGTTCCCGATATACCTGATCTAAAAAGAGATTTTTGGATGATGCTCATAATTCCAATTTTTCTATATACCCTGGGAGCACAAAAAATGTATATATATTTGAAGGAAAATTTTTGGTGGGATAACATGAAGAGGGAGATTGCTGATTTTGGGTCAAGATTTATGGTTTCTCAACAAGTGAACGATGGAAGGCAATAGCCTGGAGGAGTCATGCAACCTCTTCCCATACCTAAGTGTGAATTATGGCTTCAGGAGATCTTATAATTAATTCATTATAGTCATTTTTTAATAATATTAGATATATAAAATTTTATTGAACTTTTCACCGTCTTTTACCCACCTCCTAGAAGCATTCTCAAATTTACATAAAACTAAATTTTACCACTTATGTGAGTTGAATTTCAAAAATTCGAGAGACGTGGTAGATATCAGTGAGTAAACTGTGGTTCCATAAGATTATAATAATTTTTGGTGAATAGTAATTTTTTACTTTTATTTACCACGGTAAAATGTAAATAGGGAAATTAAGGGTAAAAATGATATTATTATTACCCTAACACATTTCTTAATTCTACTGGAAAAGTATAATTCGACCAGAAACAACCTTATGAAAAAAATATGAACCACTTTGGTCCACTTGGATTATATTGGGACATTTATTATTATTTAATTCAAAGAAGAGTTAAAAGTGTTAAATTCAACGTTTAATAACAAAACCATTTTTAATATAGGGTTACACATAAGATAAATTCTACTATAAATATTCATTATAAATATAAAAATAGTTCCTAGATAATGGTATTTTATTCAGATTTTTTAGACATTATATAATTTAATTTATTTATGACACAATGATGATGCAGTAATTACCTAATTAATGAAATATTAAAATAATTTATATTATAAATATATAGATAAATGTAATTTGAGACTTTTTATGAATTCCAATAATTTTATAGGTTAATATGACATGTTAGGGTTGGTTAGATGAAATGTTTTAGAAAAAATAATTCTTTTATGAATTTAGAAAAAACAAAATACCAAATAGTGTCAAAATTGACATAAAAGAGTTTTGAAAACAAATATTATATTAATAATTAATATTCTATTCCTAGAAACCTGAGGTTTGAAAAAAGGACTTATATAATGATATTTGTTTCATTACTGAAACACTTGCGGTTTTCTTGGAATTTTATTGTATGTATATTAACCATATAATATAAAAATACAAAAAGACATGGTAAATGTCAAACTATTTAACTAATAGTTAAATCCAAATGATAATGTTAATATAGTGACCCAAACCTATCTAAAACCTATTAGTTGAGTGGTTTTCGACCCATACACACCTTTGAATTTAAATAATTCATTTTGGAGCCATTAGAAACCGAAAATTATTTTATTATAAAATAATATTTCTATCTTTTCCTAAGGTGCCCCTCACCCCTCTAATTAAAGGGCACTCTCCCTTCTCTCTAGTTAACATCTTCAAAGGCATCTGGATTGGCCAAACCCAACCCAAATACCCTATAAACTTTCCTCCCTTCATCATAGAGGCCTTCCATTATTTTGAAAGACAACCTAAGGAGCCCTTTTGATCAAATCAAAAGGAAGCACCCGAAGAAGATGTAAATATCTCACCACCTCTTTCATGTTTTTTCTTCTTCCACTTCTTCTTTACTTATTGTTTCCATTATAAAATAATAACTCCAGTATATTATATATAATATGATGTTAATATAAATATGGTACAACCATATTCATTATTCTATCCATCCTTTTAATGACATGTCACCATACATGCGTACATACAGTTTACCGTCTCCACGTCGTGGCGTAATTGTTATTCAATACATTATTGTTTGGATGGGTATAATAATGATGTGTAATTGATGTAAATATTAAATATATCATGATAATGTTTCTTCATATATGATATAATATCCAATTATATGTTATTTTAATATCAAAATAATGATATTGTCTCTCGTGCGTACGTACGGATTATGGTCTCCACGAACATGATGAGATTCATTCCCCATCATATCAATTCAAGACTAATTTTCAATAGATGATTAAAAATAGTGTTTAAAGACATAATAGAATTCAGAATATGAATAATATACATCCTATCCATAACTAACATTACTTATGTAACAAATCATATAAAGGAAAACGAATCAGTTAACACCTGTAACGACGATAATACTAAGATATTATTAATAAAGCAATGTTAAAAGATCTTATATGATATCATATTAATATATATGATTTTTTTATAATTTAATAACAATTATTTCACCATTATACAGGTGGTTAACCTACCATAGACCAAGGAAAATTAAAAGGTAAGGGTTAATTTCACAATCTCTTCATTATCTGAGGTTGTTTATATGTAATTATCTACTGGAACCTCCTTATCATCCACAACCATGATACATAAAAATGTATTTCAAAACATTGTTAATATTGTATAGACTATGGGTTAAATTAATTTATACCCTTGTTTTACTTTTATAATATGTTTATAAAGGAATATTTCTATCATTTTCCAAACAAGGTACTTTATGACCTTTTCGACAAAATTAAGGAAATAATTTTTTTTAACTTATATGGCGGGTGAGACTCTTTTAAGCCATTATAACATCGTCAAATCATACCTTACAATATTATAAGAATATTTTCAAATATAAATGTTTTCTTTTATAATTACATTACTTTTAAATAATTTAAAAATAGAAAGATATATTTCACTAAAAAGGTTTTGATTTCAACTATCTCAACATCCTTTGTGGGATTTTATGTTTGTTTGAAGTTGATTTATTATGATAAAAAACATCCATATTGTATTTAAGGTTTTGTGATATGTTTGATTGTGGATGTGTTATTTCATACCATTCCTGGTTTATGGATAAGTTATTGACATTTTTAATGCCGGTTTTAATACGAACGTTTATGTTATGTTTAAACCTTTTAATATGAGGAATGCATTGGAATTAGTAAGTGATAGGTGCAGCCCAATATAGATCCTATATGCATTAGTAGGTCTCATGATACATACTAGTGTCTTGGCACAAGGCATTGAGAAATAATTATTTGTAGTCTTGGCACAAGGCCTTGACTATGTGGTTATGAAAGTCTGGCATTATGCATTCCATCATCATAAAAGTTGCTATTGATATTGAATGTGATTATTCGACTAGTAGAATATCCATGCGAGTAAGTAAATGGAATTATTTTGATTTATATTGTCCATATTATGAAGTTTAGGTTGAAAAGGATTTTGTTTTAGTTCTATACATTTCCTTAAATGTTTATGATTATTTATGAATGTTTCTGCTATATTGTTATCCTTACTGAGCATCTGAGCTCACCCCTTTTTATGTTTTAATTTTTCCAGGATGTGAAGAAGTATATTATGACTGATCTGTAGGGATAGTCTATGAGATCTCAGTGTTGTCTATGGAAACAACGTTGTTGTATTTTTCCATTTTATGATGTAATGTAATCCTTATGAATGTATCTAGTACTTCCAAGGCTACTAAACCAATCGGTCTTTCGAGACATTATCTCTTGTTATCATGCCAGTGTAATGTAATAATTCATTGACTTTGGGTAACTGGGGTCGGGGCGTTATATAATACTATTGACGAATACTTATAATATGAAAGTTGGATGTTAGAAATGTAAGAGGAGATATACTATTTTAAATGAAATGGATTTTGGGAACTAGTAGAAAGACCAAACAACTATACAGATATAGGAACCAGGTGGGTATTTAGAAACAAATAGGATGATCAAGGGATAATTACTATGAATAAATCTAGATTAGTAGCCAAGGGTTATAATCAGGAAAAATGAATAGATTATGATGAATCCTTTTCACCTATAGCTAGATTATAATCTATAATAATCATTTTAGCTTATGATTATTATAAGAATTTTAAATTATATCTGATAGATGTTAAATCTACCTTTTTAAAGGGATATTTAATGGCGGAAGTTTTTGTTGAATAACCTTCTCATTTTGAGAATCCTCAAAAATCCAACTTTGTTTCTAAACATACTAATAATCTATATAGCCTTAAATAATAACCCAGAGATTGGTAAGAAATATTAAGTTCATTTCTTCTAAAAAATGGATTTACTGCCAGATTAACAAATCCAACAATATTTAAAAAAATAGTTTGTTCTATTATATTTTTAGTTCAAATTTATTTTGATGATGTTATTTTTGGTTTAACTAATAAAAATATTTGTCATTATTTTTAAAATTTTATGAAAAATAATTTTAAATGAGTATGATGGGAGAACTAAATTACTTTTTAGGATTTAAAATTTATAAAAAATATCTTGGAAGTGTTTTAAAACAAAGTAAATATATTATTGATTTGTTGAAAAATTTTGGACTTAAAAATAGCAAGACATATAAAACCGCCATGTGTACTAATATAAAACTTGATTTGGATGAAGCTAGAAAGTCTATATACAACAAGGTATATAGAGGTATGATTGGATGTTTGTTATATATTATTTCTAGAAGGCGAGACATTATTTTTTCTGTATGTATTTGTGCTAGATTTCAATCAAATCCAAAATAATCCCATATTACCCATATTAAAATAATTTATTTGATATTTAAAGGAAACTATTTTGTAATATCTTCTTTAACTCAAGACCTATTATTTTCATTTGATCTCATATTCAGATGAAGTCTTTTAAAGATATAGGTTAAATAGAAAAAGTACCTCACAAAATTATCAGTTTTTAGGAAAATATTTATTTTCATAGCCTAGTAAAAAACAACACTTTGTTGCCCAATCAACCGCTGAGGCAGAATATGTATTTTCTAGAAATTATTGTACACAAGTATTTTGGATGAAAAAAAATCTACTATAATTTAGACTAATATTTAATAGTATACCTATTTTATCTGATAATAATTATGCAATAAATATATTAAAAAATACTATAAGTCATTCCAAGACTAAGCACATTGATATACGACATCATTTTATAATAAATCATGTTCTTAAAAAAGATATATATTTAGAATTTGTTAATACAAAATATCAATTGTATGATATTTTCACAAAACCACTTTTCACTGCTAGTTTGGATTTTATTTAAGGGGAATTATTTTTATTTAATTTTAAATAAGAAATTGTTAATTTTTTTTAATATTTATTACTGTTAATATTTGTTTAGTATTTATTTCACCCTCGATGTTTATTTGTTTAAATATATTAATTTTTAGTTTTTTAGTCATGTTTTACACAAATGTTTAATAATGACACTATATTGTCAGCTTAAGAAACAAGGTTACGTCAATATCTGTTAGAAACCTTTAGACTTACCTTACCCCTATGTTTCTCAAACCATTTCGTCTACCCAAGCCTTGGTCTATCTTCGAAACCCTAGAATCCAAAAACATTTAAACATTAGATTCTTATAAATGGCGATGACAAAGTGAACCGAGGAAGGATAATCTAGTGACTCGAAGCTTTAACGAGTTCCATCAAGAATGATTCTTTAGTGAAATTTTATTGATTATGAGTGGTTGTATGAGATGAATATACTACTTAAGAAAGAAAAATCACTTGATAGTTGGAATTGTTTCTTTAATATAGTGAATACAATGTTTGTTTATGAGGTAGTACTGAAGAATTTCTACAATAGTGTATAGTTCAGTTTTGGTGAAATAGAAGATACTTTTGTATGAAAATAGAAGACTAAAAATATTCAATTTCTTCTATAGAAATAGACTATCTTTAGAAATTCCCCCATGAAGGGGTATTACATTTTATCCTTTAATCTATTGGAAATAATGATCATAAATCTACATACATTTTTGCTTTTTTGTATGGATCAACGTACATTATGAAAATGTTTTTATGTATCTTGAGGCCGATTAGAAAGTGCTAGTTAATTTTATTAAAATGGAAATAGCTGAAAGAGTACCTAAGATGGAGAAGATTTTGTACCCTGATATATATATCATGTTTTTGTTCATCAATGAAATAAAGTTAAATTTTTCTAGATACATGCTGTGATATTTGAATTCTTGTTTTCATGAAAAGGCTCAAATTAAATTTTATCTCTATGGAATAATATGCTCTTTAATTATATTTGGGAAAAATTTGATTCATTTATTCGATGCAAGAGTAAAATTTCATCACAGTAATGTTCTAAATGATGGTACTCTATGGAAGTTCGGATTTTACTAATGTACTATGAAAGTGAATTTTTTCTTGTTAGTGGAGATGACCAACAAAAGTCAGGGTCATTTTCTTAGGGGGAGAAGAATACTGCAATAATAGATAAAATTATGGAATCTTGGACTAAAGGTGAATATTAATCTGCTAAAAGAGAATTAAGATTTTATGGTGCAAAAAATGAAGAAGAAGAATAATAATAAGTTATAGAAGAGCTCGTTGTGAAACCAAGAAATAGAGAAGAATCATCACCTGAATAACTAGTGTTAGGTTCAGGAGAAGCCACTCGTTTTTTTCATTTAGAAGACCCAATGAAAGATGAATATTAACAAGTTGAAAGTAAGATTTGAGATCTTTATAATGTTCCCCATGAACAAGTTGAGGCTATTTGAGATGAAGTTGTTCTGGAAGAGGCTGCCCAAGAAGAACAATAAGTAAAAAAGATAAGCAACTAAGGTTATAGATCCTATTAAGCATCTTGTTATCCAAACCTTTGAACAATCATTAAGGAGACCATGACTTTTCAATGGAGAAAAGACAACAGTACTTGATATTGTTTTATGTTCCATTGAAATGTTAGTTAAGAGGTCTTGCGCTAATCCCTTAGAAATTATGGATGTTGATCAATCTAGGAATCTAGATGAAGGGACTTAGGATTCTTTGATCAACCAAATTTAATATCTTATGATTATGTTCAATAATGATAAGGACGAGAATTTTATTCTTATAGCACAACTGTAAGCTTCAATAAATTCATTTGATGATTTACAGAATTCAGCATCCCCAAGGTTGGTGTTTTATTCTCTTTAGGCCTAGCTTCAAGAAATTAAATAAAATTCTATGTCCAAAAACGATTTTGAAGATTTTAAGAGGGAGATGCTAGAACATATTTGAAAAATAAAGTCTGAATCTATATCCAAAAGAGATTTTACAGATCTGAAGTGGTATTTTGGAAGCCATTTTGATTCCATCAAGGGATGTGTTACTCAATTCAGTACTTCTACCTCTTCCCCTTGATCCTCATTGGATTTTTAGAAGATTTAAAGTAATCACAACTATAATGGATAATATGAACAACATATTACAAAACCATAAATGAAACAATGCCCCTTTTTTTGGGATTATTGGACAATCAGATATATCTTATTGAGCAATTGACTACATGTGAACATGGTATCAGGTTTCAGATAAAAATGTTATTGGATAAGTTGGATATTTTTATACCGTAGGATGAAAATTTTCATGAAATTTTTAAATTTAATTTATTTGAATGTATACATGTGGGTCAAGATTCCAGAGCTTTGATAAGGAATTTGGGTGATAATCTTACTGAAATATTAGATGTAAAGATGGATAAATTGAAAGAAGTGTTCCATCTTGCTCATGCCCCCTCAGAACCAATACCAGAAACAAACCCTGAGAAAACCATTTTAACCTAAACCGTTCTAGTTGACTAACTTTTTTCCTAATACTAACGCATCTATTGTATTTGTAAATTCTATTTTATTAATTAAATTTTTTATTATTATTTTTCTTTGATTTATTTTATATCTTTTTCTGTTTATCTCAATCACCAGAATCCATAATTTATTTATTCAAACATTACATTGTAACATTCATTTAATGTTTTATGAAAAATAAAATGATTTTTAATATATTTTTTCCTAATAAATTATTTCTTATATCACAAAAGGGGGAGAAAATTGGATAACCATGACATTTCATTTTATCAAAATGATACTATAAAATAAAAATATTTTTATAAATATTTTCCTTAAGTTTGGTTACAAAATTATATATTGTGTTAATTAATTTATGGGTTTTTTAATCATAAAACAGGGGGAGATTTTTGGTCATGTATTTTCTCAAAAATACTCTATAATTAATTACCATTTTTATGATCACAAATACCATTTTTTTTACTAATGATTTTAATTCAAGTATATTTCCGGGAATTAATATTCTTTATACTATTTATACTGAAATTAATTTTCATACTTTTAATTCACAAATAATATTTATTAAAGTGCTTAGGATGTGTTTTTAAGGATTTTGGAACCATTTTTCCTACCCTACATGGATAATCATAACATAAGGAATAAATTCTATGTTTTGTACAGCACGTATGGATCGCAATCCGTACATTTGTATTCAACCATACGTAGGATGAAGAAAGTATAGAATCTCAACCCTACATTCAGAATAGTACGTATGGTTAATCAATCCTATGTTATCAGAAAAGTATAGTTAAAGAACATTACATTTGAATGAAAACATACATTTTTGAAGAGAGGAATGTATAGTTAATTAACCATACATAAGTAATGAACCTTATATTTTATAGAAAATTATATAAATAATCAACCTTAATTTTATGATCTACCTTAGGTTTGAAGAATGAGAACTAATTAGTTGAACCCTATGTTTTCTATTTGTTCATTTTACGAAGGAACACTATGTTTGACTTTTCAACATCATAAATTTAAATCTCTATTTTTTGACATCATTTATGTAATGGTCTTGGCAGAGATACATGCTATTTGAAAGCTAGTTTTCCCTTGATTTAATGATCTTTTTATTTGATTCAAAGAACCGAATTTAATGGATATTTTCACTACTTAAGGTAAGATAATAATCATATGGTTTATTTAAATTTTAATATCTACCTATTATCAGGCATCTTTTGTGGATCTATAATTTTGAAGCCAAATGTTTTCTTTATATAATCTATTGGTGTATCGATTTTATATACGGGATTTCTCTACATGGGATATATTTTTCATATATAATCATACTCTGGTTAAAAAATATTTTCACAGTTCTACAACAAATTAAAAACTCTGACAGAGGACTACACTTTGGAGATATACAAATTCTATCTCATTCTTCTATAATCATGTTGCTACTTGGTTTTTGTTGCTACTTTTTAGTTGAATATCTTCTGCACAACATGGATTGCTTCGGACTCATTCTTTCTTGAAGACTATTATTTCTAGATATGAAGATACATATACTGTAAGTTTCTTGATGTTGTAATTGTGAAGATCAATCTAAAACACTTAAATCAATCTATTATGATTTATTGGATTTCCAACTACTCATACTCATTTGTGGTGGAGTATCAGCTTCTTTATCTAATATGTGGATAACCGGTTCTCTATTAATGAACTGGATGGACTTTTTTTTATTTAACCTTATTGTAATGGTTTCAACTTCCTACAATCAGTTGTGGAATTTTGTTATTATGATATGAGGAACATTCTTGTGAAATTCAGCAAGCTCAAAGAGAGAGTATTTGGTGAAGTTGACTAGGGGATCTTCATGCCCTGAACCACTATAAAATCATTTTTCTTTATTTTTGATCATCAACTACACATTTTCATAATGAATAAAAACATATCATATATGCCTAAATTATAGAGGGTGTTGACATAATTATGGACGTTTTTTATAAGACACAATTCATCCCCCACTTGTGTGTTACTTTTTATATTCCAACCTAACAGATAGAATCCAATACAATGGAAAAAGTCTCATTCTTCATAGCTAGCTATAGGAAAAGACTGCACACAACTCAAAAAAATTGAACTACCCTAATCATTAACACATGTAACCACTCCAAAACTGTAGCTGGAGACCCATGACGCACTAGTGTATACATAATGGTTGGGTAAGACAAACCACAGAAGAGGACCCAAACCCCACCCGATCTCTTAGATGGGGGAGTACCAACTTCAAATATAGAGTTTCCACAACCACGTGTGTGTGGAGGAGTACTTACTCTATCTATATAAATGGCCTGGAGTACCAACACCATAATATATCTTTGCCTCTATGATAGAACCTACCACAATATCATCTTGTGTTCTAAAAAACTTATCATGAACTATCTGAATTTGAAGATATTAACATATTCAAATCACCTCATATATCATCTCTAACATCTAATAAAGACCTAAATTGTGTTATAGATGGAAAAAAGTGACCATGGTTTATTCATTAACCTGAATCTACATCCTGGGAAAGGATATGTATCAGTTCACTAACACTAGAAGAAGTGCATGATGTGTGATATAAGAAAATAAGGTGTATAACTCCAGTTGGTTACTTAGTGTGTACAAGTAGAGATAACTAGGTCATGTTACACCAATACATGAGGTGTGATCTTAACACACATGATATATAATTCCAAACATCCACCTAGGATTGTAATCTCTATAAACTACATGAAAATTATATAAGAGTCCACGATGTGTGGGTTATGTCACAAGGAATGGTATATTTCTATCTGAAACCCCATCCAATAAAACCATGAAATAAGTGAAATGTGTTCCTTCAATGTACATAAAATGTAGTTAGGAATCCATTCCATATTCAACCAATCACCCTAATATCTAACTGTCTTCTTTTATTATACCTTTAATCAAACCATTTCCATCACTACCAACCCTGATCAAGGATCCAATGTTATGGGAAGACAATATCCAACCACCAATCATCTAAAAAATAATCCATCACCACTCTTGTAAGAATCCCATGTCCGAAAACGATATTTCTTAAGGAAGAAACCACACCTACCTTCCTTCACAATTCAATTTCAACCAAGGATCCTTCTGGGTTCCTGAGTCTCTTTTATCGATCCCAGCAAACACACATAGTCCTTGGTTTCAATCACGTTTAAATTGGACCAATAAAATTGAATCACTAGACTAACCATAGGATAGTGATGAATACATGAGGAATGGTGGGATAAAGTGAAGTAAATAATAAAATTTATTATTAGTAATGTATTTTGTGAATGTGACCAATGATCATAGGGTGAAAACCAAAGAATAAACAAAAAAATTAAAAATGAAATAATCCAAGAGAATTAAGAATTCATAAATTGATACGGTGATGAAAAAATTTGGGGTCAAATGAAGAATATCAATCGATGATCAAGAATCAAGTAGATAGAGAAAATCCAAAAATAAAAAATTCCCTACCTCATAAACAATTTGAAATTGGAGAAGAATGAATTTTCATTGGAAATTCCCATCAAGTTATTTTCTCAATACCATGATTCCTCCTTAATCACCCGCTAAAGTGTCTCCCATGATAACTAATTTCAAATTCATAGGGTTGTGCGACTAACCACAAGGATTAGTGAAAGATGATTTTAAATTGATATTTAATTAGTTTTATGGTGTTAATTTCCTTAATTAAAAAATTAATAATTATTTTAATTAAATTTTAATAACATAAAATTTTAATGATGTCTTAACCCTTAGGTCCTTGAAGAAGATAAAATTTATACCTAACCTGGTGTAAAATCTCAATTCTAGACTCAATTGTTGTCTTATATTTCCCATTCAATACTCCATTCATAAAAAAATGTGATTGTATGAAAATTTACAAGAATTAGATAAAAATAATATATTAATTTTAATATAATAATATCAGGGTTCTATGATTCCTAGAAATTCACTCCATCACTATAAACAATCATAGACATATTATATAAAGTATTACAAGTATTTAATAATGAATACCAGATTAATTATAGTTTAACCAAAAGCTAAATACCCATTTTATGATGGAAATCAAGAATTGTTGGGAACTGAAGAAACTAATGGTTGTGACCTTTACATATAAATAAAACAAGGTTAGTACTCTTAGTGAAAGCACTGGAATTACTAGCCCAGAGAAACACAGATAATATTAAAATCAACTATCCTCTAGTTGAAACTTAGACTCTCTACAAATCGATGATCCTTTCTCTACAACTCTTCTTCACAATAATACTTGATAAATCTCCTCTTGATATAACCAAGAACATACATAAATCCTCTAAATATTCTATTAATTAATGAGAAAAGTTATATATGTAGGTAATGTAAATGGGGGTAAAACGTTATTGAATAGGGGGTTGAATTAACTCGTAAAAATTCCATACTCTAGCCTCCACATCTATAAAGGGTTTGGGGAAAAATAAAGAATATTATTGAATATAATCCCAATCCCCCAAACACTTATAATAAATTTTTAAGATAAATATGTATATACCACTTCACCACATTCATCATTGAAGAAATAAATTTTCACCAAACTACTTTTGAAAATCATCTGATGAAATAGCTAACTCCTCTCTCTTCCTAGGAAACAAATTTCACTACCCACACACTACTCTCCTTAACTAAATAACATCCAATGGGATCTTATAGTCCTTTATATCATAGAATAATATAAATTAAATCCTTAACCAACCATCTAGTGCTTTATCTCTTGTTCAGATTCACTCACTTCATTCTTCTCTGGTCTTTGAACCTGAAACTCGTGAAATTCCATCCTCTAAGACCCATCCTCCTTAATTTAGTCTAAAATCATATAGATAACCAATATATGTTGTTGCAATATGAAAACCTAAACATGATAGGTATGAAAACCATCAACCGTATCTATAATAAAAATGGGAAATGACTATACTCAAGAATGTGGAATCAATTTAAGATAATACAATTTAATTCATTCTAACATCCATAGAATCATAAATATTCAGAAAGAATCACAATAAAAAAAGATGACGGTACCTCTCCTATATCTCTAACCTACATCTAGTTCCATATTACCTAGTATTTTTAGTAAGATTAAGGTACTGGAATCCGATCATATAGAGTGTTATCATTTTATCTCCCAACAGATTCTCCTTGCTATATCACATGAAAATTTTGACAAATATAATTTCTATAACACTCTTTGATTTTACGATATGTATCATATTAAATAGATTCAATTCTTTTGATAGATTACATTTCACAAAAAAACATTTTATATAGTATAAATCTTATAAAATTACGTATAGAACAGAAAACCAACTTTATAGATGAATAATGAATGAAATAGGAGGCTTTTTCCATAAATTAAGGAACATATAATAATGAAATAGCAACTTGACCTTTGGAATAGTAATATGAATCTTAAGAATATTAATTAATAAAATATAATAGAAACCACACATATTAAAGTATTAATAAAATTTAGGCATCCTATAAATGAAAATATGATATAATTATATCATAGTATAAGTAAATCAATATTTCAAAAATTATAAACCAGGTGTTAGTATTTTTATAAAACATAATTGTTATTTAAAATTTTATAAATAATACAATTATTTAAAATAAAGTATATTTTCATAAAATTTAATCATAAATTATTACATTTTTTCATATGATTATAAAATAATTTCGTAATACATTAGTTAATTTTTTAGAGTGTTATAAAATTAGTTATAATTTTCAAATTAGTATTTTTCATGTAAATTATGATTTTAATTAACAATTAAATTTCTCATATACAAAAAATTATTTTCACAAAATGGAGTTCATTTTTAAATTTTAAACATTAAAAAATGGTTCTGGTGAGTTTTTTGTAATTTTCTAAAATAGTTGTTTTTTTGTGAATACTGAAATATAGTGATTTAAGGTATACTCTAAATACATGAATTATTGACTCATAGATGATGTATGTAAGATTTAAGATCCATTTTATTGAAATAACATGCAATAGTTACTGTATTTAGTCACAAGAATCATCAGTATTTCTTGTATTGAGCCAAAATAATAAAATAATGATTAGAATAATAAAAAATACCCACCTCCTCCACTATAATTATCACCCCCACAACCTCCTCTCCTCACACCTCCAATGCCTTTAATCTTTTCAAATTTATAACCAATAATCTTAATAAATTACTACACCAATTAATGTTGGCCTTGGTTTCAAAGAAATACCAAAATCAATTTCTTTAAGGAGGTTCTCAAGGAGAGGGATTCAAGAGGCAAATCCTTTCTCGTTATCGTTCAATTTATTTTAATTTATTTTATTATTGTTCTATCCATAAATATTTGGTCCAAAGTGATATTATAACAATAGTATCTTTTATATATAATTTAAAATTCAATATCAAACATCTTATCTTTCCCTTTTTATTGAAAAAATGAAAAATCCTCCCTGAGGTGCCAATTTACCACCTTTGTAGACGATGAGTTTTTGTTTTTCAATTTCGCCTACAAGGATAGTCATAAAACTATTTTTATGGTTAAAAAAGACTATCATATATGTATTAAAACTTATTTAAAAACCTAGAACTATTATTTATATAAAATACTATTTCATGACAAAAAACATGTTCATTATTATAAAAAAACCACCAAAATAATCTATATGATAATCAATAACATTTTATCTAATGATTAATACTCATATCATATAACTTATTTATATATATATAAATGTAATATTTTGGATTTTCATTAAGAACATATAATTAAAATTCTGAAAACTATTCTCAATGTACATAATTTTCCATACATGTATACAAGTAAGCTGATCATGAAAAACAAGGAAACGAACACTCCAGAACGATAAAATTATATCATATAACTCATTAAGAAGTCTATAAATAAACATAATAAAATTATAATAAATAAAAAACATGTACAAAAGTTTTTGAATTAATTAACTAATTAATTTAATATGATTATCCAAGATATTAAGATGAAGTGAAAAACACATTCAGATATAAGGTAAGGAACTTCATCTCAATTTCAATATCATTGAGACCTATATGGTTTTAGGTACATAATAATTATTATGTATTTTATCTACAAAACCTTTAAGAAAATTTTTTATTTTAAATTATATTCCTCTTAAAAAATCATATTATCTTGTATCATGGATATGATTACTGTTTAAAACATATTCCAGTTTATATATGGTGTTTACTTTCAATGGTTAAAAATTAATAAATTCATATCCTATACTAAATATAGATATATTGATAAGTCATATTGTTCATTAATTGAATCTATGTATTAATAATGGTTTGGAATTGTAGTGATGGATGGGGTCTGTTATAGCCCCTTGATGCGATGACAGGTCTTATGAGACAAAACAGTTGGTGAAAAATCCTTCGTGTTTGTTTGCACGAAGAATCAGTGGGTTTCTACCAGTAGTCTTAAACTATATTGATGGTATGATGGTTCATGTTCCATATAAATGAAATCCAATAATTAATCATTTTCTACATTCAATATTTAGTTATCATCATCTAAAGGAGTTTCTCTATAACAAATTCAATGGATACATTTACATTCTATGTTTATTGATGGATTTTTTTTCTTAGTTAATCACCATGATATATTGACTATGTATAATTGATTATAGTTCACTTATAACTGATTCATGTATCCACTATATTTGATCCTTACTAAGAATTTGATCTCACTCGTTCTATATATCCTTCCTTGGGATCTGAATATGAAAGCTTTGAATAATTGTCGAGGAAGCAATTTATTTTATTTTGTTATGTTCTATGTTAAATTAACAATTTAATAATGGAACCATATGTGTATCTAGTTTCTTCAAGACTCGTAAACTGATTGATGCTTTATGATGTGGTCTTTTTTTATCTATAACCTTTTAATAAAATGACCACTAACTTTGGGATACTAGGGTCGGGGTTGTTATGGTTGGTATCAAAGCAAGTTTAATAGAAACCTTGGGACTATATTTAGAAAAAATAGTTTAGGTATCATAACATTAAGATAAACTTCGAGGATAATCATAGAATAACATCATATAATTAGGATAAGGTGTATATTATTTGGGTCTTCCTATAAATATATCCTTGTCTATTAACTACAAGTATATGTGGTTTTAGAAATGATGTACGTAGGGGTAACAACTATGACAAGGTGCATTGGGCCTAACATGGTGTAACCTCATACACAAAAACATGCCTTACTATGCTCCTAGTTTGAAACTTCTTTGGGATATACTTAAGGATAATTTACATTCTCATTACAAACCATTATGATGGATGTAAAATTAAATATGTTTCTAAAGAACCCATGTATATGATTATGAGATTATCTATGCATAAATTTTCCATTTATGTTAAGTGATTATCTAGTTAGAAATTATGCATTATGATTCATAACCTAATTTAGTGTACGACATTGTTTAGAAATGAAACCTAATGGAAGGAAATGAATAAATACCCGTAGACAATGTAAAGATCTCCATACTAAGAAAATCAACCTAGTTAGTGTTGGAGCTGAGCAGATCAGGACCACATTAGTATAATTTACTCAGGTTATGAATAATAACAATACTACACCTATGTTGGATCATTTATTTTGGAAGAATCCCCCATATTTTAGTGGGAATAATAATCCAGTGGTAGTTGACCAGTGGATCAAATCCCTTGAAAATGTATTTCTGGAATTGGGAAACAATGAGAATTAAAAGTTAGTACATGTAGTATATTGTATCAAGGGAGATACTGATCAGTGGTGTTTAATGATCCAAAATACTTTGGAGGAGATGAAATATAAGACATGTAATAGACAAACTTTTAAAGAAAAATTCTTTGATAAGTACATTCTCCATGAGCAATTAATTTAAATGAATATAAAATAGTTGAGATTAAAATAATGGAAAGAAGAGATTATTTCAGAGTATGATTCTAGCATTAAAAGACTATCCACGTATGATATAGATTAAATACATGATTTAGAAGACAAGATGGATCATTTATTTAAAGGTCTTTAGTGAAGTATCTAAAGGGATCTATCTTATCAAACACTTTCATCATATGATGAAATAATATTATGTAACATTAAAATTGAGAATTATTTTTATAGATACTATGTGTTCAAGGTAAATCAATAAAAAAATGTTTTACAATAATCATGAAAAGGTGAAGCATCAATGAAGAAGTGGGAAATGGGGAAATTCCCAATATGTAAAAATTGTGGAAAAAATCATTATAGGAAATGATTGAAAGGAATGGGAGTTTGTTATAAGTGTAGTGAATAGGGTCATTGATTTAATCAATGAAAGGAGAAACAAAAATTAAATGAATTTAAATTCTTAAACTAAAATAAAAAGGGCAATTATTAAAATGAGTGTCCCATGTGTCAGGAGAATCTACCATAGGAGAGGCTAAGGGGAGATGAACAAGATTATGTGATCACCACAACTAATATTAAAGTACCCAATGATGTTCTGGTTGGAACATTAATCCTATATTAAATTCTATCTAATTCTTTATTTAAATATGGATCATCACACTCTGTGATATCTACCCAGTTTTCCAAGAAAATAAGAAATTTCCATTTTGATATAACAGAGGATTTATGAGTCAAAAATACTATGGGAAGTCTCATTTCAAAAACAAAAAGTTTCGGTCAGTTCCCTTTATGACACATAAATGTACTTTAGTTTTTGAAATTATCATCATACCTATGGTTTAACTTTATATAATTTTTTATATAGACATAATTTCAAAATATGATGCAAAATTTTGTTGCAAGAAGAAAGAAATGACGATCTATGAGAAAAAGTAGATTCATTTATCTTTAGAGTAGAAACATCATCATCTAATTCTTATCTGGATCCACCCCCAATAGTTATTATGAATGAAATTATTGTTGAGGAATATAAAACAACATATGACTATAATATGAAATGAGATTCTCTGACCACAACAATTTGGGTAATACTTCCAGAACACCGGCTACCCTTTCAAAATCCATTTATTATTCGTATGCTTGAAAATATAGTTAGTCAATATATTTTCAATTATAGTAGAAATAAGAAATATTATCATCCTGTTTCACTAATAATGTAAATTTAAGTGGATTTCAATATACCTCCAGTTAAATCTTTTATTATTATTGTTAGTGAGGAGTTTTGGTATAAACAGTTGGTTGTGTTTGAGTCCCAGTTTGAATACTACTCCCGGTGCTTCAAAATAGGGTATCATCTAGAAATGTGTAGAGGTAGGAAGTTGAATCTGAATTAGGTTTTGGATGTACAAGACACTGTGGAATCTGGGTTTGTTATTCTATAGATTAATTAGGGTTTAGTCGATGCATAATTGACAGAGTCTGGTTCTGCTATTGATGGCGCAACACAGGGCACCTTGAAGAAGAAATAGAGATATCTTTGAACCTAAGAGTTCCTGAAGTGTAATATCCCAAGTAATTAAAGAATTATGTATTTTCATATCTATTTCTATTTATGAATTAGATAGTGTTTTAAGAGGTTTAAAATTAGAATAAATCCAATCTTAAGCATGGAATACTCTAATATTTTTTTAAAGATTGTTTTACCGCCTTTTGATGGAAAACCATTTTTAAATCTATATTTTGACAATTTTATAAGATCTATTTTTCAAAATAAACATATTCTTTAGTATTGGGACATTGAAATTTACTTTGGATAAAGTTTTGGTATTTTTCTGACAATGTTCATTTTTTAATGAATAGTGAAAAATACTGCATTTTACTTCAAAAATGCATTTTCATATAATTTAATAATATGGTTAGATTTTCCTTTTAATTGTTTTTAAAGTTTAATTATAATATATTTTTACCATTTAATCCAATGATGGTCATTATAATTAATTTCACTTTGAAATTGGACATAAATAATTGTCATACTTTTGATAGAAATTTTTTCTAAAAAACCAGCTATTTGTTTTCACAACAAGAATCATTTTTAAATTAATTACTATAATTTTTGTGTTTGTAATTTGGTAAAATGGATTCTATATTTGGAATCATAAGTTCCAAATTATGTAATTAAGACTCTTTTGTTTTTGGACACTATGAATAGTAACGACAGAAATTATCTTTAATTATCGTGATTAATTAGTAATTGGGTAGTTTAGGGTAATAGTATAATATCATAATAATACAAAATGACCCCAAAATGTGTCCTAATGCTACTGGTTTTGTTATGGTCGACCATGGTATGCCATGTTCCAAACTTAGGGACCCCATGGAATCAATTTTGGGTGATAGTGACACTTTATCATTTTATTTTTAAAGAAAGGAGAATATCACAAAAGAATGTAACACCTAAGTAAAACAATTTTAATTTTGTCTAAATAAATTATTTCTTGGACTATAAATATTAATTGGAGAGATAAAAATATTTCCTACATCATAGTATTTTTTTATAATTTTGAGACATTAAATAAATTAATTTATTTGTGACACCATGATGATGCAGCGATTACCTCATTAATGAATGATTTAAATAAAATGAAATGATAATGTATAATATAAGACTTACAATTGTCAAAGACCTATTTTATGAGTATATTTCGAACCCTTATCACCTTATACTCTAAATATATCAATTTGGGACCTTTAAAATCCGAAACTCATTTAATATAAAGTAACATTTCTTGACTTTCCAAGAGTTCCCCTCCTCCCTCTTATAAAAGCCCCCCACCTCTACTTCCTTATCCGCACCAATGAATCCATTGGATCAGAAAATATCTTCTCATTTTATCTCTCCACATACCTCTCTTTATCCTAGAATCCTTACCTTAGGTATAAAGCTCTTCAAGAAACCCTTTTGGTTCAAACCAAGAGGAGTTACCCGATTTAAAGGTAATGTCCACACTTGTGTTCTTTTGTTTTATTTTGCTTCTCCAACCCCCTATTTTTTTTTTATTAATTTCTTTTGTAACAAAAATAGAATCTTAAATATACTAGGAGTTTTTAATTTTAATGATTCATGCTACACTTACACACACCTTCATCTAATGGTTAAAGAACATACTGTTTCTGTGGATGGAAAATTTCTGGCTCACGAAACGATGAATGTTCAATATTGTTTTAACACCTTTCATGGTGGACATTAAGATGTAACTATATTTATATATGATATATATTATTTCTATGTTTTCCTTATGATTCTGTATTTCTCATTTATGGAATACCTTTATGGTTTCTATTCTGGGTAAACACGATATCTTCATTTTAGGAAGTGCGGACTACCGCCCCCTCAAAGTGATTTGATTCGTTAATGACAAATGTGGGGAGTATAAAGGATGGAGTTAATGATATTATATATGATATTATACTGTAATTATAATATACCTTTGTATAATTATTATTTTATTCAATTAAATAGGAAATAGAAATGAAAGTAGCATTCATGCATACATACGACTTACCGTCTCCATGAACGGTGCATTTCATTTCTCACCTCTAAATGTTAAGTAATTTTATAAATTCATGTATATACTGGATATATATGATATATATGATATCTACATCATAAATATAATTCGGTATATAATGGATATTTTACCACATGAACAACTTGTAATTATAAGGAGTTTATTTTTGACTCAAGTTCCAAGGATCGACAAAACGACTGTTATTAACTTAAAAAATTACATAGTGTTCATAACATGGTAATAAGTGATATAAAAGGAATAATGAACTTGAAAAATGTTCTTAGGAAAGTAAAAATTAACTCAAGTTTATTATTTAGGATATTAAAGAATGATCGAGTCAATTCGGACCGGAGGAAAGGGGCTACGTCTCAATCTCCTTTCATCGAGGCATATTTTTGTTTTATAGACAAATTTCTTTTATTAGGTGTATAAAACCCTTTGAATTTTATGTTTATTCAAAAGGAATATTTTTATAAGAAGCTTTTTACTCAATGAAAAAGGGAATTGTTTTTGTTGTATGTATGCGGCAACAACGACTTCTCCACCGTTGTGACCATTATATGAGATTCAGCTTCCTCTACAGGCCATAACTTTTTTTAAATGAAAAATTAATACCATGTTTTACTTTTATTTTATTTTTGTATTGAAAATGGTTTTGATAATGTTTTTATTATATCAATGTGTTTTATTGATATGTTGTGATGGAAATGTGGAAATGTTATGTTTTTTATGCATGTTTTATGTGATATGATTATGTTATGGTTATTGGGCATTGTTTATGAAGACAGGTGGTTCCGTGATAAACTAAGGGCGGGTGAGCCCGATATAGCTCTCTAATGCATTTGGTAACACAAAGGGGTTAAATGCAAAGGTTTCTCCTAAAATATTTAGGGAATATACTGTGATGGGTATTCCAAACCTAACCATGAGGGTTACTCCCTACGCAAGAATGTTATGAACGCCTCAATTTACCTTGATGTCTTATGATTTCTATGATTTATTCATGATTTGATGAGTTATGGTAATGTTATTATGTTTTATGAGTAAAGTATGATTTCATTGATTCTTATGTATACATGGACTAATTTTTTCATTCCATATTTTTATATACCTTACTGAGCTTTTTATGCTTATCCCATGTTTTTGAAATGTTTTTCACAAGTCAAGGGAAAGGTACATGATGTGATGATAGTGTCAAGGAAGTGTCATGAAAGAATCCATGATTTGTTTTAAATATATTTACTTTGATGGGAAAAGTGAATATTGTCTTTAATGTAACCACATTGTTTAAATGTGGAATGTAATGCATGATTTATGATCTAATTCTCTAAAACTCTAAACCTAAAAAGATCCTCAATGTTTAATCTTGTAATAACTCAAGATTAAGTAATGTTTAAGGCTGGGGAGTTACATGAAGTGTTTGGCAGACTGAACCATGAACTAGGGGTGTGAAATCCAAAAGCAATTATGGCTCTGGATAGTGTAGTGGACATGGGTACTATAATTTAAGGGGCATTGATACTTCCATACATTTTGGAACCTTCAGGTTACAATGAGGAGGTGGGGTGATCATGAAATAGACAATCATGAATCTTTGGGAGGTGGTTTAAATTAAGACAGTGGTGAGTGTATGATGATTAAAACTGGGTTGAGATAAAGTATAGATAAAGAGATGATAAATATTGAGCTTGGTAATCGATTTTAGGGAATTCTGAAAGAATAATTAGGTTTGGAGTAGGATTGGGTAGTGTCCTTTAATAGGCATGGAGTCCATGAGTATGGGGAGTCTTCCGACTATACGTCTGTTGAAGTCACTGATGACTTAAATGATAGTATTATTCCTAATCTGAGTATGAAGTCAAATCAGAAAGGTACTAAGAATGGGAGCATGGACTATTATTATTTACCAATTCTGATGGAAACCAGATATATCAAAAATTTGAAATCTAATTCTTCGGAAAGTTATTACAATGATGTTGAATCTCAAGGATCGGTTCTTGAGGACATCAATTCCCAACAACAATTTATGAGACATGGTTTCTTGCATCCAGTAAGTTTGGTGGTCCCTATCTGGGATTTTAGGGATTAAAATCATAGTATTGAGATGAGTATCAATATTTTTGAGGCCCAAAATCCTAGTAAATTTCTTTTAAAGATATTGTCTCAAATGTAGAAGGCTTGATATCTGACCCCCTAATGAGAAATATGAGGAAGGATTACACTAAAACAACAAGGAATATAATTACTTGATTTTTAATGTCAATAAATATTTATGTTGTGACGTTCAAGTAAATAAATCATTTTATTTATCTTTATGAATGGGGAACTGATGAGTATGGTTTTGAAAATGATTCATCTTATTATGATTTTTAATCACCTCTATATTGGATGTGGGCAAGATGTCTGCCCCATCCTTTTACTTATGTACTTATCTTTTCTTATTAATAAATATTCATGGTTATTTAGCCTCTAACTGGACTTTACTACTATGAAAGAGGGATCCTTGAATATATTTATTTACTTTATAGAAATCTATTCTAATACAAAAAATAAAAAGTTTACTCTAACTCAAATTGAAAATTTATTTGATCAACTCCATAGAAATCATTATTTTTAGATGATTGACCTTTGTTCTAGATATCATCAATTGCATTTGAATAAAGTAGATGTTCCTATGATACCATTTTGAACTAGGTATTGACATTAGAAGTTTATAGTAATTCCATTTGGACTAACTAATGCACCCTTTATTTTCATGGATACAATAAATAGAGTATTCATGTAATATCTTGATAATGTTTTTATGTTATTTATTGATAAAATATTTGTATACTCAAAATGATATGAGGACCATGATAATCACTTAAATATTTGTCTGAAGTCTCTCAGATGAAAATATTTATATGGATAGTTTAGAAAGTGTGAATTCTAGCTTCAAACAGTTTATTTTCTTTGCAATATTGTCTCAAAGGATGTAATCTCATTTTATCCTGTGAAGACAAATGAAATCCAAGAATGGCCTATGCCAATGAACATAACTGAGGTCTGTAGTCTCATTGGTTTAGTAGGTTACTATCAGTGTTTCATCCATAATTTTTCCCTATTCTCTAACCCATTAATGAAGATCACACGTAAAAGGGTTAAGTTCATACGAAAAAAATAATGTACCAAATGTTATAAAGAATTTAAGATAAGATGGATTAATCATCCAATTTTGACTCTACCATCATGAAATGAGGGGTTTGTGATATACATTGATGCATCAAATAATTAACTAATTTGTGATCTTATACAAAACAATAAAGTTATTGCATATGCATCAAGGCAGTTGAAGAGTCATGAACAAAATTATCTTTCCCATGATATTGAGTTAGTGATTATAATCTTTTCTCAAACGATATGGAGGAGTTTTCTCTATAGAGAAATATGTGAGCTATATATGAATCAAAAAAGTTTGAAATACATAATTTCACAGAAAGAACTCAATATGAGGAAAAGGTAATGACTCTAGTTACTCATTGATTATGATTTCTCAATACACTACCACCCAAGAAAAGTAAATAAGGTAGAAGATGCGTTAACCAGGAAAGTTAGTATAATTATAACCCAAATGTGGATTGAGAAGGATCCTATGATCAGTGATTTATTAAATATGGATATGAGAATTATTAATGAAAGAGAAAAATCAATCATTTTTCAAATGATTTCTAAACCATCCTTACTAGAGAATATAAAAAATATTTCAATCTGATAATGAGATTATTCAATAGAAAATTATATCCATTAAGGATAAGAAGATTGGAAAACTTAGTGTATGAGGATGGAGTTATGAAACATGGAAATAGGTTATGTGTTCCCTAAATAATTAATCTAAAAATGGAACTATTAGATGGTTCTCATAGCTCAAATTTCATTATACACCTAGGTAGTTCCAAGATTTTCAGATATTTGAAGGAACATTTTTGGTGGGATAACATGGAGCAGAAAATTGATGGATATGTGTCAAAGTGTATTGTTTTTCAAAAAGTATAAGACGAGAGAAAAAAGTCATATATGATTCATGAAACATCTACATATTACTATGTGGAAGTGGGATGAAATTATGATGGAATTTGTCACAGGAATAGAAAGGACACCTAGAAGGAATGATGCGACATGGGAAATTATATATCAAATTACAAAATCCTCACATTTACATTTGATAATGAAGTATTTTCCACATTGTCATATAGAAAGACTCTATATTAATGATGTTTTAATACTTCAAGGTGTACCTATATTGATTGTGTCTGATCGAGATTCCCATTTTACACCAAAATTCTGGAGGACTCTTTAGAAGGATTTGGATATTGTGATTCATTTAAGTACATCTTATCACCCTCAAACTGATAGACAATCTAAAAGGACTATTCAAATAATATAAGACATGTTGAGATTATGCTCACTTCACTTTCAAGATATGTGGGATTAGTATTTACCTCTGGTAGAATTTTCCTACAATAATTGTTTCCATTCTTGTATTAAAATGGAACCATATGAATAGTTATATGTCTAGATCCAACTTGTTGGAATGTAGTTAGTGAGATGACACTAAAAGTACCAAATATTACTGAAGAGACATTGAAAATTTATAGACTATTCAGGCATATATTAAAGTACCTCTAAGTAGGGAAATGAGTTATTCTGAATATCAGGGAAAGGTTTTGGAATTTCAAGTGAGAGATCATGTTTTTCTGAAATTATCTCTATGGAATGATGTATTAAGGATTGGTAATAAAGGGAAATTGTTCCCTAGGTACATCAGACCATTTAAAATTCTAGAAAAAATTATAGTTGTATCTTACCAATTACAAATGCCTCCGAGTCTATAAAACGTTCATGATATATTCTGCATATCATTGTTAAAAAATGTATATGAAAGAATCAATGCATATACTCACCTATCATGAAATAGAACTGGAACCTGATTTTTCTTAGAGTGAAGTGTATATCAATATTCTTAACACAAAAGTGAAAGTATTGAGAAATCAGATGACTCGAATGGAAAATGTTTCTTAGAGAAACCATAAAATTGAAGAAGCAACATGGGAGCATGAGGATGTTATGAATTAGGAACATCCTCATTTGTTTAGAAGGAAATATTCAGGAAAAATTGCGATGATGAAATTTTTAAAAGAGGGAATAATATACCACCCCAAGGTTTAACGTTATGTATACTAATAAATAAATTCAATTCCTTTGATAGCTTACATTGCTCAAAAAATTATTTCATATAGTATAAATCATATAAAATTAAATAGATAAAAAAAACCATATTTTTAAATGAAGAATGAAAGAAATAAAGACTTTTTCTAGAAATTAAGTAACATATACTAAGGAAATAGTAAGTTGAAATTTGGAATAGTAATGTCACCTTTAATAATAGTATTTAATCCAATAGAATAGTAACCTCACCTATGAAAGTATAAATAAAATTTTAGTATATTATAAATGATAATATGATATAATTATATAAATTATAATTAAAATAATATTTTGAAAATGATAAATTATGTTTTGGTATTTTTATAAAATATTAATTTCTATTTAAAATTTTATAATTAATATAATGATTTAAAACAAAAAATATTTTCATAATATAGAATAATAAAATAATATTTTTTTTCTTATGATTAAAAGATAATTTTATGATACATTCGTTAGTTTTTCAATGTATTAAAATATTTGTTATAATTTTAAAATTGGTGATTTTTGTGTAAATGATGATTTTAATTAATAATTAAATTAATTATATTTCAAATATTATTTTCTTAAAATGGAGTTCATTCTTAAATTATCCATGTTGTAAGATGGTTAGGGAGAAATTTTGGGTTTCTTTAAAAAATAGTTGATTTTTTGTGAATAGTGAAATATGGTAATTGATGGCATAAGCTAAATAAATGAATTATTGAGTCATAGATGATGTATGGATGATGTAATCACCATTGGTCAAAAATCACATGCACTATTTGTGGTATTTAGTAACAATAATCATCACTATTTTTTATCTTGAGCCAAAATAATAAAATAATGATTAGAATAATCAAGAAACATCCCCTCCTCCACAATAAATACCACCCCTCAGCACTGCTTCTCTTAACACCACTAAATCCTTGATTATTTTCCAATTTCGGCACAATCCTCTTACCAAACCTCTTATAGAACTCCTCCAAATCCTTTTTTTTTGATATTTTCTAATAGCCACTTTAAGGGTATGTGGTAATAATATATCACAAGATTCAAAAAAGACACCACATTAAAAAAACTACATCACATTCCAATTTTTTAAGAGAAAATTGTCACAACCCAACTTCTTCGAAAGAAAAGCACCACGCCCTGAGTTATCAAATTCAAATTCAAAAACCTAAAACTGCTTTAAGAATCACATGACACCCATCATCATTTTGACTTGATCCAAGATACACCTCAAGATGCGTATACATTGATTCTCTGACCTACCTCAGTTTGAACCGACGACATATCCCACATCCAGTCACTTCCATTATCATCGCTTCTCGAAACCATCACTATTTTCATCACCTATATCATTTTCGTAACTTCCATCACCATCACCGACATCCTCATCGTACGATACCAACGTTCACTTCAACAATGTCACCACCCAAAAAAACCTTCACAGTCAACATCCATACCAAAAACATCATAAAAGAACACAAATCTCTAAACAAAACATCATCAACATCACCTAAATCACCATTTTTAGCTCTATGGACACCCATCAGCTCGCACAGACACATCCCAAAGTCCCCACAGAAGCGAATTCACCGAACCGACCTAGGAGGGTGCCAAGAAAATAGAAACTATAGTAGAGAACAAGAATCAGTGCCTCCACATAAAACCATAATTCCAAACCTCTCTATGATGTCCAATAACCCTTGGTCTCAACAAAATACAAATATTAATTTACTTAAAGAGGTTTCAAAGGAGACTAATTCAAGAAGTGAATTGTTTTTATTCTCTTTCAATTTTTATTAATTTTTTTTATTCTTATTATATCATTAACTATTCATTCCATAGTAAAATTATAACTCCAATATCTTATATAAACTGTAATTTTATTAAATTAATTGAAAATACATCATAAAACCCCTTCTCTTCCCCTTTTTAGTCTAAAAATGAATACATCATCCATGAGGTGGCGATTTTACACCTTTGTGGATGATGAGTTTTCGTTTATCAATTCTGAATTCAAGGCTGGTCATAAAACAATATTTATGTTTAAAACAGACTAAAATATATGTGTTACTACTTATTTAAGATTCCACAACATGTATATATACATAATATTAAATCATTAGCCAAAATTAGTTCATGATTATCAAAAAAACATTAAAAATAATCTAAACAATTATCACTAATGTTTTATCTCATGATTCTTCCTCATACCATATAACCGAATGAAATATATAACAATTTAATATTATTGAATTTTATTAATAACATATAATTTTATTTCTAGATTACTATTCTCATTTTAAATAATTTTCCGTACATGTATACATGTAAACTGGTCATGAAAACTAAGGAAAAGAACGCTCCAGAATGATAAAATTATATCTTATAACCCATAAAAAAGTCCATAAATGAACATAAAAATATTACAAGAAATAAAATACATGAATAAAAGGTTATGAGTTAATTAATTAATATAATTAATCTGATTATCCAAGACATTAAGATCAAGTGCAGAGCGCATTCATACATAAGGTCAGGGACTTCTTCACAATTTCAATTTCATTAGGACTTACATGGTATTATGCACCTAATCATTTTTGTGTGGTTTTTATACTACCCCTTTGAGATCATTTTTCATTTGAAATATTATTCCTCATAAATATACATACTATCTTATATCATGTATATGATTATTATAAAAATTTTATACCATTTTTATGTATGATGTGTACTTTGAATGGTGAAATATTGATAAATCTGTATTCTCTACTCAATACATATATTTTGATATGTCATATTACTCAGGAATTTAATTTATGTATTAATAATGATTTAGACTTATCGTGATGGTTGGGTCCTATTATATCCCATCAATGCATTGACATATCTCATGAGACAAAACATTTGGCAACAAACCCATGATGATTGTTTCTAAGAAGAATTAGATAGGTTTCTAACCATAGAATTAAACCAACTTGATGGTATAATTGCTAATGTGCCAGATACACTAATTCCAACAATTAGTCATTTTATTTATTCCTTATTCAGTTATCATTATCTAGAGTATTTTCAATATGGAAAAATTTATGGATACATTTACATTATTAGTTTCATAATGGAGTGTGTTTTTCATTTATTCGTCCTTCCATATTGATTATGTCTAATTGAATATGATTTATTTATTATTGATTCATATTTACGCTATATGTGAACCTTACAATTCATTTGATCACACTCCTTTCACTTGTTCATTCCCCTGGTTCTGAAGATAAAACCTTTGAATAATTGTTCAGGAAGTAGTTTATTTTCTTTCACTGTGTTCTATGATAAATTACATATGTAATATAAGATCCATGTATGTCTCTAGTTTCTCCAAGACTACAAATCTAATAAATCCTTGGTGATGTGATCTCTTGTATCTATTCCATTGTAATGAAATCACCACCAACATTGGGCTACTAGGGTCAAGGTTGTTATAGTTTTCCATCCAAACCCTTGTAGTCTCACTAGTTACTAACTCCCATCTATATCCTTACTATCATTCATATCTTTGATGCCATGCTTTCATGAATAACCCTCATTGGGAACCCGTCCTGGGTATTTAGTGAACATTACAGTAACCCATGAAGAACACCTCTAATTAGCCATAGGTCGGTGACTAACACTAAGGGTATAATCACACATAAATGGGAGACATTTCTCTCATAATCCTAGAAACATATGACAATCCCATTGAAAAAATCAATGTAATATAAAATAATTCCAATCCATAATTCACATAAAATTTATACATAAAAAATTCCCCGCAAATATATTACCAAAATTCACTCTTATGATAAGAACTCCAAGAAAAACTCAAATCATTGAGTTAGTAATGTGCTTCTCGGTCACCAAATCCCGCATGAAAACCTGTAAAATAAATTTATATATATAAGTGTGAGAATAAAACTATAATCAGTATATTCCTCCCCAAAACCACTTTAAAAAATGTGGATGATGCATACTAATACCTCAATTAACAAATAACATAATCAACACACACATATAAAGGGTCAATTTTCACCCAACCTCACCAAGGGTCACTAACCCAATATCCCATCCAAGTATAGTAATTTCAAACGAATATACATATATATATAACAAGATGGTACCCCACAATCACTTTCCCATTGATTGGGTCACTCTCATGACCCCAACGACATATATCCTATGCTCCAACCACTTCCATATAACCACATATCCACATGCAATACCATATACCAAAAATATATCATAACTGCACATCATATTATGGTATCTTGAACATGAAATACATTAAACTCATTCCCTCCTCTTATAATATATGACCCCAACTGTGTATCTATATCATAATCACATAACAAAGATAACCAGTGTATATAGACACCGAAAATGAAAGATATTAAAACCCAAATATATAAATATAATTAGGCCTTAGATCCTATACTATATCGGTAGGTGGGTCGGTGAAGAGGGAGAATTTAACCATCTATTCCTACTAAAAACTAGATGTTGTGGAAACCAACTAGGACCCATGTCCTCATATGGGAATCAGTCAAGTTACCCAAATTCAGAATTTGTATATTTGAAATAAATAGAAAATATAAGATTTATAATAATCATATGAAATACAAACTGAATTTTCCATATCAAACTAGAATTACCATAATCCACTACAACCACTGTAGTATTGTTGTGATTCATTTAAAACTACTTCCATCACTATGATACAGCCCAACCACATATATTCACATAAAATATCCATAGGAACATTATAAAATTTATATTTCATTCTCATTATAATTTTTTGAATTTTCAATTAGTGGAAATGATTTACTAACCTATCCATATTTAACATCAAACCATTAATTAGTATAGTTTCCTCTTCAAACTATTCAATATAAAAAATTCAAGTTTTTCCACCCCTTATCATTAGTAAAACCTAGTTATTTCCATCAATTTTCATTGATCAATACCTATTAATGAATCTATAATTTATCAATTACAATACATCACCCATTAATAATATTCATTAATATAAGCCTTGTTCCATTACACTAGGAAAATCTAGAATAACCACACAACAACCGAACCCATCACAACATAAACTGCTAAAAAATCCATGCCAACAGCCATTAAAACTACCAAAAAACACTTCCTTAACACACAACTAACGATACCACTTATACCATAACCACATAACAACCCATCAACCACTACTATAGCCAATAAACACCTCATCATTCCAACCAACCACAATAACCTTCCATGATCACTCTAAACTTAACAAGGAATACACTATATATAATAACAAATAAGGTAAAACATAGCATATATAAATATCAAACAACATCTCAATAATCATTACATTATATTAAAATAGAATATTTTGTCCTAACATAAATAATTTGACTATTGGTTCCCACATGACCAACTAATTTCCACCTTTATGTGATTAACCCATTAAAAAGGTGATATGAACAAGTCAACAACAATAATAAATATTTGTCACAATAGTAAACATATATCAATTGGAATAATTATCCAAAAAACCATAAATATATATGAAATAACATGGAATTTCATAAATCACATGAGTGTCACCCTACCCCTTACATTTAATTTAGCATGGTTCATTATCATTTTCAGTTAATCCATGACATCAACAAAATGAATAAAAATCATGATACTTCAACAGTTTTTTTATAAATATGAAAATTATAAAATCACTTACCTCAATCAGTAAATGAATATCGTAACACATGATTATAAAGGAAAAAATGATAACAGGGATAAGAACTCACAAAGAAAACCTCAAAAAACAATAACACAATAAACACTAGAAATATTCTTACCAAATAATGATAAACACAAAGAAAACCCTATTTGACAGATCCTCCTAGATGAAGAAACAATAGGATAATTAATAAAGAGAGGATAAGATATCACTGTTGATCTCAAAAAGGTTAAAATATCAAAGTCTATGAAAAAAACCAATTTTGGGGTGGAAAATAATATATAAAGACACAACTTTGATCACATAGGGATCGAAATAGGTTGGGGAAATAAGAGAAAATTTGAGACATGTTTTTAATTTAAAATCACTATAGTAAATTAATGAATCATGATATGACTAGGGACACTATGTTGTAATATAACCTAAACAAAAAAACTCTAGTATGATATCCCAAAAATATAAAAGGTTAAAATTAAATTAAAATAAATGAATTTAATCAAGGTCATGACATAACACCAAGGGTCATGTCACAATTCTCAAACTATTGAGAATCACATCATGATACATGGAAATCTCCCCACAAAATCGACACAACCTAAATTCTACCAAAATGTGATGAAAATAACCACGGTGAAATGATAACTAAAATAACAGAACCCAATAATCCAAACCCAAGAATCCATGCTGTAGTGGGTAGATGCATTCCACAATAGACTCCCTGAAAATCCAAGGGCTCACATAAGATAAACACAAGAGATCTCACACAATTACTAAATAATGTGTGATAGACCCTAAAATAACATAAGACTAACATACCATGATGAAAAAATGGATCAACTACCCTTGCATCAGATTAAAATTCAAGGATCCCCTTTATATTGTAATGACCTATAAACCTTTAAAATATAGTCAAACCATATTATGTCACAACTAGATTTCTACAATGAAATAGTATGGCACAGAAGGCTCTTATGTCATATCCAATAATGAAACATAAGAACAAATTCATGTCATAATGATTCATGATGTGACATAATATATTATAGAAAAACCATCTCCCCCATCCAAATCTCAATTAAACAACACATAAGGTCGCACAATAACACATTCCTCCAATTATAAATTTCAACTCCAATTATATTCTCTTCCCTCTAACATCTCCCATATCTCCCAGAACATATAACATGTAATGTAATAGTCATATATGGTATGTTTAATTATTGGAAAAAAGTATGTGATAGAGGTATAGAGTGATATAGAATCTAACCTCCAAAATGAGAGAGAGAAAGACCCCTAATGGATAATATAGGGTATGATATATAAATTCATAAGGAAGGAAAGGAGGCCATGAATTATTTAAAAATTAGGGTACAATAGAATCGTATATTTTCAATACCTTATATATGAGGTATATAGAAGAAGATAGAAAATAATGGAATAATACTTGAAAAGAATTGAGATTTGGAAGGAAAACCACTCCTCGAGTCCCAACATACTCCGTATATACTATAACTTCTTGAATAATAAAAATATATTAATTATTCAAATAATTTTTGAATATTGTATGATTATTTATTTATTATTATTTATTTTAATTCTTGTATTACTATGTTCTTTTCATTTATTAGATTAATTTAACTTAGGTAGGGCTATTTGAGGTAGTTCAGTTCATCAATCCAAAACTACTTTTGTGTAATGAAAATTGTCGATGGTAACATTGGAATGTTTATAAAATCTCTAAAAGTGTTAATGTATAGTTTTAATGTCATTATAATAGTAAAATAGTTAAATTGTTTAATATTATCTATAAATTAGATCTGAACAATCACGTGTTTCTTCATAATCATGAAATGGCTAAAATGTATTTTATTACATATTTTTAATAACATTATCTTTTGTGACTACATTATCATTAAAGAATTAGAAAAAATTGTATTATTTGATTATTAATACTCTATTCATTCATGAAATAAAATTTTATGAATATCCATAAAATTCATAGTTGATGAATAAAACATCATTGTTCACTTAGGTAGTGTAAAAATAACATGAGTGAATAAGGTTTTTTAATGAGTTTAAAAGAATTGGAAAAATTAACAAATATATGAAATTTATAAAACTATAAGAGCATATTTAAAACCACTATTTTGGATTTACATTGAAATTTTTATTATATTCACCAGTATAAAATATATCTTTTATGATGGGGTTATAAAATTGGTTTTTAAAAACAGGTGTTATAATTGTTTTTTATGATGGATATTTTTTAATTGACATAAATAATGTTTTTTGTCTTTCACATCATTTTTATAATAATTGATTGAAAAAACATTAATTTTTTAGAATTATAAAATTAATCTACAAAAACACACAATAATATCAATAATTTGAAAAATTAAAGTAAAAAACTTTTTTAAAACCATCATATTACGTGTATCTCATTCATTTACACCAATTTATACCCTCATTTTATTCTTTTGGACTCTATGGTGTGATATTTTCTCACATTATTCCTCATTTTACCAACTCTTATTTGTGCCACTACCATCACTATCACCCTCTCCCTAAATGAATCCTTATCATTCATTGCCCCTTCTTTTGGATTTATTTTCAATATCTATTTGTTATTTTTATTTATTGTTCCAATTATCCAACGATCTAATGTATATTTAAATTGATAAGTGTAGTTTTGGGATTTTTTTTCTTAATTGATACCTATAAGCACTTATAATTAATATCAATTCATGATTTTTATTTTTGGTTCTAATCATTCAGGGACCTAATGTATTTTTAAATTTATTAATGCATGTTTTAAGATTATGGTTTGATTAAATGATTATTTAGTGAATTGATGTAACACCCTGAGATTTTAAAATAGGAAAATCTTGATCGATAATGTATATAACACAAAAAACCAAGCTTAGAAGAGAAATATAACACACAAAAACTTAAAGATATATTTCTTTTTAAATAAATTCAATCTCTTTGACAGCTTACGATGAACACACCATTAGATTTAAAAAAATCTTGATACTCTATTAAAATATTATTATTTAAACATGACCATTATAACATAGATGTTATATTGTAAGGTATGTATACAAGTAAATAAAGTATGAAAATTATATGGTCTACATCTGTACAAAATAAAATTAGCTGTTATCTGATGATTATATATAAATTAAGAATAATTTCAAAAAAAAGAAATGTTTCCCAAAAAAATTTTATTTTTATGAATGGTGGTTTGTCACACTTTGAACAAATAATATAAAATTTATTTTTACAACATTCAGAAATATTATTTAAAAAAATTAACTTCCTTTTTTAAATATATATGAAAAAATTATCTTTTGGTGAATTTTTTATAATTTTATGAAAAGCTGTTTTTTGATTAATAAGGAAAAACACTAATTTTTAATGAAAAATGATTTTCATTTAAATTATTTATAAAGATAAATTATATAATAATTTGTTTAATGAAAAATTAGTTAAATTATATAAAAATTTAACTAATTTAGTTCATTGGACCAATTTTATATTGAAATTTTATATAACTATTTTAAAACATTGAAATTTTTTCTTTGAAAAAAATCTGTTTTTCAACACATCTATGGGTTTAGTTTTAAATTAAATAATGAAACTAATGTGAATTGAATTTCAAAAAAATGGATTGAATATTTTTTAATCAGAATTTTTTACATTACATAATATGTCCAACTATAGTTTTTGTCATAATTAATAGTAAAATAGTAAAACAAAATTTACCATGGTTAGGGTTAAAACGAGTTTACCGAGGGTTAATCTAAAATATAAGAGGTAAAAATGACACAAATGTTGTAAAAAACGATTTTTTAGTCACAAATATATATTAGCTATAATTTTTTATAATTACCCATTTTAATCCTTTTGGTATGATACAAATGTGGGTATCAATTTTTTATTTAAAAAATTCCAAGTGTGTCCTCTTCCCCAATTATAAAAGGTCACCTCCTATTCTACCCTATTTTCCCATGAAAACCCCTTTGGCTCAAAAAAAACATATCCAAATAAATTCCTTAAATCCATACCCATATCATAGAGGTATTATTTTTATTATGAAACCCTCCTATTAAGGCATCATGCTTCAACAAAAAGGGATTCTCCCAAGAAGAGGTGAAACTACAAACATGTGTATTTGTTTTGTTCTGACACCTCCATCATAGTGTATTCAAACATGATAATATAAAATAACCATGATATAATATATAATTATAAGTTATTACTTTAATTAAAAATTCTATATCTATATATACTTCCATAAAATGGAAAACAAAATAGTTGATCATGTGTACGACTGACCACTTCTTCATGTATCGACGTAATTTAATTTTTCATCACCACCTTTTAAGGTTGGAAAAAATAAAAATTTTAACATATTTATAAAATATTTTTTAAATTATTATAATTATGTAATTATGATATCACATATACCTTATTACTTTCCATTTTGGTGTGATACAATAATTTCACCCATGTGGACAGTGGACTACTACTTGCGAAGTGATGTGATTCATTTTTCACTTAAGCTTTACGTGGAATGTATTAAAGATAATGTAAATTAAATATATAAGATATTTATTATCTTAAAATAATTTTAAAAATATAATATCACATCTAACTTCTTATCTTTCAATCATATGTAAAATAATGACGTTGCTCATGTGTATGTGTTGACTATCACCTCCACGTAGCGATATGAAATGATTTTCATTTTATTTTTACATGGATGAAAATAAGGATGGATTTTAATAATATAAATTGTGTATATAACATAATAATTATTATTTAAATTTTAATTGATATTTATTTTAATTTCACTCAGTTAATTATGAAAATGGAAATAGCGTTCATAAGTACGTATGACATACCCTCTTCGTGAACGGTGTAATGAATTTTATATCCTTAAATTTTATAGATTATAATAAATACATATATAATGAATATATAATATATTTATATCATGTTTTATATTCTATATATTATTTAACCTTTATCAATGTAAGAGGAAAAAAATTACCAAGCCAAAATATATATTAAAAACAAAGCAATTATCACCTAAAGTAGTGATTTTGACAAAGAATTATTTATAAAAGTTTCATAAAGGACAATAAGTAAATAATATATTTTATGAAATATATGATTATTGTTATGTAATATATTTACAATAAATATATATTTATTATATAGGGGTTACATCTTGTATAAATGAAATAATATCTAAGGTAAGGTTTTCTCATCTAATTTTTACTTCTGTGAGAAGTATGTCATATTCACCAATTAGTTCTTTTTTTTATGGTATATATTAAAAAAATTTGATATGTTACATCAGGAATAAATATATATTGACTGTATTTAATGTCTCATTTTATGTTTTTTCCTTCATATGTATTACGATTAAAAACTTACAAAAGCGCTAATTGTTAATTTTACAATCTCATCTTTTATAGAGATTGTTTATGATTAAATTTATGATGATGAAATATTATGATATAGAACACATTATATTCTTTTAATTTTATTATCCTCTATTTATTAATTAAAATTTTAAGTAATATTACAATTTCACACTATTTGGTACATAAAATTGTTAAAAAAACGATTTTAAGAAAATCCAACTCTATTTCTCTTTCCATTTGAAAATTATTTTCTCTTTCATATCCATGTTTTCTAAAATATTTTCAAAAATATTTTTGGAAATTATATAATTGATTTATTAAATATATATTTTCCCCATGATTGTATTTTTATTGAATTATTTAAATGGAACCTTCCTATTGTTTTCCTAACAAGACACTTTTTAACTTTTTACCCAAAATGTGAAAGGAATATTTTTTTAGTGTACTCAGAATGTAAAACATTTCCCATAATCACGAGAAATAATTTCTTTGAATATTAATTTACATGTTTAAAAGGATCATTTAATTTTTTCCCAATATTATAGATTTTTTATTTTTAATTTTTATTCTAAAAGTGAAAAGTTTATTTTCCTCAAGAAACTGTTCAATAAAAATTTTATGGTATTTCTATTCATAAATGAAAAAAACAATTATTTTACTTTTGATATACTAGGAATATGTTGTAGTTATAGAATAATTATTATTTATCTTGATGGATTATAGTTAGTTTGACTTGGGATATACATTTGTGATACCATTCATAATATTTCATTGAATGGCTTATGATTATGTTTTTTGAATGTAAAAAGTATTAAAATTTAATATTCTAGTTGTTCAATATGAATATTTATGTTAATTATATTTCAAACCTTTATTATGAGTAATTAGTTGGACTTAGTAAAGATAAGAAGTCCTTTCTATATCCCCTTTAGGCATCGGTAGGTGTCATAAGACAAACTAGCTTGTGGTTTTGGCTAAGGCCTTACCCTTTTATATAAGTTTTATTGGGAAGATTCCATGAAGGTATAATTATGATTTATGGAATTATGAATTCCCATATTATGAGATTAGTTATTGATGTTACATTTTATTATTTTATTAATTTGAATATCCATGGTTAAGTTTGATTCTCATGTGATTATTTGACCATCATTTAATCTTTCCATATTATTATCAAGTAATTGATTGAATGAAATGTTTTTCAGTTGTCTACCATTACATATTGACTATGATTATTTATTCATGATTTCTTTCACTATATCCGTTCCCTTAATGTGAATTTTACCTTACCCATTTCTTTTGTTTCTTTCCCCATGATACCAAGATGTGTATTATGATTGATATATAGGGTTATGATGGAAAAATGAATGATGATCTTAAAGAGAAATACTATGCTTTATTTTATTTTTTCAATTTTACTTTGAGATTCAGGTATATACATTTTTTACCAAGAATAATACACAATTATATACTTTTGGATGAATCTTCTTAGATCAACACCCCATGTAATAAAGAAGACACTCAATTAGGGATACAGGGTTTGGAGTCATTACAGTTGGTATCAGACTTAGTTTAATAGATACTTTGAGAATGTGATTTAGGAAAATATATATTAGGTAGCATAACCATATGATATAATTTAAGGTCAATTATGGACGAAAATCCTAAGTATCCAGTGAGGAAGTGATTATACAGTTTTTCTAAAAAATAGATCCGTATCTAGATTCTACAATTCGGTGTGGTTTTGGAACAGATATACCAAGTAGTAATAACCTTAGAAAATGCACACCAGTCTTGACGAAAGTGTTACCTAGTACATGAAAATAGACCTTGATGCACACCTGGTTTGAAAATCATATGGGATATTCTTGGGATAATTAAAAATTTATATACAATCAATTACAAAGGATTTGAGTTTTTTTTATTTGAAAACATTCCCAAATAAATCATGTTTATAATTATGGGACTTTCTATACCAATTTTTTTTTCAATTTATGATAAGTATTTAACTTGTTTTGGGATTTTACATTATGTTTATGAATTGTTTTTGATATATTCTATTGTTTATAAATTGTGCCTAGAGGAAGGAATGTGAACTATATCAATAAATTTACTCTATAAAAGGATTTCCCTCCTTGGATTTATAATGAAGCTCGAGTTGTAGTTGCAACTTTAATAGACCAAATTATAGACATATTGTTGCATATGACTTATATTATGAGATATAACATTTCATGTCGGGAGTATCTTACTGATCCATAGCATGGGAAAATAATGTTATTCCATTTCATGCATCAACAACGTCATTGTTTAATAGGAACCCAAATCCATTTGTATATGTAAAATAGATACTTTTTTTAGAGAAGATATTTATCACTTTGGTATGATATTAAATGGATAAAGTCATCATATAATTTTATCATCTCTCAAGAGATTATGATTAATGGTGTTCATTGATTTAAAACACTAGGGATGAATAATAAATAAAAAACAAGGAATGAAAAGATTTTAAGGTACTATTATTGGAAACATATTTTTATCATGATAAAAGAGAGGATATGGAATGAAAATACCTAATTATAATAGAAAATATAGATGAGAATGTTTCTATATATGATTAAAAATTTACAATATTAGTAAGACATGCCACAAACTACATATAGAATCAAAATAGAAATATTGACAGTTTCTTTGATGGGTTAAAGCCAATTATTTGAAGCGAACTAGTATCCAAAACATTCAAATCACATTAGGATATAATATCATATACTATTATGATATAGAAATAATTATCCAAGTATTATGGATTCAAATGTATGTAATAGAAGAAGAGTATGTAATAGTAAACGATAGAAAAATGGACAAAGGGAAAGACATATTTTCCCACATGTGATAATTATATAATGAAACACCCTAGTACATTCTTGAAGGGTGTTAGAGTTTTTATACAAGTGTGTAGAGAAAGGAAATAATTCTCATGATTACAATGGAAATAAATAAGTTAATAATTTTCAATGATTCAACTGTAAGGATTTTGGGAACTATGAAAATGAATTCCCGAACAATCAAGGGTATATATCTCTAAAGAAGAAAAGGTACCAAGGTCAATCTTATGCTATTAATACAAAAAAAATAGAATGATTCAATCTACTTTTTATTTGGACTCAATAATTATGTTGTATATGTATTTTATCAATGACATTCCTGAAATGTAAATGAATTGTAATGTATTGGTTTTTGTATATGGATTTGAAGTTAAATGTTGAAAGGTACCAATAAAAGTGATTAAGTGGAAACATTATATTTTTATAAAATATACAATTGAGTTAATATAACCCCTAATATGTAATATATATAGATATGATACAGATAAATACGTGTTTATGGGATAGTATTATTGACATTGAAATTGGTTATTGATTTTATGTTTAAGGTAGATTAACTAGAATTTATTGCATGTTTTGGTTTATTTAATATATTCCTCAACATGAGATTTTATTTTAGGAAGTATTCATGTTTTTATCAAGGTTTTATGATGATAAAGTTATTCACATATTTGTAATGTGTCATTAAGAGACACTTTATACTGTATGGGGAATAAAATGTTGATTTAGCGGCCTTCCTTAATTTTTTTTGGAATATCAATTTGGTCGGACATATTTTGGATGAGTATTAAGGTTAATAATTTATGGAATGGATTATGTTGAGTTTTGGGAGTTAATATTGAGGTATTGGAGATTAATATATTATATTGGATAACTAGTGCTAACAATTTTGGTATTAGTAAAGATGTTATGAATTATTTTTTACTCTTCGATGGATCTTCGGATTTGTTAAAAGTTAATTTTAGTGATTTAGGACTAAAAAATTAATCATGGATATTCATTTATTGTAGTAATAAATGAAATGATAATTGATAAAATCACAACCAGAGAATAAAATTATAAGAATATTTTATGGTATTCTTTATCATAATATTAATAGAATACCTCAAATTTTTGAATATAATCTTGAAACAAAATTATAATCATATTACCTTTGAATATAATGAAAAAAATGAAATATTCATTCATCACAAATTTATGGTATTGTGGTTATTTACTTTCTCACGATCATTACTGTGATTATTGATCTCTAACACTCTCCATAATTATTCATTATTTGTTTTCTTTTTTCCATATATTCACTTCACACATTTTGAAACCTATTTTTGTGTTATTTCATATAAAATTAGTAATTCTCTTTATCTCTTATTAAGATAATGTTTTATTAACACTTTTTATGATTTGAGTTTCTAACAAATTTATTTTCAAATCATAATCCCTTGATTATAGTGATGAGATTAAATTTTGAGGATGTAATTTACTTAAGGTGATAGAATGTGAGAACCTGATATTTTAAAAATGGAATATCATGATCAATTTCATATATGAAAAAAACACCATTATTAAAATATAATGAAACACCCTTATAATTTATGATATATATATATATATATATTTAAATAAATCAAGTCTCTTCGATAGCTTATAATGCACACATCACATCATTTAAACAAGAAAATGCACTCTATTAAAATACTATTATTTAAACATGACCATGATAAAATAGACGTTAATTTGGTAGGTATGAATCGGGGTATTTAAATTTTGAAAATTATAGGGTTTACGCTTGTATAAAAATAATTCAATAGTAATATAATTATTAGAAAAAAAATTAATAATCATTTGAAAGAAGAAAATAAATGTTTTCTAAAATGTTAAATTATATTTTACGTAGTTTTTAAAGTTATAATAAATCAATTATATTAAAATTTAACTAATTTAGGTAATTTCAATCAATTTCATATTAAATTATAATATAAAAACATTTGAGTCTTTTGAAAGTTTTTCTTTGGAAAAACTATTTTTTCGACCCATACACGAGCTTAATTTTAAATTGAATTCTTCCACTTATATGAATTTAATTTGGAAAAATGGATTTAATATTTGAAATTATAAAAATTTATATTATATAATAAGTTTAATATATTTTTTTCATAATGAATAGTAAAAACAAAAACAAAAACTATTTATCATGGTTAAGGTTAAAATAGATTTACCATTAGTTAAACAAAAAGATAAGGGTTAAAAATGAACCAAAAAATTTCCAATACCCATTTATGGAAATATTAGTACATTATCACCTATAAGGATTGATAATTACTCATTTTGAACCTCTTTTTATGATAAAAATACGTGCATCACATTTTCTTTTCCAAAATTCCAAGTCTTTCCTCTCCCCCACTTATAAAAGGTCATACCCTCTACAACCATATTTAAACATAAAAAGTGTTTTGGTTTTGAAAATACCAAACCAAATATATTCAATAATTCTATAATTAAATCATATATTCCTTAGTTTTGTTAGGAAACCATTCTATGAAGGATTTAGGTATAAACTTAAAGGGGTTCTATAAAGAATTGGTAAAATTCTTAAGGTGCTTGTTTATTTTATTTGTTCTTCTACTTTATTCAAACCATATTCAACTGTGATAATATAAAAACACCATTATATAATATATAATGATATTTTATTATGTTATTGTAATAACATATATCCATCTCCACTTACATCAAATAGAAATCAAAACTCTCGATCATCTGTACGTCAGACTACCGCCTCACGAACCGATGTAATTCATTTTCCTTCACCACCTTTCAAGGTGGAATATAATGATGGATATAATGTAATATGATATTTTTGACACTATTATACTATATTAAATATGATATCACATATACCTTCTAACTTTTCATTCTGTGGGGGGGGGGGGGGGGTGGATATGGTAACGTCGCTCGTGTGTATGGTGGGCTACCACCTCGAAAAGGGATGTGATTGGTGTTTCACTTATGATGGAAATTAAAGGTAGAAATGAGAAAATTAATGAAATATATGTTATATTTATGACCAAAAAATACTGATGTAAATATCATATTACATCTAACTTCTTCCATTCCAATCCTTTAGAGACTAATAACATCGCTTGTGCGTACATGCGCGGAATTCTGACACTACATAGCGATGTGAAATGTTTTTTCATTTATTTTTTAAATATAAGATAATAAAGAAGGATTTGATTAATATAAATTGCATATATAAAATTTTAGTGATTCTATAAATGTGAATTAATATTAATATTTCATTAATTTTATCTCTCATGAAAATGAAAACATTATTCATGCACATGTATGACCTACCTTTTCCATTAACAATGCAATGAATTTTCTATCTTTAAATTTTATGAATTACTATAAGTTAGAATATAATGAATATATATGACATTTATATCATGTTTAAAACGTTTGATAAGACCATGATCAATGTAAAATGACCATAATTACCAAACTAAAATATATAATAAAAATAAAATAATTATCAGATGAAAATATGATTTTAAAAAATAATTATAAATAAATGGGACATAAAATACTCTAAGTAAATAATATATCGTATAAAATATATGATCACAATTATTTAATATATGTGTCATAAATATATATTTTTAATATAGGAGGTATAGAAAAATACTAAGGAAACCAAATCTAAGGTAAGAGTTTCTTGTCTCGTTTTTTTATTCCATGAGACGTATACCATATTCAACACTTAGTTATTTTTGTGTGGTGTATATGCTAGCAATTTTATATGTTATATCATAAATCCATTTATATTAATGATATTAAAAATTATATTTTTTTCTTTCTTTCATGGGGATTATGATTGAAATGTTAACAAAGTGGTAATGGTTTATTTTACAATCACATAATTTATCAGCATTGTTTAGGATTAAATTTAGGATAATGAATTATTAGAATCTATCACACATGAAAATCATGAATTTTCATCTTCTATATTTATTCATGAAATTTTCAATTAATAGTACCATTTTTAACTCTCTTTGCACTTAAAAATATTAAAAAATGATTATAAACAAAATCTAAGTTTATTTATCTTTTTCGTAAAAGATACTTTTCTATTCCATGTCCTGTTTTCTAAAAATGTTTTCAAATAATTATTTAAAATTATAAATATTATTTTTAAAATTTTATTTACCCATTAATGGTTTTTTATAAAATTATTTAAAATGAATCTTCTCGTCATTTTCTGAACAAGTTACTTTTAACCTTTTTACCAAAAATGAAAAAATAATATTCATTTTAACAGAATCAACATATAAATAATTTACTTTCATCGTGATAAATCATTTATTAGAAGCTTATTTTATAAGTTTACAATTTTATTTTAAAATAAAATATTTTTCATAATATTTTAAAATTTTTAGTATTTAATAGTGATTTTTAAATTAAAAAGTATATTTTCCCCATGAATGTTTTTAATGGAATTGTTCTGGAAATTTTATTCATCAATGAATAGAAAATTTATTTTAATTATGATCCACTGGGAATATATTTTAATTATACAATCCTTATTATTTCCCTATATGTTTTTTGATTACTTTTATTGGGAATGTACTATATTGATACGGTTCACAATATTACTCTAAATGGCTTATGATAATGTTTATTGATTAGGGAAAGTATTAAACTTTTTATGATATTTTTTCAATAAGATTTGTTTCTAATTATGTTTTACCCCATTAATATTAGAAATTAATTTGACGTAGTATGTGGTGGTATGGGCCCACTATAGCCCATCAATGCATTGGTAGATCTCATGTGAAAAAGCAGCATGGGTTTTCACCAAGGCCTTACCCATTTTTGAAATATGTATTAGAATGAGGCCTTGATGGTATGGTTATGATGTTCGAAATTATATATTCCCTCATTATGATATTATTTATTGATGATATATGTGATTATTAAGTTAGTTGGAATAATCGTGGATATGTTTTGATCTAATGTTATTATTTATAAGGAATTATTTGATCACCATTTATTCCTATTATATTATACTCAAGTAATTGATTTAATGACTTGAGTTTTAGTTAATTAAATTTCCATATTGATTATGCATATTTTTTCATGATATATTACACTATAAACATACCATTACCCATCATTTTAGTTTACCCATTTCTTATATTTATTTCCCCAAGATACCAAGATGTGTATGATGATCGATATGTAGGGTTATGCTAACGTAAATAATGATGTACTTGAAGAAAATATTATGTTTTTGTATGTTTTAAATTTTAATGTGATACACATGTATACATATAGTTTACTAAGGCTATGAAACTATGGGTTCCTACGGAATATTGTCTCTTGTATTTAGTACCAATATAAAAAAGTAAGCACTAAATCTGGGTTACTAGGGTATATGTCTTTACAATTGGTGCTTTAAATAATTTCAATTTACTGATTAATGGGTTTCTAATGTTTTTTTCTAGCATTTTGAATTAGTATTTTGAAGTGATAGTGGCTTATTGAGTTTTAATATGAAGTATTTATAATATATATCAAGACGATTAGGTTGATTTCATGAACATATTATGATTAAAAAACATCTCAACAACTACTTAATCATGTCACTAAAGAAAGATGTAATATTTTAGTATGGAGGACACTTGACTGGTTCCTTATTCTGGTTCTCCACATGACCTCTCACACACCTTCCATAACATCGAAGGCTACCAACTAGTAGTGGTGGTCTAAGGAGGTATCGTGAGGAAGCTATACCCCCTCAATTATAGTGAACAATCATAAATAAACACCTATACATCACAAAAATAAGAGAAAAATGAATAGTGGAAGAAAAAAACATAACATGATAAGTAATAAATGAAAATCATTAATGCCTAAAAAACCATGACATACATAAAAAAGATAACCATCCACTGGTCAGATCAAATATACATACCCAAAAAAATAAAATAGACATTTAATCCCTAATGAATCTAGTCCCTAACACACCTAGATATCCTAATCATCCATGTCGCCCCACTCAATCAGAGAGATCCATAGTCCAAACATTTCCTATAATAACCATGTGATAGTTGCTCAGGTACACATGTGAAATGGCGGACCTAGTAGGGTATGAGTAAATTTTTCTAGGAAAACACCATTTTGGTCTCATAATTACCGATATATGTACTGATATGGGCATGTGACTTTATCAAAAATAAATAAATAAAATGCTAAAAAATAAATAAAATAAACAAAAAACAATATCTTCAGTCTGATGTTGGAGTGTCTCTATTCATGTCTTGATGACCATGCCAACCCATGTACCAATACCATACTAATGTCGATCCATATGTCCATAACCTTGATTTAACACACATAATTCAAATAGTACTAGGTTGTCTATGAGAATGTCATGAAATCATTCCAATCATATAATCTTGACAATAGGGTGTAACCCAAGAATCCATTATAAAGAGGATCAGTGATAAACAATACAATATGAACATATCAATAAACATATCCTATATATCCTAGGTATCTCTCCCAACTACAATTAAAAAATCGAATCAAACCCAATTCCCATCCATCCAAATAATATTAATTATCCCATTGTCTAACCCTTTATTACCATGCTAAATGGCCAAACCCAAGACATCATGGGCATCCATACTAGGAACAAGTAAAAAATTGGGTTTGACCAACCCAATCATATAGCCGACCTTAAAATCTTGTCATCATAATAAAAGTAATAAAAATCCCTGAGCCTACATGACTGAATCCTAGAAAAGCTAGGAAGTAAAGGGACATGTGGTGTCCAGGGTGTCCCATATAGACTTGAGGTCGAATATAAACATCTCAAGAATTATTTATGTGGATAAAAAGGTATATCCTTGGAGACACTAACCACCCATGGTGACATCATCTTCCAATCCATCTCATAACCATATGACATAATACTCAAAGCTTAATCCTAGGAAGAACCTATGGTAATTCCAACTATAACATAATCATGGAATCATGCCTATATGATGGGTTATAATAACACCATATAGATAACTTAGATGCATCCAAAATAAATCCACCATGGCATGAAAAGAGATACAAGGGTCAACATAACTCATAAAACCATCACTAAGTTTCATAGACCCATGAATTACATATTCAGTGTGAGTTTTATTTGGACACACCCTACCATATCTACCAATACCATACACACCCGACCAAGTTTAGTTTCTCATCAGGGCACCCACTAGGATCTCTTGGTCACAATACATTAGAGGAACCCTTTTATGGGTAATCATTATCAAATATGTCTCAGGTAATTAGTCGATACCCAAGGTATTAGTATGTCCCTCGACATCATCATCAAGATATAATATACTCACTGACTACACAAGGTAACACACATTGACGATAGTCAAAATATGACACACAACCCATCTCATACATCAAGGTCTCATAAGGTTGGTCTTCCACCCAAACCATCATCTAATGGTTTTGGTCTAAATATATAATCTATATACATTCTGTGCAAAGTTCTCAGACATTGGTGGTTGTGAAAAACTAGCCAGTACCATATTCCATTTTCACAATGTCCATCCAAGTCATGGAATGCCAATTTAACTAATTAAAATAGATAATTAATTAAAAAATTCAATTAATATGTTTAAATTATACAAATCCTTTAATTAATCACGTCAATCACCTCAATGGAGAGAACATATTCCATAAGTATAAATCAAGAGAATAAATATCATGAGGGAAAGTTTTTACATCACCTACCTTAAACTAATGGGGAACCTATCATTATTATTGTCTGATAACTCCTACCGAGGATCTCCATGTCAATATGAACATTTCCTAAAATACCAATACCATATCTTATATCCAAAACATCAAATTATTTTATTATAATAAATTCATAAATAAATAATCAACTATTAAAAATTTTAAACTATTAAATTTTTTAAATTTTAAAAGGCATAAATTCCTAGAAGCTCACAGGTCAAATTTGTTTCACCAAAACCATGACCAACCATTCACCAATCACCTATGACATACCTCTGAACTCATTTTGGAAAAAATATCTATCACCCAATATATATTCCATAATTAATTTAATTAAAATTTAGGAAAAACCTAATAAAATTCTAAAAGGTGACATATCTTTTTGAATTTTAGATCAACTAGATGCATACTAAATTCGGGGATGACCTCATCCTAGGCCCAATGAAATCCCCTTGAGAATCAATTTATTCCACCATTATTTAGAGGCATTGACAAAAAATGTTGTCCATAAAAATAAAAATTATAAATGAGGAGTGTAAAAGTATAGAATAGATCAACAAAGTCAAAGAAACACCTCGGATTATTATTAAAACCATTTTGAGTCATCCCCCTTGAAAGGGATTTAAAAAGAGAGGAATGGGGAAAGGGAGATAGCATGGATGAGGGAGGGCGAGGTAAGATAAGGTCTTCCCACTCGTAAAAATTCAGGAGGGGTGAGGGATAGTAAAATTATCCCTTTCAACATGCCACATGGTTTGGCCACATGGTTGGACAGACCATTCTCCAACATTGAAACCCACATTACCCATGTCATTCCACCTCGCATGGTTGGTTCACATGGTTTTAAAAATATTGTATTGATTGTGAAACACCTCATCAACATTACATATGAATTCTTTTGAAACCATGTACAAACCATGCACTAACCCCCTAATTAAAAACTTAGTAATACAATTTCCTTTGAAACCCACACGGTTTAACATTAATCATGCACTAACGATGCAAGCTAATAATTCCCCTTACAAATTGAATTGAAAGTTCATTAATGTTTAGGGTTCCATTTGGTTTCCACTAAACCATGTGCCCCAAATTATTCTCCATGTGAAAACTTTTCAAAAACTTATAAAACATTACCAAATGTTGCTAATACAAAACTGATAACTTTATGAACATATTAATCCCCATTGAAAATCTAGAAACCTTGATTTAATATATTGAAAATATCAGAATTCAATTCCATATATTCAATACAAAACCAAGGAATCTTGAAATTTAAATATTCAAATTCCTTCTGTAATTTTAAAAATGAATGGACATGGGGTCTTATAAACACCCCATTTTAACACATTTCATCTTTGAGAAGTCTCAATGGTCATCTATATGCATATTTTAACCCATCTCAGTCTCCCATCTACCACCAAGATACTATGTTACATCTTGATACATTAGCAAAATCCTAAAGATAAAATTTAAAACCATTGTTCCCAAGCCATTAGAAAATGAGATAATGATCATATCCATTTACAGAACTCTTAAGTAGAACTCCATGACATCCATCCATCTTGAGAATAAACGCTATCATCATCAATATTGTTACAATTTTTATGATTTACATACTATAAGTGTTACCATATAAGGATAAATTTCAATGCTTTAGTACCTATAGAATTGGAATTTCCTATTGGAACTCACACATGTGTTCAATAAATGCACCTATAGAAGTTTCCATCTATCAACTCCTAATCACATGCAAAAACATTGGTCCAATGCTGGTTACTCTCTTCATTATAAAATCCAAAAAAAACAGACAAGCCTCAATCTTCTGTGAACATCATCATCACGCTGACTTTTCCTCGAAAATCCATGGGCCCAATGAAGGTTTTCTACTTTTCCTCATTCAATATCTCACAAAACACCAGTCGACCACCTTTGACCAACCCTTATCACGAGAGATTGGATACAACAACCAACACATTATTAAAACACCTAATCAATATTCTCTTAAGATCAAGTCACCCCATGATCATAAAATCATTCTCTCTAAATCCCAAACCTAGATTTAGGTTACATTTTATGGTTGAAGTATCAACCACATATTTCTAATATTGTGATATATTATGAGAATTTATACTCCACTGACTTGAAATCATTTGGGTCACCTCAAAACCATCCAAATCCTGACACCCTTGATTTGAATCTACCAAATATAATATCCAAAACAACACTAGGAATTCATTGAAGATTCTAGTAGTACTTGAAAACATTTACTCATTAGTATCTATATTCGAAAATGATCATCTGATGACCAGTCCCATACTGTCATGACTCGCTAACATGAGTGTCATATCTCAATTAAAGTTTTCACCCTCTCCACCATAGTATTGTACTTTTAGTCACTTAATTTGATAAAAACGTCATCCATCATGGCCAATAATCATATATAATTGTATGTAATGACTTCATGGGGTTTAAATTGCACATACCTGAGAGTCATAAAAACAAAAAATTCACCACCTACAATATAGGTACACTCCTCATTTCATTAAAATGAAAAATAAACCATGGAAAATACATCTCCTTAAAATTACTCATCCATTTAGTTACACGTAGATTTTATCTGATTCATAGTTCAATAGTGACACATACATCTAACATGTCATAACTCAATTTGATTTTCATATGAACAAGCATATGATCTTGTACAAGTGATCGTAAAAAATAAATCACCCTCCCATGAATCATGCCCTTTCATCAACCTAGGTTGACCATGATGCATGACAGGTCAGCTCATAAATTCGAAAGATCCCTTATAAATCCACTCCAAAATCAGACACCTCAGATGTTCCATGATCTATCCACTGATCACCCACCTCAAAAGTGTCATTCCCATGACATGCGTGTCCATTCTTTCCAAAAGGCATGTAAACCTTGTCCACACACTTATCCATCACTTGAAATCATACCAAAACTCAATAATTTATTGAGACTCCCACCATGCTCAAGAACACATCTAAAACAATTGCACTTGAGGTGCCTTAAGAAAACCCAACGAATCACCATGCCATATCAGACATTCAATTACATCTATGCATTTCAATTGAATATCCTGATTACCTCACTCATTTTAAGCAATCCTAGGACACTTATAAACTCCATGAAAACCCCTATTAAGGTTTTACCTCCTGTATTTCTACACATCAACCCACTAAGGCCCAAGTCAAAGGGAGGTTTTACTAAGACCATCCAATTAGGTCTCTCGGAAGGTCATTACTCATGGGGAAACACTCAGTACACCCATCATGATCCATACAAAATCTATACCACTAATTCTATCTCAAGAGTCTCATATATACAACAAAATCATATTCTAACTTGTCTGCCTACAAGGGAACCAATTATCACCAATCATCAACATAAAAGACTAATCCCTCAAGAATCATGGTCTCATTCTTCATGGTCATATGCATGTATAGAACTGCAACATCTTTGATTACATTTATCCAAAAAATCACAGTTAATGGATTGGTTAACTAGAGTATCATTCCAAGATATATAGTAAAATTCTATATAGTTTGTTATTGGGGTTGAATGTTGGTTCCCTAGACCCAACTTTTCTAGTAATTGTGATTACCACTACATGTATATTGTGTGTTATATATACATGTGTTTATCATTCCATAATACTATTGATACTTCTACATCCACTGTGTTTCTGGTAATTTCCACAGATTACGTGTCATATCAAAGGGTTATATTAGATCTCATGCTATAATGAGAACCTAGAGATACTATGATAGTAATATTAACGTAATATCCTGTGGTCCAGTTACATCATTCTGATAGGACACAGATGGTGTGCGACTATCAGGTGTTGGGGTCTAATACGTATTGATAATTATTCTCATGATGTTTGAACTTGATGATCTCTAGTAGTTTAGATCATGAGGACATTCTTACTAATAGGAACACCACATGTTTTAGGTGTCATTGTTTGTTCCTATATATGAACATGTGCAATGGTATCCTAACTTGATATCATTATCAATGTATTTCATTTAATTTCATACTTTGATAAAAGGTGAAAACCATTTCAATGAAGTCGTTGCAAGGTACATTGGCTTGGGTATGTTATTGGTGACATGAAATTGACTTAATGATCAAGAATGTTTTTTTCACTTCTGAGTTTAGGAAGAGATATCTCGGGCCTAGTTTATTTGGATGGTAGCACCTTTATTAAATCCATGTTTGTGGTAGTCGAAGGTAAGGCCATTCAAATAGATTAAAAAATAATAATGCAAGGAAAATTATGAGGAGACAAGTGTGCATCCTAATTTATTGAGACATTGTTGATGAAGACATTATACTACAAAGATTGTGTACGTAGGAATGTAGTCATTGTCTTGTCTTTCCCATATATCATTTGATACCATGATGGGTTGATAGACTCTACTCTTGGTCAATGGTTTGGACTCACTGCTATTGAGATAAGGACCTAGAGGGTCACACCCTAAATATATCCAAAATTTCCACATATTCTAATGAATAAAAGCTTAGGGCAAAGTGGGACCCATGTGTGGGGATCGGTGAATGCGCGAGTTTTACTAATCACAATTAAAACAAATTCTGTTATATTATTCAATTTTAGAATAATTATTATTGAATTTATTTCTCATGGTATTCACAAATTGTTCAATCATAAAAGTGAACATGAGAAAAATATAATTTTTTGAATGAACATTAGATGTTCAATGTTTTTTAAATTAATTGGAGAGCTTACGAGCTGAGTTAATGGTTCATATTTTATCAAGTAACATTTTATTATGTTAAAAGTGAGTTATAAAATATTTGTATCATTTATGAACAATTTATTAAGTCATACATGTTGGAAAATGTCTAAAATAAATCTTATTACTTTCCATGGACCAAAGTGAAACTATGGAAAGTAAAGAGTAAGTATAAAAGCTCATTTTAGCATCATGAATTATTGGATCCACCATTTTAATGAATTATGAGAAAAAAAACTCTCTTATCCTCTCCTCTCACGTTCTTAGAGAGGGATTCTGGAAGAAGAACAATATCGGATTGATCCCGATTTCTCAATAAAGTCTACATTCTTCATGCGATAAAAGAGATGTCATAAAGCTCTTTAATTTACCGTAATATCACCAAATAATTGTAGATCAGTGATTCTGAGATTTTGAAGCATGTGCGGATGATCTAGAGGACGTCTAGTTTTTCATCTTACAACCACGACACATCGACGACGGGCGAATTAATCTGACGGCTTCAAACGAATTTCGTACAGTTTAAAATTTTGTTTGCTTTTATTTTTCATGATTAAATTTAATTACACATGATCCTTTTAGAAATATAGTTAAGGGGTTTAGTGGATTCTATGTTTTTATCAAGAATACATACCCAAAAATTTTAAATTCTACATTCTTTAATACTTCCACTGCACCCTAGGTTACATAAGTTGGTAACCGAAGAAATGTGTAGTTATTTAAGTTGAAAAAATTCAAATTTTAATTAAATTTTATATGATTTGAAAAGAGGGTTTCTATACAGTCCCAAAAAAACTTATGGTGTGTCGATCTGGGTTTGTATCACTAATATGTGGATGATTGAAGATCGACAGGTTTTTCTGGAAGGTTTCCATGAAAATTAATGTGTGAATTTTTTTCTTCTTTTAATTCCTACCATTATGACAGATCTTTAGCTAGAGCATGATATAATCACATTGCATTGTAACTGAATATACCAAAATTCGGTTGGGGAAGTTCATTTCCAATAAAAGCTTTCTATAGAAGCTTGTTTAATGAAATGGATAAAGCTTCCAATGGAAGCTAGTATAATGCTTCCCATGGAAGCATGTTTAATTAAAATGATAAATCCTTTCATGGAAGATTGTTTAATTAAAAGGAAAAATCTCCCCATGGAATCTAGTATAAATCTTCCCATGTAGGGTTGCTTAATTAAAAGAAAAAATATTCCCATGGAGGCTAATATAAAGCTTCTAATGGAAGCCTGTTTAATTAAAAGGACAAAGCTTCCCATTAAAGAAATTTTCAATCTTCTAATGGAATTTTATTTAATTAAAAATAAATAACATCCCATGGAAGCCAGTTTAAATAATCTCATGGGTGATTTTTTAATTAAATGGGTAAACCTTCCCATAAAAGCTAGTTTCCTACATTTCATGTAAGCTTCATTAATTAAAAATAAAAATCTTCCCATGAAATATTATTCGAAGATTCTCATGGAAGCTTGATTAAATATATATATATATAAGGAACAAATATTATGTTATAAGATTGATATAATTTTATATTATATTTATATATATATAATATCCTCTAAATGGATACTGCATATCAGGTCCGACCAATTTGGTCTGGCTCTGAACAGACTGACCCTTTTAACCCATCACTAGTCCTATATTAATTTTCACAGATATGCTTTATGTCCAAATTGACCTAAAAATTTGTAAATAGAATTTTAGAAGTTAAATTTAATTTAATTATATTTAATAAAGTTATTTCAGGTGTTGTGGGAGTATTGATAAATAATTAAATTATTTTAATGCAAGTTGTCGAATTAAAAACACCCTTGAGTTGAATTTTGGAAAATTTAATTTTTCCTTATAAAATATAATTGCATTTTGACTCATCATGAGTTGAGATTGACCCATGGATTTATGGTTTATTATTTATTTAGTTTAATTATTTCATTTATCTTTTATAAAATGAAATAATTACTTCATTTTGATGATTTCCACATCATCCATCTGGGTTTAATTTGTATAAGCTCATGTGTGTCCACATTTAAGTGAAAAAATGTAATTTATCATCATGAGTTCCCCTCTCCTGTGTGTGAGTATTCATTTTAAAATCGGTAGAGTTAGTGGTGATGGAGTTCAAGTCGAGAGCCGGTGTAGACCAAAAAAGTGGAATGCATGGGAGTTGTGGATACTGCAATTCAAGTCGAGTATTGACTTAAGGAATTCCCCAAGAGTCTCGGTTAATCCATTATTCACTCGACAGAATAACCAATAGTTAATGGCTCATGATAATGTCATTATTTATTTATTTTATCATGTGCATGGTTTATGATTTAATTAATTTGTGTTTATTATTCATGATCAGATAGAGTAATAATAAACAAACATGCAAGATAAAATAATCATGTGATGCTATGGTGTTTTCTATTTCTTGAATTTTTAGTTCTGATTGTGATCATATAGTACATGATTAGAAAATAGAAAATCATTTTTATCATCACATTAAAAATACTAAAAACCTCAAATATATATTAAGTCTTAATCTCCTTCGATCATTTGACTTTGAACAAAACCCAGTGTTTGAGGTGCCGACCATGCCATAGATGAGTGTGCCTCTTACTACCTATGAGTTATTATGAGAGCGGTGGGTCAAAAAAATTAAAGTGGTGGTAAGGATTAGCCATATATAACATTCTATAATTTTAGAGGAAATCATTGAATAAATCATGTTATGATTTTTGAAGCTGGGACTTCACTCAATAGATCAAGGATACAAAATTTAATGTGGTTGGGAAGCCAAAAGCCTACCTTGGACCATCCAAGTAGTGGCATAGCCTTAGCTTATAGACTATGTGGGTAGGTTCAAGGATCCTTGCCACTAGAATAATCAAGCAATAGAGTTTTCTAATTCTAGCATAGAGGGTTCCTAGAATTAGATAAAAATTGTGGGAGACATTTATTTAATTAATTAATTAATCAAAATTTCTAAACCAGTAATCCAGATAAAAATTACAAATATGCTAAACTTTATTTCTCTTGAAAATTGGATGTTATACCACATGTTTAGAAACTATGATAAATAATGGATAAACTAAATTTTTTAACTATCATGACTATTGAAAGATAATATGGACACTTTCACACTATACTATTATATTGGAAAGTCAATATTCCAGTGCCCCCAACACCTGTTATGTTACCTTAGGAATGAGATGGTGAAATTGCTTATAGTAGACAAATGTAAAAATCATATGATAATTATGTAATTATACATTCATCAATGTTTGGTTCTATTTATGGTCACTATATAAGGACATGGATGATATTACATGAAGTATCATCTCTGAGAGGATTTCAAGGAGAAAGTGAAGTGATGATATGAATAGGTAATGGTTACACGGGATTTGTGTAAATTGAAAGGTAGGTTATGATCATTCAATATATCCTATTCTATTATCATTTTCACCCCTTCACTCAAATTTTTATTTAAGTTAAAAAATGAATAAGTATTGAGTAAACGCTTCATTTCTAATTTAGGTATCGATCACTATATAAATAAGAATATTAAAGAAAATTTCTTCTTTAATTCTTATAGTGAATAAATTGAAAGACAAGGTGAAAAGGACAATAAGCAAGTAATGCCAATGGCACGTTAGCAACATCCATTAATGAATGGGTAATTAATAAAATTTAATTACATTTCATATTATAAAATAAAATAATATAAGTTTAAAGTCAATAAACTGAATTAAAGAAGTAAGTTACCCACTTCTTCTTAAACAAATATTCATCAATATTAATGTTTTTTAATTAAATCTTGGGTATGAAATACAGTATGCTGGTGACATATGTGTATTCTAATGTGGTAAATAAGTAAGTATAGAAACCTTAATGGATGTTAGGTGTATTCTCTATGTTTTTAAGGAAGGGTGATACCTAGGCCAATAGTCAAAAGTACACGACTTCCTAATTTCCAAGTGAAGGATCAATGTAGAACTATTATGGAGTATAACCATAATATTAATCTCATGTGTACATGGACATAAAGAGACATTATTATAAATTAAAGAATCAAATTTTCCCTTGGTATTTTATACTCAACCTATAGTTTAGTAATACATGAATAGTAGGAAATACTTGATGAATATAAAATGTAAGACTTATACCTAGTTGTGGAATGATAATTCTTTTTCGAGTAAAACTATAATTGGACGTCCAGAGAAATATCTAGTATGGTATTTAGGCTTGGAACAACTAACTACTTTTGGAATTATCAACGTCTTTATTTTGTACAATGGAACCTTTAGAAATAAAGGTATGTCCCAAATCTTTTGGAAATAAACCAACAAGTAAACATAAACTATTCCAATGGTAAAATAGAGGAGTATATATACATAATAAGATTAATTTAGGTTATTAATGAATAATAAAGTAGAGTATATTCATGGTTAGAAGATATGAGTTGCTTCGGGATGGAATACCAAAGAATATCTTGACCAAGCATTCATCAATCATGATAATGTAGCATGGAGTAATTCCAAAATTCACATTACCTTATCTATGTCACAAAATTGATGTTAATGAGGATGATCAATAATGAAGTCTTACATGTTAACATTTATCAAAAAAATTTAGCATGTATAAATTCCTAAATACCAATTTTATACATAAGAGTATTGATGTATTCTGTATCAATGTTGCAACTTGCAGAAAGTTCTATTATATTTAATGACATGCTTCACAAATAACAGTGTAATCCCATAATCATATACCAAATAAAATAAAAAATAAATATCATATAATTCATATAATGATGATAAATCTATTATATCATATGGACATGTGTTTGGATTCAAATAGTTTGTTAGGATATAAACAAACTTGCATCAGGAAGAAACACAATGTGAAACTGTTTTAATAATCCTATCAGTTGTTTCCGATGCTACCACAATACCTAAGAGAAAATTGGTAGTTAAGTGATAGAATAAAATTCTATATAAGGGTGAACATATCTTTTGAGATAGTGGGATCTAGATTGACTTTGGTTAAGTCAATGCCTGAGATGCACAAATAATTGGCATAAGAACTTGTTCTACAAGTTCATGTGAAGCATAGTATGTTCTCGAGACACATAGTGCATAGGAATGATAAAACCATGCTGATGGTTTCTGTATTTACCAAGTTTGATGTTCGATTATTCATTGTGAATAATATTTCCTAATGGTAATCATTATATGAAAATAAGCTAAAATTGATAAGACCAACTAAAATTTAAAAAATGGATTCCATGCATCAAAACGAAAAGGTGATTATATTTTGAATAATGTGGTGGGTATTAAAATGAATTAATATATGTAACACTCCAAGTCTTCATATTGCGTCATCACTTAAATGTAATTTAATATCTTATATTTCACACAACAATGACTTTTCTTGCGTTATACAGAAGATTGTGTTTCTTCCAAACAACATATTAGTATTATAATTATTTAGATGATATATTTTTTATCAAATATTTATTTTAATATGAACAATAAAATAAAATTTTAAATGTTATTTATAATTGTTTCATGAAAATAAAACATATTTATAATGAAATGTATAAGTTTTGTAAAAATAGATATATAATTAGAAAAACTATTTTCTTAAAAGAACTAAATTTTATGTCATTTTGTGAACAATAACAAAATAAATTTTAGACAGTCGTAAAAATTGAATTTGGTAAAATATTCTTCCTTTTTGAATTCATAATATCAATATTAGCTGAGGGATAATTTTTGGTTTTTTTCTGAAAACATTCAATTTTTGATGACTAGTGAAAAATACAGTATAGTACATAAAAACCAACCTTTTCAGTTAAATAATTATTTTTAATTAAAATTTATCTTAAAGTCAAATAGATACATAATACATATATTAGTCTAATTAAATTTATTTGATTAATTTTCTAATAAGATATGATATATAAAATATTATTGAACTTTTTAAATTCTTTTACCCGCCTTATAAGAACATTTGCAAATTTTCATAAAACGTAATTTTACCACTTCTGTGAGTTGAATTTTAAAACTCCAAGAGACACAGTTTTCATTATTATGTAAAATGTGGTTCAATATGATGAAAATAATTTTTTTTGATCGATATATTTTGAATTTTATTTACTACGGTTAAAAGTAAATAGGGTAATTAAAGGTAAAAATAATATTACAATAACATAAAATTACCCCAACACATTTCTTAATTATATTGGATAAGTTTTTTTTAGAAAAAAATAAAACATTGTAAAAAATAGGATCCTTTTTTATCCATTTGGTTTATATTCAAACATTTATTATATTTTATTTAATGTAGAGTTAAAAGTGTTAAATTCAAGTTATAATAGCTAAACCATTTTTAATATAGGGTTACACAAAAGATACATTCGACTATAAATAATCATTAGAAATTTAGAAATATTTAATACATCATAGAATTTTATTTATATTTTTTAGATGTTAAATAATTAAATTTATTTATGACACAATGATGATGCATTAATTACCTAATTAAGGAAAGATTAAAATAATTGATATTATAAATATTAAAATAAATGTAAATAGAAACATTTGATGCCATAAAAAAATTTATAGGTGAATATGAAATTTTAGGTTTGATTAAATATTTTTTTAAGGAATCAAATTATGATTACTTTAAAAAAACCATATACTAAATAGTGTCAAAATTGATATAAATGAATTTCTAAAACAAATACTAATTTATTAAACTATATAACTGTCATAAAAATATAATATTCAAAAAAATGAGTTATATAATGTTATATATGTCATTAATGAACCACTTTTGGATCATGTGTCACTTTATAGTAACAATATTAACCACATAGTCTACAAATACAAGAAGACATCGTAAAAGCTAAACTATTTAACTAAGAGTTAAATCTAAAAGATAAGGTTTATATGGTGACCTAAACATCTCTAAAACCTATTGGTTGAAATTATTTCGACCCATCCTCATCTTAGTCTTGAAATAAATCCATTTATAGCTATTGTAAACTGAATCTAAGTTTATAATAAATTAATATTTAATGCTTTTCCTAAAGTGCCCCTCAACACTCTTATTAAAGGGTACTTTCCCTTCTATACAATTCAAACCTAAAAATCCATTTCTATCAGCCAAAACATGATCAAATATCCTCCCAATTACCCTAAATTCATCTTATAGGCCTTAATTTGGTCAAACATCCAACCTAAGGATCTATTTTTTTCAAATCAAAAGGAATCACCCGAAGAAGAGGTAATTATTTCATCACCTCTTTCAATGTTCTTTTCTTCTTCTACTTCCCCTTTTTTTATTTATTCCATAATAAAATAATAAATTTAGTCAATTATACATACTAAGATGTTATTATAAATATGTTACAACAATATTAATTATTCTATCCATCCTATGAATGAAAAAGTCACCATTCATGCGTATGTACGGCTTACCGTTTCCACGTCGTGGTGTAGTTTTTTATTCCACACTACATTACTTGGATGGGTATAATAATGAGTATAATTAATGTAAATAATGAATATAACATGGTAATTATTATTTATATATAATATAAAATCCAATTAAACATCATTTCACCATCAATAGAATGATATTGTCGCACGTGCGTACGTACGACTTACCGTCTCCACGAAGCGATGAGATTCATCTTCAACGATCACAATTCAGCAATTTTTTATAAATATATGTATAATTATTAATTATGAGATATATGAAAGAATATAAATACTAGAATAATACATATTTATGTAGATTAATATATTTCATTTACTTACTTCCATATTATATGATAATAAAACGGAAACAACGTTCATGCGTACGTATAGACTACCGTCTCCATGAGTGGTGTTTTCTTTTCATATATCTATCTATTATACATATTTATATTCTGAATATATATGATATATAAATCCGATTTTATATTATGTAAGTATCTAAATCATGATATAAGTAATATGATCAAGAATAACAAATTAAAACACATACGATAATGAAAGCGATTATTACCTGAAATGTTACTTTAACATGGAAATTTTTATTAAATGTATAGAATAAAGTCATAAATGAATGATATATGATATCATAAATATGAATATGGTTCTGGTATAATTTAATAACATATTATAGTCATTATATAAGAGGTTAAACGTACCCCCGACTAAAGAAATCTACAAGGTAAGGGTTAATTCCTCAATCTCATTATTATTCGAGATTGTTTATAAGTAAGTATTTATTGGAATATATTTATAATCATTGTCTTTGTTTCATAAAAATGTTTTCAAAGGGTATCTTTTAAGGCTTTATGGAAGGTTATCTTTAACTATATCATCAATTTAAATGTTTACAAGAATTTTTTTTTCTAAATCTATGTAATTAATGTCCATGTTTTCAAAATGACTTTAATGATTTATTTATATGGAAATGATTGTTTTAAAATGTTAATTATTTTGAAAAGTTTCAAAGTGTTATGGGAAACTTTCATTCAAAAATATATTTTAAATTACTTCCATTATAAATTGTGTGAAATTTAAATGATTTCATAAAAAAGGAATATTTTTCTCAAAGAGCTTTAATAATCATTTTCAACTACGTCAATATCCTTTATTAGATATTATTCTTCATTGAGGTTGATTTATTATAATACAATATTATATATTGTATTGATTATTTTATGATATATTTGATTGTGGATGTACTATTTTTTATACAATTCAAGGATTATGGTTAATGTTTTGACATTTCTTATTCTAGTTTTAATATGAATGTTTGTGTTATGTTTCACCTTTTTCATAAGAAGAATGCATTAGACTTAGTAAGTGACGGGTGGGGCCCACTATAGACCCTTCATGCATCGGTAGGTCTAATGAGACAAACTAGTGTCTTGGAACATGTGCTTAACAGAATATTTGTGAATGTCCTGTCACAAGTCCTTGACATAGTAGTTATTATCTACAATATTATGCATTCCATCATTATAAAATTTGTTATTACGTGTGATTATTTGACTAGTAGAATATCTATGTTCATGTTTATATGGTAATGTTGGACTTATTTGTACACTATTATGCTCATGTTTTATGTTTAAAAGGATTCCGTTTCTATTATACATATTTCCGTAAAATTTTATAACTTCCGCTAAATTATATACCCTTACTAAGCATTTGAGCTCACCCCTTACTTTTGCTTAATTATAATAGTATGACAAGAAGTGTATTATTATTGATATAAAAGGTTAATATAGTTGAATAATGGAATTCTCAAATGATTTTTTATGTTGTGTTTTATGTTATAAAGTGTAATGTAACATCCATGTACATAATCTATTTTCCAAGACTGCTAAACTGATCCGTCCTTTGGTACTTTATTCCTTGTAATCATGCCAATGTATTAAAATAAAGCACTACCTCTGGTATTCTAATGTTGTGGTGTTACAGTTGGTATTAGAGTATGTTTAGTAAAAATAGTGAAAATAGATTTAGAAAACTAAGATTAGGGATCGTAATCCTAAGATAGAATTTAAGGATAATTATTTAAGATAATCGTATAATTTTAAAATAGATATGATGTGGGTATTTCTAGAAAATAAATACCTATCTAGATACTACATGTGAACATGGTTCTAGAACAGATGAAGCTATGGGTGAAAATTCTGGCAAGGTGTTCCGAGCATGACTTTGGGTAACCTAGTACATGACTACCGACCTTACTACACATCTGGTTTGACACTCCAGGGGGATATGCTTAGGATAATTCACATTTTCTATACAAACCATTATGAAGAATTTATGATTAAAAATGACTGAAAATAATCCATTTGTATGATTATGATATTAGATATGCATAAAATTTTCAATTTATGTTAATTATTTCAATAGTTTAGAAACATGAATTATGATTCATATCCTAATATTGTGTATGAAATTGTAATTAAATGGCGCCTAGAACAAGGAATGACTACCCGACCAATGAACATCTTCGAAAGAATAAGAAGGATCCTACATTTCATGGTCTTAAGAAAACATTTCGAAGGGAAATAGCTTCCCTTGTATTTTCATCATATAAGGAAATAGTATCATGTGTTAACAAGATATCTAAATAATTATCTGAATCCAATGGATTTGAAGGGAAGTAAGAGAAAAAAAGGATGGAAGAGAGAAATATGGATAAAGGGAAGAATGGAAAGAATAATTTTCCCATATGTGATAACTGTAGAAAGAATCACCACTGGAGGTGCTTGAAAGGACTAGGTGTTTGTTATAAGTGTGGAGAAAATGGTCATGATGAAAAAGAACGCAAAGGGATGAAAAAAATACAAATATTCACCGTTTTAACTATAGTGTAATGGGAAATTACCCAAATAAATTTTATAAGCATCAAGGTAATATAACATAGAAGAATCAAAAGGATCAAGGTCAAGTATAAGCTGTTACTACGGTCGGTGTGGAATAAAAAATGTATTAGTGTTTCTGGATTGAAGAATTATGTTATTTGAGTGTTGTATCAAAGATGAACTGGTTATGTGAATTATAGAAATAAATAAGGATTGTACTGTAGTACTATTTCAATGAGGAGTTGAGATTGTATGGTGTTACGAAATGTGACTCAATATCAAGTTAAATTTTTTGGAAAGTACATAATTAAGGGAAAGATAAACCATAATATGGTTCTAAAACTAATATAGTGATTTTGGAATAAAAGATGATTGATTTGGATAAATTATATTGGATATTATTAACTAACTTGGAACTAATTAATTGTATGTTTATTCCATCATTGTTGGAGTTTACAAGAATTTTTTATTTAAGGAGTATATCCAGTATCTTATTAGGAATAAGGGAGCATGAATGTTTTCAATAATATTTTATGGTAATTCAGGGGGATACCATGTTTTAAGAGAATATATTTTGAAGGTATTCACAAGTTATTATGTGATAAAATAAATCTTCATTTTTTTACCTCATATATAATTTTTTGGACTATGAGTTTAGACACAAGTATTTTGGATAAGTTTAGAGGTTGGAATGTAGTATATTGAACACATTATATTTTGTTTTTCATTAAATTATAATTTATCAGATACTTTGATCGACCATTTTGGATTTCATTAAATATATAGAGGGTTAAAGAAATACTTATGGACCATTTGATTTATCAAATGCGCTTCAGGCATAAAAATCATTTTTGAATATTCATTTCCCAGTGTAAGGGATGAAGTGAAATTAGAACGAAGCACAACAAAATGATGATATTATGATTATGATAGGTAATAAAATCAAGTATGTTTTCCTGAGTTCTTTTCTTAATAGTAAATTAATCCATCCACTTGAAAAAAAGTATCTAAAAAAATGTGTTGTCTTCATACCTTATGTTTTTTTGAACCGATGATACTTTAAATCATCATAGATTTATGGCGTTGAGGCCCTCAACTTTCCATTTATTGTTCTCTTATTTTTGATTGAAAAATCAATCACTCCCTATAAATATTTACATTTTCCTGCCAATTTTGTGTCACTAATTTCCACAAATTTTCTCCTATTCAAAATCCTAATTTGGTGGTGAATTTTTCATTTTCCATTCCCTCATATTAAGAATAAATTTCATTAACCCTATTTCTGATGTGGGTTTTCCACCCAAGTATTTTCTATTTCAAACCTTTTAATTTCGAGGAACAATTAGGAACTGAGAGGAGGATTTGAGAATGTAACACCCCATGATTTCATTGTAATTTATCACTTTAATGTAATTTAATATCTTTAATTGCAGGCAACACCGACTTGTCTTGCGTTAGACATAAGATTGAGTTTCTGCGAAACAACACATTAGTATGATAATTATTTAAATGGTATATTTATTTATCAATTAAATATTGTAATATGAATAGTAAAAAATAAAATTTAAATTTTATTCATAATTTTTTAAATAATTAAAACATATTTATAATGAAATCTATAGGTTTTGTTAAAATAGTTATATATTTAGAAGAACTATTTCCTTAAAATGCATACTTTTTATGTCCTTTTATGAACAATAATAAAGTTAATTTTAGAAAAGTCTAAAAATTGAATTTTGTAAAATTGACTTTATTTTTTAATTTGGAATATCAAAATTAGATTTGGGTGAATTTTTGGTATTTTTCAAAAAACATTCAAGTTTTGACGAATAGTGAAAAATACTGCAAAGTACTTACAAATCAACTTTTACATTTATATAATTATTTTTAATTAAAATTTATCTTAAATTAAAATAGATACATAATAAATATATTAGTCCAATGTATGTTATTTTTGTCATTTTATAATATGATTGGATATATAAAATTTTATTGAACTTTTTAACGTATTTTACCCACCTTCTAGGCACATTTTCAAATTTGCATAAAACTGAATTTACCGCTTCTATGAATTGAATTTTAAAAAATAAAGCGACATGGTTGTCATCAATAAGAAAAATTTGGTTCAATATGATGAAAATATTTTTTGTGAATAGTAACTTTTGAATTTTTTTTACCACGTTTAAAAGTAAATAGGGTAATTAAATGAAAAAATGATATTATAATAATATAAAATTAATCCAACACATTACCTAATTCTATTGGATAAGTTTTTTTCCACCATAATCAACCTTAGGACAAAAATAAGAACATTATCGATCCATTTGGGTTAGAATATGACATTTATTATATTTTATATAAAGAAGAGTTAAAAGTGTTAAATTTAAAATTTAACAATTAAAATTTTTTATATAGGGGTTTACATAAGATACATTTACCTCTATATATATTAATTAGAAATATAAAACGATTTAATACATTATAATATTTTATTAATAATTTTTAGACATTAAATAATTCGATTTATCTATCACACAATGATGAAACAATAATTACCTTATTAATGAATGATCAAAATAATTGATATTACAAATATTAAAATAATTGAAAATTTAAACTTTTGATGCCATAAAAGAATTTTCTAGGTGAATATGACATGTTAGGGTTGATTAAATGTATTTTTTTCAAAGGAATCAAGTTGTGATGACTTAGAAAAAACCAATTACTAAATAGTGTCAAAATTGACAAAAATGAGCTTTTAAAACAAATACTATTTTATTAAATTATATAATAATAATAACAGTTTAATATTTGGCCAAATTAATTAGGTAATGTTACATTTGTCATTAATGAACCACTTGAGGTTCTTTTGGCATTTTATAGTAACAATATTAACCATGTATTATATAAATACATGAAGACATGTTCAAAGTCAAACTATTTAACTAAGAGTTAAATCTAAAAATAAGAATAATATGGTGAACTAAACATATCTAAAACATATTGGTTGAGATTATTTCGACCCATCCTCATCTTAGTCTCGAAATTATCCATTTGAAGCTAATTGAAAGCAATACTAATATTACAATAAATTTATATTTGAAACTTTTCATAAAGTGCCCCTCATCTCTCTTATGAAATGGTACTTCTCCTTCTCTTAAATTCACACCTCCAAATCAATTTTTTCGGCCATAACATACTAAAATCTACTCCCAACTTATATTTCTTCAACTTAGATTACATACTTTGATCATTACCCTTTTTTTCCAATCTAAAGGAAACCCCTGAAGAAGAGATAATTATTTCATCTCCTCTTTCAATGTTATTTTCTTTTTATACTCCATATTTCCTTTTTGTTTCCATACTAAAATTTTGACATAAGTAACTTCTACATACTAATATGTTATTATAAATATGATACAACCATATTAATTATTCTATCCATCCTGTGAATGATAAAGTCATCATGTGTGCGTACATACGGCTTACCATCCCCACGTCGCGGTGTGGTTTGTTTTTCAAGACATCATTATTTGAATATGTATAATAATGAGTATAATTAATGTCAATAATTAATATAACATGGTAATGATTTTTATATATAATATAACATTCAATTAAACACCATTTCACCATCAATAAAATGATATTGTTTCTCGTTCTTACGTACGACTTACCGTCTCCACGACGCAATGAGATTCATTTTCAATGACAACCATTCAAGAGTGTTTTATAAAAATATATATATTGGTTAAGTATGAGATATATGAAATAATATTGCTACTAGAATAATATATATTTATGTAGATTAATATATTTCGTTTACTTAAATCCATTCTATATGGTAATAAAATGGAAACAACGTTCATGCATACATACGGATTATCGCCTCCATTAAAAGTGTTTCCATTTCATATATCTATCTATTATACATATTATTAGTATGAATGTATATGATATATAAATCGTGATTTATATTCTAGAATTTTATAAATCATGATCTAAGTAATACGATCAAGAATAACAAGTTAAAACACGTACGATAATGAAATCAATCATTACCCGAAATGTTACTTTAACTTGGAAATTATTATTAAATGGGTAGTATAAATTCATAAATGAATCATATATGATATCATAAAAATGAATATGGTTATTTTGTAATTTAATAAAATACTATGGTCATTATACAGGAGGTTAAACATACCCTCAACTAAAAGAATGTCCAAGATAAGGGTTAATTCCTCAATCTCATTATTATCCGATATTGTTTATGTGTGAGTATTTATTCAGAAAAATTTATAATCCATTTCCATGTTTCATAAAAAAATTCAAAAGGAAATGTTTATGGTTTTATGCAAGAGTATATTTAACAATATAATCCATTTAAATGTTTTGAAGATTTATTTTTTTTAAATCTATTTAATTAATGTCCATGTTTTCAAATTGATTTTAAGGATTTATTTATATGGACATGATTGATTTAAAATGTTAATTATTTTGAACTGATTCAAAGTGGTACGGAACTCTTTGATTAAAAATCTTTTTTAAATGAATTCCTTTATAAATTATGTGACTTTTAAATGATTTCATGAAAATGGTATATGTCTTTCAGAGAGTTTTAATAATCATTTTCAACAATGAAAATATAATTTATTAGATATTATTCTTGGTTGAGGATGATTTATTATAATACCTTCCACATTTTATTGAATGAGTTATGATATCTCTGACTATGGATGTTCTATTTTTTATACCATTCATGGTTTATGGTTAATGATTTCCATTTCGTATGCTAGTTTTAATATGAATGCTTATGTTAGGTTTCACCCTTTTCATATGAGGGATGAATTGGACTTAGTAAGTGATGGGAGAGTCCTGCTATAGTCCCTCGATGCATTGGTAGGTCTCATGAGATAAACTAGTGCCTTGGCACAAGGCCTTGACAAAAATATTTGTGAATGTTCTTGGCACAAGGCCTTGACATATTAGTTATTGTGTCTAACATTATGCATTCCCTTATTATGAAATTAGTTATTACATGTGATTATTCGACTAGTAGAATATCCATGTGAGTATTTATATAGTAATATTTGACTTATTTTTAGGATATTATTATCATGTTTTATGTTTAAAAGGAAAATGTATTTATTATAAATCTTTCCATAAAAGTTTAAAACTTCTGCTGAATTATTTACCCTTACTGAACATATAATATCAACACTTTCTTATGTTTTATTTTTCGATGATGTCAAGATGTGTATTATGATTGATATGCAAGGTCAAGCTCAGGGAATAATGGAATTATCAAATGATTTTTTAGGTTTTGTTTTATTTTATAATTTTTAATGTAACATTAATGTATGTAATCTATTTTCCTAGACTACTTACCTGATAGGTCCAGTAAGACTAGATTCCTTGTAATCATATCATTGTATTAAAATAATGCACCAGTTCCTGGCTTATGGGGTTTCGACATTACAGTTGGTATCAGAGGAAGTTTATCAGCAACCTTAAAAATAGATTTAAGAAACTAATATTATGGATCATTACCCTAAGAAATAATTTCAGGATAAGTATTGAAGAGAATACTAGAATTTTAAAATAGAGATTATGTTAGAATTATTAGAACATACGTCTGTATCTAGATATTACATGTGAATGAGGTTTTGGAACAGATGTACCTATGGGTGAAAACTCTGACAAGGTGTTCCGAGCTTGACTTGGGATAAAATGGTACAAGACAACGGGCCTTACTGCGCACCTAGTTTGACACTCCTAGGGGATATTGTTAGGATAATTTACATTTTCATTACAAACCATTTTAAAGAATTTATGATTAAATATGTCTACAAAGAATCTATTTTTATGACTATGAGATTAGATATAAATAATGTTTTAAATTTATGTTAAGTACATCAGTATTTTAGATTCATAAATTATGATTCATAACCTAATCTAGTGTATGACATTGTATAGAAATGGTGCCTAGTGGAAGGAATGACTACCACACAAATGAACATGTTCCAAAGAGTAAGAAGGATCTTATCTTTCATGGTCTTAAGAAAACATTTTAAATGGAAATACCCTCCCATGTATTCTCACTGTATGAGGAAATAATATCATTTGTTAACAAGATAAGTAAACAATTCTATGAGTCCTATGGCCCTAAAGGGAAACTAGAGAAAAAAAGGATGGCAGAGAGAAAGATTGATAAAGGGAAGAAAGGAAAGAAGGATTTTCCCATATGGGATAACTATATAAAGAATCGCCATGAGAAGTTATTGAAAGGATTGAGTGTTTGTTATAAGTGTGGATAAAAGGGTCACTAGGAAAAAGAATGCAAAGGGAAGAAAGAAAAGACAAATATTCAGTGATTCGACACTAGTGAAATACAACATTACACAAATAAATGTCCTAAGAATCAAGGAATTATAGCTCAGAAGAATCAAAAGGATCAAGGTCAAGCATATGATATTACTATAGTCAACTTGGAATAATTAATGTATTAGTGTTTATCGATTAAAGAATTATATCACTTGATTGTTGTATCAAGGATGTACTCGTTATATGAATTATGGAAATAAATAAGGATTCTATTGTAGTACTATTTCATTGAGTATTTTAGATTGTATGGTACTATTAAATGTGACTCAATTCCAATTTAAATTTTTTGGAAAACACATGGTTGAGGGAATGATAAACCATAATATGGTCATGATACTGAGATAGTGATTTTGGAATAAGAGATGACTGATTTGAATGAATTATATTGGATATTTTGTACCTCATTGATACTAATTAATTTTTTGTTTATTCCATAATTGTTAGAGTTTAATTTTTTTTATTTAGGTAGTATAAAAAATATTCTATAAGGAATAAGGGAGCATGAATGTTTTCAGTATGGTTTTATGGTAATCCAGGGTGTTACCATGTTTTAAGAGAATACACGATGAATGTATTCACATGTTATTATGTTCAAAAAAGAGATCTTAATTACATTTACCTCCCATATAAATTTCTAGGCTTTTACTTTGGACACAAGTATTTAGGATACGTCTAAAGGTTGGAATAGATTAAATTGAACACTTGATATTTTGTTTGAGGTTAAAGTATAATTTAATGGATACTTTGACCAAAACTTTTGGATTTCAGTAAACATATCATTGATTAAGAAAATACTTGTGGACCTTATGATTTATCAAATGCAATTCAGTAAAATCAAATCCTTTTTGAACATTCATTTCCTATTGTAAGGGATGAAGTGAAAATAGATCTAAGCATAACCAAATGACGAGATTATGATTATGATAGGTAATGAAATCAAGTCTGTCTTCTTGATTTATTATCTTGATAGTAAATTTATACCACCTCTTTAAAAAAATTATCTAAAAATATGTGTTATCCTAATACCTTATGTTTTTATGAACCAATGATACTTTAAATAATAATAGATTTATGGCTTTAAGGCCCTCAAGTTTCCATTTATTGTTCAACTGTTTGTGATTGATGACCTCAATAACTCCCTATAAATATTTACATCTTCCCTCCAATTATGTGTCTCTAATTGACACCACTGTTCTTCTATCCGAAATCATAATTTTGTGGTGACTTTTTCATTTCCATTTCCCTCTTATTGAGAATAAATTTTATTAACACTATTTCTGATGTGGCTTTTCCACAAAGGTATTTTCTATTTTCAACCTTTTGTTTTCAAAGAACAATTAAAAATTGTGATAAGGCAATTTATTGAAGGAGGGGAGAATGTAACAACCCAAGACTTCATAGTATGTTAATTCATTAAAGTAATTTAATATCTTATATTGCACACAACATTGAATTGGATTGTGTTACACACAATATTGAGTTAATGATAAAGAACACATTAGTATTATAATTATTTAAATGATATATTTATTTATTAATAAAATATTGTAACATGAATAGTAACAAATAAATTTTAAATTTTATTTATAATGGTTTCACATAAATAAAACATATTTATAATGAAAAGTATAAGTTTTGATAAAATAGACATATATTTAGACAAAATATTTTCCTAAAAAACTATTTTTTATATCATTTTGTAAAAAATAATAAAATTAATTTTAGACACACCCAAATATTGAATATATTAAAATAGACTTCATTTTTGAATTTATAATATCAAAATTAGAGTATGGTGAATTTTTGTATTTTTCTAAAAACATTCATTTTATGATGAATAGTGAAAAATATTGCATAGTACATAAAAACCGAATTTTTCATTTTAATAAATATTTTTAACTAAAATATATATAAAAGTAAAATAGATAAATAATTAATATATTAGTAAAATTCATGTTATTTGAGTCTATTTATAATAATATTGGATATATAAAATTTTATTGAACTTTTTATCATCTTTTACTCACCCTCTAGGTACATTTGCAAATTTGCATAAAACGTATCTTTAACATTAATGTGAATTTAATTTTAAAAATACTATAGTCATTGTTTTCATGATTAAGTAAAATTTGGTTCAATAGGATGAAAATAATTTTTGGTGAATAGTAACTGTTGAATTTTATTTACCACGATTAAAAATAAACAGGGTAATTAAATGTAAAAATAATTTTATAATAATATAAAATTTCCCAAAAACATGTCCTAATGCTGTTGGATAAGTTTTTTTAGACCAAAATAAACTTTAGAACAAAAATTATATCCTTTTTGATCCATTTGTCTTAGATTAGAACATTTATTATATTTTATTTAAAAAAAGAAAAAAGTTTTAAATTAAAATTTTAATATAAAAACGATTTTTTATATAGGGTTATACATAGGATAAATTAGATTTTAAATATTCATTAGAAAGCTAAAAATATTTCAAATATCATTGTATTTTATTTATATTTTTTATAAATTAAATAGTTAAATTTATTTATGACACAATGATGATGGAGTAATTACCCAAATAATGAATGACTAAAATAATTGATATTATAAATATTAAAATAAATGTAAATTGAACTTTTTGATGCCATCCACGAATTATATATGTGAATATGATATTTTAGGGTTGATTTAATGTATTCTTTTGAAGGAATCAAGTTGTGATGACTTCAAAAAAACCAAATACAAAATAGTGTCAAAATTGACATAAATGAGTTTTTAAAAAAAATTCTATTTTATTAAATTTTATAATAGAACTAAAAAAATAATATTTGGACAAATGACTGATATATTGTTACATATTTTATTAATTTACAACTTTAGGTTCTCTTTTAATTTTATAGTAACAATATTAACCATGTATTGTAAAACTACAAGAAGACCTGGTAAAACTTAAACTATTTAACTAAGTGATAAATCTAAAATGCAAGGTTAATATGGTGACATAAACATGTATACAACATATTGGTTGAGATTATTTAGACCCATAATTACACTATCCTTTATAAAAATTCATTTGGAGCTATTATACACTGAAAATAGTTTTATCAGAAATTAATATTTCATGATTTTTTTAAAGTACCCCTCACCTCTCGTATAAAAGGGTACTTACCCTTCTCTTAAATTCACGCCTCCAAATTCATTTGGATCGACCAAACCCTACTAAACTTTTCTCCAAACTACCCTAAATTTAACCTAGAGGCCTTACTTTGAACAGAAAGCCATCCTATGAATCCCTTTGGTCATATCAAATGGAATCATCCGAAGAAGAGGTAATTCTTTCATCACCCATTTCAAAGATCTTTTTTCTTATACTTCCTGTTTATTTACTATTTCCATACTAAAATATTATATTCATTAAACTATAAAAAATGAGATTCTATTATCAATACGTTACAAACATATTCATTATTCTATTCAATCTATGAATGACAAATTCACCATGCATGTGTACGTACTACATACTGTCTCCACGTCGTGGTGTAGTTTGTTATTCAACACTACATTATTTTTATAGGCATAATAATGGGAATAATTAATTTAAATAAAGAATATAACATGTTAATTATTCTTCATAGATAATATACCATCCAATTAGACATCAGTTCACCATCAATATAATGATATTGTCGCTTGTGCGTACATATGACTTACCGTCTCCACAACACATTGAGATTCATCTTCAACGATCACCATTCAAGAATTTTTTATAAAAATATATATTGATTAAGTATGAGATATTTGGGATAATATTTATACTTTAATAATATATATTTATGTAGAAACCTATATGTCATTTACTTACATCCAAATTATACGATAGGAAAATAGAAACAACGTTCATGCGTACGTACGGACTACCGTCTCCATTAACGATGTTTCAATTTCATATATCTATATACTATAAATATTTATATTCTTAATATATATGATATATAAATCATGTTAAATATTTTATAAGTATATAAATAATGATATATGTAATAAGATCAAGAATAACAAGTTAAATCACGTACGATAAAGAAAGCGATTATTACCTGAAATGTTACATTAACATGGAAATTATTATTAAATGGGTAGTATAAGTCATAAAAGAATCACATATGATATCATAAATATGTATATGGTTCTGTTATAATTTAATAAAAAACTATGGTCATTATACATGAGGTTAAATGTACCCACTACTAAAGGAAAAGACAAGATAAGGGTTAATTCCTCAATCTCATTATTATCTGAGATTGTTTATGTGTAAGTATTTATTGGGTCATATTTAGCATCCATATCCATGTTTCATAAAAATGTTGTCAAAATGAATCTTATAATTTTTCATGTAATGGCATCGTTAACTAGATTCTCAATTTAAATGTTTTAAAGATTTATTTTTTCTAAATCTATTTAATTAATGTCCATGTTTTAAAAATGATTTTAAGGATTTATTTATATGGACATGATTGTTTTAAAATGTTAATTATTTTGTAAATTTTCAAAGTGTTATGGGTTATTTTGATTCAAAAATCTATTTTAAATGACTTCCTTTATAAATTATGATACATTTAAATGATTTCATGAAAATAGGATATTTCTCTCAATGAGTTTTACTTATCATTTTCAACAATGTCAATATCCTTTATTTTATATTATTCTTGATTGAGGTTGATTTATTAATATACAATCTTCCATATTGTGTTGAATGAGTTATGATATATAATACCATGTATGTGCTATATTTTACACCATTCATTTTTTATGGTTACTGTTTTTACATTTCATATTCTAGTTTTAATACGAATGTTTATGTTGTGTTTCACCCTCTTTATATGAGAGATGAATTGCACTTAGTAAGTGACGGTAGAGGCCTTCTATATCTTCTTGATTTATCAGTAGGTCTAATAAGACAAACTATTGTCTTGGCATAAGACATTCATAGAATATTTTTCAATGGTCTTGGCACAAGGCCATGACATAGTAGTAATTATGTCTATTATTATGCATTCATTCATTATGAATTTAGTTATTACATTTCATTATTAGACTAGTAAAATATCCATGTGCATGTTTATATGGTAATGTTTGACTTATTTTTACCATGTTATGCTCATGTTTTATGTTTAAAAGGAGGTTGTTTTTACTATACATCTTTATTTAAATTTTATAACTTCCGCTGAATTATTTACCCTTACTGAGCATATGAGCTCACCACTTTCTTATGTCTTATTTTTATAGGATGACAAGAAGTGTATTATGATTGATATATAGGGTTAATATAGGGGAATAATGGAATTATAAAAATATAATTTATACTATGTTTTATGTTAGATAGTGTAATGTAACATTCATGTATGTAATCTATTTTTGAAGACTATTAAACTGATCAGTCCTTCAGGACTTGATTACTTATAATCATGCCAATGTAATAAAATAATGCACCATATCCAGGCTTCTGGGGTCAGGGCGTTACAGTCGGTATCAGAGAATGTTTAGCAACAACCTTGGAAATAGATTTAGAAAACTAAGATTAGGTATCATAACCCTAAGATAGAATTTGAAGATAAGTAATGAAGAAAATCCTAGAATTTTAAAGTTGAGATTATGTTAGTATTCCCAGATAATACATACCAGTCTAGATACTACAAGTGAATGTGGTTCTGGAATGGAATTACCTAGGGTGAAAACTCTTTCAAGGTGTACAGAGCTTGACATGAGATTACCTGGTAAACGACAGTGGGAATTACTATGCACCTAGTTTGACACTCCTGGGGGATATTCTTAGGCTACTTTACATTTTCATTACAAACCATTATGAAGAATTTATGATTTAATATGTCTAAAAAGAATCCATTTTTATGATTATGAGATTCAACATGCATAAATTCTTCAATTTATGTTTTGTATTTCACTAGTTTAGAATCATGAATTATGATTCAAAACCTAATCCAGTTTATGACATTGTATAAGAATGGTGCCTAGTAGAAGGAATGACTACCCCACCAATGCACATGTTCTAAAGAGTAAGAAGGATCCTATCATTAATTTTCTTAAGCAAACATTTCGAATGGAAATAGCCCCCCATTTATTCTCATCATATGAAGAAATTGTATCATGTGTTAAAAAGATAAGTAATGAATTATATGAGTCCTCCGTATTTGATGGGAAGATAGATAAAAAAATGATGGAAGAGAGAAAGAATTATAAAGGGAACAAGGGAAAGAACGATTTTACAATATGTGACAACTGTAGAAAGAATCACCCAAGGAAGTGATTGAAAGGACTGTATATTTTTTATAAGTGTATAGAAAATGCTCATGGGGAAAAATATTGCAAAGGGAAGAAAGAAAAGACTAATATTCAGGGTTTCAACTGTATTGAAATGGGGTATTATAAAAACAAAGGTCCTAAGAATCAAACAAATATAACACAAAATAATCAAAAGGATCAAGGTCAAGCATAATCTGTTACTACAGTAGACGTTGAATAATTAATGTATTAGTGTTTCTAGATTGAAGAATTATGTCATTTGAGTGTTTTATCAAAGATGTACTATTGATATGAATTATGGAAATAATTAAGGATTGTACTACAGTGCTATTTCATTGACGATTTAAGATTGTATGGTATTACGAAAATTTACTAAATAACAAGTTAAATTTTTTGGAAAATATATGGTTGAGGGAAAGATAAACCTTAATATGGTCCTGATACTGAGATAATGATTTTGGGATAAGAGATGATTGATTTGGATAAATTACATTGGATATTATTGACTACCATATATCTAATTAAATTTTTTTTCTATTACATGACTGTTGGATCATACAAAATTTTTGTATTTAAGGAGTATATCTAGAATTTTATTAGAAATAGAAGAGCATGAATATATTAAATAAGGTTTTATAGTAATTCAAGGTGTTTCTAGGTTTTAATAGAATACATGATGAAGGTATTGACATGTTATTATGTGGAAAAAAGTGATCTTCATTATGTTTACCACCCATATTAATTTTTGGACTGTGAGTTTGGAAAAAAGTATTTTGGATAAGTCTAAAGGTTAGAATGGAGTAAATTTAACACTTTATATTTTTATTGAGGATAGAGTATATATTATTGGATACTTTGACCAAACCTTTTGGATTTCAGTAAACATGTAGAGAATTAAAGAAATATTTGTGGACCTTATGATTTATCAAATTTTCTTCAGGCATAAAAAATCATTTTTGAACATTCATTTCCCAGTGTAAGGGATGAATTGAAATTAGATCGAAGCACAACCAAATGACGAGATTATGATTATGATAGGTCAAGAAATGAAGTATGTTTTCTTCATTTCTTATCTTGATAGTAAATTAATCCCTCCTCTTTAAAAAACGTATCTAAAAAATCGATTATCCAAATACCTTATGTTTTTTTTTTGAATCGATGATACATTAAATCATCATATATTTATGGCTTTGAGGCCCTCAATTTTCTATTTATTGTTCACCTGTTTGTGATTGATGACCTTAATTTCTCCCTATAAATATTTATGTTTTTCTTCTAATTATATATCTCTAATTTCCAATAATGTTCTCCTATTATAAATCCTAATTTGGTGGTGACTTTTTCATTTCCATTTCCCTCTTATTATGAATAAATTTTATTAACCCTATTTATGATGCGAGTTTTCCACATAGGTATTTACGATTTTCGACCTTTTCTTTTTGAGGAACAATTAAAAACTGCGAGGACACAATTTATTGAAGGAGGGGAGAATGTAACACACCAAGACATAAATGTACGTTATCTCTTTAAAGTAATTTAATATCTTATGTTACATGAAAACCAACTCGGCATGGGTTATATACAAGATGGTGTTTCTACGAAACAACTCATTTGTATCATAATTATTTAAATGATATGTTTATTTATCAATTAAATATTGTAATATGAATTGTAATAAATAAATCTTAAATGTTATTTATAATGTTTTCACACAAATAAAACATAATTATAATGAAATGTATAAGTTTTGTGAATATAGTTATATATTTAGAAAAACTACTTTCTTAAAAGAACTACTTTTTAGGTACTTTTGTGAACAATAAAAAAATTAATTTTAGACACTCCTAAAGATTGAATCTGGTAAAATAGACTTCATTTTTGAATATGTAATATCAAAATTAGAATTGGGTAAATTTTTAGTATTTTCCGAAACAATTCAATTTTCGAAAAATAGTGAAAAATACTGCATAGTACATAAAAACAAACTTTCTCATTTAAATAAGTATTTTTAATTATAATTTATCTTAAATTAAAATATATAAATAATACATATATTAGTCTAGTGTATGTCATTTGATTAATTTTAAATTTAGATTGGCTATATAAAGTTTTTTTGATCTTTTTAACGTCCTTTACCTACCTTCTAGGCACATTTGGAAATTTGAATTAAACGTAATTTTACCGCTTTTTTGATTTGAATTTTAAAAATCCAAGAGACACAGTTGTAATAAGTATGTAAAATTTGATTCAATAGTATGAAAATAATTTTTGGTGAATAGTAAGTTTTGAATTTTATTTACATGGTTAAAAGTAAATAGGGTAATTAAACTAAAGATAATTTGACAATAATAAAAAATTACTCCAACACATGTCCTAATTCTATTTGACAAGTTCTTTTTTACTAAAATCAAACTTAGGTAAAAATAATATCATTTTTTATCCATTTGGGTCAGATTAGGGAATTTTTATATTTTATTTAAAGAAGAGTTAAAAGTGTTAAATTCAAATTTTAATAACTAAACCATTTTTAATATATGGTTATGGATAATATAAATTCAACTATAAACAATAATTGGAGAGATAAAAATATTTCCTACATCATATAATTTTATTTATAATTTTTAGTCATTAAATAATAAAATTTATTTAGGACATAATGATGATGTAGTAATTACCTTATTAATGAAAGATTAAAATAATGAATATTATAAATATTAAAATAAATGTCAATTGGAACTTATTATTCCATAAAAGAATTTATTAGGTGAATATGACAATTTTGGGTTGATTAATGTTAGTTTTTTTGAAGTAATCAAGTTGTGATTACTTTAACAAAAACCAAATACTAAATAGTGTCAAAATTGACACAAATGAGTTTTTAAAAAAAATAATATTTTATTAAATTATATAACAATCCTAAAAGGAAAATATTTGTCAAAATGACTTATATAATGTTACAAATGTCATTAATTAACCACTTGAGGTTCTCTTGACAATTTAAAGTAACAATATTAACTAAGTAGTATAAAAATACAAAAAGACAAGGTAAAAGTCAATCTGTTTAACTAAGAGTTAAATAAAAAAGATAAGGTTTATATGCTAACCTAAACTTTTCTAAATCCTATTGGTTGAGAATATGTCCACCCATCCTCATATTAGACTCGAAATAAATCCATTTTGGGCTATTAGAAACCAAAAATAATTTTATAATAAATTAATATTTAATGCTTTTCCTAAAGTTCCCCTCTCCTCTTTTATTAAAGGATACTTCCTATTATCTTAAATTAAAACATCCAAAGCCATTTTTATCAGTCTAAACCTTCTCAAATATACTAAAAATATCCTCAATACAACCTAAGGGCCTTACATTGATAAAAAATCTATCATATGGAGCCGTTTGTTTTCAAATGAAAAGGATGCAACTTAAGAAGAGGTAATTATTTCACCACATCTTTCAAAGTTATTTTCTTCTTCTACTTCATATTTTTTATTTTTTCCATAACAAAATAATAAATTTAGTAACTTCTATATAATGAGATGTTATTATAAATATGGTTCACCAATATTCATTATTCTATTCATCTAATAAATGAAAAATTCACCATGTGTGTGTACATACAACTTACCTTCTCCACGTCATGGTGTAGTTTTTTATTAAACACTAAATTATTTGGATGGGTATAATAATGATTATAATTAATTTAAATATTGAATATAACATGATAATTATTTTTTATATATAACATTTCATCTAATTAAACACCATTTCACCATCAATAGAATGATATTGTTGTGCATGAATAATTTTTTATAATATATATATATATATATTAAGTATGATATATATGAAATAATATATCTACTAGAATAATATATATTTATTTAGATAAATATTTTTTTTACATCATTCCATATTATACGATAAGAAAACAGAAACAATGTTCATGTTTACGTACGAACTACAACCTCCCTGAACGGTGTATCCATTTCATATATATATCTATTATACATATTTATATCCTAAATATATATGATATATATAACATGTTTTATATTTAGGAAGTAGGTAAATCATGATCTATATAATACGATCATGAATAACAAGTTAAAACACATACGATAAAGAAAGTGATTATTACCCGAAATGTTACTTTAACATGGATATTATTATTAAATGGGTATTATAAAGTCATAAATGAATCATATATGATATAATAAATATGAATATGGTTATGGTATAATTTAATAACATACTATGGTCATTATACAGAATTATAAACATACCTTCGACTAAAGGAATGTCAAAGGTAAGGGTAAATTCCTCAATCTATTTATTATATGAGATTGTTTATGTTTAAGTATTTACTGGGATATATTTATAATCCTTGTATATATTTTATAAAAATGTTTTCAAAAGTAATCTTTTAGGTTTTTATGTAAGGGAATCATTAACTATATCATCAATTTAAATTTTTTAATGATTTTTTTCTAAATCTATTTAATTAATGTCCATGTTTTCAAAATGATTTTGAGGATTTATTTATATGGAAAACATTGTTTTAAAATTTTAATTATTTTGAAAAGTCTCAAAGTGTAATGAGAAATTTGATTCAAAAATCTATTTTAAATGAATTCCATTATAAATTGAGTGACTTTAAAATGATTTCATTAAAAAGGGATATTTCTCTCAAAGAGTATTACTGATCAATTTCAACTATGTCAATATCCTTTATTGGGTATTATTCTTGATTGAGGTATATTTATTATAATAAAATCTAACATATTGTACTGAATGAGTTATGATATCATTGAATGTGGATGTGCTATTTTTTATACCATTCCTGGTTTTTGGTTAATGTTTTTACATTTCGTATGCTAGTTTTAATACGAATGTTTTTGTTATCTTTCACCCTTTTTATATGAGGAATGCGTTGTATTATTAAGTGACGTGTGGGGCCCGTTATATCCCCTTGATACATTGGTAGGTATTATGAGACGAACTAGTGTTTTGGAATAAGGCCTTAACAGAATATATGTGAATGGTCTTGGCACGACTCCTTGACATTGTAGTTATTATGCCCAACATTTTGCATTCCCTATTTATGAAATTAGTTATTACATGTGATTACTCTACTAGTATAATATCAATGTTCATGTTTATATGTTAATTTTTGACATATTTTTAACATATTATCCACATGTTTTATTTTTAAAAGGCTGTTGTTTTTTATACATCTTGCTTTAAAAGTTTATAAATGCCACTGAATTATTTTTCCTAACTAAGCATCTATTCTCACCACTTTATTATGTTTTATTTTATCTGGATTTCATGAAGTTTATTATGATTGACATTTAGGGTTATGATTGGGGAATAATGGTGTTCTCAAAGGATTATTTATGTTGTGTTTTATGTTATAACGTTAAATGTAACATTCATGTATGTAATCTATTTTCCAAGACTACTAAATAGGTTATTCCTTCGATACATGATTCCTTGTAATAATTCCAATGTATTAAAATAATTAAATGGCTCTGGGATTCTGGGGTTGAGGCATTAAAATACAATGTTATTATAAGCATAGTACCAATAAGGTTTGATTGATTTCACTAAGTTGTTATCCCTAAATCCGTTTGAGTTTTAATTGTCATATCTAATTTCTATGATAATTATATTAAGAATAAAATGTAATGACCACCAATCATTTAAGGTGTCTATAAGACACCACTAGAAAGAGATGGTCAGGACACAAAATGCTAATAAAGGATGCATGTTACTAATATCCATACTAGGATTGAAGTAAGCAATGAGATCATAGATTATACATATGAAATAAACATTTTTCATATTTATACAAAAGGATAGTGGGAGTTCCAATGGTTTTACAAGTAAAATATGTTCGAAAAATTATTGAAAATACATTGGTCTTCAAGTTAGAAGAGACCAGGATGGAATTTATTCTCCAGTGATTGACTTAAAGTATCAACCTCAGTTCTAGAGAACAAGATATACTATGATGGATCTAAAGGTTGCTTGGACATAGTTTATCGTACATATATGGACATATTAATACAAAAAATACAAGTTGGAACAATTCAAGAGATGAAGGATTCCTCTATCAAAGAACATAATCTATCTAGGTTGATATGTCTAGGACATGGTAAAAGATATACATGGTGAGTTAAAGTCTATACGCTCATGTGATGGATCAATCTCATATTCCACAATATATAAAAAATTAATTTTTCCAAGATATGATTTATAGTAGGAAAATATCAATTATTTATAGGAGCACTACAAGTGAAGCCGTTAGAACTATCTCATTGTACTTCGGCACGTATAAAAGATAAGTACCTGGAAAGTGGATAATAAAGGATACTAGTTTTGAGGGGACAAAAACTAGTACTACTTCAATCTTTGAGATCTAATATCATAGTTATTTTAAGGTAATGAGTTAGGTAAGCTCATATCAGCTAGTGGTAGCCATACCTAAAAAGACCATGTATGTTGTAGCTTCTAACGTAGCTAAGTAGCAGATAAATATAACAATCTGTTCCAGTTCTTGGAAACACACCTAGTAAAAAAATTATCATCATAATGTAAATTATGAAATTCTTGATATCCAAGATTTAAATTTTAGATAGTGGGAAAAGATATTACTTAAGGATTCCTTATTTTGATCAGTTTTACTCAAGGAGATGAGGTCGGTATAGTATAATTGCCACGCAACAGAATTGTGGTAGGCACAGAAGCTAAAGAGGTTACTCAACAGAAACCTAATCTTTATCAAGTTGGATCTCATGAAAGTGGGAGTGTTGAAATTTGGTTCCCTAGACCCTACTTTTGTTGTACTATGATTACCACTACGTGTATACGGTTTATTATATATACATGTGTCTATATTTCCATAACAGTTTTGATACTTATGCATCTATTTTGTTTGTGGTAATGTCCTCAGATTATGTTCTGTATCAAAGGGTTATATCATATCTCAAGATATAATGAGAACCTAGAGATACTATGATAGTAATCTTAAAGTAATATCATATGGTCTACTTAAATCGTCATGAAAAGACACAGATGTTGTGTGAGTATCAAGTGATGGGGGGGGGGCTCATAAAAATTGAGACTTCTTCTCATCAAGTACACACTTGACGATCTCTAGTAGTTGAGATCATGAAGAAATACCCTCTAATTGGAACACTGCATATTTTGGGTGTCATTGGTTTGTCCAATCAATAGACATATGTAACGGTCTCCAAATTTGAGATCATTATCAATATATGTCATTTATTTTCATACTTTGATGAAAGGATAAAACCATGGAAATAATTTCTTGATGATATATTTTGTGTGGGTATGTTATTGATGACATGACATTTATTGAATGATCATGAAAAGATTTGTCACTTCTGAGTTTAGGAAGAGATATCTCGGGCCTAGTTGATTATGACTATAGCACCTACATTAAATCAGTGGCTATGTAGTCCATGGTAAGACCATCCAGATAGATAAACAAATAATAATGTAATGAAAAGAACGATTCCTCAAGTGTGCATCTTGATTTATTGAGACATCGTTGAAAAATATATTATATTACACATACTGTGTTCATAGGAAGGTAGTCGTTGCTTTGAATTTTTCTTATCTCCTTAGGGGGATGATGGGTTACTAGACTCTGCTCTTTGTATGTGGGTTGGACTTAATTATATTGATATAAGGACATAGAGGTTCACACACTTAGTATATCCACAAGTGCCACATATTATAATGAATATGATTTTAGGATGAAGTGGGCCCCATGTGCGGGGGTTGGTGAACATTCGATTTTAACAGATCAAAATAAAAACTAATTTAGTTATATTATTCATGTTTATAATAATGATGATTGAATTAATTTCTCATGGTATTACAAAATTGTTTGATCATAAAAGTGAATATGAGGGAAATATAATTTTTCAAACGAACATTAGATGTTGATGGGTCATTAAATTATTTGGAGAGCATACGGGCCGAGTTAATGGTTTTTATTTAATCATGTAACATTTTATAGTGTTAAAAGTGAGTGATAAAATTCTTGTGACATTTATGAAAATTTTATTAAGTCATACATGTTTTCAATGGCCAAAAATAAAGGTTATTACTTTACATGGACCAATGTTCAACTTCGGAAAGTATAACCTAATTATAAAATCTCATTTTATCCTCTGGAATTATTAGATGCACCATTTGAATGAATATAGAGAAAAAACTCTCTTCTCATAACCTCTCAATTTCATAAAGAGATATTATGAAGTATGAACAAGGTTAGATTGATCCCTCTTTCTCGATCAAGTCTTCATTATTTAGTCGATCAAAGGGACATCGTGAAGCCCCTCCATTTACCTGCTCTAGCACCCGAGAAATTTAGACTGGAAATCATAGGATTGTGAATTGCGTGTGGATGATATATAGAACATATAGTTTGGAATCTTACAGCCATGACACATCAAATATGAGAGAATCAAACTGAAGACTTCAAATGAATGAGGTACGGTTTAAGATTTCATTCAATTATATTTTTCGTAATTAAATTTAATTACACCTGATCTTTTTAGAAATACGGGAAAGGGGTTAAGTGGATTTTATGTTTTTAACATGAATCCATACCCAAAAATTTTAAATCATACGTTATTTAATTCATCCTATGTTCCCCAGGTTCCTTCAATTGGAACTTTGAATAACTGATCCTAAATTACCTTCCAGGGTCTCCCATGTCTCACAATAATGGACTAGATCATCATTCTCATTACCATATTCCATCTATCCATAAGACCCATATTAACATCCATTAGAAAGAAACAAGTATATAGGTAGGACCATCCTTTGAGAATGTGTCCAAGTACTTATACATGAAAATTCAATATGAGTAGTTTTTGGCACTTTACGTAGCTGAGCCTCAATCATCAATGGAAATAATCACACTACTAGACATATATCATTTGAATATTATATGCCTAATATAATTCATAATATCCCTCTTGATTTTATAGTATAATTATCAAAAACTAAATAACTCATAAACTATAAATCATTAGTCTCATGTGCATCGAGCTTGGTAAAAATTATGATAACTATCATAACATGATACAAAAACATCAATACCATACTCATGGTAGCTTAGAATTCCATCAGAAATGGTGTTCGCAACACAACGTTAAAGGTTTCATCATAAACTCTGACACATACCTATGTATCATATCTACCAAATCCGAAAATAGTAATAAAAAAATGATCTATTACCACTATATAACATCCCAATCTAGAGGCCACTCAACTAGTGACCCGGCTCAGTTCACTATCCAACCTCACACAGACCTCCCCAAATGCCAAAGGATGCCAACTAGTAGTGGGGGTCTATGTAGATATCATAGGGAGGCTATACCCATGTATAAGAGTAAAAAGTAGTAAATAAATATTTGAGTATCACACACATATGACTATGAAGAATAAAGATAAACTTTATAATATAAGTAGTAAACATAAAAAATAAAAAATAGCAGGACCCTAAGAACCATGAAATATATATAAAATATGACCACACATCAGGCCAATCCCATATAAAAACTATAAAAATTAAAATAAAGACACTAGACACTTTATGACTCTAACCGACACCATGTCCTAATCACATGATCATCTAAGGTGCCCTGTTTGATCAGCCATTGCCGCATCTTGGACTATTCTTATAATAACAATGTGAGAGATTCTCGAATACCCATGTGCAACAGTGGCCTGGACAAGGTGTGAGTATATATCTTATCAGGGAACAACCAATGTGGTCCCTTACTAACATGTATATTCTTTGATATGTACATGTGAAATGACCAAAATATATAAATTTTTTTAAATAATAAATAAAATAAACCAAAAATACCTTTGGGATACTACAATATATCCAAGAACATATATATTACTATGATAACCCATATAAAAAACCATAATTATGTCGATCCATATGTCCATGACCCCAATAAACCATACCTTCTTCTTCCAGTGTCGTGGTGTCTCTGAGCACATCACAATATCAAGCAAACCATATAATCTGGAACCTTGAGTGTTACCAATGAATCCCTTATATGTAGGATCAATGACCATAAAATCGACATGAAAAACTCAGTAGATAGAATCCAACCATTATGGGAATCTCTCCCAACTCTAATAAAATATTTATCTCAAAGATAATTATCAGGAATTTCTGGAATATCACACACCCAATGGTCTATCCCCCCATCAGTATGCAAAACAGTTAGACCCCAAGCATCTATAGAAACCTGATTAGGAAAAAGAAAATAATTAGGATTTAATAGAGAGATCCTATGGTTGAACTTAGTATATTTTTTTCATTATAAAAGTGGTAAAAAATTTCTAATCCCACACGATTGGATCCAAGACAAGATATGCATCCTTGGGACCTGTGTCATGTAGGGTATCCAATATAGACCAGATATCAGATCCCTATATCCCAAACATTATTTAAATAGATCAATAGCTATATGCTAGGTTGAACCGGGCATCTATAATGACATCATTGTCCAAGATCTCTCAAACCCATATCATATATAGACCAAAGATGAATCCAAGGAAGAACCCTTGGGAATCCATACCATACCATCTTTGTCACATCAGGAACATTAGAAGGGTTTTAGAAAGTCCATCTAGACACCATAGTTACATACATAATAAATAAATAGATTCCTAAAAAGAGATTTAATGGTTGGATGAATGCCTAAACCCATCACCATGATTCCAAACCCCATGAATTATACAATCAATGTGGGTTCTAGGGTGACACCGGATACCATCTCTACCAAATTGTACACACCCGATGTAGTTCAGTCTATCATTGGGGAACCCATTAGGGTTGCCCAGGTCATAATATAATAAAGTAAACCTCTAATGGGTACTTATACTTAACCATTTCTCGGTGCATCAGTTTATTCTTGAGGGGGTACTACATCCCTATACATCAGTATCAAGACAATACGACCACACTGACTATGTAGGGTACCTCACATTGAAAAAAGTCAAGATATAACACAAGATCCATTTTAGTCTTCAAGGTATTGCAAGATAGGTCCACTCCTAAAAAATTCTTCCATAGACTTTGGTCTGATCACCTAGGATAATTACCTTCTATAACACCTTGATATTTTAAAATAAGAGAATTGTGTTCGATAGTGTATATGACAAGCAATAACGAGCTTAAATGAACCATGAAATATATCATTTAAATATTACTATTATAGCATATCCATTGAATTAAAGGATATGAATATGATAAAAAATATTATAAGATATATATAGGTTCTAATCAAAAAAAAAATTAAATTATTTTAATCACACAAGTTTTATACAAGTCAATTTATTCTTCAAAACAAATATTTCAATCAAAAATGATTTTTAATTATTTTTATTAGAAAATAATATAAATAATTTCCCCAAATTTTTGAATATTTATTTTATAAAATGAAATTAATTTTTTGAATCATCATATCGAAATTATAATATGGTGAAATTTTTGGATATTTCTAAAAAGAATGTCTTTTCAGTAAATAGTGATAAATACTGCTTTTTGTAAAATTGTCATTTATTTTCGATAAATTAAGTAATTTAAAAGCCCAATTATTTAATAATGTTGATTTAAAAGTAACATAATCATTCCTATTTATATTTAATTTAATTAATTATATTGGAATCATGTGTTTACCATATTTTTTATAAGTTTACTATAAGGATTGAAAACGCATCTTTTTGAAAAATATTTTTTAGTGCATAATGTTTTTCAATATTAATTAATTAAACAATCCCCTAATAAGGACTGTTTTAAATTAATTATTTAATTTTTCTATCTATATATATGAACTTAAATTCATATAATGTTGATTATTGGTCATAGACATAATGTAAGATCTTCTTATGTTTGAAAAATATATTTCTAGAAAAAACTTTTTTTTGGCACGCTTTGTAAGATTATTATAAAATGAATTTATATCACTTATTGTAATTTAATTTTATAAAATGGATTACAAATTTGGAACAATAATTATTTATATTATTTAAAAAGGAAAACAAAATTGTTGGTTATAATGAATAGTAGGAAAAGTAAAAATTGGTGACCATAGTAAAACGGTAAATCGGGTGAACTTAAGATTACATTAAGTGATAAGGTAACTATTTATCATCTGAAATCTTATTGTAAAAGGTATTTCAAACAATATCACCATTGGATTGATCTTAATTTTTTTGGAAACTTTTACAAGAAGGTGACTCATATAATAATTTAATCAATGAAAAAGACAAAATTTCACCATTTCCCTTTTAAATTTCAATTAAGTGTTAACATAAGAAAAAAAGAATGTTGTGATTAAATTTTAATGGTTATTTTGACCGTAATGAAATAATTTTCATGGTTTTAATTTATTTCTAATTTTTAGAAATTATATAATTACCTAAAATTCTCACACAAAACTGATGAAATAAAGTCTTAGTTAATAGAAAAATACAATAATTGATTCTAAAAATAATAGAAGTAACATAAATTGAAATAATTATTGTGTTACATGATTTTTTAGAAAAATATAACAATTTTTATAGGTTTTAAAATAATATATTCGAATTCAATATGTTTCCCGATGTTTTTAAAGTCAAATTAAATGAATATTCATAAAATTTATATTAATGTTATTTTATAATAAATAATATTATATTAAATGATTTAACATTAAAAATAATAATATCATTGTCCATGCGATTCATATATGTATAGAAAAATCAAGAAAAATCAATTCATGAACCAATTTTCTTTCTATAGTGATGATATTGACCCATAAATAGTAAAAATATCATCACCGTACTTGAGGTTAAAATTGGGTTTTGTGCATTAGGACCTCTCATCTCACTGAAGTGATGTGACTCATTTTCCATGTAAAACATTCATGTATGGTTTTAAAGGAGTTTCAAATTAATAGATAATATATTTATAACATTAATATCATTATGGAGATGATGGATCTATATACCATGCACAAGAATGAGAACATCCGCGATAAAACATGCCTAAGAAAATGAATTATTTAACACATGAAACAATGGTAATAATGAAATATTATTAACAAAAGAGTGGTAATCTGTTATAATAATATCACATAAGATATTATTAATATGAATATGGTTCGTTTATAAATCAATAACATTTCTAACATAGTAATATAGGAGGTTAAATCAGGTTCAACTAAATGGAAAAGGGAGGTAAGGGATTTCGCCTCAAATTTAAGTAATTAAGGAATAATTTAATATTATACCCCTAATTTATTTTATATATTCTATAAAACACCCATTTGACATGTTATATCAAGGATAATTTATAAATAATTGTAATTTATGTTTGAATTTTTATTTATTTCATCCAAGGGAACATAACATGAATGTTACCAAGTGGTATATAATTTCATAACATGATTTCTTTCACTGGGTTATATTCTCCATTATCGTTGATATTATAGGATTTTGTGTGTGATGTATTTTAATTATTTTATGTTTTATTTAAAATTTTGTTATATTTATTTTAATTTGATACATATAATCAATTAATTGATTAATTCTCACATCAATGACATTAAATTCCAAAGATATTTCTTCTCAATTTCCACTCAATTGAGAAATATTTGGTATTATGCACCTATTTATCTATACGAGGTGTATCCACTTCCCATTTGATATGTTATATCATAAATAAATTTATAATCATGTTATTTAATCTTTTATTATATTTTACATCTTTCATGGGGGTTATGACTCAAAAGTTACCAAAGTGGTAAGGGTTTATGCTTCAATCACATTTTAATCGTGAAATTTTATACATAAATTTACATGGAAGGAAAATATTTGATCACTTTATAATAAAACCCTTTATATAATTATAATATGTTTATTCATGAAGTTTTCATGGAAGAGTAATATTTTCCTATCTTTATTACTTAAAATTATTGATAAAATAGTTTAAGGAAAATCCAACTTCATTTTTATGTTCAGAAAAAAATCCATTTTCTTCTAAATCACTATTTTATAAAAATGGTTTCACGAATTTTTAACTATTATTTTTTAAATTAATTTCTAATAATGTTTATATTTTTATAAATTTTTCTAAAAGTAATCTTTATTTCATTTTCTAAATAAGGTATATTTTAAATTTTCTTATAAAAATGTAGAAGGAAATATTTTTTTATTGTACTCCGAATTTACAGAATATTTCCTCTTTCATAACCACTTATTACTTTAAAATTTTAAAATTTTTTTGTAAAGAAATTAGTTTTTATAATATTTTTTATTTTTTTAGTTTTTAAATTTGATTTTAAAATTAAAATGTGTGTCTTTCTTAAGAATTTTTTTAATAAAACTTTTATGTTATTTCAATTCATCAATGATAGAAACCCTTTATTTTACATTCATTACACCTGGGATTATTTGAAATGATACCATTTTTATCCTTTCCCTATATGTTTTATGGCTAGTTTGACCCGGGAAAGTATTTATATTCACTTTCTTGATTAAATTTGATTTCATTAACATTCCCTTGAAACATTCAGTCTCTTATGATCATTAGACATTACATTTTACTTAAATATCTAAATTCATTATATCATGGACACAATAATTTCTTAAACAATATACCATTTTTACATAAAGTTTTTACATTGAAAGTTATTTGATTAACTAGGATATTTTTATAAATTTTTATCTATTACACAATATGGATATTTGTTGATAAGGAATAGTGATCATGAATTAAATATATTATTTGATATATGTGTAATTCTTTGGAAATATTTTTGTGGTGGGACCTGAAATTATATATCCAATGAATGTATTGAAAGTATCATGAGGTGAATTAGTAAGATAGAGTTAAATGTTATTCTAGTGTATACCTACCCATGGTTTAAATATCTTTCAAAAGGTCTTGAAAAATATATATCATGATGTCTATGATCATAACATAAAATAATAATCATTTCCATTATTGTGAATTAAATTATTATTATCAAAGATATTATTTCCTTGATATTATCCATGGACACATTTTGAGCTCAACTTATGACCAAAATGACATGTGTGTACCAATATTTACATTTATATATTTATTATTCCTTATCGAATCACAATAGTAATGTTATTGATTAAGTGTAATGAATGTTAATTTATTTAATTATTATACTTTTTATGACATATTTATTCTTAATAACCTCTTCTATACACATATCCTTTCTAGGAATCTGATCTCACCCATGATTTGTTTTCTTTTCGCGCACGATATTAATAAATAATCATTAAATGTGTTAAAGGATATATAATATTTACCTTAAATATATTGTATTTTGTGTGTTAAAGTTTAATGTAAGACTCAAGTAGGTATCGATTTTACCTATACTATTAAATTATTTGGTCTGTTGGGATATAATCACTTGTACATTTTGAAAATATTATAATGTCACTTCTGATTATTGAAAACTAGGGTTGGGGTCTTTATAGTTTGTATAATATCCAGTTTAGTAAGAGCATTGGAAACTAGATTTGGAAAATCATAGATTATGGAACATAACCCTATGTCATACTTTGATGAATTTAACTAAAGACATAAGGTTTATGAGGACATTATATGAATTTTAGGCACCTTCATAGATTAATAATTTTATGTTTTACTATAATTTTAATGGAAATGATACCATTTTTTAGATTTTTATTAAAGAAAGTCTAATATGATCAGGAGTATTTTGTGTGAAAATTATAGAAATACAATTATTTGGTTTAATATATGTTTTAGAGGGAAGAATATTTTAGAAATAATAATTTTTTATTTTATAAACATATATTTAAAGTAAATGATATCTTTTTTGGGTTTTTATTATAATTATTTATAAAGTAATTATGGTTCATTAAAATTTGGGATCATATATTTTATCATATAGAAAACCATGAGGTTAAAACATGAGTCAGTGATTAACTGACTTATAATATTTTAGAATAAGACCACTATAATGGGAACCTTATATGATTAAAGTAAACATAATATTATGTAATCCTATTTAAGGAATAAAGGCCGAATTATCTTTTTGAGGTATATATGATTTTAATGTGGATTTATGGTGACGATTAGAATACCATGTAGATTATATGATTAGAGAATATTTTAGTATGAGATATTATGAGTGGTTGATGTTTGTTGGAAATAAATGATATATTTATATTGGAAGAATATGTGGCAAAATATTTCCAATCTTTGTGTTTAATTTTTTTCTAGTATGTTTTTAAGGTTAGTTATTTATCTAATGATCTAAGATGAAATTTGGTTCATATTGTTGAATATTTGGATGTTAATATTGTACTTATTAATATGATGGTTTAGTCATTTTATGGATTTTCTTACCTTATGCATACCATTTTGAATTTGGATAACATTTAAATATATAAGGAATGTATTATTCATTTGTGGAATATGTGATCCATTAGAATTTTTTTAGTACATTAGGAATAAGTAAATTAATCAAGGATATTCATTTCATGGAGTAATAAATTTAGTTTAAATTGATCGAAGAACAACCAAATTATAAAATGTTTCTTATAAAATAAAAATATATCAAGTAAGTATATGTTATTATTTTCTCTATCTAGATCGTAAATTAATCTATCAAATCTTGGAAAAAAATATTGAAATAAAAATGTAATCATATTACCTTCATATCCAATGAATCAATTGTCTTTTAAATAATCAGATATATAAAATTTTGTGATAGTTAAATTTATCCTAACCACGTTCTATATTAATTTCTATTAGTCCTCGAACATTAATTTTCTCCCCCAAATCCATATTTTAACTTCTAACTATTTTTTCATAATTAGAGACCAAGTTTCATGATGAACTTTTTTTTCTCTCTCCTATCATTTAGATAAAGTTTTATTAAACCCATTTATGACGTTGGTTTTCAAAAAAGGTATTTTTCAAATATCAAAACATTGATTTATGTGTGCAAGACAAAATTGTGTAGATGAAATTTATTGAATGTGGGTAGAATGTAACACCCAAATATTTTTAAATAGGCGCATTATCTTCGATAACATATAAGACACTCAACCCCGAGTTTAAACGACCCACAAAATAAATTATTTAAATATGGCCATTTTTACCTTTATGTTGAATTAGAAGGTATGTATATTATTTACTGAATTATAATATATATATATATGTCTGAATCAATTCAAATTTATTGATACTAATAACTCAATTTTTAGAAAATCCATTTTAATTTTGAAAAAAGTATGATTTCATCATAAATAGTTTTCGCTACTTTTTATGAGAAAATAATATAATTATTTTTCCCACCATTTTAAAGTAAAATTTATAAAAATAATTGTTTTGGAAATCATAATATCAAAATTATATTTGGGTGAATTATGGTATTTTTTTAAATATAGTGATTTTTAATGAATAGTGAAAATAAAGCTTTTTATAAAACCATCATTTCTTTTCTATAAATTAAATATTTGTAAATTATAAAAATGATTTAATTATTATTTTAAAGTAAAATAAGTATTATTTAGTTATTATTAATCTAATTAATTACATTTAAATCATATTTATACTGTATTTCGATATAAGTTAATTTGTAGGCTTAAAATGCATTTTTTTCTGAAAACTATTTTAAGGTGACTAATGTTTTTATATTTTAAGTAATTAAAATCTCCCCTAATTTGGTATTTTTTTAAATTAAATATATATATATATATGATTTTAAATTCTTATAATGATTAAAACTATTCATATAGTTAATGTAATATCATTTTATTCTTGAGAAATACATTTTTGGAAAGACTTTTTTTCTCACATAATAGGAGGGATTATTATAAAATATATTTATGCTAATTTTATGGATTGAGTTTATTAAAATGTATTAAATATTTTTAATTGTAACAAATTATATTATTTAATAATAAAAACCTAATTTTTAGGTCATAATAAATTGTAAAAGTAGTACAAATTTGTGACCACATTAAAAGGGTAAATCGGGTGAACTTAGGATAAGAATAAGTGTTAAGATGAACTTTTTTCATCTTATATCTTATTAAAAGTAAATAGTACAAATATTTTCTCCTCATGTTCTATTTATATGTGTTTTTGGGAAAATTACCCATGAATTTTATCTATATAATAATTTAAACAATGGAAAATACGAAATGTCACTCTCTTGCTTTTAAATTTCAATTATCTATTCACAAGGGAAAAAGTCAATTATAGAACGAATTTTTATCTATATTTTTCGTGTAATGATATTATTTTCTTGTGTGTATTTTATTTATATATTTATCAATTATATAATTACCTTAAATTCTTAAGAAACACCGACAAGATAATTAATTAATTAATAGAAAAATAAAATAAATGATTCTAAAAATAAAAAAAATATTATAAATTGAAATAATTATTTTTCTAAATTATGTTTTTAGATAAATATATCATATAATTATTGTTGTAAAATAATATATTATAATTATATATTTTTTATGATACTTTTAAAGTCAAATTAAATGAATAGTGTCAAAATCACATTAATGATATTTTAAAATAATTAATAATTTATTAAATTATCTCAATTTCCTAAAAATAATATCTTCTAAAAATTGATTTAATATTTTTATAATATCAACCATAGTCTATTAGCGTACCAATTGGTTTTTATGGTAACTATATTGACCCCTAAATAGTAAACAATTCATTACAATAGTTAACGTTAAAATGTGGTTTTGTGCATTACATGCACTTGGGATAAAGTTATTATTCTGAACACATAAGTTTTTTATCTTATAAATTATATTTTATAATTATAATCATTGTGATCAAATAATATAATAAATATCATATTATTTTATGCTTAAAGGACTAATTAACAAGGTTAAAAAACTTGTAACTGTGCTGGAAACTAAAATGTTAAAAGTATGTAATCTTAGAGGATAGGGGAATAACATGTTTAATAGGTTTTTAAAACCTATTTGGTTTTATGTGGATGAGGTTTTCATAAATCTTATATTTCCTCCACTCCTATATCTATAAATTTTGTTGGCACATGGTTTTTGTGTGATTTCCCATTATTTTATAGTTTTGGGTATTTACAAAAATGCAACTCCTCAATTATAAAAGGGCACTACATATGCTCCCCTAATCAAACCTCTCAAGTCTTTTGGATCGATCTAATCCTAACAAAATATCTACTAAAAACATTTATAAAAATTATAGAGCTATTTACTTCCAAAATTACAATTGTAGAGACATGGAAAATATATCCAAATGAGGTTTCTCTAAGAGAATGTAATCATCTCGATAGAGCTCTTAAATTTTATTTTTTATTTTACCAACTTCAATTATCTATTAACTATTATAGTATAATAACACCAATATCTCCCATATATTTATATTTTATTATGTTCATTTCATAACATTTATACTTCTCTTTCTCTATAAAATGGGGAAAAAATCCATCGCTTCTGTATACGGCGAACTACAACCTCGCAAACCGATGAAATTGTATTCCATTACCGACTCATATGGTTAGAGATAATGATGGAAATAATTAATATATATTATGAATATAACATTATATTGATCATTTAAATGAATATATAATCCACTTTTATACCTTTTCACCCATTAAGGTAATGATATCATTGTATGTGAATACGTACAACCTATCACCTCCATCTAGCGATGTTATTCATTTTCCATGTTCAAATTTTAAGAATATTTTTAAAAATATATAAAATAAATAAATGTAATATTTTTAAAATTTATATAATTCAAGAGATGATGGATCTATATCCCATGAACAAGAACCAGAACTCCTGTGACAAAACATGCATGAGAAAATAAATCATTTAACACTTGAAATAATGGTAATAATGAAATATTTTTATAAAACTGGTAATAAGATGTTATAATATGATAATATATTATATTATAAAATTAATATGGTTTTTTATAAATTAATTACATGTTTAACACATTATAAAACTACTTGATGTATGTTCAACTAAAGGGAAATATGACGTAAGGGATTTCATCTCAATTTTCCATTGTCGAGGAATATTTTAATATTGTGCACCTAATTTATTTTATATGGTGTATAAACTTATAATTTGATATATTATATCACAACACTTTCATAATTAATTTTATTTAATGTTTCAATTTAAATTATTAAATCTAAGGGGATTTTACTTGAAATTTACCAACCGGTATGAAATTTCTTAACTCGAATTATTTTTCATATATAATATTACTTTTCCATTATTTTTGATATTCTAATATTATTTTTGTAATTTTTTATTGTTGTTTTTGTTATATTTCCACTTTTCCATGTGTATTTATATTTGATACACATAATCAATTCATTGATTAATTTTTACATCAATAATATGTTCTTTATAAGATATCTCTTCACAAGTTCAACTACATTGAAACATATTTGGTGTTATGAACCTATTTATTTATAGAAGGTGAATATAATACACATTTGATATCTTATTTTAGAAATATTTTATTATTCATGTTATTTAATGTAATATTTGAATTTATTTCTTTCATTTGCGTTATGATTCAAAATTTACCAAAGCAGTATGTGTTTATGCTTCAATATCATTTTTCTAATGATCGAATATGACTAATTTTAAATTAGAGGATATTATTTTATTATTGTCTAATGAAATCCTTAATTTTTTATACTCTAGTAAATCAGTAATTTTTTAAGTAATAATACAATTATCTTTTCATTGGTACATAAATAATTGGGAAAAAGTTTTTAATAAAATTCAACTTTATTTCTCTCTTGATTCAAAAATCCATTTTCTTCCGAATATTTTTTTTGTAAAAATATTTTTAAGAATCTTTAACTATGAATTTTTAAGTAATTTTTTCCCAAGATTAGATTTTTAATTTTTTAAATAAATATTAGGGTCATTTTTCACATAAGTTAATTTTTTTATTTCTTATAAAAACGGGAAATGATTATTGATTTTAACATACTCAACATATATAGAACTATAACGACCCATACTTTACATACATTGTTAATACTTCAAAATTAAAGCCTACTTATTACAACATATAACAAAACCACGAAAGGACCGTATAAGTATAGTGTCTTTAGAGATTGGGAAACATAAACAACTGGTTCATAAAGCGTCTACACCGTGTCCAATTTATTTCATCATATCTATATTCCCTTTTGGAATATCTTACTTAATGACCTTCTTCCTGACCTGGGGAAAGAAATCATACAAAAGGGTGAGCTCAAATGCTCAATAAGGGTAAAAATAGAAATATCAATCACATCATATACATAAGCACATAACTTTTGGAAATATTAACCTGTAAAAGAGATCATAATTTTATAACAGGGGATAAATCATGGCAGTGAAATGTAATCACAATAATCATAACTTAAAACATGAAACTTTTTGGCATTCACATATAATCATAGAGAATCATTTCTTATTAGTCAAGGCTCATGTCCAAGACTATCTTAGTGGACAAAGTCCCTTTCTGAACCGAGTTCACTCCTCGTTTCAGTCATGTTTCACTGAACCGGTATAACCTACCGTTCCAGCCATGTATATCTCAGGAGACATAAAATATTTACCCAATTCATTGGAGGGAGATATAGGTCCCACCCATCTTATAATGAAACCATTCTTATGTGTGCCACAAAATCGTAAATCATACATCATTGCAAAACCCATGTAATACAAATGGGAATCTTAAACATCATGACATCATAAAACAATTCATATAAGATAATGGAATTCATAAAAATAATTCCAACACAAAATAATCAAATCAATGTAATAATAGGGATAAAAACAGAACCCTTTATTATCTTAGATGGAAAATAATTTTGATAAAACACTTGAACTCCATTCTTGAGGAAAATATCTTCTCTACTTCAAAAACATTTTCCTTTCTTAACATGTATTACAATTTTAAACTAAAATAAGTTTATTAAAAATAAACTTGAAAACTTTTAATGGAAGCTTCTTGGAAATAATGTTTTAAAAATCCATTCATGCCATATAAGTTAAAAAAAACATTCTTCTCGTACTTTTGTCGGAAAAGTCAAAAAATTACCTCGTACGAAAAACGAAAAAAGATTCCTTTCATATATTTTACTAAAAAACTCACCGAAGGGTATAATTGGATATAAACTATTTTAGAAAGATATAAATATTACATATTGAGGAAACATGGATGTGGATGATAAAATACACCCCAGTAAATACCAAAGTATAAACAATCTCGGATAAAAAATGAGATTGTGATATTTCCCTTACCTTAGGTCCGTTTTGCTTCGTAAGTGTCCGAAACTCCTGTATAATGTTTTAAATAATGTTATCGACTTATTCCAGAATCATACTTATTTTTATGATATCATAAATGGTCATATTCTTAGCTTCTTAGTAGTAATATTTCATTGCTACTTGTTATTCGGGTGTTTATAACTTTTTGTTCTTATGCGTGTTTTGTCGAATAAATTCTTATTATTATCCTTAGGTTATAGATACCTCATTTCCAAAATGGTATTAGTGTAATATATATCATATTAATTCATTGAATTCATTTATATAATCATTATGAAATGAAGATCATGTAGAACGAGTCACATCACATCGTGGAGACGGTATTCCGTACGTACACACGAGTGATGATATCATTCCTATGATCGTGGAATTGTATTAGAGTGTATGTATACTATTTCAGAATCAGTATCACTTTATAATAGTCATATATAGTCATTATTTACACCATCATATCCATCCAAGTAAGGTGGTGGTGGAAAATAGATTACACCACGGCGTGGAGACGTTATTCCGTACGTACGCACGCGCGGTGATTTCTTTTTCCATAGGATGGATAGAGAGTGAAATAGGTTTGTTTCATACTTATAATAACATATCAGTATATGAGTGATACTTATGTTATTATTCATAATGAAACAACTAAAGAAGAAGAAGTGGAAGAAGAAATATATATGAAATAATCGGTAACAGACATTACCTCTTCTTTGAAGTGCTTCTTTGAGACCTTCTTTTAGGGCACTAAATTTGGTCTTTGAAGAAGACCACGACCTCTAGGATGTCTCTAGGGAAGTGGAGAGGAGGAATTGGCAGGGGTTGGCAGAGCTTGAAGGCTCAAAGTGGTGTGAGGAAGAGGGGGAGGAGGTGCTCTTTAATAATGGAGGAGAGGGGCACCTTTGGGAAAACTAAAAATATTATTTTATTATAAAGTCAAGTTCGGTTTTAAATAGCTCCAAATTGATATATTTATAAGATAAGGTGGGTATGGGTCGAAATACTCTCATCCAATATAATTTAGACAAGTTTAGGTTCCTATTTTAACCTTATCATTTAGATTTAACATTAAGTTAAATAAGTTTACTTTTACCGTGTCTTCTTGTGTTCTTATACTATAAGGTTAATAAACTTACTATAAGCAGCCAAAAGAACCACAAGTTGTTTATTATTAATATATATAACCTTATCTAAGTCATTTGGCCGAACCATAGATTTTTAGGAATAAAATAACAATTACTAATATAATATTTGTTTCAAAAACTAGTTTATGTCAATTTTGACACTATTTAGTAATTGATTTTTGTGAAAATCATAACAGAATTATTAGTTCGAACCAAGTTAATTAAATCAATAAAAACATGTCATATTAACCTATAAAATTATTTAAATTCATAAAAAGTCTCAAATTACATTTATTTTGGTGTTTATAACATCAATTATGTCAATATTTCATTAATAAGATAATTACTGCATCATCATTGTGTCATAAATAAATTAAATTATATAATGTCTAAAAATTACAAATAAAATATCATTATGTATGAAATCTTTTTATCTTTCTAATTAATATTTATAGTCGAATTTATCTTATGTATAATTATTTACTTATTAAACTTTGATTTTAACTATTTTAACCCTTCGTTAAAAAAATTAATAATAAATGTCCTAATCTAATCCAAGGGGCCCTAAATGGTCCTTTTTTATTCCTAAGGTTGTTTATGGTCGAATTACACTTATCCAATAGAATTAGGACATGTGTTAGGGTAATAATAATATAATCTTTACCCTTAATTACACTATTTACTTTTAACCGTGGTAAAAAAAATTAAAAAGTAACTATTCACCAAAAATTATTTTTATCTCATTGAACCACATTTTAGTCCTTGATATTAATCGTGTCACTCGGATTTTCGAAATTCCACTCACAGAAGCGGTAAAATTAAGTTTTATGAAAAATTCAGTTTTTTAACTACCACTTAGTGGTTTCACTATTCATAAAAAATTGAATGTTTTCAGAAAAATACCAAAATTTCACCCTAGGATAATTTCGATATTACGAATCCAAAAATGAAGTCCATTTTGAAATATAAAATTTATAAAATTTCAAAAATTGGTTATTACTATTCATAACGCCTAGTTTTAATAATATTTTAATAGCATATCATTGTTTAGTGAAACTCGGTATTGCGTACAACGCAAGCTATTGAGGAAGGTTGCAATTTCATGTAAAGAAATACAAGAAAGTGTTGTGTGTAGAAAAATATTCCTTTGAGGATTTATATAAATGTCTCGGGTGTTACATTCTAACCCCCTTAAAACGAATTTCGCCCTCGAAATTCGTCACTTTGTAACAAACAGATGAGGATACCTCTCCCTCATCATATCCTCAAACTCCCATGTAGCTTCTTCTAATTGGTGGTTCCTCCATAAACCTATCACCAATCAGGTGGTCTTGTTTTGTATGACTTTTTTTCTATGATCTAGAATCTCTATCGGTTGTTCTTCATAAGAAAGATCTTGCTCCAGTGGTACAACTTCTGAGCTAAGTACATGTGAAGGATCAGGTATGTACTTTCTCAGGAGAGATACATGGAACACATTGTGAACTTGAGAGAGATTCGGTGGAAGCGCCAATCGGTAAGCTAAATTCCCAACACGATCCAGTATTTCGAAAGGACCGATATATCTAGGGCACAACTTCCCCTTCTTTCCAAATCTCATGACCCTCTTTCAGGGAGATATTTGTAAGAACACTTTATCACCCACTTCAAACTCTAGGTCTTTTCTTTGGTTGTCGGCATAACTTTTCTGTCGACTCTGAGCTGCTCTTATGTGTTGTTGAATAGATCTAACATTTTCTGCCATTTCATCAACGAGATCGGGTCCTAATAGCTTTCTTTCCCCAACTTCATCCCAGCAAGTTGGAGCCCTGAATTTATTTCCATAGAGAGTTTCATAAGGATCCATCTAAATACTGGAGTGAAATCTATTATTATAAGAAAATTCCACCAATGGTAGGTGTTGATCCCAACCACCTTTGAAATCCATAGAGCAAGCTCTCAACATATCTTCTAGAGTTTGAATTGTTCTCTTAGACTAACCGTCTGTCTGAGGATGATAAGCAGTGCTGAAACTCAACTCTGTATCCCGAGTATGCTGTAGACTTCGCCAGAACTTCGAGGTAAATCACGGATCCCGATCAGATATAATAGAAAGTGGTACTCCATGAAATCTTACCACTTCATTTACATTTATCCTGGCAAGCTGATCCAGAGGGAAATCCTCTCTAATAGCAATGAAATGTGAAGACTTGGTAAGATGATCAAATATGACCCAGATAGCATTATTTCCTTTGGATTTTTTAGGAAGTCCTGTGACAAAGTCCATAGTGATGTTTTCCCATTTCCATTCGGGTATGGGTAATGGTTGTAACATCCTCTTAGACTTCTGTCTCTCAACTTTAACTTGCTGACAAACCAAGAATCGAGAGACATATTCAGAAACATCCCTTTTCATGCCATCCCACCAGAAGTACTCTTTCATGTCCCTATACATCTTCGTGCTTCCAGGATGAATAGAGAATGAAGAACTATGAGCCTCATCCAGCAGCTCCTTCTTTAATTCGGGGATGGGAGGAACACAAACCTGATTCCTGAACTTTATTATCCCATCGCAATCAAGGTTGAATTCAGGAACATTTCTCACCTTCTTTTGTAACTCGACATCTTCTTTCTGTGCCTCTTTAATCTTTACATGTATAGATGGTTGAACATTCATTTTAGAAAGATAAGATTTTTCCCCTTCCATTATAATTCCATGAACCATCCATTGTAAATCCATAAATATTGGATCTTTTGTGATCCTCATCATGGATAAACTGGCATGGTCTTGTCGACTTAATGCATCTGCCACCTTGTTTGCTTTCCGAGGGTGGTAATGGATTGAGCAGTCGTAATCCTTAATCAGCTCCAACCATCTTCTTTTATGCATATTCAGCTCCTTTTGTGTGAAAATATACTTTAAACTTTTATGATCAGTATAAATATCACACCTTTCACCATAAAGGTAATGCCTCCAAATCTTTAATGCAAAGATTACCGATGCTAACTCCAAATCACGTGTTTGGTAATTTTGCTCATGGATTTTCAACTGTCGTGAGGCACAAGCTATCACCATATCATTTTTCATAAGAACACACCCCAAAACCTTCTTGGATGCATCACTATAGATCACAAACCATTCTCCACTACAAGGCAGTGTGAGCACAGGTGCACTGGATAACCTTCTTTTCAACTCCTTGAAACTCTCTTCACATTCCTCCGTCCAAACAAACTTAACTCCTTTCCGAGTCAACTTGGTGAGTGGATTAGATAATCGTGAAAAATCATTCACAAAACGTCGATATTATCTAGCCAAACCAAGAAAACTTTGGATCTCAGTTACTGTTGTTGGTCTCGACCATCTTTCGATAACCTCTGTTTTTGCTGGATCCACAGATAGCCCATCTTTTGAGATTATGTGACCAAAAATGCAACTTTTTGAAGCCAAATTAACACTTGGTAAATTTGGCATAAATCTTATCCTTTCTCAGGGTCTTTAATATAATTCTCAAGTGATCTTCATAGTCTTCCTTGACCATTGAATAGACAAGAATACCGTCTATAAAGACTACCACAAATTGATCAATATAGTCTCTAAAGACTCTATTCATCAGATCCATGAAGATAGTAGGGGCATTAGTAAGACCAAATGGCATCACTATAAATTCATAGTGTCCATACCTTATACGGAAAGCCGTCTTTGGTATATCCTCCCTTTTTACCCTTAATTGATGATACCCTAAACAAAGATCAATCTTGGAAAAGTATTGAGCTCCGCATAGTTGGTCAAATAAGTCATCATTGCGTGAGAGAGGATATTTGTTCATGATAGTGATCTTGTTATGTTCTCGATAATCAATGCAGAGTCTCATTGATCCATCCTTTTTCTTAACAAATAGAACAGGTGCTCCCCAAGGTGATGCACTAGGGCGTATGAATCCCTTATCAAGATTCTCTTGGAGTTTCTTCTTCAATTCCCGCAACTCAATTGGGGCCATTCTATAAGGTGTCTTTGAAATAGGCAAAGCACCCGGTACGAGTTATATTGAAAACTCAACTTCACGATTTGGTGGAAGACCTGGTAATTCTCCCGGAAAGACATCATCAAACTCCCGTACAATGGGAATATTCTTAATAACGAGTTTCTCACCAACCATTTGAGATAAATAACCTTTATTTAGTGGAACCAATACCTAGAAAATGGAAGAAATTTACACTGGAAGGTTTTGTTCATCCTTGCATCGATAGACGATCATAGATTGATCTGGAATATGAAATTTGACTTTCCTTCTTTGGAAATTGATATGAGCTCCATATAAAGAAAGCCAATCCATTCCAAGAATCACATCAAATTCCACTATAGGAAGGATCACAAGATTTGCAAGAAGCACTTTCCCATAAACTTCGATCGGAGAAGAATTATAAACTTTTGATGCGACTGTTGTGCCATTAGGTGTTTTCACAGCTAACTCAACATCTAATTTTTGAGGTAATACGGTGATACCCTTAGAAAATTCTTCAGAAATAAAGGAGTGGGTGGATCCAGAATCAAATAAAACATTTTCTACTTTAGAGTGTATGGTAAGTGTACCTTTCACCACATCGTTATCGTACTCCACATCGCTGATAGAAATTGCATGTGACTTTCCTTTGTATTTAGCCTTAAGAGTTTGTTGACGTCAACCATCATCTCCAACCCTTGGATTAGGGCATTTATTGGCATAATGTCCCATCTCCTTGCACTTGAAACATTGATGTTTAGTAGGTTCATTCTGTGTATCCCTTCCTTTGTTTGCAACATTAGACATCTTCTTCCCATCATCATGGCATTCAAATGCCCGATGACCTTCCTTTCCACATTTGAAACATTTACTTGTCCCTTTAAGGAAACTCCCTCAATGTTTCTTTCCACACTTTGAGCATAAGGGAAAGCTCATCTTCTTTTCAGTGTGCTCTTTAAATTTTACTTTGAATTCCATTTTCCTCTTCTTATCAAACCCATATGACTGATGGTTTACTCCAATCTCCATCTCGACTTTGAGATCACATCGAACGATTTCATCTTAGCTATTGAAGTCCCTTATGGATAACGCCCTTCGAAGACTTGGTTTTCAGCCACTAATGAATAGACCGATCTTACTCTCAGGTTGGAAAATAATACCAGAAGCGTACCTTGAAAGTCTTGTAAAATTTGCTTCATAGGTACCAACAGATTCATCGTCCCTTTGTTTCAGTTCAAGAAACTCTTTCTCCATCTTTGTTCGGAGAATACGAGGGATGTACTTATTGAAAAATAAGTTCTTGAACTCTTCCCATTCCATGGACTCAATTTCATCCCTTTTCCTCGTATTCTTAATAAGATTCCACCATTGATCAGCATCTCCATCCAAACGATACACTGCTAGGATGACTTTATCATGTTCAGAACATTGACGAACTGAAAATAACTTTTCAGTAGTACTAATCCATTGTTCAGCCACTAATGGATCAGTAGAACCACTTAAATAAGGTCGATGCTGCCTCATGAAGGATTCAACAGAATTTTGCTCCTTCTTTTGCTCGTTTGGAAGTCCTGCATGATTCATAGCTTGAGAAAGTTGTGTGAGCATGGCTACAAGATTTTACATTCCAGCTCCCATAACGTTTGGTTTCTCTGGGGGACAATCATTTCATTGCCCGTCGCATTCCGCATTAACATGATTCCTTCGGGTTCCAGCTATTGACTAAAACCAAGAATAATAGTGTGAGCAACACTAATTATAATAGTAAAACCACATAATCAAGAATAAAATTTCACACTTAAGGTCTTATCCTAGGTTATTCATGGCCATTTCTAAAACACTATGATTGTGTTCTATGCTTAGACTTATCCTTAGGGTTCTTACTAAGGCTTTCGCATCCCAGTTTCCAAAGGTTGACTATACCTTTCCTCTGATACCAACTATAACGAGCCATACTTTACATACATTGTTAATAATTCAAAATTGAAGCATACTTATTACAACATATAACAAAACCACGAAAGGACCGTATAGGTATAGTGTCTTTATAGACTGGTAAACATAAACAACTGGTTCAAAAAGCGTTTACATTGTCTCCCATTTATTTCATCATATCCATAGTCCCTTTTGGCATATATTACTTAATAACCTTCTTCCTATCCTGGGTAAAGAAAACATACAAAAGGGTGAGCTCAAATGCTCGGTAAGGGTTAAAAAAAGAAATATCAATCACATCATATACATAAGAACATAACTTTTGGAAATCTTAACCTGCAAAAGAGATCATAATTTCATAACATGGGATAAATCATGGCAGTGAAATGTAATCACAATAATCATAACTTAAAACATGAAACTTTGTGGAATACACACATAATCATAGAGAATCATTTCTTATTAGTCAAGGCTCATGGCCAAGACTATCTTAGTGGACAAAGTCCCTTTCTGAACCGAGTTCACTCCTCGTTTCAGTCCTGTTTCACTGAACCGGTATAACCTACCGTTCCAGCCATGTCTATCTCATGAGATATAAAATCTTTACCCAATGTATTGGAGGGAGATATAGGTCCCACCCATCTCATAATGAAAACACTCCTATGTGTGCCACAAAATCGTAAATCATACATCATTGCATAACCCATGTAATACAAATGGGAATCTTAAACATCATGACATCATAAAACAATTCATATAGGATAAAGGAATTCATAAAAAAAATTCCATCACAACATAATCAAATCAATGTAATAATAGGGATAAAAACAGAACCCTTTATTATCTTAGATGGAAAATAATTTTGATAAAACACTTGAACACCATTCTTGAAGAAAATATCCTTTCTACTTCAAAAACATTTTCCATTCATAACATGTCTTACAATTTTAAACTAAAAGATGATTATTAAAAATAATCTTGAAAACATGAAAAGGAAGCTTCTTGGAAATAATTTTTTAAAAATCCATTCATGCAGTATAAGTTCAAAAAAAACATTCTTCTCGTACTTTTTTCGGAAAAGTCAAAAAGTACCTCGTGCGAAAAACGACAAAAGATTCCTTTCATATCTTTTACTAAAAAACTCACCGAAGGGTAAAATTGGATATAAACTATTTTAGAAAGATATAAATATTACATATTGAGGAAACATGGATGTGGATGAAAAAATACACCCCAGTAAATACCAAAGTATAAACAATCTCAGATAAAAAATGAGATTGTGATATTTCCCTTACCTTAGGTCCGTTTTGCTTCGTAAGTGTCCGAACCTCCGGTATAATGATTTAAATAATGTTATTGACTTATTCCAGAATCATAATTATTTATATGATATCATATTTGGTCATATTCTTAGCTAATTATTAGTAATATTTCATTGCTACTTGTTATTCGGGTGTTCATAACTTTTTGTTCTTATGCATGTTTTGTCGAATAAATTCTTATTCTTATCTTTAGGTTATAGATACCCCATTTACAGAATGGTATTAGTGTAATATATATCATATTCATTCTTTCAATTCATTTATATAATCATTATGAAATTAAGATCATGTAGAACGAGTCACATCACATCGTGGAGACGGTATTCCGTACGTACGCACGAGTGATGATATCGTTCCTATGATCATGGAATTGTATTGGAGTGTATGTATACTATTTCAGAATTAGTATCACTCTATAATAGTCATATATAGTCATTATTTACACCATTATACCCATCCAAGTAAGGTGGTGGTGGAAAATAGATTACACCACGGCGTGGAGACGATATTCCGTACGTACGCATGCGTGATGATTTCTTTTTCCTTAGGATGGATAGATGGTGAAACAGGGTTGCTTCATACTTATAATAACATATCATTATACGAGTGATACTGATGTTATTACTTCATAATGAAACAACTAATGAAGAATAAGTGGAAGAAGAAATAAATATGAAAGAATCGGTAACAGACATTACCTCTTCTTTGAAGTGCTTCTTTGAGACCTTCTTTTAGGGCACTAAAATTGGTCTCTGAAGAAGACCAAGACCTCTAGGATGTCTCTAGGGAAGTGGAGAGGAGGAATTTTCAGGGGTTGGCCGAGCTCTAAGGCTCAAAGTGGTGTGAGGAAGAGGGGGAGGAGGTTCCCTTTTATAAGGGAGGAGAGGGGCACCTTTGGGAAAACTAAAAATATTATTTTATTATAAAGTCATGTTCGGTTTCAAATAGCTCCAAATTTATATATTTTGAAGATAAGGTGGGGAGGGGTCGAAATAATCTCATAAAATAGAATTTAGACCAGTTTAGGTTCCTATTTTAACCTTATCATTTAGATTTAACATTAAGTTAAATAAGTTTACTTTTACCGTGTCTTCTTGTGTTCTTATACTATAAGGTTAATAAACATACTATAAGCAGCCAAACGAACCCCAAGTTGTTTATTATTAAGATATATAACCTTATCTAAGTCATTTGGCTTAACCTTAGATTTTTAGGAATAAAATAACAATTACTAATATAATATTTGTTTTAAAAACTATTTTATGTCAATTTTGACACTATTTAATAATTGATTTTTGTGAAAATCATAACAGAATTATTAGTTCTAACCAAGTTATTTAAATCAATAATAACATGTCATATTAACCTATAAAATTAGTGTAATTCATAAAAAGTCTCAAATTACATTTATTTTGGTGTTTATAACATCAATTATGTCAATATTTCATTAATAAGATAATTACTGCATCATCATAGTGTCGTAAATAAATTAAATTATTTAATGTCTAAAATTTACAAATAAAATATCATTATGTAGGAAATCCTTTTATATTTCTAATGAATACTTATAGTCTAATTTATCTTATGTATATCCTTATATTAAAAATTATTTACTTATTAAACTTTAATTTTACCTATTTTAACCCTTCTTTAAATAAATTAATAATAAATGTCCTAATCTAATCCAAGTGGGCCTAAATGGTCATATTTTATTCATAAGGTTGTTTTTGGTCCAATTATACTTATCCAATAGAATTATGACATGTGTTAGGGTAATGATAATATCATATTTACCATTAATTGCCCTATTTACTTTTAACCGTGGTAAAAAAAAGTAAAAAGTTACTATTCACCAAAAAATATTTCCATCTCATTGAACCACATTTTAGTCCTTGATATTAACCGTGTCTCTCGGATTTTCGAAATTCCACTCACAGAAGCGGTAAAATTAAGTTTTATGAAAAATTCAGTTTTTTAACTACCACTTAGTGGTTTCACTATTCATCAAAAATTGAAAGTTTTTAGAAAATTACGAAAATTTCACCCTAGGATAATTTCAATATTCCGAATCCAAAAATGAAGTCCTTTTTGAAAAATAAAATTTATAAAATTTCAAAAAGTGGTTATTACTATTCATAACGGCTAATTTTAATAATATTTTAATAGCATATCATTGTTTGGTGAAACTCGGTATTGCGTACGACGCAAGCTATTGAGGAAGGTTGCGATTTCGTGTAAAGCAAGCCAAGAAAGTGTTGTGTGTAGAAAAAGATTCCTTTGAGGATTTATTTAAAAGTCTCGGGTGATACATTCTACCCCCCTTAAAATGGATTTCGCCCTCGAAATTCGTCACTTTGTAACAAACAGATGAGGATACCTCTCCCTCATCATATCCTCAAGATACCATGTAGCTTCTTCTAATTAGTGGTTCCTCCATAAAAATTTCACCAATCGAGTGGTCTTGTTTCGTAGGACTTTTTCTCTACGATCCAGAATCTCTATCGGTTGTTCTTCATAAGGAAGATCTTGCTCCAGCGGTACAACTTCTGAGCTAAGTACATGTGAAGGATTAGGTACGTACTTTCTCAGGAGAGATACATGGAACACATCGTGAACTTGAGAGATATTTGGGGGAAGCGCCAATTGGTAAGCTACCTTCCCAACACGATCCAGTATTTCGAAAAGACCGATATATCTAGGGCTCAACTTCCCCTTCTTTCCAAATATCATGACCCTCTTCTAGGGAGATATTCGTAAGAACACTTTATCACCCACTTCAAACTCTAGGTCTTTTCTTCGGTTGTCGACATAACTTTTTTGTCGACTCTGAGCTGCTCTTATGTGTTGTTGAATAGATCTGACCTTTTCTGCCATTTCATCAATGAGATCGGGTCCTAATAGCTTTCTTTCCCCAACTTCATCGCAGCAAGTTGGAGCCCTGATTTTCTTTCCATAGAGAGCTTCATAAGGAGCCATCTGAATACTGGATTGAAAGCTATTATTATAAAAAAATTCCACCAAAGGTAGGTGTTGATCCCAACAAACTTTGAAATCCATAGAGAAAGCTCTCAACATATCTTCTAGAGTTTGAATTGTTCTCTCAGACTGACCGTCTTCCTGAGGATGATAAGCAATGCTGAAACTCAACTTTGTATCCAGAGTATGTTGAAGACTTCGTAAGAACTTTGAGGTAAATCTCAGATCCCGATCAGATATAATAGAAAGTGGTACTCCATGCAATCTTACCACTTCCTTTACATATATCCTGGTAAGCTGATCCAGAGAGAAATCCTCTCTAATAGCAATGAAATGTGCAGACTTGGTAAGATGATCAACTATGACCCAGATATAATTATTGCCTTTGGATGTTTTAGGAAGTCCTGTGACAAAGTCCATAGCGATGTTTTCCCATTTCCATTCGGGTATGGGTAATGGTTGTAACATCCCCTTAGACTTCTATGTCTCAGCTTTGACTTGCTGACAAACCAAGTATCGAGAGACATATTCAGCAATATCTCTTTTCAGGCCATCCCACCAGAAGTACTCTTTCAGGTCCCTATACATCTTCGTGCTTCGAGGATGAATAGTGAATGAAGAACTATGAGCCTCATCCAGCAGCACCTTCTTTAATTCGGGTATGGGAGGAACACAATCCCGATTCATGAACTTTATTATCCCATAAAAATCATAGTTGAATTCAGGAACATTTCTCACCTTCTTTTGTAACTCGACATCTTCTTTCTGTTCCTCTTTAATCTTCACATGTATAGATGGTTGAACATTCATTTGAGAAAGATAGGATATTTCCCCTTCCAGTATAATTCCAAGATCCATCCTTTGTAAATCCATAAATATTGGATCTTTTTTGATCCTCATCATGGATAAACTGGCATGGTCTTGTCGACTTAATGCATCTACCACCTTGTTTGCTTTCCCAAGGTGGTAATGGATTGGGCAGTCATAATCCTTAATCATCTCCAACCATCTTCTTTGACACATATTCAGCTCCTTTTGTGTGAAAATATACTTTAAACTTTTTTGATCAGAATAAATATCACACCTTTCAGCATAAAGGTAATGCCTCCAAATCATTAACGCAAATATTACCGCAGCTAACTCCAAATCTTGTGTTAGGTAATTTTGCTCATGGATTTTCAACTGTCCTGAGGCATAAGCTATCACCATATCATTTTGCATAAGAACACACTCCAATCACTTCTTGGATGCATCACTATAGATCACAGACCTTTCTCCACTACAAGGCAGTGTGAGCACAGGTGCACTGGATAACCTTCTTTTCAACTCCTTGAAATTCTCTTCACATTCCTCCGTCCAGACAAACTTAACTTCTTTCTGAGTCAACATGGTGAGTGGATTAGATAATCGTGAAAAATATTTCAAAAAACGTCGATAATATCCATCCAAACCAAGAAAACTTTGGATCTCAGTTACTGTTGTTGGTCTCGACCATCTATCGATAACCTCTGTTTTTGCTGCATCCACAGATATCCTCTCTTTTGAGATTATGTGACCCAAAAATGCAACTTTTTGAAGCCAAAATTCACACTTGGTAAATTTGGCATAATGCTTCTCCTTTCTCAGGGTCTTCAATATAATTCTCAAGTGATCATCATGATCTTCCTTTCTCTTTGAATAGACAAGAATATCATCTATAAAGACTACCACAAATTGATCAAGATAGTCTCTAAAGACTCTATTCATCAGATCCATGAAGATAGCAGGGGCATTAGTAAGACCAAATGGCATCACTATAAATTCGTTGTGTCCATACCTTGTACGAAAATTCATCTTTGGTATAACCTCCCTTTTGACCCTTAATTGATGATACCCTGAACTAAGATCAATCTTGGAAAAGTATTGAGCTCCGCATAGTTGGTCAAATAAGTCATCAATGCGTGGGAGAGGATATTTTTTCTTGATTGTGATCTTGTTAAGTTCTCGATAATCAATGTAGAGTCTCATTGATCCATCTTTATTCTTAACAAATAGAACATGTGCTCCCCAAGGTGACGCACTAGGGCGTATGAATCCCTTATCAAGATTCTCTTGGAGTTGCTTCTTAAATTCCTGCAACTCAATTGGGGCCATTCTATAAGGTTTCTTTGAAATAGGCAAAGCACCCGGTATGGGTTCTATTGAAAACTCAACTTCACGATTTGGTGGAAGACCCGGTAATTCCTCCGGAAAGACATCATCAAACTCCCGTACAATGGGAATATTCTTAATCGTGAGTTTCTCACCAACCATTTGAGATAAATAACCTTCATTTAGTGGAATCAATACCCAGAAAATGGAAGAAATTTCCACTGGAAGGTTATGTTCAACCTTGCATCGATAGACGATCATAGATTGATCTGGAATATGAAATGTGACTTCCCTTCTTTGTCAATTGATATGAGCTCCATATAAAGAAATCCAATCCATGCCAAGAATCACATCAAATTCCACTATAGGAAGGATAACAAGATTTTCAAGAAGCACTTTCCCACAAACTTCGATCGGAGAAGAATTATAAACTTTTGATGCGACTGTTGTGCCATTAGGTGTTGTCACAGCTAACTCAACATCTAATTGTTGAGGTAATAAGGTGATACCCTTAGAAAATTATTCAGAAATAAAGGAGTGGGTGGATCCAGAATCAAATAAAACATTTTCTACTTTAGAGTGGATGGTAAGTGTACCTTTCACCACATCGTTATCGTACTCCACATCGCTGATAGAAATTGCATGTGACTTTCCTTTTTCATTAGCCTTAAGAGTTTGTTGACGTCGACCATCATCATCAACCCTTGGATTAGGGCATTTATTGGAAAAATGTCCCATCTCCTTGCACTTGAAACATTGAAGTGTAGTAGGTTCATTCTATGTATCCCTTCTTTTGTTTGCATCATTAGACATCTTCTTCCCATCATCGCGGAATTCAAATTCCCGATGACATTCCTTTCCATATTTGAAACATTTACTTGTCCCTTTAAGACAACTCCCTCCATGTTTCTTTCCACACTTTGAGAATAAGGGAAAGCTCATCTTCATTTCAGTGTGCTCTTTAGATTTTCCTTTGAATTCCATTTTCCTCTTCTTATCAAACCCATATGACTGATGGGTTACTCCAATCTCCATATCGAATTTGAGAGCACATCGAACGATTTCCCCGTAGATATTGAAGTCCCTTATGGCTAACGCCCTTCGAAGACTTGGTTTTAAGACACTAAATAATCGATCGATCTTACTCTCAGTTTGGATAGTAATACTAGAAGCGTACCTTGCAAGTCTTGTAAAATTTTCTTCATAGGTACCAACAGATTCATCATCCTTTTGCTTCAGTTCAAGAAAATCTTTCTCTATCTTTGTTCGGAGAATACGAGGGAATTACTTATTGAAAAATAAGTTCTTGAACTCGTCCCATTCCATGGACTCAATTTCATCCCTTTGCCTCAGATTCTTAATAAGATTCCACCATTGATCAGCATATCCTTCCAAACGATACACTGCTAGGATGAATTTACCATGTTGAAAACATTGAAGAACTAAAAATATCGTTTCAGTAGTACTAATCCATTGTTTAGCAACTAATGGATCAGTAGACCCGCTAAAAGAAGGTAGACGACGCCTCATGAAGGATTCAACAGAATGTTGCTCCTTCATTTGCTCGTTTGGAAGTCATGCATGATTCATAGCTTGAGAAAGTTGTGTGAGCATGGCTACAAGATTTTTCATTCTAGCTCCCATAACGTTTGGTTGCTCAGGGGGACAATCATTTCATTGCCCGTCGCATTCCGCATTATCACGATTCCTTCGAGTTCCATCGATTGACTAAAACCAAGAAGAATAGTGTGAGCAACACTAATTATAATAGTAAAACCACATAATCAAGAATAAAATTTCACACTTAAGGTATTATCCTAGGTTATTCATGGCCATTTCTAAAACACTTAGATTTTGTTCTATGCTTAGACTTATCCTTAGGGTTCTTACTAAGGCTTTCACATCCTAGTTTCCAAAGGATGACAATACCTTTCCTCTAATACCAACTATAATGACCCATACATTACATACATTGTTAATACTTCAAAATTGAAGCATACTTATTACAACATATAACAAAACCACGAAAGGACCGTATAGGTATAGTGTCTTTAGAGACTGGGAAACATAAACAACTGGTTCATAAAGTGTCTATACTGTCTCCCATTTATTTCATCATATCTATAGTCCCTTTTGGCATATCCTACTTAATAAACTTCTTCCTGACCTGGGGAAAGAAAACATACAAAAGTGTGAGCTCAAATGTTCAGTAAGGGTAAACAAAAGAAATATCAATCACATCATATACATAAGCACATAACTTTTGGAAATCTTAACCTGCAAAAGAGATCATAATTTCATAACATGGGATAAATCATGGCAGTGAAATGTAATCACAATAATAATAACTTAAAACATGAAACTTTGTGGCATACACACATAATCATAGAGAATCATTTCTTATTAGTCAAGGCTCATGGCCAAGACAATCTTAGTGGACAAAGTCCCTTTCTGAACCGAGTTCACTCCTCGTTTCAGTCCTGTTTCACTTAACTAGTATAACCTACCGTTCCAGCCATGTCTATCTCATGAGATATAAAATCCTTACCCAATGCATTGGAGGGAGATATAGGTCTCACCCATCTCATAATGAAACCATTCTTATGTGTGCCACAAAATCGTAAATCATACATCATTGCATAACCCATGTAATACAAATGGGAATCATAAACATCATGACATCATAAAAAAAATTATATAAGATAAAGGAATTCATAAAAATAATTCCATCACAACATAATCAAATCAATGTAATAATAGGGATATAAACATAACCCTTTATTATCTTAGATGGAAAATAATTTTGATAAAACACTTGAACTCCATTCTTGAGGAAAATAACCTTTCTACTTTAAAAACATTTTCCTTTCTTAACATGTCATAAAATTTTAAAATAAAAGAAGTTTATTAAAAATAAACTTGCAAATTTTTAAAGGAATCTTCTTGGAAATAATTTTTTAAAAATCCATTCATGCCGTATAAGTTAAAAAAACATTCTTCTCGTACTTTTGTCGGAAAAGTCAAAAAGTACCTCGTACGAAAAATGACAAAAGATTCCTTTCATATATTTTACAAAAAAACTCACCAAAGGGTAAAAATGGGTATAAAATATTTTATAAAGATATAAATATTACATATTGAGGAAACATGGATGTGGATGATAAAATACACCCCAGTAAATACCAAAGTATAAACAATCTCGGATAAAAAATGTGATTGTGATATTTCCCTTACCTTAGGTCCGTTTTGCTTCATATGTGTCCGAAACTCCTGTATAATGATTTAAATAATGTTATTGACTTATTCCAGAATCATACTTATTTTTATGATATCATATATGGTCATATTATTAGCTTCTTAGTAGTAATATTTCATTGATACTTGTTATTCGGGTGTTTATAACTTTTTGTTCTTATGCGTGTTTTGTCGAATAAATTCTTATTATTATCTTTAGGTTATAGATACCTAATTTCCAAAATCGTATTAGTGTAATATATATCATATTCATTCATTAAATTCATTTATATAGTCATTATGAAATTAAGATCATGTAGAACGAGTCGCATCACATCATGGAGACGGTATTCCGTACGTACACACGAGTGATGATATCGTTCCTATGATCGTGGAATTGTATTGGAGTGTATGTATACTATTTTAGAATCAGTATCACTTTATAATAGTCATATATAGTCATTATTTACACCATTATACCCATCCAAGTAAGGTGGTGGTGGAAAATAGATTACACCACAGCGTGGAGACGGTATTCCGTACGTACGCACGCGCGATGATTTCTTTTTCCGTAGGATGGATAGATGGTGAAATAGGTTTGTTTCATACTTATAATAACATATCCATATATGAGTGATACTGATGTTATTACTTTATAATTAAACAACTAAAGAAGAAGATGTTGAAGAAGAAATAAAGATGAAAGAATCTGTAACGGACATTACCTCTTCTTTGAAGTGCTTCTTTGAGACCTTCTTTTAGGGCACTAAAATTGGACATTGAAGAAGACCAGGACCTCTAGGATGTATCTAGGGAAGTGGAGAGGAGGAATTGGCAGGGGTTGGCCGAGGTTGAAGGCTCAAAGTGGTGTGAGGAAGAGGGGGAGGAGGTGCCCTTTTATAAGGGAGGAGAGGGGCACCTTTGGGAAAACTAAAAATATTATTTTATTATAAAGTCATGTTCGGTTTTAAATAGCTCCAAATTGATATATTTAGAAGGTAAGGTGGGGATGGGTCGAAATCCTCTCATCTAATAGAATTTAGACAAGTTTAGGTTCCTATTTTAACCTTATCATTTAGATTTAACATTTAGTTAAATTAGTTTACTTTTACCGTGTCTTCTTGTGTTCTTATACTATAAGGTTAATAAACATACTATAAGAATCCAAACGAACCCCAAGTTGTTAATTATTAATATATATAACCTTATCTAAGTTATTTGGCCGAACCTTAGATTTTTAGGAATAAAATAACAATTACTAATATAATTATTATTTTAAAAACTATTTTATGTCAATTTTGACACTATTTAGTAATTGATTTTTTTGAAAATCATAACAGAATTATTAGTTCTAAAAAAGATACTTAAATAAATACTAACAAGTCCTATTAACCTATAAAATTAGTTTAATTCATAAAAAGTCTCATATTACATATATTTTTGTTTTTATAACATCAATTATGTCAATATTTCATTAATAAGATAATTACTACATCATCATTGTGTCATAAATAAATTAAATTATTTAATGTCTAAAAATTACAAATAAAATATCATTATGTAGGAACTCGTTTTATCTTTCTAATGAATATTTATAGTCGAATTTATCTTATTTATAAACTTATATTAAAAATTATTTACTTATTAAACTTTGATTTTAACTATTTTAACCCTTCTTTAAATAAATTAATAATAAATGTCCTAATCTAATCCAACTGGGCCTAAATGGTCATATTTTATTACTAAGGTTGTTTTTGGTCGAATTACACTTATCCAATAGAATTAGGACATATGTTAGGGTAATAATAATATCATCTTTACCCTTAATTACCCTATTTATTTTTAACCGTGGTTAAAAAAGTAAAAAGTTACTATTCACCAAAAATTATTTTCATCTCATTGAACCACATTTTAGTTCTTGATATTAACCGTGTCTCTCGGATTTTCGAAATTCCACTCACAGAAGCGGTAAAATTAAGTTTTATGAAAAAATCAGTTTTTTAACTACCACTTAGTGGTTTCACTATTCATCAAAAATTGAAAGTTTTCAGAAAAATACCAAAATTTCACCCTAGGATAATTTCGATATTCCGAATCCAAAAATGAAGTCCATTTTGAAAAATATAAATTATAAAATTTCAAAAAGTGGTTATTAATATTCATAACGACTAGTTTTAATAATATTTTAATAGCATATCATTGTTTAGTGAAACTCGATATTGCGTACGACGCAAGCTATCGAGGAAGGTTGCGATTTCGTGTAAAGAAAGCCAAGCAAGTGTTGTGTGGAGAAAAATATTCCTTTGAAAATTTATATAAAAGTCTTGGGTGTTACAAGAACTTTCCCACCATCCTAATAAGTCATTTCATTAATGATTCCCTTAAAATTTCCATCTTTATTTTAAAAAGAAAGTGTTTTTATAATATTTTGTAAGTTTTTAGTTTCTAAATGTGATTTTAAAAGTGAAAAGGCTATTTTTCTTAAGATTATTTTTCATAATATTTTAATGGTATATTTATTCCTCAATGAAAACAACCCTTTATTTCACTTATACTCCACTTGGGATATGTTGAAACAATACCATCCTTATTCTTTCTCTAGATGGTTTATGACCATTTGGACCAGGGATGTTATTGGAATTCACTTTCTAGATGAAATATGTATTCATTAACTTTCTCTAGATATATATAATCCCTTTTGATCATTGGAAATTAAATTTATCTTAAATATCCATATTCATTATATAATAAAAATTATTATTTCTTAAAACATTTTCCATTTTTACTTACAGTTTTTACGTTGAATGTTATTTGATAAACACTTAAAATATTCATAAATCAACGCACTTTACTCTATATGTATTTTTTTGATAAATCATATTGATCATTAATTAAATCAATCATTAGATATATGAGGAATACTTTAGAATTGTATTGATGGGTGGGGATGGAATTATATAGCCCCTCAATGCAACAATAGTCTCAGGAGGGGAATTAGTATGCTAACATTAAATGTGTTTCTAGTGTATACCTAACCATTGATTAAGATATATTGTTGAAAGGTATTTATGGTATATATATCATGTTTTTTTAGACCATGTAGTCCAATATTATGAAAATACTCAATTGAAAATTTAGTTATTATTATATATGATATTGTTTCACTTATATTTTCCATAGATGCATTTTTTCTCAATTTATTAATAAAATGGAATGTTTGTTAAATTATTTTTCTTTCTATATTGATTATTCATTACCTAATCATGGTAATCATGTTATTAATTAAATGGAATGTTGATTAAGTTATTTACCTCTTGATATTGGTTATACCTTTTTTATTCATGATAGATTCTACTGTATGCATTTCCTTTTTGTGCATCTGATCTCAACCTTTATTTGTTTCCTCTCCCCCATGATATGATGAATGAATCATTAAATTAGTTTAAGAATGCGTAATATTTACCTTCACTATGTTTTATTTTATGTTTTTAGGTGTAATATAAAACTCAAGTATGTGCCTAGTTTATCGAGTCTACTAAAAATTTAGTTTTTTTCAATTTGATCATGTGAATATTGTTACAATGTAATACATTAACCTCTAATTATTGGCTATTGGGTTAGGTTATTTACATGTTTTTTAACCAAGTCTGCAACTATCATCGACCAATGAAAGAAAACTAGTACCAAGGCCCATCGGGGCCTTGACACATTGTGCATCATTGTTATGGAATTTAAAATAAATTAATTTAAATATATAATTATTTAAAATAATTAAATAAATACATTTAAATAAAATACTTCATTTAATTGAACACATCAACAGCCTCATTAGTGAGACCACATGGCCTAAGAATGAATCTAAAGTATAATACCAAGGGGGAAAGTACGTGGATCACCATACATAAACTGAAGTGAAACCAATATTTAAACTGGACTAACAGCTCTCGCCAAGGATCATTATGTCAATCTGACTATCATTTAAAACATAGAATCCCTACATCATAATAAACATTAAATTAATTTATTATAAACAATTTGTTATTAAATAATCAACTAAAAACAATTTTCAAAAAATAATATTTTTAAATATGAAAAGAAATTAATGTTTATAAGATTAATAGATGACATCATCACACCAGAACCAAGCTCTAGTGCTCTCCAATAAGTTTTTTAGATACCCTACTCTCATTCTAGGAAAAAATCCTTAACACGAAACATCAGTTATATGTTTAATTTAATTAACATTTAGGAAAAAACAATTAAAATTAAAAATATTGAAATACCTTGTCAAATAACTGATAACCTAGATGAAAATGGTGGATCAGTGTAACAACCCAAGATTTTATGATATGTCACTTTTCAAATAAATTTATCTTCTTCAATATCTTACATTGCACACAACACCGGGCTTAAACGAACCCTAATATACTTTTAAATATTATTATAATAACCAATCCATTAAATTAGTGGAAATGAATTATATTAAATGAATTATGAAATTTATATATAATATATTTAATCAAAAAAATTTATATTAAACCAAATGATTGTATAAGCATATGATAAGAATGAATCTAACTTTATGCATTAAAAACCTATATTTTTCTAAAGTCCGTTTTACCGACATTAAATGACGAGCCTATTTTATATCTAATTTTTTAATATTGAATATGAAATATTTGAAAAAAATATAATTATTCATTTAAATAGGAATATAAAACTTTAATTTGGTTGATTTTTTTTATTTTTATAACATGTTCCACGTTTTGATTAATAGTGATTAAATATTTCATTTTAATTGAAAATTGTTTCATCATCATTTTTTTATACAGTTCAATTAAATAACTGAATTGTATTAAAGTATAATTATATAAATTTTTTAATGTTTAATCAAATTTATTTCATTATAATCAATTTCATTTTTAATTTGGATATAAAAAAATTTCAATCTTTTGAATATTTTCACTTAAAAACACATCTTTTCGTTTCGTCAATCAGATTAATTATAAATTCATTTTGGCCAATTATGTGTTTTGAATTTTTAAAAATAGATTCCACATCTAGAATCAGAAGATCTAGATTCAGTAAATGGGTCTATTTTATTTTTTGACAACATGAATAGTTACTTTAGTAATATTTTTTTATCACATTGGTTAATGGTAAATCGGGTAATTAAAGGTAAAAACTCTATAAAAAATATTATAAAATTACCATAAAACATGAAATAATTTCATAGGATTATATTTTGAACAAAATAATCATTTTTAATAAATTAAAAACTTTGTAATACACTTTAGTGAGAGTATGATATTTATAATATTATATTCAAAGAATAGTCATTTTTGTCAAACTTATGTTTTTAACAAGTAAAATATTTTTCATATGAGGTTTTATAAGAGATATATTCAATTAAAAATATTATTTAAAAGGATAAAATGATTATATACATCATGATATTTTTTTTATAATTTTAGATAATAAATTATTAAATTAAAGTCTTGATCAATGATGATGTCGTAATTGTTTAATTCATGGAAATATAAAATAAATGACAAGAAAACTACTAAAATAAATATATTTTTAGATTTTTAATTACATATAAGAATTTCATGGATTACTATGAAATTTTTGTGATGTTTTATATGGATTGGTTCGAATTTATATTTTTTCAATGATATTTCTAAAAAGTCATATAATGGATAGTGTCAAAATTAACACTAATGATGTTTTAAAGTATATATTATTTTATTAAATGATATAAAATTCAAAAAAATATGAAATTAGGCCAAAATATTGGTATTCATATTAAATGGTCAAAAATTATTAATTTATTATTTGATTGTAATTTTATATTAATTATATTAACCCTCAAAGTGTAAATTACATGATATTATTAAAAGAATTAAAAAGGTTAAACAAGGGTTAAATCTAAAAGAGAAGGATTAAAAAATAGTAAAAAATTATCTAATTTTTATTGGATTAGTATATTTTGAAGGATAAGAATTATATATTCTAAATATATCATTTTTATCCTATTGGAATACAGAATTAATTTATATTAATTTAATAATTTTAATAATTCCAAGAGTGCCCCTCCCATTCTTATAAAATGGAACATCTTATTCTCTATTATTCAAAATTAATAACCTATTTTCTCTTCCAAAACCTATAAAAACCATCTCCCAACATTTCTCCATTCATCATTGATGTATTACATTGGAAAAAAATCACCCAAAGAAGTCCTTTTGTGAAAATCAAAAAGAAAATAAACAAAGAAGAGACAACGTTCATCAACGGACATTTTTATTTTATTTCATCCTTAAACTCAATTAAATTATTTCTATTTTATATTTATAAATAAAATAAATATATTAAATATACTTATATGCTTTTATATTAAGCTTTACACCTAATCTTATACACACTTCATCTAATGGGTAACGAAATTACTGTTCTTATGTATGAATAATTACCGCCTCATGAAATGATGGTATCCATTTTTCCCTTACCACTTCTCGTGGTTGATAATTATGATGGAAACAAAATTTATATATTATATATGTGGTATTTATAATTTATTTAATCTTTTTTAATTATTATAGAATACACACCATAATTCATTTCACTTTGTGTAAATACGATAACTTCATTTGTGGATGTGTAGACTACCGCCTCCTTAAAACGATATGATTCATTCACACTATACATGAAATGTATTAAGGATTATTTTAATAATACTATTTTAAATATATAAAATAAATATTATAATATAATTAAAATATACATTATTTACTTTTCATTCATTTAAAATGACAACTAAATGGAAGTAGTGTTCATGTGTGCGTACGACCTACCATCTCCATGAATAGTGAATTTCATTTTTTATATCCATGTTTTATGGATTATTCTAAAAAAATATGTAAAAAATATATATGATATTTAAATAATTGTTTAAATTCTTCAGATAATTAAATCAGGAATTAATTAATAGGAACAATAATTAACAAGTCAAAACAAACTCCAAAAAAAGGAAATTAACACCCAAAATAGTGAAAATAATGGAAGATTGTTAACAGAATGGTAATGAGGAATTTTAATAAGTTAATATATTGTATTATAGAAATTGATATTGTTGCATAAAATATTTATAATAAACCTATATTTATTATATAGGGTTTTCATACATGTTCAGAGGAAATAAGGCATAAGGTAATAATTAATTTCACAATTTCAATATTATTTAGGATTGTTTATATGTAAGTATATGATGGGGAATATTTATATTCCATGTCAATGATTTATAAACTTTTTTCACAAATTATTTTACTATTATCCTATAAATTTTTAAATAACCCATGTTAAACTTTTTATAAATAGATTGGAAAGGAATCTTTTTGTCATTTTCCAAACGAGGTACTTTATGACTTTTTTTATAAAAGGAATGTTTTTTATCTTATGCAACATGAGTGGATTTTTCCAACCTCATGGACCCTTAAAATTTTGAAAATTACATTAAAAGATTAAAATATTCCTTTCAAATAAAATGTTTTCATTTATAATAGTGTGACTTTTTGAATAAATTCACAGTTAAAAGGAAAATTTCTCTAACGAAATTTCAATGATTTTATTAGATTATTTTCATCTATGTCAATATCCTTGGTTTAATTTTATATTTCATTAAGAATGATCTATTATAATATCATTTAACATATTCTATTAAATGTTTTATGATCATTTTCACTATGGATGTTCTATTTTGAAACCATTCACCAGATTACTTAGAATGGTATGTGGTTATATTTACTGATTGGGGAAATTTATTTATATTTTATAGATATATATTGTTTATTTTTCACAAAATTCATATGAGGAATGAATTGGAATTTGTAAGTGATGGGAGGGGCCCACTATATCTCGTCGATGCATTAGTAGGTCTCATGATACAAACTAGATATGGTCTTAGTTGAGGCCTTGCCCATTTATTTTTAGATATAAATTTTTATGAGGCCTTAACCAATTATTTTTAGTTGTCTTGGATGAGGTTTCGACATTATGTTTTAGATGTCCAACATTATGCATTCCATCATTATGAGATATGTTATTAATATTAAATGTGATTATTAGAATTATATAATATCCATGGTTATGTTTCCTTAATCATGTGATTATTTAAATTGTTTTTGTTTTAGTTATTTACCATTGCATACAATTTATGCCATCTAAATTCATAGATTTTGTTTTATGCATACCTATAATGAAAATTTGAGATCAATCCTTTCTTA